>CM019063.1:273766315-274366315 GCA_009667805.1 Leptobrachium leishanense | reverse complement strand
GGGTGCCCACATCATAAAAACAGTGCACCTTCAAAATTTCACATTCCTAGGTTAAACGGTTTCAGCTGAGCATTGATGAGTCAGTCAGTCCGTCCGTCCGTCAGGACTTTCGCATTTATGAAAAAAGTATTCAACCCCCCTTTTTGCCACCCAAGGAATTTTCAGAAAATGGTAAAATACGTGTTTTTTTATTTGTCAAGTTGAATCTAAATACCGATTTTCACGTCTGTACAATCTGTTTATAATAGCTACCCTGTTTAAAATATTTTAAATATTCAACCCCCCTTTTTTTGCCCCAGTTGAATTTTTGAAAAATGGTAAAATACGTTTTTTTTTATTTTTCAAGAAGAATCTAAATACCGATTTTCACGTCTGTAACATCATCTGTTTTTAAGATATAGGTATCCTGTTTAAAATATTTAAAATATTCAACCCCCTTTTTTCGCCCCCAGTTGAATTTTTGAAAAAAATGGTAAATTATGTGTTTTTTTATTTTTCAAGTAGAATCTAAATACCGATTTTCACATCTGTAACATCTTCTGTTTTTGAGCTATAGGTATTGTGTTTAAAATATTCAACCCCCTTTTTCACCCCCTTAGGCTAGGGTCAGAGTGGGGCAGTCGGAACGCGCGTGCAGGCGCACTAAATCACGGCGGCAGTAGCAGCACATAACGGCCAATGACGGCCAATATACGCAGTACGTGCGTACGAAAGTGCGCCGACACCACGCAACCGGCAAATGAACGCATTTTTATCAGAACGTGAAACCGCTGCTACTGACGTACAAAGTGCGCTGCGGCCGCATGGCAGCGTGTGTGCGTGATTAGGAGACGTCAGACGCTGCTAGTGTGCGGCCAACATAACGTTCAAACAGCCGGATTTCCCTAGACTTCTTTTCACCCCATCGTCATGAAATACGTCCAGAATTGCGCATCGTCTGACCACTTAAGCGTATTCCGTGAAAAAATGCGTGCGCACGCATCGACGTACATTTTGACGGTGGCTGCAGAAAATGCGCTCATCTGTCCCTAGCCTTAGGGGCAGAGTTTCCAAAAATCCTTCCTTAGTGGGTGCCCACATCATAAAAACAGTGCACCTTCAAAATTTCACATTCCTAGGTTAAACGGTTTCAGCTGGGCGTGGATGAGTCGATCAGTCAGGACTTTCACGTTTATGATAAAAGTATTCAACCCCCCTTTTTGCCCCCCAAAGGAATTTTCAGAAAATGGTAAAATACGTGTTTTTTTATTTGTCAAGATGAATCTAAATACTGATTTTCACATCTGTAACATCTTCTGTTTTTGAGCTATAGGTATTGTGTTTAAAATATTCAACCCCCTTTTTCACCCCCTTAGGGGCGGAGTTTCCAAAAATCCTTCCTTAGTGGGTGCCCACATCATAAAAACAGTGCACCTTCAAAATTTCACGTTCCTAGGTTAAACGGTTTCAGCTGGGCGTTGATGAGTCAGTCAGTCAGGACTTTCGCGTTTATATAGATGACCATAATTTATGTGATGCTTGATCATCATGAGGTTTGCATGCAGTATAACGACAAAGAATGGGGTATTAAACCAACAATCACAAACAAACCTAGAAAACAGAGACAAGAGGGGTAGAGAGATATGCTAATTTAAACATACAGTCTAGAGGAGGGTCAGAATATATCAGGTGCTGGTTCCGGGGTGGTACCTGTTAAGGGGGTTTGTGAGCCCAATGTGCGGTGAGATATATATATATATATATATATATATATATATATAGCGAAGGAATATGGGGGTGACTTACTGGAAATAAATCCTTAGAATGGTATCAAGTCCAAGCAGAGGGTCTGTAGGCAGGAATTGGTCAGATGGGTAGTCCAGGTACAGGCAGAATTTGGCAACGGTGAGGCAATAGAGTTCCAGGTAGGTACAGAAGCGGCAATCAGAAGAGTAATCCAGGGACAAGCAAGGTTCGGCAACGGTGATATGAAGCAGTAAGGTGCTTGATAGGAGTATTGGGAAACAGGGTCTTGAAGAGCTGCTATATGTAGAACCTCTCACTAGGAGATTAGAAACTACAATGATTGAGCATTGGCTGTAGGGAGGCATAAACATTTTATTGGATGCAGCCAATGCTTAATTAGTCACGTGGATGGGAGTAGGTTTGCAGCAAGGGTAAGCCAGGTATGGGGAAATAATAGCATAGGTAATGCCTGGATCATGATGCAGCACTGGTTTTGGCCTTCTTATGGCGGGCGGCGACGCCGCATTTCCTCACAAGGAGTTGGGGTGGAAGAAAATAAGCAGAATAACTGCTTATTTGTGGTAAGATCATGAATAAAATTGTTTATATAAAAAATGGAGGAAAGAAAGCAAGTGAAGCAGAATGTTGGAAGCCTTACAGTATTGTACTGGCAACCACCAGTATAATCCATAATATCACTGTGATAAGACTTCCAAGAGGTAAATGTACAAAGACTAAATTCTATTTTTTAAATATTTAAATGAAGAAAATGAAGAAAAACACATAATGCAATATTAATTGCTACTTGAGCTTTTTTTTCTCCTTTATAGCACAATAAAGATGGTGAAATCAAAGTCCTGGACTATGGTGAAGCACTTTGAAGGTCTTCCTAAACTTGAGGATTTTAAACTAGAGGAGAAAGAACTGCCACCCCTTAAAGATGGAGGTAAAATATGATCAAATGTCTCTCCAGAGAATTTAATGTATTACGTTCTGCATTTCATACCAGTGGTGATAGCAAAGTGGGTATATACCCAATGGATCACACGACTGTGGACTGTGATATTTCTCCAGATTTTCCATTTAAGCCTAGTGTTTCACATGTACAGCCCAGTTGTGACATCAACTTGACTGAGCCAGCACCACCTTTCCAGTGAGATTCACATGTAAGTGAGGCATGAAGCTGGATCGCAGGAAACTGCAAATCCAGCCTACAGGCCACCAGCTCCACATGCATGGTAACGTCCCACACTAAGAGCAGAGAGACAATGTCTTACACAGAGCATTATCTATATATGTACAGCTAATGTTTCATCAATTATTAACAGGGTTATTCAGAGAGAGAGGTGAAAACCTTGAGAATTGCCAGGAGAAGTGAAAATTCTAGGTCAAAATAGCCGATTTGATAAGTGAGATAAATGAGAGAATTTTTCTGGTTTGGCTATTTTGACCTAAAATTGTCACTTCTCCAGTTATTCTCCTGGTTTTCACCTCTCTCTGATTAACCCTGTGAATCTAGCATGGTTGCACACCCACCACACTGCCACTCAACTGTGGGGTGTGAATGGCAATGCTAAGGTAAGTCTGCAGTGCAGGTAAAGTTTAACACTGTATTTCTGATGACTTTTCTTCGGTCTGAGTGAGGGCCAATATTTTTTATGTAATGTATAATATGGCATAATGTAATTGTGGTCAGTGGAGGCATCAGTCTCAGCACAAGATGTTGCCCATAAAAATATTAGCCTTCTTTTATTGGGCGAATATAAATAATGTATTACAAGCTCTATATCCTCAATCTACTGCATGGTTTATTTATTTCCATCGAGTAGTTCCAAGATGTGGGCATTTAAAAGGCAGTTGTAATAGTGTTGCAATTTTAGCTATGTACAATTTCACGTCTGTGTGGTTCACACTATATCGTAGGTGAGGTGAACACCTGCAAACATGTATCTAAGCATATTTGGTATTACGGTACATCACATCTCCAATGTCCAAACACATTTTTCTTTGAATCATTCGGGCCATATTACAAAGCTGGTAGTAATTTAACCAGAGCTCCAGAGCTGTTGTAAACTTACCAGAGCCATTTTTGGGCTACATTACACTCTTGGTGCTAAAGTTAGTGCTCACCTGAGTGAGCGTTAACGTTAGCCCAGGTAGCCACCGCATATTACAGTCCAAACGCTAGCGGGTTAAGAAACCCGTTACCGTTTGGTACCTTTCGCTTTTCAGCGCGAGGTTACTGTAATTTTGCACTCTCTATACATAACATGGGGAGAGCAAAGATTTAATCAGTGTTAGGATTACAAAATCCTAACGCTGATTAACATCCGGCTGCGGTTAACAAAAAGTTAACCACAGCCTGGACTTGGTGCTAACGGATTCCGCTGCTGCAGAATCCCTTAGCACCATCCAGAAACCCCCCAAAAAAATTCAGATACTCACCTACTATCCCGTGACGAGGACTACAGCTCCGCCCGGCGGGAGCAGTGAGAGACTGGGGAAAAAAGTCTTCCAGTCCCTCCCTGCAGATCACTACGCCGACCTGCCAGATCTCGCCAGGCTAGATCTGGCAGTTCATGTGACCGGCAGAGGGGAAACACAATGGAGTCCTATGGACTCCAACGAGTGGATGTGCGCGACGGCGCTTAGTGCTGCCGCGAGCATCCAGGGGCGTAGCACTCGCTAACAATGCAGGCAGCTTTTTAAGCGCCTGCATTGGAATTCCTTGCTAAAACGGGGGCGCTAGGGAGAAAACTGCGGGCACAAGGATTTTAGCACAAGGAATGTAATTTAGCCCATAGTCCATGGGGTTGTTAAGTTTACACCAGCTCTGGTTAAGTTAGCACCAACTTTGTAATACTGCACTTCCACTATAAAGGGTATATATATATTCATAAGGGACCCGGTCAGAGTAGGATAATTGGTTTCATGCACTGTTAAGGCTAGGGTCAGACGAAAGCAGTTTTAACGTGCGTTTAGACGCACGAAATCACGGCCGTGCTAGCAGCAAATGATGTCCAATGCCGGGGAACACACGAAGTACGGCCGCACGACAGTTCGTCCACGCAACGCAAGTGGCAAACGAACGCATTTTTTCTAGAACGTCAAACTGCTAGTACGGACGTACAGAGTGCGCTGCGTCCGCTAGAGGTGTGTGTGCGTTATTGGGAGACGTCAGACGCTGCTAATGTCCGGCCAACATAACGTCCAGACACAAAAAGTGTTTTATTGATGATCCGTACAAAATCACGGACGAAAAGGCGCATCGTATGACCGCTATCGCGTATTCCGTGAAAAAATGCGTTCATTCGTTCGAACGCACCTTTTCACAGACAACGCGAAAAATGCGTTAGTCTGACCCTAGCCTAAATCAGAAGAGTATTGCTAAATGTACATTAAAAAAGCAATAAAGAAAAAACCTATGGAGCTTGCATCATTATGGGGTTATTCCCCACTGTTTGCCGTTGTTGTGATGATGATGATGATGATAAATTTAAACTATCCCAATAGGGAAATTCAAGCGACGGGAGAGGATTCATGCATTTGCAACTTCTTGGAGATAGTTAAAACTTCTTGTTTTTTACAGAACCGTTTTCCTTATGGAGATCTACATCCAAATGTCATTAGAAATTAGCCGGAGATAAGTAGGGATGTGCACGCGTTTTTTTCGTTTCTTTCGGCAAGTTCGGTTTTTCAAAAATTTCATTTCGGCCCATTTTCGTTTCGGCTCGTTTCGTTTCGGCTCAGTGTTTTGTATCGATTTCTTTTCGTGAAATCGGGGAATTTCGGTCTTTCGGATCGTCTGTTCGCTTTGTTTCAAAGGGTCCATCCTAGAATTTTCGTTTTGACTTTAGACTTATGGTATTTTGGATGCTCCGATATTTCGGTCGATACGTTAATCCTGCCGATTCGTTCCTTCGGACGTATTGTTTTTTATGAAAGATCCTTTTTTTCTTATGAATAAATGTTTTAAAACAAGTCCCTATTTCTAAGTGTTTATTAAATATTTCTAAAACCGTTTATTATTTTCAATTGCAGCAAACAGCCATTTCTTTTATTTTTTTAGGATTATTTTTGCATTTTTCGGGAATTTTTGGGTTAATATTTAGGGTTCTTCCTTACTTATTTTAACCCTTTCGCTGCTGAGGCATTTCCCGCCTCTGTGCTGAGGTCATTTTTACCGATTTTGCTCATCATGTTTAAAAGTGTTTTGAAGGCTTATTTTAGTATATGACCCAGACATATTATATATCGTTCTTTCCGTCAGACTCGGCAGATTAATAATATGTCATTATTATATGTATACGTCATGACCTGTCTGTATATTATAACAAAAAATGCAATAAAATATGAATTTTCAATAATTTACAATGTGTAAAGTGGTTTTTTTTCACATTTTAACATGCGAGCAATTGCGGTTATATTTTGTATGGGGTGCGCTTGTTAAAAAAATTAGAGATGGGGTCTCGTTACATTTTTGTTTTGAGGAAAATTACGCGATTTTTAACAAACGCACCGCATACAAAAATCGTTAGTGCAGCATTATTGTTCACATTATAATTGAAATGGGAACAATATTTCTGCATTAACGAACCAAAAAAAGAAAAAAAAAAACGTGTTTATTTTTTTTTATAATTTTTTTAAAATATTTTTTTATTTTTATTTTTAAAAACTTTTTTCATACTCATGTTTGGTATTGTTGGAACGGCCATGCTCTGGCCGATCCAACAATACCAAACATTAACCCCTAACTGCCACGGATCGGGAGATAGGGGGTTCATTGGAACCCCCTATCTCCACCATTGGTGGCAGTTAGGGGTTAACTCCAGGACTGGCGTCATCGTGCTATGCACAATTACGCCAGTCCTCAGGGGGCATTCCCAGAAGCTTGGCCGACATACAAGATGTCGGCCAGCTCCGGTAAAGGATCACGAACCGGCGCTTTTCGGCGCCGATTCGTGATCCGGCCCCCATGCGGTTAATGCCAGGTACCATTTGGAAGGGCAGGCTGTGCCCTTCCAAACGGTGCCTGAGTTAACCCCCTGCACGCCGCCGATCGGGAGGGAGAGAGGTCCGAAGGACCTCCCCCCTCCCTTTCAGGCGCCTCCTCCGCACATGCGGGGGGGCGCCTGAATTAGGTGTCATCGCGCCCCCGCGATGACACCTAATTACTCCAGCGGCGGTTCCGGGTGCTGGGCTGACATCGAGGATGTCAGCCCGCACCGGGGGGGCCAGCGATCGGCCGGAACCCGGCCGAACGCTGGCCCCAAAGGGAGGACGCGCTTAGCGCGTCCTCCGCAAGGAACGATACTGCGGATGGACGCGCTGAGCGCGTCCTCAGCAGTGAAGTGGTTAAATGTATAACGAGGTCTATTTTTTTCTTTGCAGATGCAGAACACATACAGCTGGATTATCTACTCACGGAACTGTCCGTATGTGTTCTGTTCGGCAATGACTTTTGATACAATACATTTTGTCAGTATCAGTACCATGGATAGTAACAAGCCTGTCATTATCCATGGTGCTGATAAAAAGAAATAGATCGATAATATGTGTTTCGCCATTGGCGACTGTCCATTGTTCTGATCTGAGTTAGAACCATGGACAGACGCCGATGGAGAAACACATATAATCAAACTATTTCTTCATATCAGCACCATGGATAACGACAGGCTTGTCCTCCGAAATGAACCGAAACGGAACCAAAATTGCGAAAAGAACAAAAATTGCTTGCGATTTTACAAATTTCATGTCCATACGAAATAACAAAATTTTTTGTTTCGTATCGGGAAATATTTTGGATGGTGTGTATTTCGTTGCCAGTCCGGTTCGGAACATCGGACAAATCCAAAGCACCGAATCGGCCCGTTTTATGAGTAAAACGAGTCATATTGTCACGCTGCCCTGATACAATGAAAAGAAACTGGCAACAAAAACCTGTTATAACATTAAACAATTACTATTTAATATTTTTATTGCGCTGCTCTATTTCATTTTCAAATAACGTATATTGTTTAACATAGTATTCATTTATGTTTTTAGAACTGCTCCTAGAATCTGTGTTTCTTAGTGTGGATCCCTACATGAGGTAAAAGCACAGCACATCTTCAGCTTCACCATGAAATATTTAACACATTCACTGCAAATTGTTGGGTTTCAAGCTGTGGTGCAGATGGCACATTGAGGACGGCGCCTTCACTTTACAGTTTGGGGATGATCTGTTAGTGATTGATATAACCCACAGCAAGCTGACATCTTAGATGTCAGACATTATTGTGGTAATTACCCCTGTCAGGCCCGGACTGGCCATCAGGCAAACCGGGTGTTTACCAGGTCGGCCGCTAGCCTTCCTTGCCGGTCGGCCGACATAGCCAGCTCCCCGGCAAGGCGGCCTCCCCGCCGCTCAGCCGGATCAGCGGCTGCTGTTTTTTATATCCCCTCGTCGCACCGCCATCACGTGATCTCTGCGGCGCTGGGAGGAAGTGATCATCATAACGTCACTTCCTCCCAGCGATTTCCTCCATCATCCTGCAGATCTGCACGAGGAGAGCGATAGCTCCCACCCAGCACTCTGCCGGCCCGCAGGTTCGGGGGAGGGGTTAAATGAAAAGTGTGGGGGGGGGGGTGCAATGAAATGGGGGGAATACAAGAATGACATTTTTAAAAAAAAGGAAAATGAAAAGGAAAAGAGGGGATGAAATGGGGGATGCAATAATGAAATAATAAAGAAAATGAAAAGAAGGGGTGCAATGAAAAGGGAATGAAATGGGAGGAATGCAAGAATGAAATAAAAAAAGGAAAATGAAATGAAAGGGGGGCAATGCAAAGGGGGGTGCAATGAAATGGGGAGGAATGCAAGATTGAAATAAAAAAGGAAAATGAAATGAAAGGGCAGCAATGAAAAGGGAATGAAATGGGGGAATGCAAGAATGAAATAAAAAAAGGAAAATTAAATTAAAGGGCTGCAATGAAAAGGGGGTGCAATGGAATGGGGGAATGCAAGAATGAAATATAAAAAGGAAAATGAAATGAAAGGGGGATGCAAGAATGAAATAAAAAAAATGAAAATTAAATGAATGGGAGGGGCAATGAAAAGGGAATGAAATGGGGGGAATGCAAGAATGAAATAAAAAAAGGAAACGTAAATGAAAGGGGGGCAATGAAATGGGGGAATGCAAAATTGAAATAAAAAAAGGAAAATTAAAATAAAGGTGCACTGAAAAGAGGGAGTGAAATGCAATGAAAAGAGGGGGGATGAAATGAAAAGAGTGGGGTGAAATTAACATGAGAAGAGTGGGGTGAAATGGAAAGAGTGGGAAATGAAAAGGAAGGGAGTTGGGGAGATGGACGTGATAAAGGGAGGGTTACATGAAAGAGACTCACTGCATTTACCGTTGGAGGTCCATTTACTGTGGATCCTGTGTACACTCAAACTCATTGCCTTTACAGTTTTCTATTGTTGTGGATTGAAGTGTACGTTCATACTCACTGCCTTTACCGTGAGAGTTTTACTGCTGTGGCGCTCTGTGATATGCACATGCACACCGCGCATTACTGTGGGTTTTATTGTTATGGAGCTCTGTGACACCCTCAAACACTGCACATTACCGTGGAGCTCTGTGACACCCTCAAACAATGCACTTTACGGTGGAGCTCTGTGACACCCCCATAATGTGCAGTGTTGTATGGGTGTCACAGAGCTCCACAGTAATGTGCAGTGTTGTATGGGTGCCACAGAGCTCCACTGTAATGTGCAGTGTTGTATGGGTGCCACAGAGCTCCATAGTAATGTGCAGTTTTGTATGGGTAATAAAGAAGATTGTGATGCACACTGTATATGTATAATTACACATGGGTGCTAGTCTAAGGCGGACCAGTCCTCAAAGGTCCAAATACATAACACTACAAAAATGCCAAGACTGCACACCAAAGTAAAAATAAATTTTTATTGATACAGAAATAAAAACACTAAAACATCACGAAAAATCTTTATATAATATATAATTTGCCAGAGAACCAACTCAAAAGTAATAAGGTTGGTCTACACTTATCCTAATGCAACAAAAGAGATAAATTAATATATGTCCTCCAAACAATATGTTAAGGAGTATCCCTGGTGATAATAAATCTTATATCACAAGCAGTGTTTAAAGAACCAAAAAAATAAATGAACAACCACATGTAAAAAGAAAAGAAACTGAAATACTGATACCACAGGGTAGGCTTGTGCACCGTTTTTTTTTTCGATTCGGCTCGTTTCAACCGATTTCTGTTTCGATTCGGTTCGGTTCGACTCGTTTTTCGTGTACATTTTTTTTCGGAATATCGACCATTTTTCATATTTTCGGGTCACTTAGCTCGTTTTTTGTATCGACTTTTCGAGATTTCGGAAATTTTCGTATTTTTCGGAACCTGAAATCATGAATAGAGTGAAAATAAATTTGATTTGACACATTTCAAGTCCATTCGAAAATTCCGAAAATATTTTGTTTCGGCTCGGAAAACTTTTCAGATCTGCCATTTTCGGATGTAAAAATTTTCGGAAAATCGGCCGCATCCGAAAACACGAATCGGGAAATTTCGTGAAAATTCCGAAATTCCGAAACCCGAAACACACATCCCTACCACAGGGAACCTCTCAGCAGACAAGAACCAGCAGAGACCAAAAAAAAACCTTTTTGGTCTCTGCTGGTTCTTGTCTGCTGAGAGGTTCCCTGTGGTATCAGTTTTTAGTTTCTTTTCTTTTTACATGTGGTTGTTCATTTATTTTTTTGGTTCTTTAAACACTGCTTGTGATATAAGAATTTATTATAACCAGGGATACTCCTTAACATATTGTTTGGAGGACATATATTAACTTATCTCTTTTGTTGCATTAGGATAAGTGTAGACCAACCTTATTACTTTTGAGTTGATTCTCTGGCAATTTATATATTATATAAAGATTTTTCGTGGTGTTTTAGTGTTTTTATTTCTGTATCAATAAAAATTTATTTTTACTTTGGTGTGCAGTCTTGGCATTTTTGCAGTTTTGTATGGGTGACACAGAGCTCCACAGTTATGTGTGCAATGTATGAGATTATCACAGAGCTCTACAGCAATAAAGCTCACTGTAAAGTGCGCTGTGTAGAAAAAAAAAGTGGGCTGCTCAGTCCAAAATGCCTGGGCCTATATTTTGTCCCAGTCCGGGCCTGACCCCTGTGCTCAGCAACAAGTGCCACCCAGCACTGATGTCAAAATGCCCATAGAGAAAAGGGTAATATACTCTGAACCACTCTTTATCCTTATCAGTAATAGCTATTGCGCAATATGAGGTATCCCAAAGGTCAGAGTTTGACTTTTTCTCTAGTGATAAAAAAGTCACCTTTATAAAATATAAAAAAATGTGAAATAAATACTTATTTTTTTGTTCTAAAGCAGTGGCATTGCCCACTTCTCATTTACATAAGTATTTCACTGCAGAGAGCAGAAGCAGAGTGTTTTGGGCCCATGTAACTCCATTTCTGTACACACCCCAAAGTCATGTGAAGTCGCATTGGACAGGTCAGGGTCTGGTCATTCCAGCAATACCAAATATGACAAAGTGAAAAATTAGAATTTTTTTTTGTTCTTACACATCATCATTATCTGTTTTTCACTTATAGAGCAAACAATGCTGCTGCCATTACTCATCTTACATATCTCAGCAGCTGTCAGCAGCCGATGCAGAGGGCAAAAAAAACTTAGACCTGCTTCTCAAACCACTGTAATTGAATTTGGCAGTGGATGATGCCACCTACTGGCCAAATAGGTTATTTACAGTAGTAAATAATTAATTAAATTATATAACACAAAAAAACCTTGTTTCTGACAATGGTTTTTGGAAAATCACTTGATAGTGAAGGGGTTAAGGGGTGATGGGATTGCAATGTTTTTTGTGGGAGAAAATGAAGCAATATTAGAGGATGGGTGAGCATAGTGGGTGAAGTAAAACAGGATGAGATTGTGGAACAGGAAAGGGCAGGCATAAGGGGAAAAAATGTGGCACAGAGCAGATGGATGATTAGTTAGGAAGAAAACAAATAGAGAAAAGACTTTAGATGGGAGCAGGGATCAGGAAATCATTAAACAGCTCATGTAGTAGATGTTTGGTTGCTTTTCTGTTTTCAACATATCTGTGATTAACATGGTTAACATATCTGTATTAATTATCAGGCCTTACAGCAAACGGATAATGAAACCTGGTGATGTAATGATTGGATCTCAAGTTGCCAGGTAGATGCTTTTTTATTAATATTTAATTTCGTGGTTGTTATTTTGTAATTGAAAATGACATCATACACAATTATATCTTATCCATTTGAAGGGAAATAATTATTTTATATTATGTGACTTTGTTTAATTTAGGTATTGAGACAGATATGTTTTACTTTATAGGAAGGCATGTATTTTATTTTATTAATAAAATTAAAACTAAAAAATAAAATAATCAGAACAAAGAAGTACATCTAAAGCTATTTGAGATGTGAATTAGTCTGTCAGGGGTTCCAGATTTTATTAAATAATTTTACCGGGTCTTTGAGTAAAGCCGTAACGATCCGTGATCCAAAAGCTTAATTTATTTTCTGCTTAAATACTTTTAAATTTGGACTGGGAGAACTAGTCCCACATTCTCCATCGGGCCTGTGTGCAGCTAATGTGATTCAATCACAACATTGGTTTTCTACTCCAGTAAACTTGCCTTGGGTCTTTGAAAGAAGAAAGCCTCAGGAAGAAAGCAGAATCTGTTTTGGAAAGATCTAGATCAACTGAGCTCATTACAATCCATTTTTTTAATACACCAACACAAAATGTTAATAATAGATAAGCTGATATGTGCCAGACCTAGATATACGATATGTGCTGATATGTGCCAGACATATATACGTTGACACATATTGATAAATTAGTACGAACGTCCTACTTGTTTCGTATAAAACATAACAAGAAAAAAAAATGTAATCTGCGCTCATTTCTATATATTTCCATGTGCTACAAAAGACTGTCAGAGGTTTTAGTTTGCTTAAATGTACAATCTTGGAGGAGGTTGAGTTGAAAATGTATAAAAGAGAAGAGACTGTACAGAAGCCCTTCCTACTATAAAAAACAGAATGTGGTTATTTTGAAAAATATGTGTTTTATGATGGATTTTATTTTTTCCTTCTTTAGAGTCGTGGAAAGTAAAAATCCTGCCTTTGAAGTGGGCACTTATCACGTTACAAATGTGGGATGGACAACACACTTCATATCAGATGGGGCAGGGGTTCATTCCTTGCCTAAGGAATGGCCAGAAAACCTTCCCAGATCATTGGCAGTGGGAGCAGCTGGCATGCCGGGGTAGGAGACACAACAAATACCATTCAGCAACTTTGCTTGAACATATTGATGAATTTTGTGAAGGGCAGTTTGCTACAGGGAATGCCATGGGGTGGTTAATCAATATGAGCCAGTTCATAATTTTATGGCTACTTTCCAGTATATATTTAATTGAATGCAGTTATGCACTGGTTGCACTCCAGGGGTTATATTACAAAGCTGGTGCTAACTTAACCAGAGCTGTTGTAAACTTGCCAGAGCCATTATAGCCTAAGGAGCTGTTAAGTTAACAGCTCTGGTTACGTTAGCACCAACTTTGTAATACTGCCCCAGGTGTCCAGACTTTCTATATAAATAATCTAGAAGGCAAAACAACTTATGCCTGCTACTCTTAAGCATAAATTATCACGTTGAATGTGTATATGCACCACTATGCATACGTACCATGTGACTTGCATAAATAACAAAAACAAAAAAATTCTTTCTGTACATTGTTTTATGTTTCAGATGTACCGCTTATTTTGGTCTGCTGGAAATTTGCAATCCAAAAGAAGGGGAAGTTGTTCTTGTGAACTGTGCTGCTGGTGCTGTTGGGTCACTGGTTGGTCAGATTGCAAAGATCAAGGTATGGGAACTATCAATGCACATGTAGGAACTGGATTACCAACTAGAAGCTGGTAAATTGTGACCCATCATAAATCGTTTGATTCAGAGTTTACAGGTTAGCCCTTTGAACAATAAGGTAACATCCATACTATTATACCAACCACGTTTACACTCGTCTCCATGGCCATGCACCTCTCTGGATGGGACAGAACTTGTCAGTCTTGTTGCTGGATAATATAATTCAACTTGTCCTTGAGTAGATGTCGGCCACCAATACAGAGCCGCACATATGACATTTTAAGTGTGCTCAGTTCTTAAAGGGACATGCATGTGTAGAATTTTTTTTAATTGACAGTTAAATACCTTTATACCAATAGACAAACTTGAATAAATCAATAAAAGTTCTAAGAATGTGTAATTTTTTCTTTATTTTCATTCATTAAACTCTGCCATTTCATCTTCTCTGGCCACGCCCCTCAGCTCAGGGTGTTTCTTCAGCTCCCACTTCCTGTATATTCCCCGCCTCCTCAACACCCACTACTCCACCCATCAAAGCTTCACATGAACTATCACAAGCTGTGCACGTGAAATCCTGAGTAAGCTCAGGACCTCAGACTTGGGAAACTGAGGAATTGAATATTAGCTAATTCTGCAAGTGTCAAAGCAAGACACTCTCACCCGCTGACTTGCTCGCTCACTCACGCTACCTCACTTGCGCTCTTTCATGGTTTACATACTCAGTATCTAATTCATACTCCCTCACACAGTCACTCTCACACACTTTCTTGTGCTGTCTGTCTCTTGTGCGTGTGCTCTCTCGCTGTGCTGTTTTTACACTCTCGCTGCTTTATCTTGCTGTCTCTCTGTGCTTTTTTTGCTGTACCTCTCTCTGCTTTCTCTTTTCTCCCATTGTGTATTGATTTCTTTCCTTCCCTCTGTAAGGTTCCACGGCGACGTCGCCACAAGAATCTAGTATAGCTACAGCCTGAACACAGCCCTGGTAGCATTTCGATGTATATATTATTCTGCCTTGTTTTCACTCAGCTGTCCTGCACCATGTGTGTAATTAGCACTGGCTGCTCCTAATAAAAAGAACACTCCCACATCCAGCCAGTGCTCTGTCATTGAACTCATAGTCCTTACAGAGTGAGGCCATACCTGGATCATTCCAAAGCCTTGTTGTGACCAGCCTGACTAAACTACTCTGTCTTACCTGTGTACTGAACCTATTGCCTGTGCCATGACTGCAACTACGCTGCCTGCCTCTGACGCGATTGCTTGCCTCTTATTCTTCTATCTACTCCTCCACACTCACCAAGGACTCCAATATATATATATATCCAGGTTTCCTTCCTCAATTTTCTGCCTTCAAGTCTTCATATGAATTATGTATCCAAGTGACTGTTTATCCCATCATCTCCATTGCTTTTCAATGACTGTTATTATTTATACAGTTGTGCGAAAAAGTGTTGGCCCCCTTCCTGATTTTTATTTTTTTGCACGTTTGTCACACGTTTAATGTTTCAGATCACAAACAAATTAAAATATTAGTCAAAGATAACACAAAGTAAACACAACCTGCAATTTTTAAATAAAGTTTTTTTATTATTAAGGGAAAACAAAATCCAAACCCACATGCCCTGTGTGGAAAAACGTTTGCCCCCTCCCCCATTAAAACATAACTTAATAGTGGTTTATAACACCTGAGTTCAATTTCTCTAGCCTCACCCAAGTCTGAATACTGCCACACCTGTACGCAATCAAGAAATCACTTAAATGAGACCTGATTGACAAAGTGTAGTAGACCAAAAGAGCCTCAAAAGCTACACATCATGCCGAGATCCAAAGAAATTCAGGAACAAATGAGAACGAAAGTACTTGAGATCTATCAGTCTGGAAAAGGTTATAAAGCCCATTTCTAAAGCTTCAGGACTCTAGCAAACCACAGTGAGAGCGATTATCCACAAATTGCGAAAACATAGAACAGTGGCGAACCTTCCCAGGAATGGACGGCCAAACAAAATTACCCCAAGAACGCAGCGACGACTCATCCAAGAGGTCACAAAAGACCCCACAACAACATCCAAAGAACTGCAGGCTTCACTTGCCTCAGTTAAGGTCAGTGTACATGACTCCACCATAAGAAAACGACTGGGCAAAAATGGCCTGCATGGCAGAGTTCCAAGATGAAAACCGCTGGTGAGCAAAAAGAACATAAAGGCTCATCTCAGTTTTGCCAGAAAACTTCTTGATGATCCGCAAGACTTTTGGGAAAATACTCTGTGGACTGACGAGACAAAAGTTGAACTTTTTGGAAGGTGTGTGTTCCATTACATCTGGCGTAAAAGTAACACCACATTTTAGAAAAAGAACATCATACCAACAGTAAAATATGGTGGTGGTAGTGTGGTGGTCTGGGGCTGTTTTGCTGCTTCAGGACCTGGAAGACATGCTGTGATAAAAGGAACCATGAATTCTGCTGTCTACCAAAAAATCCTGAAGGATAATGTGCGGCCTTCTGTTCGTGACCTCAAGCTGAAGCGAAATTGGGTTCTGCAGCAGGACAATGATCCAAAACACACCAGCAAGTCCACCTCTGAATGGCTGAAGAAAAACATAATGAAGACTTTGGAGTGGCCTAGTCAAAGTCCTGACCTGAATCCTATTGAGATGCTGTGGCATGACCTTAAAAAGGCGGTTCATACTCGAAAACCTTCCAATGTGGCTGAATTACAACAATTCAATGCTCTTGAACCCAGGACATACTTGAAAACGAGAGAAATCTCAATGTATCCTTCCTGGTAAAATCCTTTATAAATAAATAAATAAATAAAATTCTGCAAAGATGAGTGGAACAAGCGCTGTGACAGACTCATTGCAAGTTATCGCAAACGCTTGGTTGCAGTTCTTGCTGCTAAGAGTTGCCCAACCAGTTATTAGGTTTAGGGGCAAGCACTGTTTTCACAAAGGGCCATGTGGGTTTGGATTTTGTTTTCCCTTAATAATAAAAACCTTCATTTAAAAACTGCATGTTGTGTTTACTTGTGTTATCTTTGACTAATAATTAAATTTCTTTGATCTGAAACTTTAAAGTGTGACAAACGTGCAAAAAAAATAAAAAAATCAGGAAGGGGCGAACACTTTTTCACACAACTGTACATATCCTGCCCTTTTTGTATTCAACTATTCAATATACCAGTAATTTCCTGCGATTTCACGTCAACCTTTTGTCTCGTATTCATTTATTTACTGCAACTAGGTTCTTATCCATTTCTCCGGTGCTCACACCTTACACCCTCTCTCTGCAGTAGCTGTGGGTAAAAGACTTACAGTTTAGAATGTCACTCAGCTCCGCCCTCCCTTCAGCTCACAGTGCAGGAGGGAGGTGGAGCAACTCAGTTGCACATGCTCAGTTCTGTTTTTTTTTTTATGCATTGCACAGATTGGTTAGACCCTCCTGAGGTGGGTCGTGGAAAATACCAAGAAAGAAAAGTTTGTAAATATGAGAAAATATCATATTTATTTGCTTTTTATGCCTGCTGAATGAGACTACTGACTCAAAGGCACACTGACGAAGCATGCATGTCCTTTTAAATGTAGACATATACATTTATTAATCATTGGCAAATCATCAGTGAGGAAGCTCTACCTCGATTATCACTGAGGGTAACGCATGTTTCTAGGTCTGAAACACCGTGAAACTCTCGCTAAAATGGGAATGCTACAGGGAAACCTGCAGGCAAAGGTTTTCTCCTTTTAGAATCCCCATTTTAGCACAAACAATGTAGTTGAGCCCTATAATAGCTCTTGTAAGTTTACAACCTCTCTGGCTAAATCAGCACCATCTTTGGAATAGGACTCACTGGTTTCCAGGTACATTTAAAAGGAAACGGTTAAAATGCGGGGAAGGGTGTAAAGGTGGTAATCTTTAATGTTCAATCTATTTAGTTGCAGGATAGCCTTTTTTCTAGAAAATATATTGCTTAAAAATAATAAAGTTTTTGTTTAATTTTGCACAATTCAGTGAAGAATGTTATTCCATATTGTGTATGTTTTGTACAATACGAATAATCGATTACGTTGACAAAAATTTGGTATTTTTTTTTCCTTGAAAAGGGCTGCAAAGTTGTTGGATCTGCCGGCTCGGATGATAAAGTCACATATCTAAAGGAGATTGGTTTTGATGAAGCATTTAACTACAAGACTGTGAGCTCTTTGGAAGAAGCGCTGAAGAATGCGTCCCCAGAAGGATATGACTGTTATTTTGAAAATGTAAGTCTAAGAAAATAACGTACAATTACATTTAAGTATAATTATATGTTCCTTCCAACAATAAACACAGAGTGGCTGCATTTTAGTTTTGCAAAGTGACATGTAGCCTATAGTGCTCCAGTTCCCTTTTAATCCAGAAAGGACTTCACTTTGTTAGAGAAGCAAATCCGTCTGTTTGGGCTTTATTCTGTTCCAGTTTAAAATATCATACATAACTCCATTCCAGCATCAACTGATGAGGAAAAGGGAATGATCTGTGCAATGTGTATAGCACAAAGGGACCTAGAATGAAATGCACTTAATGATGCTTTTGTCATGTGACTAAAGAGGAGTGTAGGAGAAGACCAAGGAGGACGGCAGCGTGCAGATCACATGAGAAAACAATGAGAAAATAGTTTTTATTATTTTTAAGTGTAAAAATGTTTTTTCTAAAGAGAGAATATTATAGCTCAACTCCATTAAACCATATGGGGATTCTACGCATACCAGGGGTCTAATCTTAAAAAGAGGTGTGTGTGCAGGTAGTATGGCGCTAGTGTTCGGAGTACAGAAAATATATATATATGAGCTGCTAATCATCGGGTCATCGGGTGTGTTCTGTGTTTTTTCAGCAGGTTATTGGATCGGATCTGATATTTTTTTGGCAGATTTTCTGTTCTTCGTGGCGGTTTTTCGGATGCATTTGGTGGATTTTCGCTGCACTTCAGGGACCCTGCGGGGAATGCTGAATTCACCTCAGGATTGGCAAATTTGATTCCCCGAAGTGCGGGGAATGAGAGAGTATTGAAATTCCAGTGGAATTTCGGTGCTCTTTGAAAAAACATGTATATTTCATCAGAAAATATTAAGAGATAAAAAGTAACAACTAATCTGACTGTAGCCAAATATAAGGACAATATGGTAATTGATGTGCTTTATTAAACAAGATATAGTTTGTCCTCTCTCCAATTGCATCAAAGAACAAACAAAAATGTGATACTTTTATTCAATGTCAATTATTTTCTCTCTCTATGAACAGGTTGGGGGGAATTATGCTGATGTAGCCCTGCAACAAATGAAGCAATTTGGAAGAATTTCTGTGTGTGGAGCCATCTCTATGTACAATGACTCCGTGCCTGCAACAGGTATTTAATTCCAATGTTTCTATGTCTGTTGTGGTCACATACTAACTTAGCTGATGTATACATTTGTTATTTTTAAAATAATTTAATTGCTGCAAATTAAAAATAGAAGGGCTTAATTATATTCCTCACGCTAAAATGGGGATGTTAACTGGGAAAACTTGCACCTGCAGCGTCCCCATTTTAGCGTGTTCTCCCGGGGCAGGCGTTACTTCAGCACCTTGTCCCGGAAGGAAGCGCTACTCTCGGTGTTACTCGCAGTAGAACGTCTGCACCGCCTCAAGTATCACTTCCTGGAGTCCATAGGACTCCATGGAGAGTTGTGCTGCCGAGCTGCTAGCCCTGCGAGATCTTGCAAGACCGTATAGCGTCGTGGAGGAATTGCGGAGGTAGACTAGGGATTATTTGTCCCCAGTCTTGCTCTGCTCCTGGCGGCAAGAAGCAATGGATTGGGCCATCATTCTTGAAGCAGGGTGAGAGGTGAGTATTGGATTTATTGGTGGTGGGTTTAGGGGTGCTAAATGAGTCTCCAAAAGCGGAATCATTTAGCACCAGCTTTTACTCGCTAACATTTTTTTAGCCCATCGGTGTGGTAATTAGTGCTAGGATTTTGTAATACCTTACTTATCCTAATGCTAAGTATAGGGTGCGCAAAGTACAGTAAGCTCGCGCAAGCTACAAAAGACGATTTTTTTTGCGGGTTTAGCATTTGAAATGTAATATAGGCACTATGACAAAGAATATATATACCGAGAATCACAAGGGGACCCGCAGTCAGGATATCCACTTCTAATTGCTCCAGTGTTGACTGCCACCAAGTGCACTCCTGAGTCTTATCAAACTGCAACTGGACATGCATAACCTCTGCTGATAAGGGGACAATAAACACGAAACAGCTGTCCATGAGTGGCTTTGACCAGCTGCATAAAACTGATCTCTGAAAAAAAAAAGCCATCTAGTATGGCATGGCATTGATTGAAGTGGTCTGTGTGAAAAAAGACCCAGGATGCAAAAAATGAAAATTACAGACATCATTTGCATATCTTACCCAGAGTTCCTTGCTGCATATGGGGAATGTAGCACATGAGCTCTGTGATGCAGTTCTTTGAATCTGCTGAGATGTGTAAATGACCTCTGCAATAATAAATATTTAACTTTCATTTTGATATTCTCCAGATTAAGCATATGTATCAGTAAAAAATGACCTACCAAAGGAGTGGAATAGAAAGGGTGCCCGTTTAGAGCACGAGTCAAGTGGACTTGAATATCCTTATTGTAGCTGCATTTGTCTAAAGAAATGGCAAGTTTCATACAGATGTCGTTTTGCTCTTTTATTCTGTGTCTCATTTTTAGCTGACTACGTAAAAATTTGAAGAAATAACACCAAATAATTTTTAAATTATACATGAACTCAGCCCTTTACAAATCTCTCATGCAAAATGAACATGTCCTTCCAAAACAAATATGATAAATCCAGTTACATTATTAACAGATCACACTGTCCATGTAAAGTGATATAAAACATTATAAATAAACAAATACAGAGGTAAATTACAATGTGCGCCTCTTAGTCCACATGCAAATGAAGTTCTTTATGGGGAGTTATTATTATCAACATTTATATAGCTCCAACAGTTTATATAGCTCCAACTGCTCATAGGAGCATACAGTCTAGAGGAGTTATGCAACACCCTGATCTGTCTCCTCAAGCAGCTGCAGCAGCTTTGAAACCAGGAAGAGCTAGTTCTCATACTCAGGAAGACTGAAGCTAGAGTCAATCCTACCCACTAGATAAGAAAGCCCACTTAAAAGAAACCTTACCTTTTAACCCTTGACAGCTACACTTAATATGGGCCTGTTGCTGAAGCTTCAGTAGTCTCTATAGTAATCCTTCACAGTCACAGTCTGAGTGAACAGTATCTATGGTTAACTGGAGTATTTACTATTAAAATGCAGTTTTATTATAGTTTATGGTCCCTATAATCTAAACAAATGTCTATTTCCTCTACAGGACCCTATATACAGCCATATATCCTCTTTAAGCAACTCCGCATGGAAGGATTCGTAGTAAGCCGATGGATACAAAGATACCCAGAGGCACAGAAGCAGCTCTTGCAATGGATAGCAGAGGTAAGGAAAATTTAATTTCAAATAAATACAACACCTTGGGCCCTATTCTGCTGTTGATGCAAAAATGGAGCAAGTAAGATTAAAAATCGTTGCAATATGATTTCCCTTACCACTCCCTTTTAATGTTCCTATTCTAACCCAGCCGCTTTATTAGCAGCTGGTCTCGTAATAAAACAGAGGAGCAAAGTGATCCTGGAAGTGGCACCGTACACCGCTATAAGTATCAGCTCCTGGAGTCCATAGAACTTTATGGAGACCAACACGTCCCTGCAGCAAGCTTTCACTCATAGGATCAGATAGTAGCTGTGGATGAAACTCAGAGAAACCCTGGGAACTATTTGGGCCACCCTCTCCCCCGTGGGATGAGAGGTGTGTAAGGGATTCTTGGGGATATTAGCTTACTGTGTTTTAAAGTAAGATCACTTAACATCAGGTCCGGAGAGAAATACCTGCTCCAGAATAAGAGTTACCTTTGAAAAGCTCGTTCTTCTACTCTCAGGCACAAATTAATTTCCTCCTATATAAAGTATAGGTTTTTTTTATGACAACCTGACAAAGCACACAGAACAGATCCCCCTAATTTAATTACTATTTTTTTATGCTGCCAGTATCTCACTGCAGGCTGCTTTCTTTAGCAAACAGTGACAAGCTGCTGAAGAAAAACATTTCACCAATTTTGCAGTCTTAACAACCATCATAAACTGTTTTATCCGTATGTGAAAAGCATACAATTTTATATAGAAAATAATGGGTTAGGAAAAAGTTTGCCCCTATTAACAATGAAAGCTGTGCACAAAAGCTGTTTTTACACATCTGAAAAATTTCTGAGGATGTTGTATCTGGGGGATACACAAGCTTTGTATTTTTTGTACATGAGATAGAATGTTACGAAATCACATAATGCATAGAACCTTATACATTTAAATGTAGCATATTAAACATCTGGCTTTTAAATAACAGTCCCATAGAATAACTGTTTTAAAACAATAACTGAATATGGGGCTATCAACATGTACTTGTTGGCCGTTTATGAACAATAGCTTTGTAATGTAAAATTAGTGTGACCATAACTAGAAGAAATGATCCAAAATGTCCTTTATTGAATGATTAATACTAAACGGAGAATAGGTTTCTTACAAACTTAGGAAAAATAAAACAATTCCTGTGCAAATTCAGACTGCATGACACTGTCACTGTCAGGGTTATTCAAAGAGAATCAAAGTCACCGCACGTTCTGTGACTTTTCGTTCGCTTCCATTCGGGGCGATTCGGCGACCCTGCGGTGTATTCAGCAAGCACCACAGGGCCATCGTAATGCAGGGAAAAGCTGTCAAACTCACCGCAAAAACCCAGCGAATGCACGCCGAAACCCGCAAAAACATCTGGATGAAAACGCCGGATAAACCCGAGCTGGAGCCGATCACACGCAGTGCAGCCACCGGAAAAAGCCGACACCGCAGACGAATGGAGTGAATAAATTAAAAAATCAGTTTGCTTGAATGTTTGAAAAGTGAAACGCTGTTTGCAAAGAAACTACTGAGCGAAAATGTCTGAAATTTACATATGAGGTCCAGGGAATGATAATAAAAAGGGCTGTTACAGAAAAAATAAGTAAAGTCAACCTCCCTGGCGGTCTAATTTTTTCAGAATTTTGTGTCTAAAAGTGTCTCAATTTTTTTTTTAAAGGAAACGTGTTTTTGTACATACTAGTTAGCCTGTAATAATTAGGAATCACGCACTGAAATCTGTGCAAACAAGAGTCCTTACTGGTAAAATCCTTTTATAAATAAATAAATAAATAAGTAAAAAAATAGTAACTACACTGAGTCCGATAAAGTTTGAAACACGACATAATAATTTATTATCCCAAAAACAATTATCCAAAATAATGCAAATAAATGATAATCAATAAAATACAACAAACACTGAAATCTGTCTGAAAACAAGGGTGAGACTATGTATGGTCTGTTTCGTATCCTGTAGTGCCACCTAGTGGCCATTCATAAACATTGTACATTGGAATACAGTGTATTATACAATTTAAGTTTTCTGCCTGGTCCCGCCCCCCTGCATCGTGTGACTCGCAGGGAGCGTTACCAGGAAGCAACTCGCCGCGATCACACTGCGGGGGACAGCCAGGGAGCACAGGAGGAGGTGAGTATGCATCCAGCCCGAGTGTGGCTCGGGGTTACCATTCGTGGTAGTGAAATTTAACCCCGAGTCACACTCAGGAATACCACCAGGGAGGTTAAAAAGAAAATCCCAGAAAATGCTTAAAATATCCGAAAAAATCTATAAATAAAGAGACTCTTTACTGCAGAATATATAATGAACGGTTTATTAGATATTGAATTAAAACTGGAATATTTTTAACATTGAAGCCTATGGGATTCGCCTGAATAAACCTGCCGAATTAAACCACCGAATGACAGGGCATTTCGGGAACCTTTCACTGCTGGTTTTTGTTCTCTGAATAGTCGAAGCATTGCTTCTCTATGGGGATTTTACTGCCCTCAAACAGGCACTGTATGTTCAGGCAATTCGCCAAGATTTGGCGAATTGCGTGCTCTCTGAATAGCCGAATTGCCAAGAAAGGTAAACGAACGCTGATTTTCAGCGTTCGGTTCCCTTTCGGCAGTCATTCGGATCTCTTTGAATTACCCTGTGTGTGTATTCCGCTGGAGGAGTTTTGAATTATATGGCTCCACATGCAATAGTTCCCACCTATCAGTTCCACATGCAACGAAGTGTGCACCAAATAGTAAAATAAAAAAATGTGGGAGATTATAAACACATAAGGGGTTATTCAGAGAGAGCCGATCTGGCCCCAAAATGTCATCGAACACGGAATTTCCCCGTACGGTGACATTTTGGGGCCATTCGGCTATTCAGAAAGCAGGCAGTTCGCCAAATTCTGGCGAACTGCCAGCAAGTACGGTGCCTGTTCGACCACAGTGAAACGCCCCCATAGAGAAGCAATGGTTAATCTATTCAGAGAACACAGAAAAGCAGTGAAAAGTTGCCGAAGTGCCCCGCTGTTCAGTGTTTTCATTTGGCGGGTTTATTCAGGTGAACGCCATAGGCTTCAATGTTAGAAATATTCCCGTTTTTACTCAATATCTAATAAACCATTTATTATTTTAATCTGCAGTAAAAAGTATTTTTTTTTTTTTTTTTTTTTTTAGGATCTTTTAAGCTGTTTTGTCCCCGTTTTTTTTTTAAAAGCGTTTTTTCTTTTTTCTGTAACAGCCCTTTTTATTATCATTCATAGGACCTTAAATGTTAATTCCAGGCATTTTCGTTCAGTATTTTTTTGAAAACAACGTATCAATTTTGACACTTTCAATCATATTGGGGGTTATTCAAAGAGATCTGAATTGTGGCAGAAAGGTAACCGAACAGTGAAATTCAGTGTACGGCTACCTTTCCTGGCCATTCGGCTATTCAGAGAGCAGGTAGTTCGCCAAATGTTGGTGAATTGCCTGCACATACGATGCCTGTTCGAGGGCAGTGAAATCCCATCGAGAAGAAGCAATGCAAAGCAATAGGATCGCTGAATCGCTCTGAAGTGCAGGGAATGAAAAGTTACCGAACGTGCGGTGACTTTTCAAATCCCTTTGAATAACCCTGATTGTTTTTTTTACCGGTCCGGCTGCTTGTCGGCTTTCTTCTGTGGCTCGTCGGCTGCGTTTGGCGGCTGTCCAACATATTTGTGGTAGATGTTGGCAGTGGCAGGCAATGGGTTTGCGGCAGGTTGGCCGCAGCATTCGGCGGCCGCTACCCTGCACTTCGGGGACCCTGTGATGAATCCTGAATTCACCGCAGGGTGGGGAAATTTGATTCCGGGAAGTGCAGGGAACGGGAGAGCACCGAAATGTCGGCGACAGAGTGCTCTCTCAATAAGCCCCATAACGTCAGTTTGGCATGCCCTGGACTGGTGACTAAGATAAGACCTGATGAAACTGCAGCCCCAGGCCCTGCAATGCCAGGGGTCCCTCAGGCCGCATGCACTTCTGTAGTCATGGTGCCTGAGATGCCTCTCATAGTGGATGGCCAAGGGACTGCCTGCTATTGGCCTGGAGATGACATGAACTTTTTTATTTATGCATAAAATCCTATACATAACATTTACATCGCTGTGTACATGTTATTTAAGTTTTGTATGTGTACTATAGCAAATCTGTATGTCATCAGATCATTGGAAACTGCAGGCGATAAAATGTTAGTGTGGCAATTAAGCATACGTATTAAAAGTGAAATATATATATACCCTCTGTCTTCAAAATTTTATTACAGGCATTTTGATCATGAGCTGTAAGAACTACTTAACTTTAAAAAAAATTTACAATGCAAATATTCTGGGGAAATAGTTTTTAGATTTTAGTAATACATAAAAATCTATTCATTAATTTGCTACTTTTCACTAGTTCACTGCTCAGAAAATTATTTCTTCTCTCAGTTCCCCAGGCAGGTTGTTGTATTTCAGCTCTGCTGTGTTGTCCTACTTTTTGCAAACTGACAATGAATAGACTAGAAATGTTTAAAGATATATTAATCTGTAGTTCTTGTGATACACAGGTTTGATATGCAGGTGTTATAATGATCTGTAAATGTGCACCCATTGCAGACGTAGTGTTATTCAAATACATCCAATGCTTTAACAAATAAATGTGCTTTTGTTTTTTCTAGGGAAAGCTGAAATACCACGAGCACGTCACAAATGGCTTTGAAAATATGCCAGCAGGTTTTATTGGGATGCTTACTGGAGAAAATATCGGAAAAGCTGTTATAAAGGTGTAAAACGAATCACCTTATCAAATTCTACATTTATGTATGTTGCACTTAAAGGCCAATCATTTCTTAGCTAATGTCAATTCATATATTGGAAATCTCAATGCGCTGTGCTTAATGGATAAATAAAAGATGGATTCTTCCTAAATGGTTCATACTGGGATGCTGTCATTGTGTATTATCATTTTATGTAGGAGGCAGGTACAGGGAGTACAATGATTATTTAGAAAAAGTGCATATATCTTGTATCAAGATAGAGATTCATGGATTATATTTTAAGGGCAGTATTACATAGTTGGTGCTAAATTAACCAGAGCTGTTGTAAACTTCCCAGAGCCATTATAGCCTATGAAGGTTTTAAGTTTACAACAGCTCTGGTTAAGTTAGCACCAACTTTGTAATACTGCCCAAAATCTCCATAGGCTATAATGGCTCTGGTAAGTTTACAACAGCTCTGGTTAAGTTAGCACCAGCTTTGTAATACTGCCCAAAATCTCCATAGACTATAATGGCTCTGGTAAGTTTACAACAGCTCTGGTTAAGTTAGCACCAGCTTTGTAATACTGCCAAAACCTCCATAGGCTATAATGGCTCTGGTAAGTTTACAACAGCTCTGGTTAAGTTAGCACCAACTTTGTAATACGGCCCTAAGTCTTTAAACAATTCGTTAATAACTGCTGAATTGTGATTGTGGAGTTTCACAAAGGAATCACATAAGCAAATGAGTTTTTAACATAGGATGTATTGTGTCTAAAAGATCACAAATGTTTAGCAAAAAGCTTAAGAGAATACACAGAGCAAGGCCCCTATTCCTGCTCGGTTGGTAATACGGTGCCGAAAAGACATAGGGCCCTATTACATTCCTCACGCATTTTCGCTCGCGCAGCGCAATTTTTTTTGCGCACAGCAAAATGCGTTATCGAGCGAAAATTAACAGGGTATTACAATCCTCGCGCATTTCTTCATCTGTCAAAAACTAAGTTTCGTAAATCCGACGCGCAAAACGGCAGAAAAATACGCGCGCAGTAACTTTGTGCGCACAAATCTTTGTGCGGACTGTTTTTTTATTTTTTGAAGACCATTCTTTCCATGGTCGCTAGATGGCAGCAGAAAGCGTGCAGAGAGGGACAGCACTAACATACATCTATGCTTGTTTGTCAAAAAAAGACTTGACGTGCTCGACTCAGAGGATTTGCTCCAGCTCTCAGACTGTACGAGCAAAATGGGACCTCCTCTCCACGCAGAACCCAGCAGCAACGCTGCGTCTTTTGCAGGTGTCGAACTGCGTCTGAAAAGGAGATTGACCAGGACAAGATATCTTATTAAGACGGATTTCTAGGAGGATTCACTGCAGAGACAATTGGATGATATGTCTCGTGAGCTAGATTCAGTACATAGAGCCTGTGTCTGTATCCATCTTCCTGATGGCTAAAATATATCACAGTTCTAATAAAATAACAACTCTGATACACATAGACTACAGAGTCCAGGCCCATCCATGGAACAGCTGGTGTGAAAAAAGGCATACTAACACGCATACTGCTTTATGAAACACTTATACAAACATGCTGAATATAAATCTCTTGGCTAACGTCATCGGAGAAGCCCTTTCATACATCTGTTGTATGCACGATTACACAGTAAGCCCTGGACACGATGTGCTTGTGAAGTGTACATATATATATATACATATATATGTAT
This sequence comes from Leptobrachium leishanense, assembly GCA_009667805.1. Taxonomy (NCBI): domain Eukaryota; kingdom Metazoa; phylum Chordata; class Amphibia; order Anura; family Megophryidae; genus Leptobrachium; species Leptobrachium leishanense. The sequence continues at coordinate 274,338,632 of CM019063.1, read as the reverse complement.
ATAGAGAATTCTATTCATAGGTACAGCGCTATTAAAAATCATATGTGTCAGTGTTCAAACACACATCGTCGATTTGAGTTAGCCCTGTATTTCAGCTCAGTTAAAGCCGTCCAGATTGTGCATCCCAGAGTGGGACTATATAGATGGCGATATTTCAATTACAGGAAGAGATCTAATATACATTTAACGCAGAGCTTTGAAATAAGCATATACACAGTCCTCAAATCATTATACTGAGCAGTAATGTACGGCTTTTCTCAACACTGATACAAACTGGACTTTAAGGACTAGAGATATACATGTGAATTTGCAGAGCAAGGCACATGGAGGGCTCTGCAGAGGAATGGTACGCACATACTGTAATGTTACTGGACAATTGTAAATTCTAGGTTTGGGTGTTAGTACATTTTTTTAATGATATCCTATTCCGATATATATTTTCTATTTTGCATGGTTGACGTGACTATTTACACAAGATACCAAATAGTTGGTATGTGCACAGTGTTCTTTGCAGAATAATATTCATAGTTCTTCCTATAGAGGTAAAAATACAACAGAATAGTAATTGACTTGCTAAATTACGAAAAATCTTCGCAAATAAAAAAGGAAAATACGACTTTTCGAGTTAATATTTAGGTCGGTGCATTAACGCCTGCAAGTGGTGTGCACAGCTTTTCTTTGCTTCCCCCCTTTTTGCATAGTGCCATGGAGTCATTTTTCATCTGCATTTCAGTTATATGCGCATTGCTCTGCAGAACTCCTAAACGGGCAGAAATCTGCAAAGTACAACCAGGAATGGTCTGCCGGAGATGTTTTGCACAGGAATTCCTGGTCAGGACTATGCTGATTTATGGGACATTGAGCAGTTTACTCTCAGAAGACGATATTCTAGAGATGCAGGGATGAGGTACCCACTCAGACATAGAGACTCTGGGCACACGTAGGTCATGTCTTATTGGAGCATAGCTCGGATCGGCTTGGATGTGGTGTCATCGTGCAGGTGACGAGTTGTGTACCTTAAAGCATTGAGAAGCCCCTCTGTGCTAGTGGATGTCCGGTCCTTCAGCACTTTTATACAGCCTTTCATATTAATTTTGGAGGTTATTGATGGCCCTAGGACCCTAATCTCCTCCAAACACCCACGTCAATCTGCGTATATATGCTGCAGCAATAGAAGAAAATACACACAACCTCTCAATTCTTTAATGTTTGGGTATGCGTAGCATGTGTAACTGTATGTTGCTGCATATTATTTTGACGGGCTGGTTTATTTTGTTTTGGACAGAACGTTCAGACTTGCAGTTAACACCAGCTTTTCAGAAACGTTAAAAAGATGCGCGCAAACGTTGTCCTTTGAATTTTGCGGGAGGATTGTAATACCATGCGCGCACCAGCACACAACGCATTTGCGCTCCCAATGTTAAGTATAGGACGCGCACAGTTCATCACGCTAGTGCAGGTCCATCCGCTTCAAACGTTAACGTGCATCGTTTGCACGAATGTCGTAATACGATGTTCAGCGCAAAGGGTTTAGCCCCTCGCGCAAATGCGCATTTGCGCACGCAAAACGCACTGCACGAAGAATGTAATAGGGCCATAAGGGGTTATTCAGAGACAGCTGATCTGGCCCCGAACAGCATTGAAAAGTTGCCGAAGTACCCTGCTGTTCTGTGTTTTCATTCAGCAGGCTTATTCAGGCGAACCCCATATGCTTCAATGTTAAAATTCTTCCAATTTTTATTCAATATCTATTAAACCATTTATTAATTTAATCTGCAGCAAAAGTCTCTTTATTTATTGATTTCTTTTAGGATCTTTTAGGCATTTTCCTGTTTTTTTTTTTTTTTTTAAAGGCTTTTTTTCTTTTTTCTGTAACAGACCTTTTTATTATCATTCATAGAACCTTATATGTAAATTCCAGACATTGTCATTCAGTAGTTTTTTGGCAAACAGCGTTTCAATTTTGACACTTTTTATTTTTTCTTCTTTTTACCCCATTTGTCAGCTTGTCGGCTTTTTCCGGCGACTGGTCTGCGCTGTGATCAGCGACTCTTTGGCTTCTGCCAATGTGTCCGGTGTGTTTTTTGCGGCAGTTCCGGCGGGTATTCGGCAGGTGTTTTCCCTGCACTCTGAAGACCCTGCAGTGAATGTTGAATTCACCGCAGGGTGGGGAACTTTGATTCCCCAAGTGCAAGGAAGTGCGATATCACGCTCTGGTACTGGGGTGGCACAAGAGTAAAAGGGATGGTATGAGCCCAGTGTGCAGTATACTGTACAGACACAGATATGGGTGGAGGTGGATAAATACACAGACTGACCAGATTGCAAACATGGATGATGGTGAGTGCGGTTGCTGGAGCAGGAATCCAATGATATGGTGAGTGGATTGAAGTTAGTGGAAATACAGTAGCAGATACTGGGATAGGATCGAAGACAGGCTGGGGTTATTCAGGAGCGACAGAGCACAGCACTTCTTTCTGCAGTGGCGTAGCGTGGGTTGTCAGCGCCCGGGGCCAGCCAAGAATTGTGCGCCTCCCCAACCTGTGGACACGTTAGCATGCCCTGATTCCCTTCCACTATTAGGGCATTGAAAACCTTAACTGTGATACAACAACCACTCGGGATACTTGGTTCCAGCCAAACAACATGGTACTCTAGGGTATAAACAGCCGCAGACTTGACGTTGTGAAAATGAAAGGTCTTTTTATTCCAGCATAAACAAACACCACACTTGCCTTTGAATCACTATTGCAGATGATTAAACAAAAAAACTACAAATGAAAACCTAACATACAGGGTTATTCAGAGAAAGGTGAAAACCAGGAGAATTGCCAAGACAATGAACAATCTAGACCAAATAGCGGATTTGAAAAGTGAGATAAATGGGAGAATTTTTCTGGTTTGGCTATTTTGACCTAGAATTTTCACTTCTCCAGCCATTCTCCTGGTATGCACTGCTCTCTGAATAACCCTGTTAGAGTATAGGCTAGGGTTCCCACCTGTCCGGTTTTGACCCGGACTGTCCGGTTTTGGAGTCATGTGTCTGGGTTTGACACCCTCTGCCACCCGGACACATGACTCTGAGCCGGGATCGGGACATCTCCCCATACTTACATTTCAATGCGTGCCCCCGTCACTGCGGTCCTCACTCCGCCTGTTTCATTGTTGATTGGAGACAAGGAAGGACCGCACCACCCACTGGCAGTCATGCGCAGGTGCCACGGCTCACGTGACGTTCACGTGCTTGTGCGTGCCCTGGCGTGCATGCCCTGGTGTGCATGCGTGCAGCGATCCTGGGCCAGTGTTCCCGAGACTCCAGAGAACAGTGGTCTCCGTCAGTGGAGTGGCGCTCCAGATCTGCACTCACCTCTCCACTCCCACCGACTCCATGACCAGCAACTCTAACTGTGAGTGTAAGCGAGCGCAGCATCAGCCAATACCAGTCTGCAATGCACAATACCAGTCTGCCAGCCATATTACCAGTCTGCCATCCCCACTGTGGATACAGATAAGAGGCAGAAGTGGATTTATAGTGAGTGAGAATCCATGCTTTTTGGCAGATACATGGGAAACCTTGTGGTATGGCGATGCTGGGGACCACAAGTCCTAGTCCTTGAGCATCATGAGGATTGTAGTGCACGGATAAAGGCGACATAAAAGCGACTCTCGAAGGGATTCCGGAAAGTTGGCAAAGTGGCAACAGATTTTAAAAAAAGAATCCCGAAATTAAAGCTCTCGTTCCCTGTAAAGGTGCGGACAGCGCCCAGCAGGACGCAGCGAGCATGCGTGGAGGCCAATGGTAACAATGTGTATTTTTAGGAATAATCAGATGCCAGCATCACCTCCGGCAAGAAAGAAAGGACAGAATAATAAGGTTTGTGGAGGCGCCCCCACCCCTCCCTACAGGGCACCGGAGCAATGGGGGGAGAGAGGAGACAGGATGGAGAACAAGAGACTGTCTGAATGGGAAATAAGTGAAGGATAAAGCAGGGATCACAATGAATGTTAAATCCTCCTGTGAGGGTGAGCAGAGCATGGCATGAGAGGGGCACAACACTCATCGTCCTGGCTGTGCATCCTCACCTGTGTGTAATAAATAATAATGTATAAGTCTATAGTAATATATATAAATAATATGTAGCGTTCATTGGATAGAATGGCACGGTGGTGGCAGAGGAGGATGAGGCTGAACACATGCTAAAGTCACTCACCCACCCAGCAGCTCCCTCCAGATGTGCAGGGACAGGGGGCTCCTGGATACAGGCTCTGCTCACCTGCCCTCAGCCCCTCTCCTCCAAATCTGCCTCAGCAGCAGCAACCAAGGATGAGAGAGGGAGAGGGAGGGAGGGGCAGGGGAGGAGGGGCGCTGGATGGAGGGAGGGGGGCTATCAAATCTAAAATCTGACCAGGTGCAAGGAAGAGAATTGGGGAGGGTGTGGGTGGGTGAGGGTGATGTGGCTATGCACGGCACTGGTCCCTCCGGCTGCCATGATGTGCCTCCTGCTCTCTCCCGGCACTCCCGCCCACCTGAGAAGCGTGGCGCCAGCGCGCTGCGTCACCGGCGTCACGTGACACTCAGCAGTGCACTCCTTTCCGGATTCTCCTTCTCCCTTCTGGACTGGATTCAGCAGTGCAGCTGATCAGCTGGCTGGGAAAATATTAGGGGAGCAAATTTGAAATTTGCGCCCCCAAGAGCCCTAAAAAAAAAAGCCCCCCCCCACGCTACGCCACTGTCTCTCTGTGAGGGATGAATTACAATGATGAAGCCCCAGTCAGAATGGGGCGTAGCCCTGTATTTTGTGTGTGTGGTGTGACATGTTTTGGTGTTAACTGTTTCATTGCTGGATGCTGATACAGAATGCAAGTTCAGGGGTGGAACAGAACTGGAAGCGTGTTGTCAGGGGTTCAGAGGATGAAGCGTGACATGCGAAGAATGAGAGAGCACCGTCGGTGCTCTCTGAATAACCCCCATAGGTTTGGTGTGAATCATTATGGCTTGCAGCTCTCCTTTTCGCCTAGGGAGCAAAGCGAGTGTATATATATATACAGGTGAAACTCGACAAATTTGAATATCGTGCAAAAGTTCATTTATTTCAGTAATGCAACTTAAAAGGTGAACCGAATAGTTCAAGCTGTGATTTGTCATAATTGTGATGATTATGGCTTACAGCTCATGAAAGCCCCAATTCCACAATCTCAGAAAATTAGAATATTACATGCAATCAATAAAACAAGGATTGTACATAGAACAATATGGGACCTCTGAAAAATATAAGCTGCATATGTACTCAGTACTTGGTTTGGGCCCATTTTGGAGCAATTACTGCCTCAATGCGGCGTGGCATGGAAGCTATCAGTCTGTGGCACTGCTGAGGTGTTATGGAAAACCAGGATGTTTCAATAGCGGCCTTCAGCTCTTCTGCATTGTTTGGTCTCATGCCTCTCATCTTTCTCTTGGCAATGCCCCATAGATTCTCTATGGGGTTCAGGTCAGACGAGTTTGCAGGCCAATCAAGCACAGTAATTCCACGGTTATTGAACCAGGATTTGGTGCTTTTGGCAGTGTGGGCAGGTGCCAAGTCCTGCTGGAAAATTCAGTCAGCATCCCCATAAAGCTTGTCTGCGTAAGGAAGCATGAAGTGCTCCAAAATCTCCTGGTAGACAGCTGCATTGACCCTGGACTCAATGAAGCACAGTGGACCAACTCCAGCAGATGACATGGCTCCCCAATTCAACACAGACTGTGGAAACTTCAAGCATCTTGCAGTGTGTGCCCCTCCATTCTTCCTCCATACTCTGGGTCCTTGGTTTCCAAATGAGATGCAAAAGCTCTCATCAGAAAAGAGGACTATGGACCACTGAGCTGCAGACCAGGTCTGTTTTTCTTTAGCCCAGGTAAGACGCTTTTGACGTTGTTTGTTGTTCAGGAGTGGCTTGTCCGGGATCCGTCTGTGTGTGGTCGCTCTTGATGCACTGACTCCAGCCTCAGTCCCCTCCTTGTGAAAGTCCCCAGCACTTTTGAAAGTCCTTTTCCTGACAATCCTCTCCAGGCTGTGGTCATCCCTGCTGCTTGTGCACCTTTTTCTTCCACACTTTTCCCTTCCACAAAACTTTCTATTAATGTGCTTTGATACAGCACTTTGGGAACATCCAACTTCTTTTGCAATTACCTTTTGAGGCTTTCCCTCCTTATGGTGGTTTTCTGCACAACTGTCAGGTCAGCAGTCTTTCCCATGATTGTGATTCCTACTGAACCAGACTGAGAGACCATTTAAAGGCTCAGGAACCCTTTGCAGGTGTTATGGCTGAATTAGCTGATTAGAGTGGGACACTTTGAGCCTAGAATATTGTACCTTTTCACAATATTCTAATTTTCTGAGATTGTGGATTTGGGGTTTTCATGAGCTGTAAGCCATAATCATCACAATTATGACAAATCACGGCTTGAACTATCTCATATATTAGTTTCACCTTTTAAGTTGCATTACTGAAATAAATGAACTTTTGCACGATATTCAAATTTTTCGAGTTTCACCTGTATTTTTTTTTTTATTTTTATTAAATGGTTTTTCAGTCGCAAAATCATTTTAACACCCGCTCGTAAGAGCCAGTTAATCACTGGAATTTATGCTTCTTATATAAAGGATCAGGAATTAATTCTAGAGTTTGCAGGATTCACTTTTTGGAAATGCAGACAGATATTAGGATCCAGTATGGCTAGACTGACAATTGCTAAAAATCTCTGATACAGCAGATGGTGCTATATCGCTATATATAGAAATGCTGTATTCACTTCGAAGAACATATGATTTGATTTCTAAACTAGATGATAATAGGAAACACAAGTTTTTTTTGTCATTTCACACTATTAAATGTTTGTGATAATTTACTGCGCTCAATAAATAGAACCAAAACTGTTGATCTTCGTTCACTCCAGTATTGCTTGTCAGTTTGTCACTTCCAGGAGATTTAAAGATTGGAAATATGGCTTGAAATGATGAGAACCTGTATTCTAAGTGCATAATAAAAGCTTACCAGGTCTTCAGGGACTGAAAGGGGTATATTGTACATTAGGCGTCATACAAGGCAAGTACTGTGCAAGTAATTGGATGTTAAGTATATAAATAGATAGCAGTTATAACCTACTGCTCCATAAACACTCTGGCACTGGAAACACAGACGTATTAATGTGTGGTTCCTTCAATTTGAAAAAGATGTTCCACCAGGGAATGACAGGCACTGGAGGTGAGAGCAATGTTTTTGTCCAGGTTGCTCTTCTGCTTCTGGCTTCAAGTACTTAGGAAGACCTGACCTTAACCTTTTCACAACCAAAAATGCATAAATTTACTATTTTATTATTTTTATTCTTTATTTATAAAGCGTCAGCATATTCTGCAGCGCTGAAAAATGGGCACAATATAGATAGGGTTACAATACACAGAGACTGAACAACATTTGATAAACCAATACAGGAGGAAACGAGGGCCCTATTCCTGTGGGAACTTACAGTCTAGAAGGGTTGGGGGTGGAAACAGGAGGAGAGGACTGCAAGGTGAGAGTGATGGACTGCAAGGTGAGAGTGATGGACTGCAAGGTGAGAGTGATGGACTGATTGGGGCAGTGAGTGTAATGGCGAGCCCCCAATCTGCGGAGGTTGAAGCCTTTAGGGCAGGTATGTGGTAAACAGGCAGTAAGCACAACACCTTCAGACTATTACTTAGAATCCAGGGAGTAATACAGGAGAACTAAAAGGCTACTAAGCTCCAAAGGTTTCGAGACCAATGGATAACTTAGAGCACCCAACAATATAGAGGAAAGCAAAACTTGAGCTTTAGAACTAGAAGGGATTTGGCAAGACAGAATGAATTGTGTAAGCTGCAGGGCAGCACTCAATACTGATACCATAATACAGACTGATGAACCAGACACTCCCAGCCAGGGAGCACAGACAAGGCCCTGAGTGCCACTCAACAGCAAGCTGTCTTCGTGGCCAGATGTCTGCTGAGCGAAAACAGCTACAACTTGCACAAACACAATAATACATAAAACAGACAAGGTTATAACTAGAGAGGTCCAAAATTCCAAGCAAAAGGTCATACACGGGATATCAGAAATACAACAGGGGCCAGGCAAGAGAGGAATCAAACACAAGAGCCAGAGGTCATACACGGGTAGTCAGAAGAGGAAAAATGATATAGCGCACAGGAACTAGGTAGAATAAGGTCTATCCTGGTCCAAGGATCAAGGGGAATCCTGGGCCTACATATAGGGCAGAACAGGTCATGTGACCGCAGACCCATAAGCCCAACAGATGGCCTGCAGCCTGAAAACAAAAACAAACAGGAATCCCTGCTACCACCAGCAGGGGGCAGGGCCGAGACGTAACAGTGAGATGTATTAGTGTGTCGGGTGGTAGGCTTCCTTAAATAGGAATGTCTTTAGGGTAAAGTCTGACAGTACGAGGGAGAGTGTTCCAGAGGATGGGGACTGCACGTGAGAAAGTCCCCATAGAGAAGTAATGGTTAATCTGTTCAGAGAACACTGAACAGCAGAGAAATGTCGGTGGTTTCATTCTTCAGGTTTATTCAGTTGAACACCATAGGTTTCAATGTTAAAAATATTCCCGTTTTTATTCAAATCTAATAAACCGCTATTTCTTTAATCTGTAGTAAAAAGTCTCTTTATTTATAGATTTTTTTTTCATATCTTCTAGGCATTTTTAAAATGAAAAAAAAAATTCTAATAGCGATTTTTCCTTTTTCTGTAACAGACCTTTTTATTATCATTCATAGGACCTTATATGTTTATTCCAGACATTTTTGTTCAGTTTCTTTTAAAACAGTGGGCGACGGGTTTGCGACAACATTCGGTAGCTGATTCCCTGCACTTCAGGGACCCTGCGGTGATGAATTCACTGGGGAAATTTGATTCCCCAAAGTGCGGGGAACAACAGAACACTGAAATGTATGCGTCATTTCGATGCTCTATGAATATCACCTTTAGTGGTGGGTTTTTTGCCGCCCTTTGGAAAGTGCCAGCCTAGGCCTTGCCTACCCAGGACATACTAGAAAATGAGAGAAATGTATCTTTCTTGGCAAAATATTTTTTGTGTAAAAAAAAAAAGGGTGTCACCCTAGGGGGTGGTGTCACCTTGTGCGGGCCACTGGCCGGGGGGAAAGCATTATACAGAGCGAGTTCTTGGATCACTCTCTACTGTAAATTGGTAAAATTCAGGGGGAGGGGGGTTATAACGGCTCAAAATCCCTGTACAGTACAGATACAAGGTTTTACGTAATTTCCATATACAGGCATGATGCCACATAAAGCTATTATTTTTATATTCTATTGGTATTTTTGGAAGCTGCATTAGAAATCCCAATACGTGGGATATCTGGCCACTTTTATTATCTATCATTATAACATTTACTTATTTGATACTGTGACAGATATCCGTACCCTGACAGGGTCACATCTGCCAATGCCGCTTCCTTGCAGGACCCCCAGACTCCGGTGCCTTACTCCAGTCCTCAGACGAAGCTCAAGGACCGGACACATACAGGGTTATTCAAAGAGCTCCAAATTGTGGCCGAAAGGTAACCGAACGCTGAAATTCAGTGTACGGCTACCTTTCCTGGCCATTCGGCTATCCAGAGAGCAGGCAGTTCGCCAAATGTTGGCAAATTGCCTGCACATACGGTGCCTGTTCGAGGGCAGTGAATTCCCCATAGAGAAGCAATGCCTCGTCTATTCAGATCAACAGATTAATAACCTACTCAGATAGAAATAGATAACCACATTCTTGACAGGGTAAATTTGGGCGTTAATCCTTTCAACAAATAACAGATAGACAATAAAATTCTTTCATAAACACAGATTACACATGAGAGGACAATGAAAATAATAAAGTACCTCAGGCCAGCACCCCAAACCCATGTCCATGCCCACACACCCTAATTCCAAATGACGCACGCCACAGATACAAAGTCCATTTATGCCTTTTTGCTAATAATGCACACCCAGTTTTCAATTGGACAAGATAAAGGAACACCATCTACAGTTCAGACTATTCATTACAACAATATTTCTGTAAAGGATAAACAAATATCTGAAAAATTAAAAATGTGTAAATTTATACAGTATTTTAATCTTTTAACTATCTCATATGAACACTATCTATGCAAAACTGCCATGTTACTCTACATTTAATATTTAACTTCACACCCTATGTTTCAAATAAAGGTGTGTGGCAGTGAAGCGGTTATACCAGACCTTTGGTTACAAGAGACTCAAGGAGTTTGTGTTATGACTTATTTTTAACAAGAGAGTGTCCAGAGTGACACCTTCCAAGTCAAGCAGGAAAATACTCCTTGAGTATCTCAAAAATACTGCCAGTGGTACGCATTACTGCCTGCGGGTTATCAATGCTAGTGGTAACCTACCTGCTATTGGGTTCCCCTCTGTAGATAACACTGCTAACAATATTAATGATTTATATGTGCAGAACCAAAGCTAAGCGTTAAGTTGTACTGGTGTTAGAGTTGACAGGTGTATATCATGTACACGGAAAGTGATAGTCTGTACCACTGGTGCCACCTGGTTGTGACCACACAATTCAACCTCAATAAAATACAAGTAAGATTCAATACATGTTAAAAAACAGTGCAATTTAGATAAAACGTTAATAAATAACAGGCGTTGTATGCTAAGTCTTATCCTGTATATGCCAGGTTGATATAAAAGTCCATTTTTTGGTATGTGCAGATCATAAAAGTGTGTAATAAAAATCATAAACTGTCTTGTTTTTTGTGGAATAAGTCGCCTCTCCAGACCACTCAGTGGTACATCCCTTTCCCACCTTGTAAATCAATGTAGAGGTAAGATGTGTTGAAGTTGGTGCTTTTTGTTCCTATTGGTGTCTCCTTATGGTGCGCTCCTGGTCTCAAACAGGGTTCCATATGGGGTTAACCTCATACGTAGCCCTCAAAACAAAATAACTCACATTGAGCAATATTGCATAGCAAAGAGGGCAAATAAAGGAAAAATTTTGTACTGGTGTCTCATCAATTAGACACCAGATTTGCAGGCAGACGGTGATTTCTTAAGGTGCACAGGATCACTTATCAGCCTCAGCCACATCCTCGGCAAAAGAAAACATCCAGGACCCGGTATAGGTGCACTCTCTTGGATTGACTCCTATCTGTCCAACAGGTCCTTCTCTGTGTCATTTGCTGGTAACTCCTCCTCTTCATTGCCTTTATCCATTGGTGTACCTCAAGGCTCTGTTCTAGGTCCTCTGCTCTTCTCTATCTACACCTCCTCCCTGGGCAAAATCATTAGCATCTTTGGCTTTTATTACCACCTCTATGCTAATGATACTCAGATCTACGTCTCTACCACTGATCTCTCTCCTCCTGTCCTTTCCAAAGTCAGCGACTGTTTACCTGCCATTTCCTCCTTGGATGGCCTCTCACTAAAGATTAACATGTCGAAGACTGAGCTCCTACTAATTCCTCCCTCTAATGCCTACCCACCACCTGACGTCTCTATCAAAGTTGATAGCATCACTATCTCCCCATCAAACCAGGTTTGCTGTCTCGGAGTTACACTTGACTCTGCTCTTTCCTTCATCCCCCACGTTCAGTCTCTTTCCTCCTCCTGCCGCTACCAACTACTAGAGCAGCGTTTTTCAACCACTGTGCCGTGGCACACTAGGGTGCCGTGAGATATTGTCTGGTGTGCCGTGGGAAAAATTCCAATTTCATCCGCACTTCGGCTCACAGCTCATGGATATGACTCCGTGCACCTGCCGCCACGTTCGTCTCCCTCTGAGCGTGCGTCCGGCAGCAAGGAGCTTGGGCACTCGCCTGGAGGAGCCACGTGACCGTGATCTCGCGAGATCGCGGTCACGTGGCTCCCCCAGGCGAGTGCCCAAGCTCAGAGGGAGACGAACGTGGCGGCAGGTGCGCGGAGTCATATCCATGAGCTGCTGGGCCATATCCATGTGTGAGCTGGGGCATATCCATGAGCTGCTGGGGCATATCCATGAGCTGCTGGGGCAAATCCATGAGCTGCTGGGGCAAATCCATGTGTGAGCTGGGGCAAATCCATGTATGAGCTGGGGCATATCCATGAGCTGGGGCATATCCATGTGTGAGCTGGGGCAAATCCATGTATGAGCTGGGGCATATCCATGAGCTGGGGCATATCCATGTGTGAGCTGGGGCATATCCATGAGCTGGGGCATATTCATGCGCTGGGGCATTATCCATGTGTGAGCTGGGGCATATCCATGAGCTGGGGCAAATCCATGTGTGAGCTGGGGCATATCCATGAGCTGGGGCATTATCCATGTGTGAGCTGGGGCATATCCATGAGCTGGGGCAAATCCATGTGTGAGCTGGGGCAAATCCATGTGTGAGCTGGGGCATATCCATGAGCTGGGGGACCGTATCCATGAGCTGGGGGACCATATCCATGAGCTGGGGCAAAATCCATGAGAGGAGCTGGGGCAATATCCATTATTACACTATTTGATTCAGAATATTTATTTTCCTGTTTTAACATTTTCTAATGGTGGTGTGCCTCGTGATTTTTTTCATGAAAAAAGTGTGCCTTTGCACAAAAAAGGTTGAAAAACACTGTACCAGAGATTTGCAATTCATTTCGCTCCAAATTTGAACAAAAATCTGCATTTTTGTATTTGGGGAGCATTTCCGAAAACGAAATATCGGCCGTCTGAATTTTCCAATCAATCCGAAATTTCAAATCTATATAATAACACAAACGGAATCGATTCGGAATGGATCCGAAATGAAAAAAAATTGAATGAAAATTATACGAAATGCTGAAAAAAGGAACAAAATTATCAAAACGAGTATAATTTGGAACAAAATTATATGAAAAGAAATTATCACCTCTACGCTGATGATACTCAGATCTTCGTCTCTACCCCTGATCTCTCTCCTCCTGTCCTTTCCAAAGTCAGCGACTGTTTATCTGGCATTTCCTCCTTGGATGGCCTCTCACTAAAGATTAACATGTCGAAGACTGAGCTCCTACTAATTCCTCCCTCTAATGCCTACCCACAACCTGACTTCTCTATCATAGTTGATAGCATCACTACCTCCCCATCAAACCAGGTTCGCTGTCTCGGAGTTACACTTGACTCGGCTCTTTCCTTCATCCCCCACGTTCAGTCTCTTTCCTCCTCCTGCCGCTACCAACTACTAGACATTTGCAAATCATTTCGTTCCAAATCCAAATTCGGACAAAAATCTGCATTTCTGTATTTTGGGGGCATTTCGAATTTTCCAATCAATCCGAAATTTCAAATCTATATAACAACACAAACGGAATCGATTCGGAATGGATCCGAAATGAAAAAAAATGGAATGACAATTATACGAAACGCTGAAAAAAATGGAACAAAATGATCAAAACGAATATAATTTGGAACGGAATGATCTGAAAAGAAAAGAAACGGAACCAAATGATCTGAAATGAAAAAAAAAAGTCAAAACAGGTGATCGGAATCGCGAGTAGGATCCATTAGGTAAAATAAAAGTCACATATAAAACGTCCTAATAAAACACCAGAAAAAGGAAACAGCAAAAAATGTCTGGAAAAGTACATCAGTCAACCGAGGTCCCATGGTTGATCATCAGGTACAAGCGGCGTAACAATAAGACCCAGTCGGGACACAAGAACTTGCGCTTCGTCCAAGGTCATCACCATGAGGGTCTCACCAGCAGAGGACACGAGAAGAGAGCCCAAAGACCCCCATCGATATCGGACACCGAGATGGCGAAGCAAAGCAGTGATCCCCATATAACATCTGTGGGCCGCAATCATCAGGAAAGGCAGGTCACGGAAGACAGTGATATCACTAGAGGCGTAAGTGACCCGAAACATAGGACCAACCGCTGCCAAAATCTGGGCCTAAGCAGTCCCATCTCGTGTCATCAGGGGAACATCTTGAAGGGCCTCCGTGGGGGCAGGGGCCACCTTCCGGAGGCGAATAGCCAACAAAACCAGCAAACCCAAGGAGTCCTGCCGACCTGGCAGGAGTTGCATCACCAGGCCCTCAGTGAACCGGAGGAGCTCCTCACCAGAAATACCTTTGGGTATCCACCTGAGCCGCAGATTACGTTGTCTGTGTCGGGTCTCAAGGGCCAGCACCGCCGTTCCAAGACAAACAACCTGCCGCTGGAGGTCCGCAACACGAGCATCCGCCGCCACCTGCGCCTTCTCCCCTCTAAAGCTCGGGTGTCGACCACTTTGATCTGGGCCTGAAGGGTCTCCACAACGGAACAGACCTCCTGCAGATCCCGGCGCCAGAGGCCAAGAAACTCCTCCATGACCCGTCATAGGGTCACCTCAGTCAGCGGTGGCGTGTGTCCTGCAGTGCCACTTCCTTCTGAACCAGGGCAGTGGACGCTGGTCGGAAAGGTACCTCCTAAGACTCCAAGCAGGTAAGCACCTCGCCACATCGGCTCCTCTCCCCGCCAGCTCGACTCAGACCCAGGGACTGCCAGATATCTGGGAGGTGAGAGCCCTCGTCCTCTGCCCCCTTCTTGCTCTTTTTCCCCATAGGTGCAGCGGCTGTCCTGCAGGGTGCAGCAGTGGTAATACAGGTCCCAAGATGGCCACCGACGGCAGAAAGCCGCAGGAAGGGAAGATCACCAAGCCGCTCACCGGCCGCAGCTGAGACCGCATCAACGGGATACCGGAACATACAGCAATCAGACAAAGGATAGGGTGCCAGGTATGCACAGAAGGGATGAGCCGAACACCCCCCAAGTTCGGATCCGAACCCGAACTTCCCATATGTTCGGGTCCGAACTCGAACTCCATGCAAGTCAAGGGGGCTGAAAATTGAATTCACTGCAGGGTGGGGAAATTGTATTCTCCTAAGTGCAGGGAACTACAGAACACCAAAAAGTTGGCATCATTTCGGTGCTCTGTGAGTAACCCATTTAGTGTTGAGGTTTTTTGCTGCCCCATGGAAAATGAAAGCCTAGGCCTTGCCTACCCAGGACATACTTGAAAATTTGTGAAATCTCAATGTATCCTTCCTGGTAAAATAATTTGCAAAAGTAAAAAATAATTTTTTTTTTTTATTTTTTTTTAGGGGTGTTGCCACCCAGTGCGGGCCGCCGCCCCCTGGAAATTGCCGCCCTAGGCCTGGGCCTAGTCGGCCTAGGCCAAAATACACCACTGGACGTACCACTCCGTAACCTGCAAAAGAAACAATGTATAATTCGCAAACTCACAACAATTTTGACGTTTTCAAATGGGGTATAGCAAAATAAGGTATGAGCAGGAGTATAGCCACATAGCAACAGCAACAGGACTGATCTCAAAGTGAAGGTCAGCTCATAAAACCTACGAGATTTAGAAAGCTCATCATGAAAAAGGAGAGAAGTAAAGTGAGCATGCAAACCCTCAGATGGTGTTACTAGACGCGCAGATCCCACCAGACATACCCAGTGAAATTATACATCGGAGAACATGCATCGTGCCTTGACAGTCAGGCCCAGTGGAAATCAGCAGCCATCTAGCCCAAATCACAGTATAATGTGGCAGCATATCATGGATGGAGAAATAGAGTTGTTCCACAGACCAAAGCTCCTCCTCTTTGGAAAGCCAAAGTCACAATGGGGGCACTCTGCATTTCCAAAACGGGGGATCAGACTTTTAGCGACATTAAGAATCCGTAACCCAATAGATTTCATTTAGAAGTAAGACACGTGATGCAATAACATAGGGGTAGTAGAAGATAGGGTAGGGGGGTCAACTAACAATTGGAAGATCTTAGGTCTTTCGCATAGCACAGGATGGAGAGGGTCTTGAGGTCTTGTATCCAGAAAGGGTGATCCAGTAACAAAGGCAAGGGGATAAGCCATAGGTCGTGGGCAGATGGAGAGCAAGCAGGGGAGCAGGAAACAAAGCCAAGGGTCTGGTATACGAGTGTAAGCTGAGAGATCGGGCTTCTTGCAGGTATTCTGGAACCTGACCACTGAGCAATGAACAACAATGCAGAAGTATTGTGGGATGGTTGTGTCTGTGTTCTATAGCCAGTCCAGGGCTAATGAGGGGAAAACCTGCTGAGCCTGAAGGAGAGATGTACACAATCAGGGCATGGCAGGAAGGGGCTTCCGGGACTTTTCATGGCAGAGCCACAAACTCCTCCAACACCAACAGAGAAAGGCACCCAGCAGCTAATAGATTTCAGATTTCAGGGTGTGGTAGACAGCAAGCTACCTCAAATGGGGAATGGTTCCAGCACCAGCGAAAGACAATCTGGTATGTAGGGGGAATGTGGCAACAAATTTGACAAACCCAAAGGGCACATCACTCTGTGTGAAATTGGTAGTGAAGCGGAGTTATAAAACAGTAAGTGCACCAAGAGTAGACATGTGCATTCGTTTTAGTACTAAAACGATTTAGTCCGAATTTTGAGATAATTTAGTTTTCGTATGACTCAAGAGATATGAAACTGCTCAGTACAAAAGCGAAAGAAACTAAAATAAAATGCACTACATTTTAGTTTCAGTCCTTTTTGTGATATTACATTGATGAGTGAAGGAGACCAGCAATGAAGAGCGCAACATTCCAAAGCTACAGAAAAGGTTTGTATGTGTAATCATTACCGACCACTACCCGAAAATCTGACAGTGATAGAGCTCCAGAATACTCACTCGCAGCACAGCCAGCCAGCAATGGAGAGGAAACCTTTACTTAACCCTTGCATGTCTATGAGGCAGACAAGATGATAAAAGTAGCTGGAGAAGGAAAACATTCAAATAAATCACACTGAAAGCTAATGACAGAGGAGGGCTTCATAGTAAAAACCCCTTTATAACAAGCAGCACTGCGAGAAGAGAGGGACTTTATAAACCGTGTGTTATCTCCCCTCCCGCTCTGCATAATAGGGGCTTAGGTCTGATACATTTTATATTATCCAGGCGCACTATCCCACTTTCCTCATCTATAATACACGTTTTATATAAAGTCCCTCTCCTCTCCCAGCGCTGCTTGTTATAAAGGGTTTTTTACGTCTGATACATTTAGTATCCAGCTCTCACAATTACTGTCATTATGAGCCTTCAGTGTGATTTATTTGAATATTTTCACTGGATTTAAGGTGCTTTATTTTATATTATTTCTATATATTATACAGAGAGAAGTCTTTTTTTTAGCCCTTTAAATCCAGTGGCTGTGAGCGCTGAGATGTTGTTATATTATCTCTCAATACAATGTATCAGGCTCAGCTGTTACAGTAACTGACTGTAACAGCGCTCAGAGTTTCAGTAAAACAAGGAAATAATATTGTTCTAATCTCTTTATATATAAAAATATTTTTTACTACTTTTATTGAAACTCTGAGCGCTGTGATGAGCAGCAGTCAGTTACTGAAACAGCTTTGTCTGACACATTGTGCTGAGAGTGAGAGATACTGTAACAAGCAGCCGATATCAGCCCTCTGAGCCACCACTACAATATTAATTGTATCCACTGGTTTTCGGATGAATGAAATTAGTTTTCATACTAAAGAACTGAAAACAAATTTCTTTAGCAACTAAATAAATTGCATTTTAGGACTAATCCATTAGTTCGAAACTAAATTTTGTGCTGTGCACATGTCTAACCAAGAGCATGCCCCTTCAGCATAGATTATATGCATGTGTGAACCTTTTGGGATATATAGATTTAATTTTTGTTTGGAGAGTAAAGATTGACCATAGTAATCGAGGGGTCATTCAATTTACCCACCAGGATCCCTGCACGTCCCATTTGAGAATTGTGATGTACTGTTGATAACCCAATCTCTATGAAAGAGTAAGTAAACCCCCTTTTGATTTAGTTTGGGCATTGGAGGGAAAAGAGGATGGGTAGATAAAGGATCAAATTTGGGTAGAGTTGCGATAGCATAAGTGTGTCTCCTGCAGGCAAACAATTGCTGGTTTAGGTTTGTGCAGGTCTCTCAACAGTGAGTGTCACTTATAGAGTATTTATTCCCTTAATTTTGAAGGAGAAAATCTACAGGGTAGGTGTACTCATGGGGGTATAGGAAATAAAGTTTAGTGTGATAGCCATCATAAAATAACAGCCAAATCGACATATGCCATCGGTATGAGATGAATGCTGCTCAAAGACAAATTCGTCATAATGAACCACATAGTAAATGAGCCAGAGAGCGAAAATAAATTTTAAAGTAAAAATCTAAGTATATACAAAGCAGCATGATAGAGAATGTAGTGTTCAGGAGTCTAAACAATTGCAACTATAAACAAGCAGGTGAGAGAAACATTCTTAAAAACTTCTTGGAGGGGTTGGTAAATTTCAAACAAAATATGATAAGTATTCCGATTCGATAGTAAAGTATCAGGGTGGAATCCGTAGCATCCACTTCATTTGTTCTGCAAACATATTGTTAGCAAAAACAAAAAAGGGAAGAAACCACTGTGGTACTCTGCAGAAGTGGCCAAAATAGTGAAGAACAAGAAGATAGCATTCAATAATTATAAAAAAACTCAGCGTGAAGAGGATAGGCAAACCTATAAGATTAGGCAGAAAGAGGCAAAGCAATTTATAAGAGCTTTCAAAGCACACACAGAAGAGAAAATAGCTCAGTCAGTAAAAAAGGAGGACAAAACATTTTTTAGATACATAAACGAGAAAAGAAAAGTAAAACAAGGATTAGTTAGATTAAAAACAAAGGAAGGAAGGTATGTAGAAGAGGATAAAAGTCTCGCTGACTGCCTCAATGAATATTTTTGTTCAGTCTTTGCAGAAGAAAAGGAAGGAAAGGGACCTCAGTTAGGAGAGAACACTAAAGAGACATTTACATATGAGTTTACAGAGGAGGAGGTTCTAAAGCAGCTGTCTAAAGTAAAGACAAATAAGTCAATGGGGCCTGATGGGATCCATCCTAAATTATTAAAAGAGCTCAGTCAGGGGCGGACTGGGCTGGGGGGCAGGGTGGCAAATGGCCCCTGGGCCGGTCCTCAGCAGCCCATTAAAATGTCAATTGCGGCAGCTGCTCTGTTTCTTTGTAATGAGACCGGCCGGCTTTTACACACGCGGCCAGCCAGACTCATTAGCAGGAAGTGCAGGGCCAGAGACACCTCCCACAGCCCTCCTTAGCCAATCATAGAACAGTGCTCCCAGGGGAGAGAACCCTCATTAGGCAGTTTTGTGGATACTTTAGTGTGTTACCTCTGTGACTCAAACGGTAGCAGCACCTGTTTAGTGGCAGGAAGGTCATGAGTTCAATTCTTAGCTGGTAATGTATAATTTTTTTTTAAAAAAACATCTACCTCTGCACAATTATTCTAATGCTATTATTAATAACAGAACAATAATAGCATCAGCATTATAACAATATTATTATTGTGCTTGCAGAGGTAGAAAAGAAAAAAAAAAAACAGTTGACCAGCTGAGAATCGAACTCAAGACCTCCCTGCTTATTAAACAGGCGCTGCTACCATGTCAGCCACAGTGGCAACAAGACAAAAAATTTCAACAAAGCTGCTTAAAGAGGGATCAGCACAAAGTGCTGTGGTTGGCTGAGCAGCCCCACCCTTTATTTTCCTCATAGCACTGCTTCCCTCCTCTGCAGAAGCAGCGCTGGAAGGAAGTGACTGTTTAACCTGTCACTTCCTCTCAGTCCCACAGGAGGGAAGGAGAACACTGGCCACAGGTAAGGGAGGAGAAGACTATATGAAGGGGGGAAAAAGAGAGGGAGATAAGCTGAAAATGAGGGGGAGAGAGAAGCTTAAAAAAGGTGGGAAAGAAAAGACCTGAAGAAGGATAGAGAAAAGCGGGAAAGACCAGAAGAATATGGAATGGAATGTGGAGAGGGAGAAGTTGAGCTGAGAAAGGAGTAGAGAGAAAATGAATAGAAAAGGGAAGAGAGAGGAAAGGAGTACGGAATGAGAATGGACATAGGAGAGGAGTGGGAAGATCTGCATAGAAAGAGGGAGGAGCGAAAAGGAGATTGGAAGTGGAGAGAGAAGGAGAATGAAAGAAAGGGAAGAGAGAAGTGGATAAAAAGGAGAATGAAGGGAATAATGGGGAGAAAAGGGGTGAAAAAAGGCAAAGAGGAAGGGGGCATGACATGATGAAATGTGTGTATCTGTCAGTATTTGTATCTGTGCATATCTGTGTGCGTGTGTGTGTGTGTGTATCAGTGTGTGTGTGTATGGAAGTGGCTTTTACAAGTAATAAAATTGGTCACGGGTACATTAGTGTGGGGTTCGGGTACATTAGTGTGCGGTTCGGGTACATTAGTGTGGGTTTTGATTTTAGGGAAGTGGGCAGCGCTGGAATTTAAAAGGTCATCTGTGTAATGTGAATGGGGTATTGTTCTGATTCAGGGGTTAGTAGTTATGGGTAAAAGGGGGCATTGCTATGAACTAGGGGGTAATGTGAGGAAAAGGGAACATTGCTCGGATATAGGCAGTATTAGTTTGAGGTAGGTGGGACATTGATCAGAGTTAGGTGGTATTGAAAAGAAATAATTATTTATTTAAAACAGTCTGAAAATGTCATTTATTATGTAATTTGTTAACCATGCCTTTTTCAAATTTATTTATTTTTTTAAAATTTAAATGGGGGACCGGGTTGCTGCTCCATGGGCTTATGGGTTGTACTTGCCCCCTGGGCCAAAAGTTGCCAGTCAGCCCCTGAGCTCAGTGATGTAATAGCAAAACCGTTAACAGATTTATTTAACCAATCCTTGTTAACAGGAGTCGTCCCAGAAGACTGGAAATTAGCAAATGTTGTGCCCATTTACAAGAAGGGTAGTAGGGAGGAATCGGGGAACTATAGGCCAGTTAGTCTTACGTCAGTAGTGGGGAAATTAATAGAAACCATGTTAAAGGAAAGGATTGTTGAACATCTAAAAACACATAGATTACAGGATCAGAAACAACATGGGTTTACCTCAGGGAGATCATGCCAAACTAATCTTATTGATTTTTTTGATTGGGTAACAAAAATAATAGACACAGGTGGTGCAGTAGACATTGCTTATTTAGATTTCAGTAAGGCTTTTGATACTGTTCCGCATAGAAGGCTTATCAATAAATTGCAATCTTTGAGCTTGGATTCCAATATTGTTGAATGGATTAGGCAGTGGCTGAGTGACAGGCAACAGAGGGTTGTGGTAAATGGAGTTTATTCGGCGCAAGGTCTTGTTACCAGTGGGGTACCTCAGGGGTCAGTACTTGGACCCATTCTCTTTAATATTTTTATTAGTGATATTGCAGAAGGTATTAATGGAAAAGTATGTCTTTTTGCTGATGACACAAAAATTTGCAACAGGGTTGACGTTCCTGGAGGGATCAGCCAAATGACAAATGATTTAGGTAAACTAAAAAAATGGTCGGAGTTGTGGCAATTGAGTTTTAATGTGGATAAGTGCAAGATAATGCACCTGGGACGTAAAAACCCAAGGGCTGAATATAGAATATTTGATACAGTCCTAACCTCAACATCTGAGGAAAGGGATTTAGGGGTCATTATTTCAGAGGATCTAAAGGTAAGTAGTCAATGTAATAGAGCAGCAGGAAATGCTAGCAGAATGCTTGGTTGTGTAGGGAGAGGTATTAGCAGTAGGAAAAGGGAAGTGCTCATGCCACTGTACAGAGCACTGGTGAGACCTCACTTGGAGTACTGTGTGCAGTACTGGAGACCGTATCTCCAGAAGGATATAGACATCTTAGAGAGAGTTCAGAGAAGGGCTACTAAAATGGTGTACGGCTTGAAGGAGAAAAGTTACCAAGAAAGGCTTAATGATCTTAACATGTACAGCTTGGAAAAAAGACGAGACAGAGGAGATATGATAGAAACATTTAAATACGTAAAGGGAATCCACAAGGTAGAGGAAGGGAGTATATTTAAAAGGAAACAAAATAGCAAAACAAGAGGACATAGTCTTAGATTAGAGGGGCAAAGGTTTAAAAGTAACATCAGGAAGCATTATTTTACTGAGCGGGTGGTGGATACATGGAACAGTCTTCCAGTAGAAGTGGTAGAGGCCAAAACAGTAATTGAATTTAAGCAAGCATGGGATAGGCATAAGCTATCCTAAACAAAAGATAAATCCAGGTCAAGTATCCATGTAATTGGGCAGACTAGATGGGCCAAAAGGTTCTTATCTGCCGACATTTTTCTATGTTTCTATGTTTCTATATCCCTGTGATAGTAGCATTATCGGCAGTTTAACCATATCTGTGATGGGGAGAGACCCTTACTATTTTATTCCAAAAGGGAAAGTCTAAATGACAAGGTGTAGCGTGATGGTCATCGCGGTGTGATAAAACAGGATTGAGTCCAAATCCATCTGTTACATTGATGAGGCGATGGCAAATCATGAATATATACAAAGGAAGAAGCGAGGCTAGTGATTACTTTGGTCTGACTCTGTGCTATTCTGGGGATCCTTTGATTTGAGAAGTTGTTGTTTCCACCCATGGAGGTGAGTATTCTTGTAAGATGTTCCATTCCTTTAACAGTTGCATCCCTGAGTTAACATCTAGGATCACGTCGAGCTTACCATTTTAACATGCAAGTAACTTTGTGGGGAGACCCCATCTGTAAACCAATTTGTGATTTCTCAGGTACTTAGTAACTGGTAAAAATTCCCATCTTTTGGCCATAGTAATGGCTGATAGGTTGGTGAAAAAGAAGATTCCCGCATATGGGCTGGGTAATGGCATTAATTTATGAGATTATGTCATCAGCAGATCTTTGATATGATAAATGTGCAGGCGCACTATAACATCTTTGGGTATTGTGATGCTAAATTCAACCGGTAAGCGGTGGGCTTGGTTGAAGAGTTAGTCATGTTGCATTGCTGATGGAAGTAGCACCTGGAACACCTCCGTTACATAAACAGGGAGATGGGTCAGGGTGACCGCTTCAGGCATGCCCCTAATGCGCGCATTATTTCTACAGGACCCGTCACAGAGATTAGCTAAAGTAGAGGCAAGAGTGTCATCATGAGCCTCCTGCAGGAATTGGAATCAATCCTTGAGGTCATTATGAACTAAGCATAACTCTTCTGCTTCAACTTCTAGGAGATCAATGTGTTCACCGATCTCACTGACATCCTGCCGCAGTTCCTGGAGTGCAGACCGAGAGTCTGGCTGCAGCATCACTTGCATCATACGTTATAATGATGGGGAAGGTCTCCGAGAGGCGAAGCATGCTGGCCTCTTCTGGATCTGCTGCAGAGTGAGGGACATGGATATCAGGGAGCCATCATCTTGGGTCATACGGCTTTTATCTTTCTTGATGGATTTCAGTAGATATAGCTGCATCTGGTTCTTCGGAAAAGCAATCCGGGATCAGCGCTGGCAAGTAAGTGAGTATGCTGAAGCGTATCTAGCCTTGGGTCTGTAAAACGTGACGCTGATCATGGAGCTCACACTACATATGTCCCAGCGGCGGATCCAGACACAGGTTTGGGGGGGGGCACTCTACCAGTTTTGGCTAAGAGCTGGTGTTTTGTTTGCAGTGACAGGCAAGGTCGCGTCTAATCACAGCAGGCTGTGCTTGTCACACTCTCCCCAGAACATTGCACAGGGTTTGTCCTTATGCGGCTCAGGTGACATCTGAATGACACCACATAGCAATGCTCTGCACCCTGGTACATGCTCTGTCACTGAGAATCAAGCAATAACATGAAGCAGGTACAGACACCCACCGATGCCCATACACAGCCATATAACTTTTCTTTACATTTATTATAGTTTACAGACTCATTGCTGGGAGTTTTATTGCTGTGCATCTGTTATACAGTGGCAAGAAAAAGTATGCGAACCCTTTGGGATTACGTGGAGTTTTGCATTAATTGGTCAAAAAATGTGCTCTGATCTTCATCTAAGTCACAACAATTTGAAAAACACAGTCTGCTTAAAATAATACAACACAAACATTATATGTTTTCATGTGTTTACTAAACATAACATGTAAACATTCACAGTGCAGGGCAGTGGTGTATTTAGGTTTTGTGCTGCCCTAGGCCTGACTAAACTCGTGCACCCCCCAATTTAAATTTCAGGCACCCCTTCCTGTCAAGGGCACACCTCTTCCTGGTTAATCCCACCCTTCATCTTAAAGCTCCACCTTTTCCTCTCTTTATATTAAAAGTGGATACCAAGTGCCTACTTGTATATTTTGTATACCATTTCAAATGTATCTATTGAGATAAATAAAATTATGAAATGTTTAAATTCAAGCATTTTTACAAAGAACAACCACGCATGTCAAGTATACTGGATCACAGCCGCTCTAATTGGTTGAACAATAAAATCCACAGAAACGTGCACTGCATATGAGCATATCAGAGCTGCACAGCAATAAAAACCACAGAAATGGGCACTGTGTATGAGCATATCACAGAACTGCACAGCAATAAAACTCACAGTAATGTGCAGTGTGTATGAGCGTATCCCAGAGCTCCAGGACAATAAAACTCACAGTAATATGCAGTGTGTATCACAGAATCCACAGCAATAAAACTCCCAGCAATGCAATGTGTGGTGTGTGTCAGCGTATCAGAATCCACAGCAATAAAACTCCCAGCAATGCAATGTGCGGTGTGTATGAGTGCATCAGAATCCACTGCAATAAAACTCCCAGCAAACCGAGTGTATATGAGCACACAGCAATTATGCTGTGGAGCCATCTTGTCAGAAGTGGGGTGCCACTGCCAGAGGGTGCACTGTAGCTTTGATTCCCTTCCCGGTGGGTGGTCAGTCCAGAATAGAGTCCGTGTTAACGAAAGGGCGGGCAGCTGCGCGCGTGCGTTTCACGTGGTTCAGCCAGTCATGTGGTACTGAGACTCAGAGAAATGGCAGTGAAATGCCCTGATGTTCGGTGGTTTCAATCAGCAGGTATACTCAGGCGAACCCCATAGGTTTCAATGTTAAAAATATTCCTGTTTTTATGCAATATCTAATAAATCATTTATTATTTTAATCTGCAGTAAAAAGTCTTTATTGATTTTTTTTTAGTACCTTTTAGTCATTTTTCAGATTTTTTTGGGCAAAATCCCCCCTTTTTTTTAATAGCAGTTTTTCTTTTTTCTGTAACAGAACTTTTTATTATCAATCATAGGATCTTATATGTAAATTCCAGACATTTTCGTTCAGTAGTTCTTTTGAAAACAGCAGGCCACGGGTTTGCGGTGGCAGCATTTAGTGGCCGACTCCATGCACTTTGGGGACCCTGCGGTGAATGGTGAATTCACTGCAGGGTGGGGAAATTTTATTTTCCGAAGTGCAGGGAATTACAGAACACCAAAAAGTTGGCGTCATTTCGGTGCTCTGTGAGTAACCCATTTAGTGGTGAGGTTTTTTGCTGCCCCCTGGAAAGTGAAAGCCTAGGCCTTGCCTACCCAGGACATACTTGAAAATTAGTGAAATCTCAATGTATCCTTCCTGGTAAAATACTTTGCAAAAGTAAAAAAAAAAAAAAAAAATTTTTTTTAGGGGTGGGGCACCCAGTGCGGGCCGCCGCCCCCTGGAAAGTGCCGCCCTAGGCCTGGGCCTAGTCGGCCTAGGCCAAAATACACCACTGGTGCAGGGTGGAAAAGTATGTGAACCCCTAGCCGAATGACTTCTCCAAGAGCTAATTGGAGCTAGGAGTGAGCCAACCTTGAGTCCAATCAGTGTGATATTATTGGATGTGTTGCTGAAAGCTGTCCTGCCCTTTAAAAACACACACCAGTTTTGGGCTTACTGGTTTCAAGAAGCACTGCCTGATGTGAACCATGCCTCGCAGAAAAGAGCTCTCAGAAGACCTACGATCAAGAATTGTTGACTTGCATGAAGCTGGAACGGTTACAAAAGTATCTCCAAAAGCCTTGATGTTCATGTGTCCACGGTAAGACAGACTGTCTACAAATGGAGAAAGTTCAGCACTGTTGCTACTCTCCCTAGGCGTGGTCGTCCTGTAAAGATGACTGCAAGAGCACAGCGCAGAATGCTTAATGAGGTAAAGAAGAATCCTAGAGTGTCAGCTAAAGACTTACGGAAATCTCTGGCACATGCTAACATTTTTGTTGACACATCTACAATAAGGAAAACATTAAACAAGAATGGAGTACATGGGAAGACACCACGGAGGAAGCCATTGCTGTCCAAAAAGAATATTGCAGCACGTTTGAAGTTTGCAAAAGAGCACCTGGATGTTCCACAGCACTACTGGCAAAATATTCTGTGGACAGATGAAACCAAAATTGAGTTGTTTGGAAAAAACACACAACACTGTGTGGAGAAAAAAAGGCACAGCACACCAACATCAAAACCTCATCCCCACTGTAAAACATTGAGGAGAGAGCATCATGGTTTGGGGCTGCTTTGCTGCCTCAGGGCCTGGATGGATTGTTGTCATTGGTGGAAAAATGAATTCCAGAGTTTATCAAGACATTTTGCAGGAAAACGTAAGACCATCTGTCCGCCAACTGAAGCTCCGCAGAGGATGGGTGATGCAACAGGACAATGACCCAAAGCATACAAGTAATGCAACAAAAGAATGGCTTCAACAAAACAAAATACGCCTTCTGGAGTGGCCCAGTCAGAGTCCTGACCTCAACCCGATTGAAATGCTGTGGCATTCACACCAGACATCCCAAGAATATTGCTACACTGAAACAGTTTTGTGAAGAGGAGTGGTCCAAAATTACTCCAGATCGTTGTGCAGGTCTGATCTGCAACTACAGGAAACGTTTGGTTGAGGTTATTGCTGCCAAAGGAGGGTCAACCATTTATTAAGTCCAAAGGTTCACATACTTTTTCCACCCTGCACTGTGAATGTTTACATGTTCTGTTCAATAAAAACATGAAAACATATAATGTTTGTGTTGTATTATTAAAAGCAGACTGTGTTTTTCAAATTGTTGTGATTTAAGATTAAGATCAGAGCACATTTTATGACCAATTCATGCAAAACTCCACGTAATCCCAAAGGGTTGTTTGTGAGACCTGAGCGGGCACCCACCGTAGAGCAGGCCATTGTGCTGTTGCTTGTTCTCAGGACCCTCACAAACACCCCCCTTGTTTCTCACTGTAATTGTAAAGGGTCATCCAGACGTGGACCCCTTGCTTGATGTGCCTAGAGGGGTGTCAGCTATACCCTCCTGACGAGGCCCAATAAGGCCGAAACGATCGTCGGGGGTTGCTGTACCTCTCGTGCAGGGATGACGTCCTTGGCAATCAGCACTGGCCACCCTTTCTGGGTGAGAGCAGGCTGATTTGCATATGGAAAATTCATCCCTGTAATGGCACAATCAAGCTAAAACCTTGTTTGTGAGACCTGAGCGGGCACCCACCGTAGAGCAGGCCATTGTGCTGTTGCTCGTTCTCAGGACCCTCACAAACACCCCCCTTGTTTCTCACTGTAATTGTAAAGGGTCATCCAGACGTGGACCCCTTGCTTGATGTGCCTAGAGGGGTGTCAGCTATACCCTCCTGACGAGGCCCAATAAGGCCGAAACGATCGTCGGGGGTTGCTGCACCTCTCGTGCAGGGATGACGTCCTTGGCAATCAGCACTGGCCACCCTTTCTGGGTGAGAGCAGGCTGATTTGCATATGGAA
Organism: Leptobrachium leishanense; assembly: GCA_009667805.1. Taxonomy (NCBI): domain Eukaryota; kingdom Metazoa; phylum Chordata; class Amphibia; order Anura; family Megophryidae; genus Leptobrachium; species Leptobrachium leishanense. The sequence continues at coordinate 274,311,020 of CM019063.1, read as the reverse complement.
AATTCATCCCTGTAATGGCACAATCAAGCTAAAACCTTGTTTGTGAGACCTGAGCGGGCACCCACCGTAGAGCAGGCCATTGTGCTGTTGCTCGTTCTCAGGACCCTCACAAACACCCCCTTTGTTTCTCACTGTAATTGTAAAGGGTCATCCAGACGTGGACCCCTTGCTTGATGTGCCTAGAGGGGTGTCAGCTATACCCTCCTGACGAGGCCCAATAAGGCCGAAACGATAGTCGGGGGTTGCTGCACCTCTCGTGCTGGGATGACGTCCTTGGCAATCAGCACTGGCCACCCTTTCTGGGTGAGAGCAGGCTGATTTGCATATGGAAAATTCATCCCTGTAATGGCACAATCAAGCTAAAACCTTGTTTGTGAGACCTGAGCGGGCACCCACCGTAGAGCAGGCCATTGTGCTGTTGCTCGTTCTCAGGACCCTCACAAACACCCCCTTTGTTTCTCACTGTAATTGTAAAGGGTCATCCAGACGTGGACCCCTTGCTTGATGTGCCTAGAGGGGTGTCAGCTATACCCTCCTGACGAGGCCCAATAAGGCCGAAACGATAGTCGGGGGTTGCTGCACCTCTCGTGCTGGGATGACGTCCTTGGCAATCAGCACTGGCCACCCTTTCTGGGTGAGAGCAGGCTTATTTGCATATGGAAAATTCATCCCTGTAATGGCACAATCAAGCTAAAACCTTGTTTGTGAGACCTGAGCGGGCACCCACTGTAGAGCAGGCCATTGTGCTGTTGCTCGTTCTCAGGACCCTCACAAACACCCCCCTTGTTTCTCACTGTAATTGTAAAGGGTCATCCAGACGTGGACCCCTTGCTTGATATGCCTAGAGGGGTGTCAGCTATACCCTCCTGACGAGGCCCAATAAGGCCGAAACGATCATCGGGGGTTGCTGCACCTCTCGTGCAGGGATGACGTCCTTGGCAATCAGCACTGGCCACCCTTTCTGGGTGAGAGAAGGCTGATTTGCATATGGAAAATTCATCCCTGTAATGGCACAATCAAGCTAAAACCTTGTTTGTGAGACCTGAGCGGGCACCCACCGTAGAGCAGGCCATTGTGCTGTTGCTCGTTCTCAGGACCCTCACAAACACCCCCCTTGTTTCTCATTGTATTATTTTAAGCAGACTGTTTTTCAAATTGTTGTGACTTAGCTGGAGATCAGAGCACATTTTATGACCAATTCATGCAAAACTCCACGTAATCCCAAAGGGTTCACATACTTTTTCTTGCCACTGTACCTGCACACCCTGAATATATTGGGGTGTTCCTAAAAGAAGCAACATTAGAAAAAGAGAGGGAAAGGGGGATTTGGGCACAACATAGGGACTGTCCCCAAAAAACAGTGACATTTGGGAGATATGTACCAAGGTACACACTCATACACAGGAGTATACAGACATACACTCAAAAAACACAGACATAGCTATATACACATCCATATATACACCAGATACATAGATACACACAGGCTTGGACATACAGTATACACACTATAAAGGTTTATATATTTTGAGTGTATCCAGGACTGAGTGTATCCAGGAGTGTATCCTTGTCAAGTGAACCCTTGAAGTTTGATACATAGAAGTTAACCCCTTTGCTTCTGAGCCATTTCACTTCCCATCCTGCAATACACAATTTTAAACAAAATGAGAAACACATTTTCTCTTCCATTTTATTTTTACACTGTACATTGTACATAGTCAAATTTGGTATCATTGGAAAGGTCGGACTCTGGCCTTTCCAGTGACACCCTCAATTATCTATGTAGAGTGTTTGGAACCGGGGATGTAGGGTCTCAAACACCCAAAGGTCCCCTGTATCACCTACAACGACACTGCAGCTTAGGGGGGGGGGGTGCCAGAGCAGCGGGAAATGCCTCCTGTGCCCCCTCTCTGGATCCACCAGTGAGCAGAGTGGACTTAATACATTCACTCTGCTCATTAGCTGGCCACGTCCCCCACATTACTGAGTTTTATTTCTGTGTGCTCCAATGCAGCATACATTTCTTTACTAGACCATTGTCTAGTGTACTGCGTGCGCAAAATTAAGGCCTTGAAATCTCCCCCAAAGGTAATAACCACCAGGTCTTTCAAGAAATTTATTCTTGAATCCTTCCTAAGTGATCTCAAACAGCTCCCCTGGTACAGGCTAAACCTAATCCCAGACCTAGACTGTGCAGTTGAATACTTTCAGTCTGAGCTCCTGCAAATCTGGAATTTCCATGCCCTGCTGCGTAAAGTGCGAGTAAAAGGGACTCATCTCCCCTGGGTTACAGCTGATCTTACACTAATGTACCAACTTAGAGATTCACTGTGGTCAAATTTCAAGAGTACTGGTTCCATGAACGATCACTACGAATACCGAAAATGTCGGAAAGAATGCACAAAAGAAACAAAAATGGCCAAAGCCCATTACTTCAATGAAAATCTAAACAATAACATATCAAACCCTAGAAACTTTTGGAGAACCATAAGTAACATACAAGCACCCCCAGTCCACTCCCAGCCAGCTGCTGTCAAAGTAAACAACCAAACCCTGCAACACCCCCTAGATGTAGCAAATGCCTTTAATGATTATTTTGTTGGATGTGCCACCACTTTGATTGCCAAGCTAGGAAATTACATGCGATCAGAGAGGCCTCATGCAGGTCAGGCCCCCCCAACTGTGCAAAGTCCCTGTATCAGACAGGAATTCAGTTTTAGACCAGTGCCTGTCAGTGTCATTACTAAACTTCTCCGTAAGCAAAAAATGAAATACCAGTCTGGACCTGATCAAATACCAGCAATGCTGCTGAAAAAAAATGCGCCAGCAATTGCAAATCCTGTCGCAACCCTAATAAATGAGTCACTGGCGACTGGATACATACCCAAGCTCTGGAAGACTGCAAGAGTGGTACCTATCCATAAAAGTGGTGACAGTACTTTGGTATCCAACTACCGTCCAATATTGTTGCTCCCTGTAATGTCAAAAGTCTTGGAAAAATGTGTCTACACACAATTACGTGATTATTATCAATATTGGAACTACTTAACCCCGGATCAATCAGGCTTTCGTCCAAATCACTCAACTACAACCGCCCTTTCAAAAGTCTGCAATGATATCCAAGCTGGGATGGAACAAGGAGACCTAACTGGAGCCATCTTCCTTGATTTTGCCAAGGCCTTTGACATGGTAGACCATGGCATCTTGTTAGAAAAACTTAAAAACTCTGGCATTGGTGATCGCACGCTAACCTGGTTTCAATCATATGTATCCGACCGATCACAATATGTGTCAATTTCTGGCAGCTCCTCTCTCCCGCTCCCAGTCACTTGCGGTGTACCCCAAGGCTCAATACTAGGCCCCCTGCTATTCACAATATTCATAAATGATCTACCCAATGTCTGCAAAGCCTCAACTGTACATATGTACGCAGACGACACTGTGATCTATAACAGCAAACCAAATCTCCCGCAGCTGGAGGCCCTGCTGCAAGAACAATTCACAGAGGTAGAAAAGTGGATCAAAAACAACAAACTTTTTTCAAATACTGACAAAACTGTAACGATGCTCTTTGGAACCGCACCTAAACTACACAAATTGCAAAATCCCCATCTATGTGTTGGGACAAAATCAAATGGCATGCTGACCACAGTCACTTCTCTCAAATACCTAGGTATGTGGTTGGACCCTAATCTATCCTTTGGCTCCCACATCGAAAAACTCTCATCTAAACTTTACCCCAAAATAGGTGCCCTGTACAGAAACAAATCCTGCCTGAGTCCCGCGGTAAGAAAGCAGATTGTACAGCAAATGCTTATGCCGGCTATTGATTACGGAGATGTAGTGTATGCAGCCGCCCCGCAAACACACCTTCATAAACTTACTACATTGTATAACTCATTCTGCCGCTTTGCGCTACAATGTAACTACATGACCCACCATTGTGACATGTTAAAAGAGCTAAACTGGCCATCGCTGGAATCCAGACGCACCCTTCACCTTTTATTTATTATTATTATTATTCTTTATTTATAAAGCGCCAGCATATTCCGCAGCGCTGTACAATAAGCACAGTATAGACAGGGTTACAATACATTGAACAACATTTGACAAACAGTACAGGAGGAGATGAGGGCCCTATTCCCGTAGGAACTCACAATCTAGGAGGGTTGGGGTTGGAAACAGGAGGAGAGGACTGGTGAGAGTGATTGATGGTTGCGTCAGTGAGTTGGGTGGTAGGCTTCCCTAAATAGGAACGTTTTAAGGGAGCGTTTGAAGGAAGAGAAGTTAGGGGAAAGTCTGACAGTACGAGGGAGAGCGTTCCAGAGAGTGGGGGCTGCGCGTGAGAAATCCTGCAGTCTATCATGGGAAGAGGTGATGCGGGGAGAAGCTAGTCGCAGGTCACTGTTTGACCTTAGGGAGCGGGCTGGGGTGTATTTGGTGATTAGTGAGGACAGGTAGTGGGGCGCTGAGTTAGTGAGGGTTTTGTAGGTAAGGATAAGGATTTTGAACTTAATTCTGCAGTGGATTGGGAGCCAGTGTAGGGACTCGCAGAGGGGAGCGGCAGAGACAGAGCGGCGGGGGAGGTGAATTAGCCTGGCGGAGGCGTTCAGGATGGATTGTAGGGGGGAGAGGCGGGACAGAGGGAGGCCAGATAAGAGATTATTGCAATAGTCGAGTCGGGAGATTACCAGGGCGTGTATGAGTTGTTTTGTGGTGACAGCGGTAAGAAATGGCCGAATTCTGGAAATATTACGCAGTTGGTATCGGCAGGAGGAGGAAAGAGACTTGATGTGGGGGATGAAGGAAAGAGCAGAGTCAAGTGTAACTCCAAGACAGCGAACTTGGTTTGATGGGGAAATGGTGATACCCTCCACCGTGATAGAGAAGTCAGGAGGTGGGGAGGCATTGGAGGGAGGAATAAGTAGGAGTTCAGTCTTTGACATGTTGATCTTTAGGTGGTGGGAGGCCATCCAGGAGGAGATGCCAGATAAACAGTCACTGACTTTTGAAAGGACAGGGGGAGAGAGATCAGGGGTAGAGAGGTAGATCTGAGTGTCATCAGCGTAGAGGTGGTAATTGAAGCCAAAGCTGTTGATGATTTTGCCCAGGGAGGAGGTGTAGATGGAAAAGAGCAGAGGACCAAGGACAGAGCCTTGAGGTACACCAACAGATAGAGGCAATGAGGAGGAGGAGTTTCCAGCAAAGGACACACAGAAGGACCTGTTGGATAAATAGGATTCGACCCAAGCGAGTGCAGTGTCACCGAGACCCAGAGAGTTGAGGGTCTGTAGAAGGAGGGGGTGGTCAACAGTGTCAAAAGCAGCCGAGAGGTCGAGCAGGATGAGAATAGAATAGTGGCCGTGTTTTTTAGCAGTTAGGAGGTCGTTGGTGACTTTGGTGAGGGCAGTTTCAGTTGAGTGTAGGGGACGGAAGCCTTTCCAGCCTGGTGTTTAAGAGCATCTCTGGGAAGCTGCCACCCTACCTGAATAGACTGCTTCCCCCAGCAGCTCCCTCATCCTATAACCTCCGATCCAGGACCAGCACCTTACTTGCAATACCACAATACAAAAAGACAGTGGCTCGGTCCTCATTTTCCTACAGAGCACCACAATTATGGAATAACCTCCCAGACACCATCAAATCTTCCCCCAGTCTTAAGTCACTCAAAAGCTCCTTACTAACATACCTCAATACAGAATGCACCTGTAAACATGTAACCTAGTGACTATATTTCCTACATATTTATTTTCTGTTAATCTGTATATTTGTGTTGTTTTTTTTAATATCTTGCTTTGTATTACTTTGTATTTCTGTAACTGTAACACTTCAATGTTCTTGAACCCAGGACATACTTGAAAACGAGAGAAATCTCAATGTATCCTTCCTGGTAAAATCCTTTATAAATAAATAAATAAATTTCGGTAAGTTTTATTGTTGTGGAGCTGTTTTTTTTAGAAAGAATATTACCAGGAAGGATACATTGAGATTTCTTTTGTTTTCAAGTATGTCCTGGGTGGCGAGTATGTACCGTTAGGTGTTTTGCCCAAGTACACTTACTGGAGAGGTGCTCTTGCCGGGATCGAACCTGTGTCTCCACAGTCTCTGATATCCTCATGCATGGTATATATTGTTGTAGCGCTCATACACTTATATACACTGCACATTTCTGGAAGTTTAACCTGCGGAGTTCTGCGATGCACTCGCCGAACTATATACATAGTTCTTTTTAAGTATCTAGTAAGGAAGGGAAATAATCATGAGCAATGCAATGATTGACCTTCTAATAACAAAAGAGGTGTTGTGCACTTGATTTTTTTTGGACTTTGTTACTTGTGAGGTTTAGCTCCACCTTGCATCAGATACATGAAAACCTGCTGTGTCATGCATATAGTGCATATGGGTATGTATAGCTTTTCTTTCTGTATCCTGCATATAAAAGCAGACGAGTGGGGAGGAGGGGAGTGGAAAGCTTAAGGGGAAGGGTAAAACTGTGTGTTTAAACGCCGGAAGTGTATAAAGGTCTGCAGACAGGCAGTCATACAGCCTTGTTAGAGGACCTCACGCAACAGAAATTCTCATAGAATTCAATCACCTTAAACAGGTAATGTTACATTATTTATGTGAAAATAGCATCATATACAGAAACTAGCAAGGTTTATGAACGTTTTCTTGACAAATTACACTTCCTTTATTTAAATTATTACATATTTCTAAAAATCGACAGAATAGCGCTTTATCACGTTCTACATGCACAATGATAAACCTGTTCAGCAATTTGAGTAATGTTTCACCTTGTACTGTGGAATAAATGATACAAACGAGTAAAAGTCAGGCCATTATGACTTTCTGAAATAATTATTTTATTGTATTAAGGGCACTGGGAAGTCATTTTTTTGTATATACATTGTGCTGCAATCGTATCAGTCTATTCACTGTGAAAAACAAATTGAGTTAAAAGCAAGCCTTCAATTTAAAGCAAAAGGAAGATTGAGAGAAATCCAAAAAACTTTAGTTGGCATGAAATGGGGAGCTAGGAGCACACTGCAAGTGATATATATATTTTAAAAGTTCGTAGCGAGCTCTCTAGAACAACATGGTTAGTGATTTAGGCTGTACAATGCACCCAGTCTATGAACAGATAATGTAAATGCCTGCAGCATACTAACTAGGCCTCGGGGCCTCCTCACCACCCCCTATTAAAACACTGTTTGCTGTGTGCAATGCTCTACATTCTGCGGATAGCACTCCTCTATTAGAGAAACCAGGATAACTTGGGTTTTTTTTTTTTTTTCCTTTTTGCCAACAATGTTGTAGTCCAGGGCTTTGGCCATTTGCTTTGAATCTAGGAGCCAGCTACAAAACAAAAGTTAGCCAGTTTTTGCGTCCGACTATCAAAGCTTTACTTTCGACAACTAAAGATACACGACAATACCTTTTTTATATATTTGACTGAGTATGAGTGCCAATATTCATTTTGTCAGGTACTCACCGATACTATTATTTAAAGTCACGTTTTTGCTGAAAGCCACATGTAAATATATACATCAAGCCTGGATATATTTACATTAAATGTAGGAGACAGGAAGAAAACATTGAAGCCAAATAGCAGGGTTATTCAGAGAGAGGTGAAAACCCAGAATGACTGGAGAAGTGAAAATTCTAGGTCAAAATAGCCAAACCAGACAAATTATCCCATTTCTCACTTTCCAAATCGGCTATTTGGTCTTGATTGTTCATTCTCCTGGTTTTCACTGCTCTCTGAATAACCCTGTAGATTTTTTTTAGACGCCAGGCAAAGAGTGCTTTTAGACTGGTGTAAAATAAATTAGAAATTTAGGAGCCTAGAGTAAAATTCTAGGATCCAGTAGCTACCAGGCCAATGGATTTATCAAGCCGTGTTGTACTTAGGGATCTGCGTTTCGGGTTTCGGAATTTCGGAATTTACACGAAATTTCCCGATTCGTGCATTCAGATTCAGCCGATTTTCCGAAAATTTTCAGATCTGAAAACGGCAGATCCGAACAAATTTTCGTGCCGAAACGAAAACTTTTCGGAATTTTCGAATGGACTAGAAATGTGTAAAATCAAAATTCATTTTCGTTCCATTCGTGATTTCGGCTCCATTCCTGATTTCGGTTCCATTTCAGACATCATATTTATATCGCTGATTCTGTAATTAAATTTTTTATTGTTCCCATCTCAATGTTTCCTTCCTGGAAAACCAGAGAAATCTCAATGTATCCTTCTTGTAAAACATGAGAAATCTCAATGGCAGAATTATCGTATCGTATAATTATCGTATCCGAAAAACCATTAGTTTACGTCAAAACGAATAGACACTTTGAAACGAGGAAAACAGACGTTCCGAAAAACACGAAAATTTCCGAAATCACGAAAAAAAAAGTCGATACGAAAAACGAAACGAACCGAAACGAAAATCGGCCGAAACGAGTCGAAACGAAAATTTACAACATCCGAACGAACCGAACAAAAAAAAATAAATAAAAAATCAAGAAAAAAGAAAAAAAAATCGGTGCACAAGCCTAGTTGTACTCTGTTATAATCTCATGACCTGTATATTTTGGGCTTGATACACTCAAACTGCATGTGACTGTGGGGATCATATAATTCTTCCACATCCTAAACATTACTGGAAAGCTCTACAATACTCTACTACCATGCATTCCTGGAGAGCTACACAATACACCACGCTCTTTAGGGGTTTTGTAATACTAATTGCTCTTTAGCAGTTATGCAATACACATTGCTCTTTAGCCTGAAGCCATCATGTAATAGTTTAATACACACTTCACATTACAACACACATTTGGTATGCTCTTTTTTACAGTGTATGCTTTTTCTGTGCAGCTCTGTTGCTGAGTTCATAACATGATGCACGTTAATATGGAGTATTCGCATACATTCACACATGCAGAATATTATGGAGACGCTCTTTATTTGCAGATAATCCTGCAGTGATATGCAGCATGTAAGGGCCTGATGGGGCACAATTCTTCTCACCCCATTGTGCCTTTGTTCTGTAGTTCTCACCTCTCATGTTCATTGTTTTTCTTATCCCTCTCTGGATCAGAGGAAGTGGGCGCCATAACAGTTAAGTTTTCTTAGGGGTGGGCTTCTTTAACCCCTTATTGCCGGGTGGGCTGTGCCACTGCCAGGCGGGTAGGTCTGTAAGTCGTGGTGGGCTCCACAGTGAGTTCAGGCCATCCCACGGCAGTGAATGACACGTGCCTTGTGCTGGTTGGAAAGAGTATAATAGAAGCCAGTGGGGTGTGCTATGCCATCCCGTGGTGTTCAGGCTGACTCGCCGCCGGGACGGGATGGCACACCCCGTGGCATTAAGGGGTTAAGGCAATGTGTCTGTAGTGCAACTCCACCAGCTTCTATGTTAATTCCACTCTGCTACAAATTACTAACTGGCGCTGATACACTTTAATTTGCATTGCCTGTTACTGTGAAACTGTTATACATGTGTACACAATATTATACAAACAGACATATACACAATGCACATTAAAGTATTGTGGATATGTTTTACATTTATATAATGTGTAATATAAATATAAATATATATGACTATATGTTTCAACATGCTGTACTTTCTTATGGAGCCCACTGGTTCTCTCTGCTGATATAAAATATAAGTCAAAGTAATCTGTCTCCATAGTTAAACCATGCTTTCCTAATAATATCTCTTTTAATTACGTATCTTGCTTCCTCATGACCCTGAAACACAGAACCTAAATTACTGTATATACAGTAGTTATTGTTTGTAGGAATATATAGAAACATGAGGCGTGCACAAGTTAGATTTTCTGTGGAATGCCACCGAACAAGCATGTAGCGCAAGTAACATATTACCTCCATAGATTGTTTGTCCAACACCTCCCAGTATGCAAAGAATACTGTGCTCTCTGCACAGCATTGTGCTCTAGTGGTCCACCTTAACACGAGACTGGTGCTAGAATATTATGTAGCGCTCACTCCCGGAGGAGCCGCTGAATTTAACCTCGGGTTAGTCTCTCCGCACTAGGGAATAAATATACACCAGCACTGTTGTGGATTTTATAAATTATATACTTTACTGGTCTCAATAAAGCGGCATATATAATGTAAACACAGTGCATAGAAAACAGGATTTCGTAATGCGAGAAACGCGCAGCGGTAAAATAAAAGTTTAACCCCTTCGTTTCTGGAGTGTAAGTCCCGTGCAGGCTATGTCCCAAAAAAGGTGTATGTGTGTGATCTCAGGTACCCGGGTACTATATTTCAACTGGCCAGTGAAAGGATTTGGTAAATCTTTGACTAGTCACGTTGGGGCCCTGTAGATTTAAGCAATGCTGCAGCGTGCTTTGTTATAGTTTGACTGTGGCCTGGAAGGCCTCTCACCCATCCGCCAGACACTCTGTTCCGCTGCCCGATCAAGGACATCTCTCCGCTGGATTTCCTTGGGACTCTGTGCCACCGGATCCGCTTCTCCTGCTTGTCGGTCTTTACAGCAAGGTCACGGCCTACCGCCTGCACTCCCTGTGGATCATCGCGGTCTCCTTACTCGGGGTCCAATCTGCTACTCTGTGTCTGTGCAAACCTCTCTGCGGTGGATTACTAGGTCTCTGGCAAGTCAATGTATCGATCCCAGCGTCGGCAAGGCAGTGCCTGCTCTCCGGCCTGGTAATAATCGCTCACAGTCTCACATGCGTCTCACTTGGTTAACTCCTCGGCTCACACTGGCTCTCCTTCCACGAGGCTGCAGATGTCCTCTCCTCAATCCCCACCCACTTCCTGTCTCTGTCCCAAAGCATGCTGGAAAACGTAGTCCCATTGTGTCCAGTATGTTTACATTGCGCTTGTCTTCCTCTGGTGGCCAAAACTGAGCAATGCAGCAACAGAGTTTTAAACAGCGCTACAATTATAAATACAATTCTTGTAATAACACACTAACCTTACTGTCCATTTTATAGCATATTAAGATAACACCGCACCTGACGATAAATACTCTTAAATTGGAGTGACGTTTTAGGTCATTTTTGTAATGTGCACAATGCAATAATGACACTCATTTTTTGCTTTAGTTCCAGAAGTAACACATGAAGGCTATGCTGATGTTTTGTACCCTTCTAAGGGCTCAATTTTACCTAAATTAGTTGGCTCATTAACTCTTCTATTGAGTCATGTAAACCAATCATGGCCGCTCAACCCTTTGCAGCTTACACCTTCTAAGACACAATCAGACATTTAGTGCATGCTCAGCTCAACAAGTTGTACGCCCCCTAATTTTATTATTGACCATAATTTATGTGGCTCTTGATCATGAGGTTTCCATGCCATAAAACAACTAGAGTTTTGAAGTAAACCAATATAAAACTTACAGGGTTATTCAAAGAGAATCGAAAAGTCACTGCATGTTCGGTGACTTTTCGTTCTCTTCAATTCAGGCCGATTCGGCAATCCAATTTCGGCAACCCTGCAGTGTATTCAGCTAGGGAAAAGCTGCCGCAAACCCGACGAAAAGTCACCGCAAAAACCCAGCGAATGCACGCCGAACCCGCAAAAACATCTGGATGATGCCGGAAAAACCCGAGCAGGAGCTGATCAAACGCAGCGAAGCCTCCGGAAAAAGCCGAGACCGCAGACGAAGGCAGTGAATAAATTAGCAAAACAGTTTGCTTGATCGTTTGAAAAGTGAAACGCTGTTTGCAAAACAAACTACTGAGCGAAAATGTCTGAAATTTACATATGAGGTCCAATGAATGATAATAAAAAGGCCTGTTACAGAAAAAATAAGTAAACTTTAAAAAAAATCAAGAAAAATGCTTAAAATATCCAAACAAATCTATAAAGAGACTCTTTACTGCAGAATTTTATAATGAACGGTTTTAGATATTGAATTAAAATGGGAATATTTTTAACATTGAAGCCTAAGGGATTCTCCTGAATAAACCTGCCAAATTAAACCACCGAATGGCAGGGCATTTCGGGAACCTTTCACTGCTGGTTTGTGTTCTCTGAATAGCCAAAGCAGTGCTTTTTTATGGGGATTCACTGCCCTCGAACGTCACCGTATGTGCACGCAATTCGCCAGGATTTGGCATATTGCCTGCTCTCTGGATAGCCGAATGGCCAAGAAAGGTAACTGAATGCTGATTTTCAGCGTTCGGTTACCTTTCTCCAGCCATTCAGATCTCTTTGAATAACCCTGCAAGTCTTTATTATACAATACATACATAAAGTGTTTGTGACCAAAGTTTGGAGATAACCCTTCTATATCTCCTATATAGCTAAAATAATTTAAAAAACAAATAGACACTAGTGGAGTGGGTGGGGTCCACAGCTGAATTTGTATTTAGCTCCTAGTGACAGACATCTAGGATCCAATTTGGGTGAAAGATTTCCAAAATCAGTGCCGAATGAGTGGCTGTTAAAGCATACACTCGGATAGCGGATAAGTTTTATATTGGTTTACTTCAAAACTCTAGTTATTACCATCAAGGGTTACCCCCTTCATTCCTTTTGAAGTAATATACTGTAAGAGGGTCTTCAAGGTTACAGTATTGAATTGCTAAAAATACACCAGGATCTACTGTGTTCCATGCCAAATGCAATAAAGAATGGGGTATTAACCACTTGGCTGCTACGGATGCGCTCAGCACTTCCAGCCAAGTGGTTCTCGACGCGGCTATCGATGCGCTGAGAGCGTCCATGCACAGGAAGCAGCAATCGGCCGGGATTCCGGCCAATTGCTGTGCCCCTCCCGTCCGGGACCCCGGCGGGGCCATTAGATGTCATTGCGTCGCGATGACATCTAATTCCAGCGCCCCCCGCGTGTGCGGGGGGGAGTTCCTTCGGACCTCTCTCCCACCAGATCGCCGGAGGCCACAGGGTTAAGGCAGGCGCTGTTTGGAAGGGCACAGCCTGCCCTTCCAAACGGTAGCTGACATTAACCCCTGGGGAGCCGATCACGATTCGGCGCTGGATTGTGATCCTCTCCCGGAGCTGGCCGACATCTTGGATGTCGGCCAAGCCTCCGGGAACTCCCCCTGAGGACTGGCGTCAGTCCTGGAGTTATCCCCTAGCTGCCAGCAATGGTGGAGATAGGGGGTTCCAATGAACCCCCTATCTCCCGATCCGTGGCAGCTAGGAGTTAATGTCTGATATTGTATGACCTCGGCACAGAGGTGTGAAAAGCCTCAGCAGCGAAAGGGTTAAACCAACAGACAAGAGGTGTAGAGGGATATGATAAAATGAACATACAGTCTAGGAGTTGGGGTGGAAGAGAACAATTGCAGAATAACTGCTTATTTGTGGTAAGATCGTGAATAAAATTGTTTATATAAAAAGAGGAAAGAAAGCAAGTGAAGCAGAATGTTGGAAGCCTTACAGTATTGTACTGGCAACCACCAGTATAATCCATAATATCACTGTGATAAGACTTCCAAGATTCTTCACAGCAAATGCATGGTATGGAAATTCTAGCATGCTTTCAATCCAAAATGGCATCCACATCCAGGATATTTACGCATTCATGATAAGCCATTCTGAGGTAAATGTACAAAGACTAAATTCTATTTTTTAAAATATTTATATGAAGAAAAGGAAGAAAAACACATAATGCAATTTTAATTGCTACTTGAGCTTTTTGTTCTCCTTTTATAGCACAATAAAGATGGTGAAATCAAAGTCCTGGACTATGGTGAAGCACTTTGAAGGTCTTCCTAAACTTGAGGATTTTAAACTAGAGGAGAAAGAACTGCCACCCCTTAAAGATGGAGGTAAAATATGATCAAATGTCTCTCCAGAGAATTTAATGTATTACGTTCTGCATTTCATACCAGTGGTGATAGCAAAGTGGGTATATACAGGGCCGGCGCTAATGTAAGGCGGCACAGGCGGCCGCCTTACTGTCCTGGCCTGCTGCCAGTTTGAGGGGCGGAAAAATCAGATTTGCGGCGGCGCTGCAGTGTGTGTGCCTGTCTCAGTCCCATCCCACGTTCTTTGAGCAGGCACACTGTGTAATTTGGCGCCGCCCCCACACGTGATCCACATAGCCCAGGAAAACAACTGCAGGAGGAGCCACCAGCCTGCGTGCTTTCACTCTGCTGCGATGGAGGAGCGAGGCCGAGAGGAGATTTATTACCAGGTGTGAATAAACTAATGGGAGGGGGGTGTAGATTAATATACTGGGGGGGCTTTAAATTGCTGCACTGGGTCTGGGGGCTGTAAATTGATATACTGGGGGGGGCTGTAAATTGATATACTGGGGGGGCTGTAAATTGATATACTGGGTCTGGGGGCTGTAAATTGATATACTGGGGGGCTGTAAATTGCTATACTGGGTCTGGGGGCTGTAAATGGATATACTGGGTCTGGGGGCTGTAAATAGATATACTGGGGGGGGGGGCTGTAAATTGCTATACTGGGTCTGGGGGCTGTAAATGGATATACTGGGTCTGGGGGCTGTAAATAGATATACTGGGGGGCTGTAAATTGCTATACTGGGTCTGGGGCTGTAAATTGATATACTGGGTCTGGGGCTGTAAATGGATATACTGGGTCTGGGAGCTGTAAATAGATATACTGGGGGGCTGTAAATGGATATACTGGGTCTGGCGGCTGTAAATGGATATACTGGGGGGGCTGTAAATTGCTATACTGGGTCTGGGGGCTGTAAATTGATATACTGGGTCTGGGGGCTGTAAATGGATATACTGGGTCTGGGGGCTGTAAATAGATATACTGGGGGGCTGTAAATTGCTATACTGGGTCTGGGGGCTGTAAATGGATATACTGGGTCTGGGGCTGTAAATAGATATACTGGGGGGCTGTAAATTGAAATACTGGTCTGGGGGCTGTAAATAGATATACTGGGGGGCTGTAAATTGAAATACTGGGTCTGGGGGCTGTAAATAGATATACTGGGGGGCTGTAAATTGAAATACTGGGTCTGGGGCTGTAAATAGATATACTGGGTCTGGGGGCTGTAAATAGATACTGGGGGGCTGTAAATAGATTTACTGGGGGGCTGTAAATAGATTTACTGGGGGGCTGTAAATTGAAATACTGGGTCTGGGGACTGTAAATAGATATACTGGGTCTGGGGGCTGTAAATAGATTTACTGGGGGGCTGTAAATAGATATACTGGGGGGCTGTAAATTGAAATACTGGGTCTGGGGGCTGTAAATTGATATACTGGGTCTGGGGGCTGTAAATAGATTTACTGGGGGGCTGTAAATAGATATACTGGGGGGCTGTAAATTGATATACTGGGTCTGGGGGCTGTAAATAGATATACTGGTCTGGGGGCCGTAAATAGATATACTGGGGGGGGCTGTAAATTGCTATACTGGGGGGGCTGTAAATTGATATACTGGGTCTGGGGGCCGTAAATAGATATACTGGGGGGGCTGTAAATTGATATACTGGGTCTGGGGCTGTAAACTGATTTACTGGGGGTGTAAATTGCTATGCTGGTGGTGTAAAATCATGTACTGGGGGTGTAAAATGATATGCAGGGGGTTTGAATAAACTGATATTGGTACATTACCTTTTTTTATTGCTGTGGAGCTCTGTTATACACTCATTCACACTGCACATTACTGTGAGTTTTATTGCTGTGGATTCTGTGATACGCTCATACACACCGCACATTACTGTGAGTTTTATTACTGTGGAGCTCTGTGATACGCTTTTACACACTGCACATTACTGTGAGTTTTATTGCTGTGGAGCTCTGTGATACGCTTTTACACACTGCACATTACTGGAAGGTTTATTGAAGTGAGCTCTGTAATTTGCAGTGTGTATAAGTACATCAATAAGGTAGACGTATCTTATAAACCTGAATTTCTCCTGGTGAGGGTATAAATAAAACCCACCAGTTTCTCTAATGGCTGAGAAGCCGCATGAGGGCATGTGGTTGCTTAGAAAGCAGCTTTTGGTTTCATTAGGAAGGACTAGCCTGACCCAGAGGTGTCGTGATGCGGCAGAAGAGCTTACACTTTAATGACCATTCAAATAAACCAAAACCTCTGTGTTTTGTTTAACATGGAGCTACAGGGGTGAGCAGGGCTGGACTGGGACAGAAAATCAGCCCTGGATGTCATCCAGACCGGCCCAATTTAATTATGCAAATACGCACAAATATAGTATATAATCCAACTGGATCGCTCAACCAATCGCTCTACAGATACTGGAGTTGCTGCAGAGCGATTGGGTAAAGCACCGCAGTGGCACTGAGGTCCAGTGTGCACCATGCCTTAAGGTGAGGCGGATGCGCAGAGGGTCTCACCGGCACGGTGGCCGCAATATGAGACTGCGTCTGTTTTGCAGTGTGGAAGTTCTCACCTCACCCATTAAGGGCAGCGCGAGCCACGCGGTGAACCAGCATTCACACTGGCCCACAGAGCCATCGGCCCACCGGGAATCTCCCTGTAGTCCCTATGGCCAGTACATGCCTGGGGGTGAGCGCAAATGACAACTTATTTTCTTGGTATGTTTTAGAGATTATTATGCATCTCAATGCTGATTGACATGGCATGGTAGGGATGGGGGGGGCACCAAAACGCACCTTCGCCTGAGTAGACAAAAATGCTTGCACCGGCCCTGGGTATATACCCAATGGATCACACGACTGTGGACTGTGATATTTCTCCAGATCTTCCATTTAAGCCTAGTGTTTCACATGTACAGCCCAGTTGTGACATCAACTTGACTGAGCCAGCACCACCTTTCCAGTGAGATTCACATGTAAGGCTGGGGTCAGACGAGCGTAGTGTTCACGTCCGTGATTGCACCTAAAAGTACGTCCGTGATAGCATGACAGAAAGCCCATTGGAGCCCCACACACGAAGTACGTTCGCACTGAACTGCGGACGCACAACGGCCGCGGCCCACGGACGCAAGGCAGGCAAGAACGTACAACCCCTAGAACGGCCGCACAAAGTGCGCTGCGTCCGCAACGTCCGCATAGCTTTGTGTGTGAGTGATGTAACGTGGTCAGACGGACTGCATTTATACGTCCAGCATTTTTCACGGACAAGATGGTTTTGCTTTTTATTTTATTTTCCCGCCTACATCCGTCAAAATATACATCAGTGAATAAACAGACTGTGTGGCCACTACTGCGTCTTCCGTACTGACGTACGTCCGTGTGCACGGACGTACAGTCCGTAGAAATCACGCTCGTCTGACCCTAGCCTAAGTGAAGCATGAAGCTGGATCACAGGAAACTGCCATTCCAGCCTACAGGCCACCAGCTCTACATGCATGGTAAGGTCCCACACTAGGAGCAGAGAGACAATGTCTTACACAGAGCATTATTTTATACGTACAGCTAACTGCTAATCAATTATTGAATCTAGCATGGTTGCACACCCACCACACTGCCACTCAACCGTGGGGTGTGAATGGCAATGCTAAGGTAAGTCTGCAGTGCAGGTAAAGTTTAACACTGTATTTCTGATGACTTTACTTCACTCTGAGTGAGGGCCAATATTTTTTATGTAATGTGTAATATGGCATAATGTAATTGTGGTCAGGGGAGGCATCAGTCTCAGCATTGGATGCTGCCCAACCACCTGCAGTCACAACTGATGTAGAAATATTAGCCCTCTTTTATTGGGCGACTATAAATAATGTATTACAAGCTCTATATCCTCAATCTACTGCATGGTTTATTTCTTCCCATCCAGTAGTTCCAAGATTGATTTATTTCCTTCCCTATCTCTGCAGTAGCTTGGGAGTGAAAGAGTTACAGATTTCAATGGCACTCATCCCCCACCCTCCCTTCAGCTCACTGCAAGAGGGTGGTGGAGCAACTCAGTCACACATGCTCAGTGCGTGTTTTATGTATTCCACAGAATACACACTGGTTAGTGTTAGGGTAAATCCGCTTCTCATCTAGATCCCTGATCATAACCTGTTATTATCAGCTTCAGAAGAGGAGACTTCAAGTTACGCTGCAGCGGAGAATAGCCCATGGATGAAGAAATGAAACCCAGACAGCAAAGTAGTCAGTGGGCTCTTCTACCACACCCAAGTTTTACTGAGGATTATATAGGATGGTTAGGACACTTTTGTGCAGTCATGCACAGTAATGTAAACGTTACAGAACAGCTGGACATATACATATAAGGGCATAATGTCACCATGCAGAATATACATTGAAAACTGGTGAAAAACAGTTTGAAGTGGCTAGGTAAATATATCAGATACAAAACCTTTGGTTAGCCTTGTGGTTACTGTTTCACCATGTAGACATAAGTAACTTAGTCAAAGAATAGGGAACCGGGTGTGGTACATGGTATGTGACAACTCTATGTGCAGACACAGCTCAATCTGTAGAGGCATTTAGCAGGCAGTTGCAATTATAACTATGTACAATTTCATGTGTGTGTTGTTCACACTATATAGTAGGTGAGGTGAACACCTGAAAACATATAGCTAAGCAAGTTTGGAATTACGATAAATCACATCTCCATTGTCCAAACACCTTTTTCTTTGAATCCTTCCACTATAAAGGGTATATACAGTATATTCATATAGGAGCCAGTCAGACTAGGATAATTGGTTTCATGCACTGTTAAATCAGAGTATTGCTAAATGTACGTTAAAAAAGCAATAAAGAAAAACCTATGGAGCTTGCATCATACTGGGGTTATTCACCATTTACTATTGTTTGCCGTTGTTGCGATGATGATAAACTTAAACTATCCCAATAGGGAAATTCAAGCGTTGGGAGAGGATTCATACATTTCCAACTTCTTGGCAATAACTCCGTTAAAACTTCATGGCTTTTACTGACGGAGATCTACATCCAAATTTAATGAGAAATTAACCTGAGATAAGTCCTACGCAAGATCTGTAATAAGAGTCATTGTCACGCTGCCCTGATACAATGAAAAGAGACTGACAACAAAAACAAGTTATAACATAGTACTTGTTTAATGTTATATTTTTCTTGCACTGCTCTATTTAATTTTCAAATAATATATGTTGTTTAACATAGTATTAATTTTTTTTTTTTAGAACTGCTCCTAGAATCTGTGTTTCTTAGTGTGGATCCCTACATGAGGTAATAGCACAGCACTTCTTCAGCTTCACCATGAAATATTTAACACCTTCACTACAAAATGTTGGGTTTCAAGCTGTGGTTCAGAGGGCACATTGAGGACGGCGCCTTTCCTTTACAGTTTGGGGATGATCTGTCAGTGATATAACCCACAGCAAGCTGACATCCTAGATGTCAGACATCATTGTGGTAATTACCCCGTGCTCAAACAAGTGCCACTCAGCACTGATGTCAAAATGCCCATAGAGAAAAGGGTAGCGTACTCTGAACCGCAATTTATCCTTATCAGTAATAGCTATTGCCCAATATGAGGTATCCCTGGAAAAGTCAGAGTTTGGCTTTTTTTTGTGATAAAGTTGTCTTTGTAAAACATAAAAAATGTGAAATAAATACTTCTTTTTTGTACTAAAGCAGTGGCATTGCCAACTTCTCATTTACATAAGAATTTCACTGCAGAGAGGAGAAACCGGGTGTTTTGAACCCATGCAACTCCATTTCTGTACACTCCAAAGTCATGTGAAGTATCATTGGACAGGCCAGGGTCTGGTTATTCCAGCGATACCAAATATGTGAGATGTTTAAAAAAAAATTTCTTCTTTATGTTCTTGAACCTCATTGTTTTTCACTTATAGATCAAATAATGCTGCTGCCATTACTCATCTTATTTCCCACACTGGGAGTAAATGCAGAGGAGATAGAACAGTGTATAATTATCTAGCTAAATGTAAGCACCACAGAATTTTACTCTACTGGGAAGTGGTGGGCCATTTAGAAACCCATTTCTTATTGTAATAAAAATGAATAAAAAGCATGGCATTGGCTGCTTTCAATTTAGAATATGAAAATTGCCATTGTGCAATCCTTCTGCAGGATCACTTCTCCATTTCCCACATCGATCACTACATTCTACACAAGCGATGTGACTTATACTTATAAAAAAACTCAGAGTGAAGAAGATAGGCAAACCTATAAGATTAGGCAGAAAGAGGCAAAGCAATTTATAAGAGCTTCCAAAGCACACGCAGAAGAGAAAATAGCTCAGTCAGTAAAAAAGGGGGACAAAACATTTTTTAGATACATAAACGAGAAAAGAAAAGTTAAACAAGGATTAGTTAGATTAAAAACGAAGGCAGGTATGTAGAAGAGGATAAAAGTCTCGCTGACTGCCTCAATGAATATTTTTGTTCAGTCTTTGCAGAAGAAAAGGAAGGAAAGGGACCTCAGTTAGGAGGAAACCCTAACGAGACATTTACATATGAGTTTACAGAGGAGGAGGTTCTACAGCAGCTGTCTAAAGTAAAGACAAATAAGTCAATGGGGCCTGATGGGATCCACCCTAAATTATTAAAAGAGCTCAATGATGTAATAGCAAAACCGTTAACAGATTTATTTAACCAATCCTTGTTAACGGGGGTCGTCCCAGAAGACTGGAAATTAGCAAATGTTGTGCCCATTTACAAGAAGGGTAGTAGAGAGGAATCGGGGAACTATAGGCCAGTTAGTCTTACGTCAGTAGTGGGGAAATTAATGGAAACCATGTTAAAGGAAAGGATTGTTGAACATCTAAAAACACATAGATTACAGGATCCGAAACAACATGGGTTTACCTCAGGGAGATCATGCCAAACTAATCTTATTGATTTTTTTGATTGGGTAACAAAAATAATAGACACAGGTGGTGCAGTAGACATTGCTTATTTAGATTTCAGTAAGGCTTTTGATACTGTTCCGCATAGAAGGCTTATCAATAAATTGCAATCTTTGAGTTTGGATTCCAATATTGTTGAATGGATTAAGCAGTGGCTGAGTGACAGGCAACAGAGGGTTGTGGTAAATGGAGTTTATTCGGCGCAAAGTCTTGTTACCAGTGGGGTACCTCAGGGGTCAGCACTTGGACCCATTCTCTTTAATATTTTTATTAGTCATATTGCAGAAGGTATTAATGGAAAAGTATGTCTTTTTGCTGATGACACAAAGATTTGTAACAGGGTTGACGTTCCTGGAGGGATCAGCCAAATGATTTAGGTAAACTAAAAAAATGGTCGGAGCTGTGGCAATTGAGTTTTAATGTGGATAAGTGCAAGATAATGCACCTGGGACGTAAAAACCCAAGGGCTGAATATAGAATATTTGATACAGTCCTAACCTCAACATCTGAGGAAAGGGATTTAGGGGTTATTATTTCAGAGGATCTAAGGATCTAAGGATCTAGTCAATGTAATAGAGCAGCAGGAAATGCTAGCAGACTGCTTGGTTGTGTAGGGAGAGGTATTACCAGTAGGAAAAGGGAAGTGCCCATGTCACTGTACAGAGCACTGGTGAGACCTCACTTGGAGTACTGTGTGCAGTGCTGGAGACCGTATCTCCAGAAGGATATAGACATCTTAGAGAGAGTTCAGAGAAGGGCTACTAAAATAGTGTACGGCTTGAAGGAGAAAAGTTACCAGGAAAGGCTTAATGATCTTAACATGTACAGCTTGGAAAAAAGACGAGACAGAGGAGATATGATAGAAACATTTAAATACGTAAAGGGAATCCACAAGGTAGAGGAAGGGAGTATATTTAAACGAAAACAAAGTAGTAAAACGAGAGGACATAGTCTTAGATTAGAGGGGCAAAGGTTTAAAAGTGACATCAGGAAGCATTATTTTACTGAGAGGGTGGTGGATACATGGAACAGCCTTCCAGTTGAAGTGGTAGAGGCCAAAACAGTAATTGAATTTAAGCAAGCATGGGATAGGCATAAGGCTATCCTAAACAAAAGATAAATCCCAAGTTAAGTATCCATGTAATTGGGCAGACTAGATGGGCCGAAAGGTTCTTATCTGCCGACATTTTTCTATGTTTCTACTACATACTACTATGTTTACCCTAATTGGGAGGGTTATGTATTATATTAGCATAGGTGAAAGCCCTCAGATAAGTTGTATAAACTGGTGTTGGGAGTAGCACCTAGGTCAACCCAAAAAACTAGTAAGTAGCCTCCGGACTATTATCTATAGTCTGCTATAGATAATAGCTCCCAATTAGAATGTAGGGGCTGGTATATCTAATAACCGACACAAATAGTAGAGACTGGTATAAATCCTAGAAGCCAAACAAGTTATATTACACCACAATAATAATTTTCCATTATACCATTATATTACTTTAATTTCAAAAATTTATTTGTTTCATTTATGCTTAAGTTTTACCTGATACACATAATCTAAAAAAATATTTTAAATTGTCTCAAGTCACCTGAGGTTAGGTGTGGGATTTTCCACTTGTTCTTCCATTTCTGCATTCAAGGTTTTTGGATTAGGGAGCATTACATATTTTGGATAAGCATAATTAAAAGCAAATCGGTGATTAATAGTAACTTTTGTATAAGACATACTCAACTTGTATTGGTTCAAATGGAGTGCTGAGCAGGGTAATGCACACCCAAATATTTACGTTGCAAATTTCATCATTGAGGTCATCAAGCATCAAAACAAGAAATCCTAGAGAACAAACATTACAAAACAATGAGACCTAGGCAAAGATTTAAACGGAAGGATAATTTACACTGAAGGGTAATGCAATGTTAGTTTCTGGGAGAAAAATGAAGAACAGGAAGAGACTGTAAAACAGAAAAGGCTAAGCATAAGGGAAAAAAATGAGGCTCAGCGCACAGGGATGGGTAGAAAGAAAACAAATGGAGAAAAGACTTCAGATGTGAGCAGGTATCAAGAAAACCTTAAACTGCTCATGTAGTAGATGTTTGGTTGCTTTTCTGTTTTCAACACATCTGTGATTAACATGGTTAACATATCTGTATTAATTATCAGGCCTTACAGCAAACGGATGATGAAACCAGGCGATGTAATGATTGGGTCTCAAGTTGCCAGGTAATTTTTTTTTTTAATAATATTATTTAATTTTGTGGTTGTTAGTTTGTAATTGAAAATGACATCATACACAATTATCTTAACCATTTGAAGGGAAATAATTACTTTATATTATGTGACTTTGTTTGCTTTAGGTATTGAGTCAGATATCTTCTACTTTATAGGAAGGCATGTATTTTATTAATAAAATTTAAATTAAAAAAATAAAATGAGCTTTAGATGCACTTCTTTGTTCAAATGCTATTTGAGATGTGAATTAGTCTGTCAGGGGTTCCAGATTTTATTAAATCATTTTACCGGGTCATTGAGTAAAGCCGTAACGATCCGTGATCAAAAAGCTTAATTTATTTTCTGCTTAAATACTTTTAAATTTGGACTGGGAGAACTAGTCCCACATTCTCCATCGGGCCTGTGTGCAGCTAATGTGATTCAATCTCAACATTGGTTTTATACTTCAGTAAACTTGCCTTGGGTCTTTGAAAGAAGAAAGCAGAATCTGTTTTGGAAAGATCTAGATCAACTGAGCCCAACACAAAATGTTAATAATAAACTGATATATGCCAGACATACATTGACACATACAGGGTTATTCAAAGAGAATCGAAAAGTCACCGCACGTTCGGTGACTTTTCGTTCTCTTTAATTCGGTGTGATTTGGCGATCCCATTTCGGCAACCCTGCGGTGTATTCAGCAAGCACCACAGGGCCGTCTTAGTGCAGGGAAAAGCTGCCGCAAACTCGCCGAACACTCACAGCAAAACCCAGCGAAGGCACACCGAAACCCTCAAAAACATCTGGATTAACCCCGCCGAACAGGCCGGAGAAACCCGAGCAGCCGCCGATCACAGCGCAGAGCAGCCGCTGGAAAAAGCCAACACCGCAGACGAATGGAGTGAAAAAAAAACCAGTACGCTTAAATGTTTGAAAAGTAAAAACGCTGTTTGCAATGAAGCTACAGAACGAAAATGTCTGAAATTTACATATAAGGTCCAATGAATGATAATAAAAATGACTGTTACAGAAAAAAAGAAACGATTTAAAAAAAATAATAATAATTTTTGCAAAAAAATCCCGAAAAATGCCTAAAAGATCCTAAAAAATCTATAGACTTTTTAATGCAGAATATTATAATCACCGGTTTAATAGATATTGAGTTAAAATGGGAATATTTTTAACATTGAAGCCTATAGGATTCGCCTGAATAAACCTGTCGCATGAAACCACCGAACAGCAGGTCAATTCGGCAACTTTTCACTGCTGGTTTTTGTTCTCTGAATAGACGAAGCATTGCTTCTCTGGGGATTTCACTGCCTTCGAACAGGCACCGTATGTGCAGGCAATTCGCCAGGATTTGGCAAACTGCCTGCTAACCGTAAGCTGAATTTCACTGTTCAGTTACCTTTTGACCACAATTCGGATCTCTTTGAATAACCCTGATAGTGATAAATTAGAATGAACATCCTACTTGTTTCGTATAACCACAGTCTTGGAGCTCTTATCAGGCTCGTTGCCACAGTGCCCTCCTAGACTCTGATCTCTCCTTTACGCCTCACACTTGGTCACTAACCAAATCCTTCTACTTCCAACTAAAAGATATTGTGCACATCCGCCCCGGTCTTAATCAGGACTCTGCTAAAATGCTTATCCAAGCACTTATCGCCCTTCTTGACTACTGTAACCTCCTGCTCTCTGGCCTTAAGAGATCCCAGATTCTCCCTCTGCAGTCTGTTATGAATGTCTGTGCCAGACTCATCTACCTCACCTCCCGCACCTCTCACACCTCGCCCCTTTGTCAATCTGTACACTGGCTTCCTGTCTACTATAGAATCAAATTCAAAATACTGGTGCTCACATGCAAAGCTCTCCATAACCGCGCCCCTACCTACATCTGCTCCCTTATTACCAGGTATATCCTATCCTGACCACTTCGCTCTGCCAATGATTTGATGCTATCAGCTTCACGTACCCTCACGCCCAACTCCCACCTTCAAGACTTCTCCAGAGCTGCCCCCTTTCTTTGGTCCTCCCTCAACATCAGACTCTCCCCATCTCTCCAGTCCTTCAAAAAGCCTCTGAAAAAACATTAGAGAAGCCTATCATCTCACTCCATGATCCCCTCTGTTTATTTCCTACTGCATCTTCCAACATGCACTCCGCTATTTCATTCTCTAGCCCTCACCTAAAGTGCCACCCCCATCCTTTTAGACTGTAAGCTCTTGAACAGGGTCCTCTCTCCTACTGTACTGTGTCACGGTGGCGGTACCTGGCTAGTGCCGTGGTAATGCCCTGGTACAGGTGAAAGCCCCTATATGCAGAGATACCAGTCTTGGTAGCAATAACAGAACAGATCAACACGGGGTTAGCAAGAGACCTCTGCACAGCTATACCGCAGCAGCCCTGGTCTGACAGGCCAGTCTTTAAAGATGGCCGGATCTATTCTAAATGAAAAGGTACCTTAGAAGCCGTGCAGAGTCTATTGACAAGCACAGGTTACAGGGTTCACTGGAAACGGTACCGTTAAGGATAATACAAAACTGTAGTCAAAGAGAGAAGCCAGAGAATATATTGTATACAGAAGCCGGGGTTCAGAACCAGAAGAAATGTCAGACAAGCCAGAAGATATCGTAATAGGAAATATAACATAACATGAACAGAAAAACCAAATACAGCAAGGGAAACACTGAACTAAATACACAGGAGAAACAGAAATAAACTAAGGCAAGTATACCAGAGGCACCAGATAGACAGACAGGGAAACAGGACCAGAGAAATAAATTGAACAAGATATACAAACTGGGAATAGAACAATATAGCAGATACTGGAAACCAGGAAAAGCAAAATGACCCAGCAATGCACCATAGGCACATTGCTCTAATATAGGCAGGACATCAGGACAAGGATCAACAGGTGAGCAGAGAGCAGAAACCAAATAACCCCTGGGTAGCAACCCAGGAATAGCAGCAACATACAAAAAACAATATGTGTAAAACATAACAAAGAAAAAAATCTCATCTGCGCTTACTCCAATTATCCCGTGTGAAACTAAACACAATTAGAGGTTTGGTTTCTTATCAATGGCCATTATAAGACTAGCTCGCCCGCCAGCGTCAAGGCACCTCTAAAAGGGCGAGTCCTAACCAAAATGAAACCACAGGCTGCTACATAGCAAACCATACCTGCTCATGCTGCTTGTCAAACATGAGGTAGACTGGTGGGCCTTTATTTATGCTCCCCCAGAAACAAAATCCACTTTGGGATCAAAACAAAGACACGGAGCGGAGTCTTGCTGCAGGGATGACCTGGCTGGAAGTACATTGAAACATACATAGTGCAGGAGGGGCGGGGTCGCGCCTATTCCCCGAAGGGTTGGCTGCAACCACCAAATGCATCCAGCCCAACAACATGTGTAGAACATAACAAAGAAAAAAATGTCATCTGTGCTTACTCCAATTATACCATGTGAAACTAAACACAATTAGAGGTTTGGTTTCTTATCAATGCTCATGTAGCTAGTCAAACATGAGGTAGACTGGTGGGCCTTTATTTATGCTCCCCCAGAAACAAAATCCACTTTGGGATCAAAACAAAGACACGGAGCGGAGTCTTGCTGGATTTTGTTTCTGGGGTAGCATAAATAAAGGCCCACCAGTCTACCTCATGTTTGACAAGCAGCATGAGCAGGTATGGTTTGCTATGTAGCAGCCTGTGGTTTCATTTTGGTTAGGACTCGCCCTTTTAGAGGTGCCTTGACGCTGGCGGGCGAGCTAGTCTTATAATGGCCATTGATAAGAAACCAAACCTCTAATTGTGTTTAGTTTCACACGGTATAATTGGAGTAAGCGCAGATGAGATTTTGTTCTTTGTTATGTTCTACACATGTTGTTGGGCTGGATGCATTTGGTGGTTGCAGCCAACCCTTCGAGGAATAGGCGCGACCCCACCCCTCCTGCAAAAAAATAAGGCCTGAGCAGGAATACATCTATACAGAGGACAGGGGAACAGGGCTGGAGACGCAAAACGTGACACTGTGTGTTGAACCTGTATGTATATTTGTTCTGCCTCCCATTGTACAGTGCTACAGAACTTGTTAGCTCATTATAAAAACTTGTAACTGTAACTAGAGGAGGTTGGGATGAAAATATAAAGAGACTGTACAGTAGCCCTTCCTACTATATAACCATAATGTGATTATATTGGAAAATATGTGTTTTATGATGATTATTTTCTTTCTTTAGAGTCGTGGAAAGTAAAAATCCTGCCTTTGAAGTGGGCACTTATCATGTTACAAATGTAGGATGGACAACACACTTCATATCAGATGGGGCAGGGTTTCAGTCCTTGCCTAAGGAATGGCCAGAAAACCTTCCTAGATCATTGGCAGTGGGAGCAGCTGGCATGCCGGGGTAGGAGACACAACAAATACTATTCAGCAACTTTGCTTGAACATCTTGACGAATTTTGCAAAAGGCGTTTGCTACAGGAAATGCCATGGGGGTGGCAAATCAATATGAGCCAGTTCATAATTTTATGGCTACTTCCAGTATATATTTAATTGCATGCAGTTATGCACTGGTTGCACTCCAGGTGTCTAACCTTTCTATATAAATCTTAATAATAATACTCTTAAGCAAAATTATCACGTTGAATGCGTATATGCACCACTATGTATACATTCCATGTGTCTTGCATAAATAGCAAAAACAAATTCTTTCTGTACATTGTTTTATATTTCAGATATACCGCTTATTTTGGTCTGCTGGAAATTTGCAATCCAAAAGAAGGGGAAGTTGTTCTTGTGAACTGTGCTGCTGGAGCTGTTGGGTCACTTGTTGGTCAGATTGCAAAGATCAAGGTATGGGAACTATCAATGCACATGTAGCAACTGGAATATCAGCTAGAAGCTGGTAAATTGTGACCCATCATAAATCGTTTGATTCAGAGTTTACAGGTTAGCCCTTTGAACAATAAGGTAACATCCATACTATTATACCAACCACATTTACACTCGTCTTCATGGCCATGCACCTCTCTGGATGGGACAGAACTTGTCAGCCTCCACCTATCAGCTCTTCACACAAACTAGCACAAGCTGTGCATATGAAACCCTGTGCACGCTCAGGACCTCAGACTGGTGAAACTGAGGAACTGAATATTAGCATCTCTGCAACTGTGAAAGCAAGACTCACCCGCTGACTCGCTCGCTCACTCACAAACACTTTCATGGGTTACATGCTCACTGTCTCACCCAAACTCCCTCACAAGTCAGTCACTCTCACACTCTTTCTTTTGCTGTCTGTCTCGTGTGTGTGTGTGTGTGTGCTCTCACGGTTTCTCTTGCGTGCTCTCACTGCCATTTTTCTTGCGCTCTCGCTGCTTTATCATGCCATGTCTCTGTGCTTTTTTTGCTAACTCTCTGCATCTTTTTTTTTTCTCCGTGTATTGATTTCTTTCCTTCCCTGTCTCTGCAGTAGCTTGGGAGTGAAAGAGTTAGATTGGAATGGCACTCATCCCCACCCTCCCCTCAGCTCACTGCAAGAGGGTGGTGGAGCAACTCAGTCACACATGCTCAGTGCGTGTTTTATGTATTACACAGAATACACACTGGTTAGCTCAAAGTGCCTTCTGAGGTGGGCATGCAAAACGCAGAGAAAGGCCAAGTGGAGATAGGCAGATCCTTTGGATCCCCGTATCTCCTGATCCGTGGTAGCTAGACGGTCATGTTTAATATTATTGGAAAGGCCTGATCAAGGCAATGATACCAAACATTACTAGGTTTGGTGTAAAACAAATTTTTTTAAAAAAAACACACTATTTTAACTGTCTGGGGGAGTTTAATAAAATAGGACTTAAGCTGACATTTAAACATGAGCATAAAACGGTCAAAATGAGCTCAGCGCACAGAGGTGAAATGGCTCAGCAGTGAAGGGGTTATTTTTAACATAAAACATGTAAAAATTGGGTATTTCTAATCTAAGGACAAAACTTAACTATTTAGCCGGGGTCTTTTTTGGCGGTTGTAGATTTTGGATTAAATTCGGAATGAAATATGTTTTATTTCCTATTTTTTTATCGTAAATTATACGATATGATGGAAATAATGGTATGTTTAGAAAGTCCATTTAATAGCGGGAAAAATGATTATATAATATAATACATAAACGAGTAAAAGGACAATTTGACCTAAACACAAACAGCGCAGAAACGTAAAAACAGCAGTGGGCACTTTTAGACATACTTTCGTAAAACCGCCCATTCACTATGTGGTTAAAAATAAAACCGTTTTTGTTTCATTTTGCACAATTCAGTGAAGAATGCTATTCCATATTGTGAATGTTTTGTACAATACAAATAATCTAGTGCGTTGACAAAAATTTAGTAATTTGTTACTTTTTTCTCCCTGAAAAGGGCTGCAAAGTTGTTGGATCTGCCGGCTCGGATGATAAAGTCACATATCTAAAGGAGATTGGTTTTGATGAAGCATTTAACTACAAGACTGTGAACTCTTTGGAAGAAGCGCTGAAGAATGCGTCCCCAGAAGGCTATGACTGTTATTTTGAAAATGTAAGTCTAAGAGAACAACGTACAATTACTTTTATGTATAATTATATCTTCCAACAATATACAAAGTTGCTGCATTTTAGTTTTACAAAGTGACATGTAGACTATAATGCTCTAGAAAATACTTCACTTTAGGGGTTATTCAGAGATCACCAAAATGTCACTGACATTCGTTCTCTGTCGTTCAAATTTCCTGACCGTGCAGTAAATTATGCATTCACCGCAGGGTCCCCGGAGTGCAGGGAAAAGCTGCTGAATGGAGGGGGGGGGGCCACAAACCGCCAAAATTATCCAATAATTTCAGCGTCTTATCGGATTCGATTTGATGAAGTGTAAGGAACCTGCTGAACGTATCGGATTCAATAATTTCGGCGGTTTTGCGGCTGTGTTTTTTCTTTTTTAAAATGGGTGTAAAATGTCCAATCCGATGATCCGCCTAACTTGTCATGAAAAAGCCGATCTGCTGAACACAGCGACAACCATCGGCTGGAAAAAAGCCGACAAGCTGACGAACAGGGCAAAAAAACGATTGAAAGTGTTAAAATTGAAACGTTTGCAAAAAACTGCTGAACGAAAATGTCTGAAATTAACATATAAGGTCCTATGAATGATAATAAAAAGGTCTGTTACAGGAAAAAAACGCTATTTAAAAAAACCCGAAACTTTTTGCAGAAAAATGGCTAAAACATCCTAAAAAAAAAAAAAGACTGAATTTGGCGAACTGCCTGCTTTCTGAATAGCCGAATCGCCTCGAAAATGCACCGTGCGGGGAAATTCACTGTTCGGTGCCCTTTCAGGGCCAGATCGGTTCTCTGAATAACCCTGTTAGAGAAACAAATCCATGTGTTTTGGGCTTAATTTTGTTTCAGTTTAAAATAACATATAACTCCATCCCAACATCAACTGAATTGAGAGGAAAAGGGAATGATCTGTGCAATGTATATAGCACAAAGGGACCTGGAATGAAATGCATATGCACTTAATGATACTTTTATCACGTGACTAAAGAGGAGTCTAAGACCAGGGAGCATAGCAGCATGTAGATCGTATGAGAAAAAAAAATGAGAATTTATTTCTTAAATTATTTGTAAGAAGAGAAAAAAAAATTATAGCTCAGCTCCATCAAACCGTTTGGGGATCCTATGCATATCAAGGATCTGATCCTCCCCAGGGCATTCATGTGGTACTGTCACAATTTTGAGGGTGCATTTCAATAAGCCCTTATTCACATAATTATCATACAGAAAGCAATATGTTTTTTTTCTGATTTAATTTACAGTTACTGATTATTTTTTTCACCATTGCACAGCATCCTTTGGTAATATTGTTTGATGTTTTCCATACACTATATTTCAACAGAAAAGATTAAAAGATAACAGCTAAACTGACTGTAAAGAAATATAAGGACAATATGGTAATTAGTGTGCTTTATTAAACAAGTATATGGTTGGTCTTCTCTCAAATTGCATCATGGAACATACAAAAATGTGATACTTTTATTCTATGTAAATTATTTTCCAGGTTTTACATTATTTCTCTATGAACAGGTTGGGGGGAATTATGCTGACGTAGCCCTGCAACAAATGAAGCAATTTGGAAGAATTTCTGTGTGTGGAGCCATCTCGTTGTACAATGACTCAGTGCCTGCAACAGGTATTAAATTCCAATGTTTCTATGTCTGTTGTGGTCACATACTGTCAAGTCAAACTGCAGAGTTACAGAATGGTCAGCTAAGGTACAAGCAAGTGGGATAATAAAATGACTGTAATTCAGTTTAGTTAATTCAAATCTGCAAAAGTCCGACTCTGAACTACTAGTCCCTGCATGCAAATCAGCTCCATTTAGGGTCAGCAAATCAGAACAGAGGTCGGAGGCCCGTTCAATACCTCAGCAGCTGCTGAATTGCTGCAGCGCAGCAATTCAGTTTGCTGCAGCAGTGTCATTGAACGCTTTGGATGCGAATTTTGAATCCAAAATGGCCGATTTCTTAATGAAAAATTCAGATTGTTTTTCGGATCACTCGGACAAAATATAATAAAGAGAAGCAGTCAGCACAATTCCGTTTTGTACGCACACACCACAAATGATAGTTTTTAATGAATAAACGTTATGTTTACTTCTGAAACAATATATAAATTGAACTGTAATATATGTCTATGTGCAGGGGGAAATAATAAATAAATATTTTGTGCTTTGGTGAACAAAAACCTCAAAATTAACATTGCTGTACGGAATTATTACTTGCTTCGTGGCGGCGGCCATCTTGCTGTACGGAATTGTTACTTGCTTCATGGCGGCGGCCATCTTTAATACGTCACCTCAGCTACTCGAAGCATCTCCTCAGGTCTCTGCAA
Source organism: Leptobrachium leishanense (assembly GCA_009667805.1). NCBI lineage: Eukaryota > Metazoa > Chordata > Amphibia > Anura > Megophryidae > Leptobrachium > Leptobrachium leishanense. Next base: position 274,279,147 of record CM019063.1, on the reverse strand, counting down.
GTGCTAAGTTAGCACTGCTGAGCGCTGAGCGGTTGAACGGCGTTCAATGGCAAGTTGCTAACTTAGCACTTGCAGCGGCTGAGGTATTGAATGCGGCTCCGGCTTCCCAGCAGCTTCAATGAGATCTGTGGTGAAGGGAGGGGCCCATCTTAGAGTTCCATGCCATGCAGCAGGCATCCTGGACAACCCGGACATAAGAAAGTGCACAGACTATTTATTTATAAAGGATTTTACCAGGAAGGATACATTCAGGGTAATTCAAAGACATTCGAAAAGTCACCGCACATTCGGTGACTTTTCGTTCTCTTCAGTTCGGTTCCTTTTGCAGATCCCATTTCGGTGACCCTGCGGTGAATTCAGCAAGCACCACAGGGTCCCCGAATTGCAGGGAAAAGCTGACGAAAACTAACCGCAAAACCCGGCGAATGCACGCCGAAAACCCGCAAAAACATCTGGATTAACCTGCCGAAAACCACGGAAAAACCCGAGCAGGAGCCGATCGCAGCCTCCGGAGAAAGCCAAGACCAGAAGAGGCAGTGAATAAATTAGGAAAACCGTTTGCGTGAATGATTGAAAAGTGAAACGCTGTTTGCAAAGAATCTGAGCGACAATGTCAGAAATTTGCATATGAGGTCCAGGGAATGATAATAGAAAGGGCTGTTACAGAAAAAATAAGTAAACTTAAAAAAAAAATAATCCAGACAAATGCTTAAAATATCCTAAAAAATCTATAAATAAAACTCTTTACTGCAGAATTTTATAATGAACGGTTTATTAGATATTTAATTAAAACGGGAATATTTTTAACATTGAAGCCTATGGGATGCTCCTGAATAAACTTGCCGAATTAAACCCACCGAATGGCAGGGCATTTCGGGAACCTTTCACTGCTGGTTTGTGTTCTCTGAATAGCCGAAGCAGTGCATTTTCATGGGGATTTCACTGCCCTCGAACAGGCACCGTATGTTCATGCAATTCACCAGGATTTGGCAAATTGCCTGCTCTCTGGATAGCCGAATGGCCAAGAAAGGTAACCCAACGCTGATTTTCAGCGTTCAGTTACCTTTCTCAAGCAATTCGGATCTCTTTGAATTACCCTGATTTGAGATTTCTCTCATTTTCAAGTACGTCTTCAGATCCTAGAGTGGCAGCAAAAGGACTTGTTTCACAATCATGTGCAGGAATGGAATTGAGCCAGTTTAGTGATACATACAGTTAGTTGACTTGTAGTTCTATTTCATTCTCAGTGTGAGGAGATTCCACACGCAGTTCTTTATATTAGTTAATTTCATGTCTGTTTTAAGTTAAAATATATTTTGGCAGTAGTGATATTCTAGAAGTGTGTGTTAGTGAAAATATGAAGCTGACACAGAAGTTAATGATTAACAAACTTCCTTTTCAATGCATTTATACAATTTATGTATTTCTTTCTGTTAAAGGTTTTTCACCTATTCATCAACTAATCACTATTCAACTATTCATCTAATCACTTAATCATCCTATTCATATATTCACCTATTAAACTATTCAACTATTCAGTTTACTACTCAATCTACAGCTACTTAATTTACTACTCAATTTACTGAAATTAAACTTAAATGCAAGTGAATAAAGAGTGGAATCCAGTTATTTCCGGCGATGATGTTTGAAGTTCCTTTTCAAGCAGGGAAATTTGTGCAAAAATCATAAAGCTTGACACTAACTTAGCTGACGTATACATCTGTTATTTTTAAAATAATTTAATTGCTGCAAAATATATTCCTCACGGTAAAATGGGAATGCTAACAGGGAATCCTGCATCTGCAGGTTCCCCTGTAGAGTCTCCCTGTTAGCGTGATATTGCAGGACAGGTGCTACCTCAGAACCTTGCCCCAGAACGAGGCATTACCGTAGGTGATACTCGCAGAGTGGAGTGCTACTGCGAGTATCACCTCCTGGAGTCCATAGGACTCCATGGTGGGTTGCGCTGCCGGTCCAAGAGCCCTGTGCGATCTTGCTCTTGCAAGACTGTGTGCAGTGCCGGCAAGTGATCACAGAGGGAGACTTGGGATTATTTGTCCACAGTCTCACTCTGCTCCCGGAAGCAACAAGCGGCGAATCAGGCCACGGTTCGCACCATATAATGAGAGGTTGGTATCGGATTTATTGGAGGTTTTAGGTGGTGCTAAAAGATTTAGCACCAGCTTTTAGGTGACGGTAAAAATTAGTTTAGCACATTGGTGTGATAATTGGCACTAGGACTCTGTATACCTTACATATCCTAAATCGAATTACTGATTGTTCTCCCTATGTTAAGCACAGGGTGCGCAAAAGTACAGTAAGCTCGCGCAACCTAGAAACAGATTTTTAGCAGGTTTAGTGTTATTGAATGTAATATGGGAGGCATGCGTTAAAGTCACTTATCCTAATATTAATTTTCAGAAATGTTCCCTTCACTGGCAGTGTGACAAAGAATATATACACCAAGAGTCACCAGGAGACCTGAAGCCAGGATATGCACTTCTAATTACTTCGGAGCTGACTGCCACCGAGGGCATACAACTCATCAAGAAGGCATGCACTCCTGGAGTCTTTTTAAATGTTTTTTATTTTTGCAGTGCAAAATTGACCTTTCATCCCACAGAGTACTCTTTTCAAGAAGACTTATTGGGACTGAAACATTAATTTTGCACTACTACAATAAAAAAATATGTACTTAAAATACTCCGTCAGGGCTATTCAGAGAGAAGTGAAATCTTGAATGACTGGAGAATTTAAAATTCTAGGTCGAAATGGTCAAACCAGAAAAATTCTCCCATTTATCTCACTTTCCAAATTGGCTATTTGTTCATTCTCCTGGCAATTCTCAAGGTTTTCACCTCTCTCTGAATAGCCCTGTAAGTGTGAGTTCACTTTAATATTCTCCAAATTAAGCATATGCATCTTTGCATGTATCAGTAAAGAATGACATGGCAAAGGAGTTGAATAGAATGGGTGCTCGTTTACAGAGCTCAAATGCATTTGAATATCCTTAATATGGGCCTGTTGCTGAAGCTTCAGTAGTCTCTGTATTAATCCTTCACAGTCACAGCCTTAGTGAACAGTATCTATGGTTAACTGGAGTATTATGTCAATGCCTAGGTGAACAAGCAGTACATAAGGATAAAACTTAAACTTTTAATCAGAAAAACAAGTAAAAATCCCTCACTATAGAAGCAGAGATATCAGCCAAGTGGCTCAAGGTGAAAGCGCAACAGTGCAACAAAAATGAAAATAAGCCAGTGAATCAAAAGCAGCTACAAGTGTAACAAGGAAAACAATATTAAAAGTCAATTCCCAGAGTACACTGGTTTTGTCAAGGAAAAAATGTATATGTATAGGAGTCTGTATAACTTGTAGCAGTGCCCAAATGCTTTGTAATCAAAGCGCCTCAATAAGCAAGAAAACAATCCTTCGTGGGATTGTGTTTATAGCAAAGAAAAGCGAGGAAAAGAACTGATAGGTACACTGCAAGCAGACTTCATAAATGTATTGAACCCAGGAAAGTGAAGTGGGGGCTGTGCAAGCCAACACGTTATATAACAGAAGGGACGAATTAAAACCTCGCCCGAGTGGAAATTATTTTAGAAGGCATAGAGAATATTGAAAGGGCAAATGTCAACATGTTTCGCTGGTACTGTGCCGGCTTCATCAGGACATGCCCCTGTAAAGATGGGAGGTAAAGTAGAGCGACTACTGTTATATGGAGTGTGGTGGCTTGCGCAACCCCCCCACTCCACTTTCCTGAGTTCAATACATTTAGATACACTGCAAGCAGACTTCATACCAGTTCTTTTCCTCGCATCTCCTTGCTATAAACACAATCCCCCGAAGGATTGTTTTCTTGCTTATTGAGGCGCTTTGATTACAAAGCATTTGGGCACTGCTACATTTTTTTCCTAGACAAATCCAGTGTACTCTGGGAATTGACACTTAATATTGTTTTTCTTGATACACTTGTATGTGCTTTTTTAAAAAAAAAATTATTCACTGGCTTATTTTTGTTGCTCTTTCACATAGAGCCACTTGGCTGATATCTCCACTTATATAGTGAGGGATTTTTCCTTGTTTTTCTGAATAAAAGTTTAAGTTTTATCCTTATGCACTGCTTGTTCACCTAGGCATTGACTTGTACCTCTCCATTTAAATTTACAGGTTACCCCCTTGTTGCATTAGGTGTTTTCTTTCCTATTCAATAGCATTGAGAGACTTACTATTCCATTTCGCTCTTAACTGGAGTATTTACTATTAAAATGCTGTTTTATTACAGTTTACGGTCCCGATTTCTAAAGAAATATCTATTTCTTCTACAGGACCCTATATACAGACATATATGCTCTTTAAACAACTCCGTATGGAAGGATTCCTAGTAACCCGCTGGATGCAAAGATACCCAGAGGCACAGAAGCATCTCTTGAAGTGGATAGCCGAGGTAAGGAAATCTGTTTTTCAAATGAATACAACACCTTGGGCACTATTCCGCTGTTGCTGAAAAAATGGTAAGGGAAATCATATTGCAACGATTTTTAATGTTACCGGCTCCATCTCCCTTTTAATGTTCCTATTCTATCCCAGCCGCTTTATTAGCAGCTGGTCTCAGAATAAAACCGGAGCAGAGTGATCCTGGCAGTGGCACCATACACCACTAAAGGTATTAGCTCCTGGAGTCCATCGGACTCCATCGAGCCCAAAACCTTCCTGCCGCAAACTTTCACTCACGGGATTGGACAGGAGCTGTGGATGAAACTCAGAGGAACCATGGTAACTATTTGGGCCACCCTTTCCACCATGGAATGAGATTTGTAAGGGATAGGGTTGCCACCTTTCCTTCAAGCCAAATCCGAACACTCAAACATAGCGCAGCATACTGTATTTTATTTTATGTAGAGTATACACTTTGCGTATGAAGGGCTCCCTCTGAGAGCTCTTGTGTGACTGGGTCAGCATCCATCCACACACGTGCATTGTTGGCTTTACTCTGTCTCAGCATCCTTATGCAAGAGAAAACAGGAGGTGGTCGTGGATTGTGCTGTCCTCTGCACTGCGGACAAGAGGGGAGTATAGATTATGAATAACTAAGTAATTTTGCAACTTCACCTCTAACAGGTTCTCAGAGCTGGTATTTCATCTTCAATACTGATTCTAGATGAGAATCGTGAGCGATCAGCTGACAAAGGCTCATTCTGAGTTGAAACGTTGCCTGGTCCACTTGGGTGGAATAAAGCTCTCTTAATCCTGGAGTTGGGTGATCACTACTTGCTAATACATTTTACAGGGTCCCACATACTGCCAATGTATGGTATACGGATTTGTAGTATTATACTGACAGACACTGATAAAGACACTGCCAGAGTCACAAACACCTGGAGAACTAACACAGATACACTCGGACTCTCACGTTCACAAAAGTAATACACTCAGGCACACAGGCGCTCACAGGTAGACATTCGCACAGGCGCTCACAGGTAGACACTCGCACAAGTAGACACTCAGATGCACAGATTATTAGAGGTTTACTCCGATACACACCTTCCTTTTCCACCCCCATATCCCACTTTCCACAAAGCCAAACTCTGCTCCTTTCCACCACCGTACACTAAATACACTAGACTTCTTTCAGCCCCCAGTACTGATCTCTGCCCCTTGCACCATATCCATACCCGCACCAGCTCCTTCCACCACCTTTACAACCCAAATTGACACCATCCAGCAACCCCTTATCCCAAACCAGCACCACCTCACCAACTCTCACAAATCCTAGATCAGCCCCGTCGCAAACTTCAGAAACCCAGTATATATACTGTCAGGCAAGGTCACGCAATACAAAGTTAAGGGTTGCAGCTGTGCTGGATCCAGTGAAATTGTGCTGCTGTATCAGTAGACCATCCATTTGGGTCTTTCATTCTCTAAGCTTGAGCTGCAATGTTTGTGGCCATGAGTTAACATCCAGTATTAATTTTTGCATCTACCACAGTCACATAAACTGTTCATTGTTTAGTGCCCCAGAGCTGCGAGGTGAGGCTGCTAGACAGAAAGCAGATGCAAAAGTTAGTCTGCTAAGCCAATGTGGCTTGGCCACTGTTTTACACACACTCTACAGGGAAGAGGTGTCCATGTGTCCGTCCGGAGTTCACCTCTCAGCAGACACACAGCTCCCAGCACAGTATAAGTGGCATACAGGAATTCTTTTGTACGTCTGGGCAGCCTTTTTATTTTTTCTTTGTAATTTACCCTTTCCTGTCTTCAGAACTCCCACTTAGCTAAAAGTAGTCCACGGCAGCTTTATCGAGCAGTTCAACTTTCCGGGAGCCATCTAGTTATAAAATGGCTAACGCAGCATCTCAATTTTGCAATCTTCCCTCTGCCCCCTCCTGTCGCACAGCCTCCAACAGGTAGCCCTGCTCAATTGTCCTACATAGCACCCCTGTCAGCCTGGAGGCGATCAATGAAATATCACTAGCCCCAACTTGTCCTGCATATTTCACAGACAACATAGAGACAATTACATAGGCAGAAAGAAATGCAGCAACCAGTCTGGGCCTGAATCATGCGTTCGGGTGGGAGGGTGTCTGAAATTCGAACACATGATTTCAAACCCAAACTGTCTGGGTGAAAACCAGACCGGTGGCAACCCTAGTAAGGGATTCTTGGGGATATTATCTTAATATGTTTGTGAATGTAAGATCACTTACAGGGTTATTCAGAGAGAGGTGAAAAGCAGGAGAATGACTGGAGAATGGCAAATTATAGGTCAAAATAGCCAAACCAGAAAAATTCTCCCATTTATCTCACTTTCCAAATCGTCTATTTTGACCTAGAATTTTCCATTCTCCAGTCATTCTCCTGCTTTTCACCGCTCTCTGAATAACCCTGTAAATATCAGGTCCTGAGAGAAATACCAGCTCCAGAATAGAAGAATGAGTTACCGTGGCCGAGCTCGTTCCTCTTCTCTTAGGCACAAATTGATCCCTCCTATGCAAGGTATATATTTATTTTCATGATAAAACCTGAACGCGCACACAAAACTGATCCCCCTAATTTAATGACTGAATCTTTTTATGCTGCCAATCTCTCACTGCGGGCTGCTTTCTTTTGCAAAGAGTGGCAAGCTGGTGAAGACAAAAACATTTCACTTTCAATGTTTTTTTAAATAGAAATCAATGGATTAAAAAAAGTTTGCCCCTATTAACAATGAAAGAGCTCTGCACAAATCTGTTTTTACAAGTTAAAAAAAACCTTGTGTCATTGCTGACCTGCAGACCTCCTGTTTATACCGAGTGGTCTGATCTCGGCTCGGTTACTCAGTTCCTGTGAATATCTCCATACCATGCTACATTCATTGATATTTGTGTTTCATCCTTTATCGCTGTATTTCTCTCTTCTTTACTGTATTTGTTCTAACCTGATATGTATTTTCTGTATAATAAAATTTTGATAAAAAACAAACAAACCTTGCATCGCCCCCTGTAGTTTCACAAGATATAACATACTCATACATTTTACAAAGGAGTTGGAATGTTACAAAATCACAATGCATAGAACCTTTATACATTTAAATGTAGCACTTTAAACATCTGGGGCCTTATTATTATTCTTTATTTATAAAGCGCCAGCATATTCCGCAGCGCTGTACAATAAGCACAGTATAGACAGGGTTACAATACATTGAACAACATTTGACAAACAGTACAGGAGGAGATGAGGGCCCTATTCCCGTAGGAACTCACAATCTGGGAGGGTTGGGGTTGGAAACAGGAGGAGAGGACTGTAAGGTGAGACTGATTGATGGTTGCGTCAGTGAGTTGGGTGGTAAGCTTCCCTAAATAGGAATGTTTTCAGGGAGAGTTTGAAGGAAGAGACGTTAAGGGAAAGTCTGACAGTACGAGGGAGAGCGTTCCAGAGAGTGGGGTCTGCACGTGAGAAATCCTGCAGTCTATCATGGGAAGAGTTGATGCGGGGAGAAGCTAGGCGCAGGTCACTGTTTGACCTTAGGGAGCGGGCTGGGGTGTATTTGGTGATTAGTGAGGACAGGTAGTGGGGAGCTGAGTTAGTGAGGGTTTTGTAGGTAAGGATAAGGATTTTGAATTTAATTCTGAAGTGGATGGGGAGCCAGTGAAGGTACTCGCAGAGGGGAGCGGCAGAGACAGAGCGGCGGGTGAGGTGAATTAGCCTGGCGGAGGCGTTCAGGATGGATTGTATCTGGGAGAAGCGGGACAGAGGGAGGCCAGATAAGAGATTATTGCAATACTCGAGTCGGGAGATTACCAGGGCGTGTATGAGTTGTTTTGTGGTGACAGCGGTAAGAAATGGCCGCATCCTGGAAATATTACGCAGTTGGTATCGGCAGGAGGAGGAAAGAGACTTGATGTGGGGGATGAAGGAAAGAGCAGAGTCAAGTGTAACTCCAAGGCAGCGAACTTGGGTTGACGGGGAGATGGTGATACCCTCCACCGTGATAGAGAAGTCAGGAGATGGGGAGGCATTGGAGGGAGGAATAAGTAGGAGTTCAGTCTTTGACATGTTGATCTTTAGGTGGTGGGAGGCCATCCATGAGGAGATGCCAGATAAACAGTCACTGACTTTTGAAAGGACAGGGGGAGAGAGATCAGGGGTAGAGAGGTAGATCTGAGTGTCATCAGCGTAGAGGTGGTAATTAAAGCCAAAGCTGTTGATGATTTTGTCCAGGGAGGAGGTGTAGATGGAAAAGAGCAGTGGACCAAGGACAGAGCCTTGAGGTACACCAACAGATAGAGGCAATGAGGAGGAGGAGTTACCAGCAAAGGACACACAGAAGGACCTGTTGGATAAATAGGAGTCAACCCAAGCAAGTGCAGTGTCACCGAGACCCAGAGAGTTGAGGGTCTGTAGAAGGAGGGGGTGGTCAACAGTGTCAAAAGCAGCCGAGAGGTCAAGCAGGATGAGAATAGAATAGTGCCCATGTTTTTTAGCAGTTAGGAGGTCGTTGGTGACTTTGAGGGCAGTTTCAGTTGAGTGTAGGGGACGGAAGCCAGATTGCAGGGGGTCAAGTAGGGAATTGGAGGACAGGAAGAGGGAGAGGCGGTTGAAGACTAGTTTTTCTAAGAGCTTTGATGTGAAGGGAAGCAGGGATACAGGGCTGTAGTTGGATGGAGAATTGGGATCTAGGGATGGTTTCTTTAGTAAAGGGGTAACTAGCGCGTGTTTGAAGGCGGATGGAAAGGAGCCAGTGGAGAGAGATAGGTTGAAGATGTGTGTGAAAGCAGGGGTGAGGGAGGAGGAGAGGGGAGGAATTAGATGTGAGGGAATAGGGTCGAGCGGGCACGTGGTGAGATGTGAGGAGGACAATAAGGAATTGACTTCCTCCTCAGTGGCTGGGAGGAAGCGGCAGAGGGTGGCAGAGGGGACCTGTGGGAGTGGAGGTGGCAGATAACTATCTTGTGTTGGGATGTTGCTTCTGATAGTTAAAGTTTTACTGAGGAAGTAGTCTGCCAGGTCTTGAGCACTGAAGGCAGCTGTGGGGGGAGGTGCAGGTGGGTAGAGGAGGGTGTTGAAGGTGGACCAGAGCCGTTTAGGGTTGGAGGACAACGTAGATATAAGAGATGAGAAGGATTGTTTGGCCAAGTGGAGGGCAGAGGTGTATGACCGGAGAATAAACTTGAAGTGAACAAAATCAGCTTCAGAGCGGGATTTCCTCCAGGCACGCTCTGCGGTGTGGGAGCATCTTTGCAGGTAGCGAGTCTGGAGGGTGTGCCAGGGCTGAAACTGGCGGCGTGGGGCCTTACAGAGTTGAAGAGGAGCAAGAGTGTCTAGACCAGAGATAAGCGTAGTGTTGTAGTGATTAGTGGCAGCATCAGGGCAGGTGAAGGATGAGGTATGAGGGAGGTGGTGAAGTAGGTTGGAGAATTGATGGGGGTCCACAGCATGTAGATTTCTGCGAGTGTGTGTGCGGGGTGGGGGAGCAGGGTGTTTAGGAAGTCCAGATAGGTTGAAAGAGAGAAGGTGGTGGTCAGAGATGGGGAAAGGGCGACTTTTGAACTCAGAAATGGAGCAGAGGTTGGAAAAGACAAGGTCAATAGCGTGACCATCGCGGTGGGTAGGGAGGAGGGAGGATTGTGTGAGTCCAAGGGAGGACGTGAGTGAAAGAAGTTTGGAGGCAGCAGGGGCGGAAGGATTGTCAATGGGAATGTTGAAGTCCCCGAGAATTAGGCATGGAAGATTAGAAGACAGGAAGTGAGAAAGCCAGGTAGCAAAGTGGTCAAAGAACTGGGAGGTTGGTCCCGGTGGGCGGTAGATGACTGCCACCCTGAGAGCCAGAGGAGAGAACAGGCGGATGCAGTGTGTCTCGAAGGAGGAGAAGGAGAGGGATGGGGGTGGAGGAGATGCTGGTAGGTGCAGGTGGGAGAAAGCAGGAGTCCGACCCCGCCACCATTTCTCTCACCCGGTCTGGGGGTATGGCTCAAGTGTAGACCGCCATGTGAGAGAGCAGCAACGGAGGCCGTGTCAGAGGGAGATAGCCAGGTTTCAGTTAAAGCTAGGAGGTTGAAGGAGTTTGAAAGGAAGAGGTCATGGATTGCTGTGAGTTTGTTGCACACAGAGCGAGCGTTCCAGAGGGCGCAGGAGAAAGAGGACAGGCGCTGAGGGATTATGGGAATGAGGTTGCTGGGCTTGCAGGGAGGTGATTTATGTGTGATGGAGATAGGATGAGAGGGAAGTATTGGATGTGTTGTGGGGCCAGGGTTAGGGGATATGTCACCTGCATAGAGTAACAGCAGGAGGGTGAGAAAGAGAAGGTGGGAATGGGATTTGTGGGAGTGGGAGTGATTGGCAGCACGAGAGTTAGAGGGAGACCATGTTCTGAGGAAACAGAGAAGCTCATGCGAGGCCGTCATGTGGGACGAGAGGAGGGAGGGAGAGATGCAGATAGTGTAGGGGTCGGTGGTAGAGGGGCTGGAGTTCCATTTAAGGAGAAAGGTAGAAGTAAAGAGTAGAAGCGTGAGAGAAAGCATGATATAGACGTGTGTTTACCCGGAGTAAAAAGTGGGCCTTGCAGTTCCTTCCTCCAGTCCCGCAACTCCAGGAATCAACTCTGAATGTCCACTTAGGATGCCACTGAACTCCAGGAATCAACTCTGAACGTCCACTTAGGATGCTATTGAACTCCAGGAATCAACTCTGAACGTCCACTTAGGATGCCACTGAACTCCAGGAATCAACTCTGAACGTCCACTTAGGATGCCACTGAACTCCAGGAATCAACTCTGAACGTCCACTTAGGATGCCACTTGGGGAGGTCACAAGAGCCAAGGCTCAAATGGAGCCAGTGTTAGTGGTTATATAGGGCGGACTGATTGCATTCAGGCAGTTAAAATGTAAACACCTGAAGCTGGATGGGCTGTGTCAATAGGGCAGGAGATTCACATGCTAATTAGCAAAGCAAATGGTGGAGAAAACCAAAAATAAATAAAAAAACAGAAAAAGACCAAGGTAACGATATAATGTGGGTGCCTGCGAATACTGGGTGATGGGGGTCCTACCAGCAAAAGTATGCAGGGGATCAGTTGAGATGTGGGTGTCTGTGGATAATGGGTGATAATGTCCTACCAGCAAAGTTATGCAGGGGATCCTATTACAATCTTCACTCATACGTTTGCGCGTGCGCAAAAACGCATTAACGTTTTTGCGCTGAATGTCATATTACAATGTCAGCGCAACAAACTCACGTAATCGTCTACCGCGGGTGAACCTGCGCGAGCTTACTGTACTTTGCGCATCCTATACTTAACACTGTGAGCGCAAATGCCTTTGTGCGCTGGTACGCGGATGGTATTACAATCTGTGCGCAGTTTAACACACAGCCTTTGCGGGCATAATTTTAGCAACTCCTATCAACCTGGCTGAACCCAAATACACCAGGCCAAAAAAAAATAAGCAGCAAAGTATAGTTACACGTTCTAAGCATTCCAAACCAATAATTTTATGAAGTTGTGTGTGGTTTTTTTTGGTTTTTTTTTTTTACTGATGCTTCATATACTGTATGCCCAGATTGACTTTGACAGGTGCAAAAACTTAACATTTGACAATTGTGGTTCTTAATTCTGATAGGCTGAATCGCGTGAAAAACAGTCTGCACACTGATTTCTGCCGCAACATTGAAGCGCGCGCGTTTTTGCGCGTCTGTTTTACACGCGTTATTGCTCGACGGATGAAAAAATTCACGAGGATTGTAATACCAGCGTTGATTTACGCACGTTAACGTTTAACGCTTTGCGCAAAAATTCACGCGTTGCACGTACATTTTGGCATCAAGAATGTAATAGGGCCCCTGGAATATAAAAGTCCCATAGAAAACCTGCTGTAAAACAATGAGGCTGGTCGTCCACTGGCACCGTAGTCGGGCGACCAACTTGGTCACCGGACAACGCCATCGGCCGATCAGGGTCGTCCAGTGGAAGCATCTGTGGACAACCCAGATCGGCCGATGGACAGGCCACTGGGTGGAGAAAAAAAAAAACACTGCGGGGAGAATTAAAACTATTTTCTGAAACGGAGTTTCAACATCAAGGAGTGCCCCCATCAAACCTCCCCTCTCCTTGGTGATGAAAAATGTTTCAGCACCAGGGAGAGCAACGCTAAGCCAGTTCACAGAGAAAAATAAAAAAGCCGCGTCTCGTCTAAAAGAAAAAAGTATTTTTGCTGCAGATTTAAAGAATAAATTGTTTATTAGATATTAAATGAAAATGGGAATATTTTTAACATTGAAACCTATGGGATTTGCCTGATTAAACCTGCCAAATGAAATCAGAAACAAAGGCATTTCACTGCTGTTCGGTGTTCTCTGAATAGATTAACCATTGCTTCTCAGGGGATTTCGCTGGCAAATTGCCAAAATTTGACGAACTGCCTGCTGTTCGAATAGCCAAATGGCCACAAAATGGCACCATATGGGGAAATTTACTGTTCGGTGCAATTTCGGGGTCAGATCGGCTCTCTAACCCTGATAATGTATGTCGGTTACAATTTGGATGGACTGGTGACTAAGATACGAACCGATGGAATTGCCGCACCAGGCCCAAAGAAGGCAGGCTCTTTACTGTAAGGGGCCCCTCAGGCCACATGCACTTCTCTGTAGTGCATCGTGCCTGAGGGGCCTGTCATAGTGGAGGGTCAGGGTACCACCTGCTGTGGGCCAGGAGATTAAGTGAACATCCTATACTTAACATACACACAGCAATGTAAATGTTATTTAAGTATTGTATGTGTACTGTATCCAATCTGTATGTCATCAGATCAACAGAAACTGCAGAGGATAAGATACCAGTGCCGAAATTAAGCATATGAAATAAGTGAATTACAGTGTGATATATATATATATAGAAACATAGAAACATGTCGGCAGATAAGAACCTTTCGGCCCATCTAGTCTGCTGAATTACATGGATACTTTACCTAGATTTATCTTTTGTTTAGGATAGCCTTATGCCTATCCCATGACTGCTTAAATTCAATTACTGTTTTGGCCTCTACCACTTCAACTGGAAGGCTGTTCCATGTATCCACCACCCTCTCAGTAAAATAATGCTTCCTGATGTTACTTTTAAACCTTTGCCCCTCTAATCTAAGACTATGTCCTCTTGTTTTGCTACTTTGTTTCCTTTTAAATATACTCCCTTCCTCTACCTTGTGGATTCCCTTTACGTATTTAAATGTTTCTATCATATCTCCTCTGTCTCGTCTTTTTTCCAAGCTGTACATGTTAAGATCATTAAGCCTTTCCTGGTAACTTTTCTCCTTCAAGTCGTACACCATTTTAGTAGCCCTTCTCTGAACTCTCTCTAAGATGTCTATATCCTTCTGGAGATACGGTCTCCAGTACTGCACACAGTACTCCAAGTGAGGTCTCACCAGTGCTATGTACAGTGGCATGAGCACTTCCCTTTTCCTACTGCTAATACCTCTCCCTACACAACCAAGCATTCTGCTAGCATTTCCTGCTGCTCTATTACATTGACTACTTACCCTTAGATCCTCTGAAATAATAACCCCTAAATCCCTTTCCTCAGATGTTGAGGTTAGGACTGTATCAAATATTCTATATTTAGCCCTTGGGTTTTTACGTCCCAGGTGCATTATCTTGCACTTATCCACATTAAAACTCAATTGCCACAGCTCCGACCATTTTTTTAGTTTACCTAAATCATTTGTCATTTGGCTGATCCCTCCAGGAACGTCAACCCTGTTGCAAATCTTTGTGTCATCAGCAAAAAGACATACTTTTCCATTAATACCTTCTGCAATATCACTAATAAAAATATTAAAGAGAATGGGTCCAAGTACTGACCCCTGAGGTACCCCACTGGTAACAAGACCATGCGCCGAATAAACTCCATTTACCACAAACCTCTGTTGCCTGTCTCTCAGCCACTGCCTAATCCATTCAACAATATTGGAATCCAAGCTCAAAGATTGCAATTTATTGATAAGCCTTCTATGCGGAACAGTATCAAAAGCCTTACTGAAATCTAAATAAGCAATGTCTACTGCACCACCTGTGTCTATTATTTTTGTTACCCAATCAACAAAATCAATAAGATTAGTTTGGCATGATCTCCCTGAGGTAAACCCATGTTGTTTCTGATCCTGTAATCTATGTGTTTTTAGATGTTCAACAATCCTTTCCTTTAACATGGTTTCCATTAATTTCCCCACTACTGACGTAAGACTAACTGGCCTATAGTTCCCCGATTCCTCCCCACTACCCTTCTTGTAAATGGGCACAACATTTGCTAATTTCCAGTCTTCTGGGACAACTCCCGTTAATGGTTTTGCTATTACATCACTGAGCTCTTTTAATAATTTAGGGTGGATCCCATCAGGCCCCATTGACTTATTTGTCTTTACTTTAGACAGCTGCTGTAGAACCTCCTCCTCTGTAAACTCCTATGTAAATGTCTCGTTAGTGTTTCCTCCTAACTGAGGTCCCTTTCCTTCCTTTTCTTCTGCAAAGACTGAACAAAAATATTCATTGAGGCAGTCAGCGAGACTTTTATCCTCTTCTACATACCTACCTTCCTTTCTTTGTTTTTAATCTAACTAATCCTTGTTTTACTTTTCTTTTCTCATTTATGTATCTAATAAATGTCCCCCTTTTTTACTGACTGAGCTATTTTCTCTTCTGCGTGTGCTTTGGAAGCTCTTATAAATTGCTTTGCCTCTTTCTGCCTAATTTTATAGGTTTGCCTATCTTCTTCACTCTGAGTTTTTTTATAATTATTGAATGCTATCTTTTTGTTCTTCACTATTTTGGCTACTTCTGCAGAGTACCACAGTGGTTTCTTCCCTTTTTTGTTTTTGCTAACAAGCCGAATGCAATTGCCTGTGGCCTTCAATAATGCTTCCTTTAAATAATCCCATTTCTCCTGGACTCCCTTTAAACTGCTCCAGTCTGATAATGACTCATTCACACAAAATCTCATTTTAGAAAAATCTGTTTTTTTAAAGTCTAAAACTTTTGTTTTTGTGTGGTGGGCTCCATCCCTGTTCTTATATTAAACCACACTGACTGGTGATCCCTAGATCCCAAATTTTCACCTACAACAACGTCTGATACCAAACCTCCATTTGTGAGTATTAAATCCAATATGGCCTCTTTACGGGTCGGCTCCTCAACTACTCGTGTTAGAGATAATCCCAGTAGGGAGTTTAGAATATTTGTACTCCTGGTGCACCCAGCTATTTTGGTTTTCCAGTTCACATCAGGAAGATTAAAGTCCCCCATGATAATAACTTCCCCCTTCATTGCCATTTTGGCTATTTCCTCAAACAGCAGATTATCTAGCTCTTCTACTTGTCCAGAGGGTCTATAGATCACACCTACACGAGCTACTGTATGATTGCCAAATGTTAGCGTAACCCAAACTGACTATGTTCACCTCGTTCACTTTTATTTGGTTCATTTTTATGTTATTTTTCACATACAGGGCCACTCCTCCTCCTTTCCTACCTTCTCTGTCTTTTCTATATAAAGAGTACCCCGGTATTGTTATGTCCCAGTTATTTTTATCACTGAACCATGTCTCAGTAACCGCCACTAAATCTACTTTTTCAGCTGCCATCATTGCCTCCAGTTCATTGACTTTATTGACTAAACTGCGAGCATTTATAGACACGACTCTGAGCTTGTCATTTTTTACCCCGCATGTTGCTTGCACCCTCCGATTTAGTTTTGGGGGACAATCGGGCAGATTGTTTTTTACCCTTTTGTCCCCCCCCCTCTCCTAGCTTAAATATTCCTTTGTGAAACCTTTGAACTTCTCACTGAGAACATATGTTCCCCTATGAGTAAGATGCAAACCATCTTTTTTATACAGTTCCTTTCTGCTCCAATTAGAGCTATCATGGGACACAAAGCCAAATCCTTGCTCCCGACACCATTCCCGATGCCACAAATTAAATTCCCTATTACGCATCTGCCTATCTTGAATGTTATGCACAGGCAAAACTTCAGATAATGACACAGTGGACGCAATCTGCTGTATTTCACCTCCAAGAACACAAAAATCTTCCTTAATCTCAGAAACCTCATTGCTCAGTGGCGTAGCGTGGGTTGTCAGCACCCGGGGCCAGCCAAGAATTGTGCGCCCCCCCCCAACCTGTGGACACGTTATCGATATTGCCCCAGCTCTCACATGGATATTGCCCCAGCTCATGGATTTGCCCCAGCTCATGGATTTGCCCCAGCTCATGGATTTGCCCCCAGCTCATGGATTTGCCCCAGCTCACACATGGATTTGCCCCCCAGCTCACTCATGGATTTGCCCCCAGCTCATGGATTTGCCCCCCAGCTCACTCATGGATTTGCCCCAGCTCATGGATTTGCCCCAGCTCACTCATGGATTTGCCCCCAGCTCATGGATTTGCCCCAGCTCATGGATTTGCCCCAGCTCACTCATGGATTTGTCCCCAGCTCATGGATTTGCCCCAGCTCATGGATTTGCCTCCAGCTCATGGATTTGCCCCAGCTCACTCATGGATTTGCCCCCAGCTCATGGATTTGCCCCAGCTCACTCATGGATTTGCCCCCAGCTCACTCATGGATTTGCCCCCAGCTCATGGATTTGCCCCAGCTCACTCATGGATTTGCCCCCAGCTCACTCATGGATTTGCCCCAGCTCGCTCATGGATTTTCCCCCAGCTCATGGATTTGCCCCCCAGCTCATGGATTTGCCCCCCAGCTCATGGATTTGCCCCCTCCAGCTCATGGATTTGCCCCCGCTCATGGATTTGCCCCCAGCTCATGGATTTGCCCCCAGCTCATGGATTTGCCCCAGCTCACTCATTTGCCCCCAGCTCACTCATGGATTTGCCCCCAGCTCACTCATGGATTTGCCCCCAGCTCACTCATGGATTTGCCCCCAGCTCATGGATTTGCCCCAGCTCACTCATGGATTTGCCCCCAGCTCATGGATTTGCCCCAGCTCGCTCATGGATTTGCCCCCAGCTCATGGATTTGCCCCCCAGCTCATGGATTTGCCCCCCAGCTCATGGATTTGCCCCCAGCTCATGGATACTGCCCCCAGCTCATGGATTTGCCCCAGCTCATGGATTTGCCCCAGCTCACTCATGGATTTGCCCCCAGCTCATGGATTTGCCCCCCAGCTCATGGATTTGCCCCAGCTCACTCATAGATTTGCCCCCAGCTCATGGATTTGCCCCAGCTCACTCATGGATTTGCCCCAGCTCACTCATGGATTTGCCCCCAGCCCAGCTCACTCATGGATTTGCCCCCAGCTCATGGATTTGCCCCCAGCTCATGGATTTGCCTCCAGCTCATGGATTTGCCCCCCAGCTCATGGATTTGCCCCCTCCAGCTCATGGATTTGCCCCCAGCTCATGGATTTGCCCCCCAGCTCATGGATTTGCCCCCAGCTCATGGATTTGCCCCCCAGCTCATGGATTTGCCCCAGCTCATGGATACTGCCACCAGCTCATGGATTTGCCCCCAGGTCATGGATTTGCCCCAGCTCTCACCTGGATTGTTGCCCCAGCTCCGGCAGGGGGTTGAGGGACCCAGATGCCGGGCAGCGTGGGAGCGCCTGCCCGGTCTTGAACAGTCCGTCCTGTGAAGTGGATGCGGCTGTGTGCGTGCGCAGCCGGTCACGCGGTCCGGCCAGTCAGGTGGTACAGAGACTCAGTACCACCTGATTAGCCGGACCACGTGACCGGCTGCGCACGCACACAGCCGCATCCACTTCACAGGACAGACTGTTCAAGACCGGGCAGGCGCTCTCGCGCTGCCCAGCATCTGGGTCCCTCAACCCCCGGGCCAGTTTTATGGCGAATGCGCCCCTAACAAAACTGCGCCCGGGGCCACGGCCCCCCAGCCCCCCCACGCTACGCCACTGTCATTGCTAGCCAAGTCATTTGTCCCTAGATGAACTAGAACGTCCACTTCCCCTTGCTGCTTTGCTTGTTTGACAATATTGAGAATACTTCTCTTGTCTCTACGAGCAGTAGCCCCAGGAAGACATCTCACCAAACCACTACTCTCCAGCTCAACACCTCTTATGATAGAATCACCCAGCAACAATTGTCTTCTATCAAGTCCCACCTTTTCCTTTTTGTCCTTGGTTGCAGTCCTGCATACCTTAGGCATAGGGGATGGTGGTTCCTCAACTATGGTGTCTGAGCCTACTTCCGTCTTACCACTACACTCTGAAAGTGCCTCAAAAGAATTAAGAGCCACAGACTGTGGGACATGCCTTCTATCCACAACTCTAAGTCTACCAGATCCTACAGTAGTCCATCTGCCGCTCCTAGGAGGCCTCTGTGGCAGTGGCTTTGTAACAGTCATAGCCTGAGTTTGTCTAACAGATAATTTACAAATCTCAGACTTCAAACAGGCAATTTCCTGCTGCAATACAGACAACTGCCTACATATCAGGCACACTCCAAACCTCCAAAAATTGCATCTAAAAACAAATGCATGACAGCTCTTACACTGGACCAAGCCTGCCATTATAAAAGAATGGATTTAAAACCAGCAAATCTTACCTTTTTGTAGGTTTTCTACCTCCTGTCTAACCTCAGACTACCTCCAGAAGATCTCTAAGTGCTCACTTTGAAGACTTGCACTTAGAAGGCTTCACAAGCTCAATTAGACAAGCTAATATCCCCAAGCTTTATATAGTCACCTAAGTACATCTCCCCCAGCAAGGCGTGGACAAGCTAAACCTCTTAGCAAATAGCACCCAATTGATTCCAATACTATACTAATCAGTATGAAAATGAGTCACCAGCCTAACCTAATTTACTCACCAGACCTAACTTAAAACCTTAAGGTGAATAGAAAAGATCTGTTTGAAACAAAAATCAAAATCACTCACCAGAAGATCTCTAAGTGTTCACTTTGAAGACTTGCACTTAGCTGAATTGAGCTTGTGAAGCCTTCTATCAATCCAGATATATATCACCTCTGTCTTCTAAACTTTACTACAAGCAATTTTGAGCTGTAAGAACTACTTATCGTTAAAATTTACACTGCATATATTTTGGGGAAATAGTTTTTAGATTTTAGTAATATATAAAAATCTCTTAATTTGCTACT
Source organism: Leptobrachium leishanense (assembly GCA_009667805.1). Lineage (NCBI taxonomy): Eukaryota > Metazoa > Chordata > Amphibia > Anura > Megophryidae > Leptobrachium > Leptobrachium leishanense. The sequence goes on along the minus strand of CM019063.1, from coordinate 274,259,547 downwards.
TTTCACTAGTTCACTTCTCAGAAAATTATTTCTTCTCTCAGTTCCCCAGGCAGGTTGTTGTATTTCAGCTCTGCTGTGTTGTCCTGCTTTTTGCAAACTGACAATGAATAGACTAGAAATGTTTAAAGATATTCATCTGTAGTTCTTGTGATACACAGGTTTGATATGCAGGTGTTATACTGAGCTGTAAATGTGCACCCATTGCAGACGTAGTGTTATTCAAATACATCCAATGCTTTAACAAATGTGGTTTTGTATTTTTCTAGGGAAAGCTGAAATACCACGAGCACGTCACAAATGGCTTTGAAAATATGCCAGCAGGTTTTATTGGGATGCTTACTGGAGAAAATATCGGAAAAGCTGTTATCAAAGTGTAAAACGAATCACCTTGTATCCTATTCTACATTTATGTATGTTGCACTTAAAGGCCAATCATTTCTTGGCTAATGTCAATTCATATATTGGAAATCTCAATTCATTGTGCTTAATGGATAAATAAAAGATGGATTCTTCCTAAATGGTTCATACTGGGATGCTGTCATTGTGTATTATCATTTTATGTAGGAGGCAGGTATAGGCAGGGCCGGCCTTTGGGGTGTGCGACCTACGCGATGGCACGAGGCGCCAGGCAGCCAACACGAAGCCTGTATTCCCCAAAGCTAGCTGGGTAGGATCCTCCATTTACAGGCGCATCCAGATCCTCCCCTATTCCCCGTCATCTTCATGTCCCTGCTCATCGCACACTGTGTGCATGGGGATGGAAGGGGGGGTGGGCTGCTGAGGAGGAGATAGAGCTAGACCGCAGCCAGGGACCCAGGAGAATGCAAAGAACAGCTCCCCCCCACTCCTCTTCTGACCCGGCAGGCACGGAGTGCAGATCAGCAGCCCTGGAAATGGCACTGCTGCAGAGTCTGAGTGGATCTCCCCTGCATCCTGGCCCTGCCTCCACCATTCAAGCAGCAGCTTTGGGTCCTGACAGGGAGGTAAAGAGTCACACACAGTGAGTAAATTAAGTTGCAGGGGGGAGAGGAATTCGTGGCTAGTGAAGTTTTTCTGATAGTCCTCTTTATTTATATAAATAGGATTAATTAAATCAAATAACTGTTTAATGTGTTCTCTCTGAGGGTTATTTAGAGTGCACCGAAATGTTACTGACATTTCAGTGCTCTCTGGTTCACCTGACTTTGGCGAGCTAAATTTGCCGACCCTACGGTGAATTCAGCATTCACCGCAGGGTCCCCGAAGTGTGGTGAATCAACCCGCCGAACGCTGCAAACCCGCTGAATGTGGCAGATCAATCCAATCAATCCACAGGAGCAAATGGCCGAACACACCTGCCGAACGCACCCGCAAGCCGCTGAATAGACTGCCAAAAGCAGCCAACTACTCATCGAATGCAGCCACAAAAAGATGACCAGCCGCTACACAGGTAAAAAAAAACACATACAGGGTTATCCAAAGAGATTCGAATTGCTTGAGAAAGGTAACCGAACGCTGAAAATCAGCGTTCGGTTACCTTTCCTAGCCATTCGGCTATCCAGAGAGCAGGCAATTCGCCAAATCCTGTCGAATTGCCTGCACATACGGTGCCTGTTCGGTCCCTGTTCGAGGGCCGTGAAATCCCCATGAAAAAGCACTGCTTCGGCTATTCAGAGAACACAAACCAGCAGTGAAAGGTTCCCCTAATGCCCTGCCATTCGGTGGTTTAATTCGGCAAATTTATTCAGGAGAATCCCATAGGCTTCAATGTTAAAAATATTCCCGTTTTAATTCAATATCTAATAAACCGTTCATTATAAAATTCTGCAGCAAAAAGTCTCTTTACTTATAGATTTTTTAGGATACTTTAAGCATTTTTCTTAATTTTTTAAAAAAAAATTAAAAGTCCGATTTTTTTTTTTTTTTTTTTTTTTTTTTCAGTTTGCTTATTTTTTTTGTAACAGCCCTCTTTATTATCATTCCCTGGACCTCCTGTGAAAATTTCAGACATTTTCGCTCAGTAGTTTCTTTGCAAACAGCGTTTCTTTTTCCCAGATTCATACAAATGGTTTTACCACTACACTAATTTATTCACTGCCTCCTCTACGTCACAGCTGCTTCGGCTCTGTGTGATTCGGCTCCTGTTCGGCTTCTTCAAAGGATAATCCAGATGTTTTTGCGTGTGTTTTCAGCGTGCATTCGGTTAGTTTTCGGCAGCTTTTCCCTGCAATTCGGGGACCCTGTGGTGCTTGCTGAATACACCGCAGGGTCACCGAAATGCAATCGGCAAAAGGAACCGAATTGAAGAGAACGAAAAGTCACCGAACGTGCGGTGACTTTTCGAATCTCTTTGGATAACCCTGATAACTTTTAAGTGGCGTTTGCAAAAAACTACTTCATGAAAATGCCTGTAAATAATACATAAAGTCCTATGAATAATAATAAAAAGGTCTGTTCCAGAAAAAAAAATTCCATTTAAAAAAATTCACCGGAGAAGTGAGTCAATAATAAATAGAGGCTTTTTGCTGCAAATTAAAAAAATAAACGGTTTGATATTAAGTAAAAATGGGAATATTTTTAACATTGAAACCTATGGGGTTCATCTGATTAAACCTGCCGAATAAAACCACTGAACATCAGTGCATTTCACTGACCTTTCTCTGCTGTTAGGCTGGCGGAACTTATTCAGAGACACCGATCAGCCAGCCTTGCTGCCCCGGCACTGTGTGGACATGTGTGTGGATCGTCCTAGGGATTCCCTCCTCATTGCGGAAGACGCTAAACGCACATCCTGCTGTGTCCCTGCTCGGTGCCGATCTGGCTCCGTGTAGGGACTTCATAGTAGGGGTAATTCACAAACCCCTGAATAATGAATTTCACCATTTGGGGTGTAGATATGGTGGCGGGTGTGGCTACTGCAGGGCGCTGTGAAGATTTCTTGCACAGGGCGCCCAGAGACCTAAGGCTCGGGTCAGACGAGCGCAGTGTTCACGTCCGTATTGCCGCAAATTTGTACCTCCGTTATAGCATATAATTATGACCAAAGGAGCCCCACACACGTAGTACGTCCGCACCAAACTGCGGACACATAACGGATGCGGCAAACGTACGCAGGTTAGGCAAGAACATTAAATCCGCTAGAATGGACGCACAAAGTGCACTGCGTCCGCAACATCCGCATAGCTTTGTGTGTGAGTGATGGAATGAAGTCAGATGGACTGCATTTTTGACGTCCAGCATTTTGACAGAGAAAATGTTTCTCATATTAATTTATTTTCCATCTATTCTACATCAGTCAAAAAAAATGACACTCACAAAGACGGACTGTGTGGCCACTACCTTGTCGTCAGTCAGAAAGTACGTCCGTTGTGCATGGACGCACAGTCCAGACAGAATGCGTTTGTCTGACCCTAGCCTAAGGCCGGCCCTGGGTATAGGGAGTACAATGATTATTCAGAAAAAGTGCATATATCTTGTATCAAGCTAGAGATTCATGGATTATATTTTAAGTCTTTAAGCAATTGGTTAATAACTGCTGAATTGTGATTGTGGAGTTTCACAAAGGAATCACATAAGTGTCAGGATCGGGTAACCCCGCTTGCAGACTGTAAGCCAACAGAGCCTGACCAACCGGTCCTTAGTAATGGCCGGGTTATGGTCAGTAATTCTGAGAATGACGAACACAAATAAAGTGGTGGAGTGCAAAGAAAAACAACCTGCGGAATAAAGTAACCCACAATGCTCTAGCTAGCCAGTCCTTAATAATGGCTGGGTTAAGCAGAGCAAACCAACAAAGACACACATAGGCAGGGGTTAAGGAAATAGAGGTCCGTTTATACTATGCCAGAATTCAGGGCGCCAGAATACAGGGAAGTCAAGCCGGGATCGTATTAACCAGGAAATCAGTCAGATAGGAATTCAGAAATAACAACAAGACACTAGGCGTAACTAGAACCTCGCTAGGGCAACTTGCTAAGAGAAAGGAAGCCCTTTAAATAGAGCCACAGCACTTCCTATTGGTGCTCAGAGGAGACGCCCTGCTCTGCTATAGGATAGCTGGTCATGTGCTGCGATTGGTTGTCCTTCCTGCATGCTGCGTCTGATTCGCGGGCAGCACCATTCTCTGTCCTGTAGTACACAGTACCCTGGAATAAGGCTTTCTGGATATCAGCTGCTGTGACGGCCGCAACATTTCCCCGGACATGGGTCGAAGGTGCAACATTTCCCTGGACATGGATCGAAGGTGCAACATTTCCCTGGACATGGGTCGAAGGCGCAACATTTCCCTGGACATGGGTCGAAGGCGCAACATTTCCCCGGACATGGGTTGAAGGCACAACATTTTCCCGGACATGGGTCGAAGGTGCAACACTTCCCTGGACATGGGCCACCGTGACAATAAGCAAATGACTTATTAAAATAGGATGTATTGTGTCTAAAGCTTTTTGATAAACATTTGTGATTCTTTAACCCTTTCGCTGCTGAGGCTTTTCCCGCCTCTGTGCTGAGGTCATTTTTACCGGTTTTGCTCATCATGTTTAACCGCGTTTTGAAGGCTTATTTTAGTATATGAAAATATATAGTATATTATATATCGTTCTTTCCGTCAGACTCGGCAGATTAATAATATGTCATTATTATATGTATACGTCATGACCTGTCTGTATATTATAACAAAAAATGCAATAAAATATGAATTTTCAATAATTTACAGCGTGTAAAGTGTTTTTTTTCCACATTTTAACATGCGAGCAATTGCGGTTATATTTTGTATGGGGTGCGCTTGTTAAAAAAATTAGAGATGGGGTCTCGTTACATTTTTTTTTGGGGAAAATTACACGATTTTTAACAAACGCACCGCATACAAAAATCGTTAGTGCAGCATCATTGTTCACATTATAATTGAAATGGGAACAATATTGCTGCATTAACAAACCAAAAAAAAGAAAAAAAAGTGTTTATATTTTCTTTTTTTTTTTTTACAAACTTTTTTCACTTTCGTGTTTGGTATCGTTGGAACGGCCATGCTCTGGCCGATCCAACAATACCAAACGTCAACCCCTAGCTGCCACGGATCGGGAGATAGGGAGTTCATTTTCAGCGCCGATTCGCGATCCAGCTCCCCAGGGGTTAATGCCAGGTACCATTTGGAAGGGCAGGCTGTGCCCTTCCAAATGGTGCCTGGGTTAACCCCCGCAACGCCGCCGATCGGGAGGGAGAGAGGTCCGAAGGACCTCCACCCTCCCTTTCAGGCGCCTCCTCCGCACATGCGGGGGGGGCGCCTGAATTAGGTGTCATCGCGCTGCCGCGATGACACCTAATTTCACCGGCGGCGGTTCCGGATGCTGGGCTGACATCGAGGATGTCAGCCCGCACCGGGGGGGCCAGCGATCGGCCGGAACTCGGCCGAACGCTGACCCCAAAGTGAGGACGCGCCCAGCGCGTCCTCAGCACAGCAGCAGCCATGCGGAGGACGCGCTCAGCGCATCCTCCGCATCGAAGTGGTTAAGTGATTACAGAGCAAGGAACCTATTCCTGCTTGATTGGTATTGGGGATCTGAAAATACATAGATTATCATTAGGTGTGAACCGTTCTGGCTTATTAAATGTATTTTCAGTTGCAAAATCACTTTAACACCCGCTCGTGAGTTATTCACTGGAATTTATGCTTCTTATATAAAGGAACAGGAGTTAAATCTAGAGTTTGCAGGATTCACTTTTTGGAAATGCAGACAGATATTAGGATCCAGTATGGCTAGACTGACAATTGCTAAAAATCTCTGATACAGCAGATGGTGCTATTTCGCTATATATAAAAATGCTGTATTCACTTCTAAGAACATATGATTTCTTGACATAAATTAAAATTATCGAAAAAACAAATGACAAAGTCTGAAGCCACAGACCTATTGGTGATTGTTACTCCGAATTATGAACAAATTAGTAGATATTAAATATAACTTTTATTGATACAAAAGTAATTAAAAGAAATCAAATTCTATATATAGCGTACCCAGACTCTACAATGGTTGTATGGCCACTATGCCATGTAGGAAATCAACTTCCCTGATTAGAAACAACCCCATGTGGAGAAAGTATCTCTCAACATGGACATTAATGTTGAACTATCAGTTGATAAATACAACATTATGCAGATATACTGTATATTCCTGGTATATAGTATATTAAGAGAACCTGTATTTTAAGTGCAAAAAAAAGGGTTGTCAGCTGTTCAGGGACTGAAAGGGGTATATTGTACATTAGGCGTCATTCAAGGCAAGTACTGTGCAAGTAATTGGATGTTAAGTATATAAATACAGATATCAGTTATAACCTACTGCTCCATAAACACTCTGGCACTGGAAACACAGACGTATTAATGTGTGGTTCCTTCAATTTGAAAAAGATAATGCTTTACTTTTGCACCTGCTGAGGCTGTTCCACCAGGGAATGAAAAGGCACCAGAAGTCAGAGAGACTTTTTTTCTCGGGGTTTCACTTCTGCTTCTGTCTCCAAGTACTTGGCAGGAAGACATGACCTTAACCCTCGCAGAACCAAAAATGTATACATTTAAGGCTGGGGTCAAGAGGAACGCAGTGTGAACGTGCGTTTTGCCGCACTTTATTACAGCTGTGGTAGCAGCAAATGACGTCCAACGCAGGCCCACACACGAAGTACGGCCGCACAAAAGTTCGCCGCGCAACGCAAGCGACAAACAAATGCATTTTTGCAAGAACGTCGAACCGCTAGTACTGACGTACAGAGTGCGCTGTGTCCGCATAGGATTATCAATAAATTGCAATCTTTGAGCTTGGATTCCAATATTGTTGACTGGATTAGGCAGTGGCTGAGTGACAGGCAACAGAGGGTTGTGGTAAATGGAGTTTATTCGGCGCAAGGTCTTGTTACCAGTGGGGTACCTCAGGGGTCAGTACTTGGACCCATTCTCTTTAATATTTTTAGTAGTGATATTGCAGAAGGTATTAATGGAAAAGTATGTCTTTTTGCTGATGACACAAAGATTTGCAACAGGGTTGACGTTCCTGGAGGGATCAGCCAAATGACAAATGATTTAGGTAAACTAAAAAAATGGTCGGAGCTGTGGCAATTGAGTTTTAATGTGGATAAGTGCAAGATAATGCACCTGGGACGTAAAAACCCAAGGGCTGAATATAGAATATTTGATACAGTCCTAACCTCAACATCTGAGGAAAGGGATTTAGGGGTTATTATTTCAGAGGATCTAAGGGTAAGTAGTCAATGTAATAGAGCAGCAGGAAATGCTAGCAGAATGCTTGGTTGTGTAGGGAGAGGTATTAGCAGTAGGAAAAGGGAAGTGCTCATGCCACTGTACAGAGCACTGGTGAGACCTCACTTGGAGTACTGTACTAGAGACCGTATCTCGAGAAGGATATAGACACCTTTATAGAGAGTTCAGAGAAGGGCTACTAAAATGGTGTACGGCTTGAAGGAGAAAAGTTACCAGGAAAGGCTTAATGATCTTAACATGTACAGCTTGGAAAAAAGACGAGACAGAGGAGATATGATAGAAACATTTAAATACGTAAAGGGAATCCACAAGGTAGAAGAAGGGAGTATATTTAAAAGGAAACAAAGTAGCAAAACAAGAGGACATAGTCTTAGATTAGAGGGGCAAAGGTTTAAAAGTAACATCAGGAAGCATTACTTTACTGAGAGGGTGGTGGATACCTGGAACAGTCTTCCAGTAGAAGTGGTAGAGGCCAAAACAGTAATTGAATTTAAGCAAGCATGGGATAGGCATAAGGCTATCCTAAACAAAAGATAAATCCAGGTAAAGTATCCATGTAATTGGGCAGACTAGATGGGCCGAAAGGTTCTTATCTGCCGACATTTTTCTATGTTTCTATGTTTCTATGTGCGTGATTAGGAGACGTCAGACGCTGCTCATGTCCGGCCAACATAACGTCCAGACACCCAAAGTTTCCTGGTTTGGATCTGTAAAAAAATCACAGCCGTAATTGCGCATCGTATGACCGCTATCGCGTATTCCGTGAAAAAGTACGTCCATGTGTTCGGACGCACTTTTTTTACGGACGATGCGAAAAATGCGTTTGTCTGACCCTAGCCTAATATTGAATTGTAATACACTGAAATCTATTATTTGCATACAACCTACCATTTGTATACCTTTTTTTAATGCAATTTTAATGTGCCCTCTGTGGAGAAAAGAGGTTCTCTGATCTTATTCCTGTTACTGTTTTACTGTAACACTATAAGGGGCAGCTCACAACCTCACTGTAACAAAAGTTTTAACCATTTTTTAATTTCCTGCTGCAGTACAAAAGCCCGGGGAAAGCATTCTACAGGGAGAGTTCTTGGGTTACCTTTTACTGTACATTGGTAAAATACCCCCCCCGTGTTACTGTAATTTCCATATACAGGCATGATGCCACATAAAGCTATTATTTTTATATTCTATTGGTATTTTTTGGAAGCTGCATTGCTTATCTTAATATGATCACTAGGAATCCCAATACGTGGGATATCTGGCCATTTTATTATAAATATTTATAACATTTACTGTATTTGATACAAAGGCCATTTCTGCCTTTTTGCTAATAATGCACACCCAGTTTTCAATCGTGCACGATAAAGGGACACCATCTACAGTTCAGACTCTCTCATTACAACAATATTTTTGTAAAGAATAAACAAATATCTGAAAAATTTAAAGAGCTCACATTTATACAGTATTTTAATCTTTTAACTATGTCTAATGTTATGATAATAATATTTATTGTCAACAAAGGTGTGTGGTTAGTGAGGGGGTTAAACCAAACCTTTGGTTACATGAGTCTCACAAAGGGTGTGTCATGACTTGTTTTTAAGAGGTGTAGAGTGAAACCTCCCTGGTCAAGCAGGAAAAGACTCCTGGAATACCTCAAAAATGCTGCTAGTGGAGTGGTACGCATTACTGCCTGCGGGTTACCAATGCTAGTGATAACCTACCTGTTGCTATTGGGTTCCCCTCTGTAGGTAACACTGCTAACAATATTAATTTATATGTGTAGAACCAAAGCTAAGTGTTAAGTTGCACTGCTGTTAGATTTGACAGGTGTAGGTCATGTACATGTTGCAGGTTTTGCATGTTTCCATTTATTACCAGAAACTGAACCGTTTAATATTCAGAATTCATGAACCTGATAAGGTTTTGTTTTCAATCTTCCTTTACTTTTAGCATTAGTACCATTTTTGCTTTTTTGTGTCTGATACTTTTGTCTACTTTGTGCATCCTATTCAGAGAAATTCTCTTAAAATAATTCGGAATCGGTTTACCCATTGAGCCCTCATGGGAATCGCACATTGGAGAAATGCTTACACAGGCACACTAGCTTCCAGGATCACTAAAGCTTAATCAAGTGGTCACGGTGACAGATTTCATTGCATTTCAGGTTGAACGATCTTATGAATGCTAATCAGTAAAAAGGCACACTTACGTCTACATGCTTTAACATGTAATTTTATTACTGTAAATCAATGCCCATAAGACCTCATTCTCTGCCAGCTGGGGTTTTGAAATCCAATAATGATTAGAAAAGTCAATGTTACGCCCGGGTTCAAACAAGACGAATGCTCATACTGTACACACCTATAAAACGGCATGGCACATACATATCTGATTTGGCTTAAAGTCTAAGGCTACGGTATTACAGTCAAGAATAAGGCTAGGGTCAGACGAACGCATTTTTCATGTCTACCGTCAAAAAGTGCGTTGATGCGTCCGAAAGCATTTTTTCACGGAAGACGCGATAGCGGTCATACGATGAGCAATTTCGCCCGTGATTTTTTTACGGATCCAAACCAGGAAACTTTGGGTGTTGGACGTTATGTTGGCCGGACATGAGCAGCGTCTGACGTCTCCTAATCACGCACACACGTTGCTATGTGGACGCAGCGCACTCTGTACGTCAGTACTAGCGGTTCGACGTTCTTGCAAAAATGCGTTCATTTGCCGCTTGTGTTGCGCTGCCGAACTTTCGTGTGGCCGTACTTCGTGTATGGGCCTGCGTTGGACATCAATTTCTGCTACCACGGCCGTAATAAAGTGCAGCTAAACGCACGTTCGCACTGCGTTCGTCTGACCCCACCCTAAGAGTATGATGGGCTTTTCAAATCTACATAATAATTACAACAGCAGAAGTCAATCTAAAATGCAACACCTTGAAAATGACACATAATCACTGATTTCAAGTAACACTTCTTGGAGCTTTTCATTAAGTATAGCACATTGATTTTATAACTTCTTAAATGTTTACTTTTTAACAGAAACGGAATGTGTAAAATTTTGAAAGCTGTTTACGTTATTCCTTTCCACATGTACAAAACCAGTTATTATTAAAGGGACATTCTAGTTGTTTTGAACTTTGCCTAAATTAATTCAGCATGTTAAAACATGCAAGATATTTTTTTCTGAGTTCTATCCATTTTTTTTACTAAATATAAGTCAAACTATGTCATCTGTGTACATGGATCCACAACAAGACAAAGCTCTTTTAGGAGCAGAATGTCTCATGCAGATTATTTGAATTGGATTATTAAATACGTAAAGGGAATCCACAAGGTTGAGGAAGGGAGTATATTTAAAAGGAAACAAAGTAGCAAAACAAGAGGACATAGTCTTAGATTAGAGGGGCAAAGGTTTAAAAGTAACATCAGGAAGCATTATTTTACTGAGAGGGTGGTGGATACATGGAACAGTCTTCCAGTTGAAGTGGTAGAGGCCAAAACAGTAATTGAATTTAAGCAAGCATGGGATAGGCATAAGGCTATCCTAAACTAAAGATAAATCCAGGTAAAGTATCCATGTAATTGGGCAGACTAGATGGGCCGAAAGGTTCTTATCTGCCGACATTTTCTACGTTTCTATTAATAACCTGCGACTACAATTTGTCCATGGCCCTGCTCTCCTACACAGGTTGATAAAACATACTCTACACGGTTCGCTAAAATGTTCAGCGTTATTAGGAGTGTGATCAGCATCTTCTTAAGCTAAAAGAAAATCAAAAAATTGGCAATAAGCCCAACAAAGTTAGAGCAAGCCATCAGGTCTGCAAAATAAACAAAAATTGTATAACAACTTTATTAGTATAAATATGAAACAAAGATACACGAGATCAGTATCCAAATAAGATAAATAAAAAATCATTGTGTAATAAGGACCTCATGTAAAAATAAATGGGAGTCCACAAGGTTTGGGTAATTCAAGAGCTGCAAAAAACTCACTCAGGCCCTGTTAGAAAGAATTAAGGGCAAAAGGACGCAGCATGTATATATTAGAGTGGATATTTATTTATTTATTTATAAAAGGATTTTACCAGGAAGGATACATTGAGATTTCTCTCGTTTTCAAGTATGTCCTGGGTTTGAGAACATTGAGTGGTTACAGAAATACAAAATAGTAAAATGCAAGATATTAACACAAGACCAAATATACAGATTAACAGAAAAATAAATATGGAGGAAATAAAGTCATTATGTTACATGTTTACAGGTGCATTTTGTATTAAGGTATGCTAATAGGGAAGTCTTAAGGGACTTTAGACTGGGGGAAGATTTGACGGTGTCTGGGAGGTTATTCCATATTTGCGGTGCTCTGTAGGAAAATGAGGATCGAGCCATTTTCTTTTTGTATTGCGGTATTGCAAGTAAGGTGCTGGTCCTGGATCTGAGGTTATAGGATGAGGGAACTACCGGGGGAAGCAGCATATTCAGGTAGGGTGGTAGCTTCCCAGAAAAGCTCTTAAACACCAGGTTGGAAAGGTGAAGGGTGCGTCTAGAGTCCAGTGATGGCCAGTTTAGTTCTTTTAACATGTCACAATGGTGTGTCATGTAGTTACATTGTAGCACAAAGCGACAGAATGAGTTATACAATGTAGTAAGTTTCTGAAGGTGTGTTTGCGGGGCGGCTGCATACACTACATCTCCGTATTCAATGGCTGGCATAAGCATTTGTTGTACAATCTGCTTTCTTACCGCGGGGCTCAGGCAGGATTTGTTTCTGTACAGGGCACCTAGTTTGGGGTAGAGTTTAGATGAGAGTTTTTCGATGTGGGGGCCAAAAGATAGATTTGGGTCGAACCACATACCTAGGTATTTGAGTGAAGTGACTGTGGTCAGCGTGCCATTTGATTTTGTCACACATAGATGGGGTGTTTGCAATTTGTGTAGTTTAGGTGCGGTTCCAAAGAGCATTGTAACAGTTTTGTCAGTATTTAGAAAAAGTTTGTTATTTGCGATCCACTTTTCTACCCCTGAGAATTGTTCTTGCAGCACGGCCTCCAGCTGTGGGAGATTTGGTTTGCTGGTATAGATTACAGTGTCGTCTGCGTACATGTGTACAGTTGAAGCTTTGCAGACATTGGGCAGATCGTTTATGAATATTGTGAATAGCAGGGGGCCAAGTATCGAGCCTTGTGGTACACCGCACGTGACTGGGAGGGGGAGAAACTAAGTCCAGGTGGGAGCTAGGATGACACTGTGAATGAGGCTTGCCCTGTAAGCTGTATGGAGTTGAGTATGCTGAAAAAAACAGAAATCCAGGATTACATTGCATCTTTGGGGGATGTTGGGGCAATAAATTCTCTGATGCAGTGAATCATGACCGGGGGGGGGGGGCACAGAATACCAGGCCCATGGCTGAGAGGAAATAAATATAACTGGTAAAAGATGGCAATTTTGGAGTGCAAACAGGACTGGTAAAGATATGGCAATTTTGGAGTGCAAACAGGACTGGTAAAGATATGGCAATTTTGGAGTGCAAACAGGACTGGTAAAGATATGGCAATTTTGGAGTGCAAACAGGACTGGTAAAGATATGGCAATATAAAGGAAGGATCGTATAATGGGTGTATAGAATAAGCGCTAGATGCAAAGATTAACCAAGTCCACCTCCTATCCCTAAGTCTGAATGATTTCTGCACTGTCCCATTAACAGGTCTCCAGAGTAGGAAAATGAATATAGATTAGATATAAGAATGCCTGTAACAATAAATAAGAAAGGACAAAGGAAACCATAATGCAAGATAAAATTGCATCATATGCCCACTAGACCATTGGAGTGAAGTACAAGCATATGGTTCGACCCAAAGACCTCGGGCTTCAAAGCCAAAAATAACATGACGTGTTAAAAAGACCGAGACATATCTCAGAGGTGCTCAACGTGCTTTTCGTCACTAAACTCCAGCGACTTTATAAAGAGCATACATACATTTTTTGAGCGTTCACAGCTGGATACCAAACATTTGGGTTACTACACAGTGAAACGTGTCTGTTTAGGGCTAGTCATCTGTGGGTTTTTTCTGGACTTTCCTATGCTTGTAAACCCATGAAGGCTCACTTTCCTGCTTACTAGATAGATCTGATTAATATCCCAGAAGGCTGTAACAGACTATATAAAAAACATATCACTATAGATAGAGTTACTGCTACGCTTAGCATTGTTTTCATTATTTGAAATCTCCCATTTATCTCACTTTCAAAATCGACTATTTTGACCTATATTTCTCACTTCTCCAGTCATTCTCCTGGTTTTCACCTCTTTCTGAACAACCCTGTATGTTTTATTTCGCCCACCTAGATCAGTCAGTTCACCTCTTTCTCTCTATTACAGACTTTAGCAGTGTTTGAAGGGCAGGCCCTCTGCTGATCAGATTTCGGTACTACTGTGTCCATGAGACACTGCAGACAGACTCGGCGTCTACTGACAATGAGAGCAGTCATATGAGCTCCTTTACACTGGCTGCTATATCTGATGTGCTGTAACTTTTGGGAAGTGTCCTGAGCCATTTTCAAAATAACTTTCTTTGCATTCTTCCAGAAAATGTGCAGATTAAGATCTAAGTTTATGACACTGTCACGTCCCACCGCGGGAGCCTGTCAACCTCGGGACCCACCTGGTGCCAACACGTGGTCTTGGCTGACGCCCGCAACGGTCTTGGTGGCATTGCCCCGACCATGGGGGTTCCCTCCTCCGGCGTCTGGCGGGTTACACCACATCGGTCAGCCGAGGGAGTCTGCTGCAGCGCTGGGGTCCGAAGCCTCGAGATGCCGCAGTACGTTGCCCTCCTCCGTGCGGCTTGGGGTGTGTGGCCCAAGATGGCATCTGGGTCAGGGAATTCCCTATGACGAGTTGGGGGTGTGGCAGAGGTCTTGACGGACAGATGCCGAGATTGCCCCAGGGGTGAGCTCATCTCCCAAGTGAGAACCAATAGGGAGGCAAGGCATCACCTTTCAGGGGGGCGAAACCACCTTACCTGCCTATAAGTGCTCAGACCTTGCAGACCATCATTGCCACAGCGTCGCTTCACTTGGAGAGTCAAGTACTTGCAGCATATTGAATACTTTGCTCTTACTATTACTTGCCTGTGCACCGACCCCGGATTGTCTTGGATTCTGACTGATTGCTGTCTGTCCCGACCTGGCTCAATCTCGACACCAAACTTGGATTCCCTTCTTCTGTAAATCAGCTTGACTTCTATACCTGGTTCCTGCTTCCCCTGAACCTGACAGATACATAAGTCATAACCAAGAAAAAGACTCAACATCCCTGAGAATAGTTGTTTATTAGAAAAGCAAAATACACTGCCCTAATTAGACCAAGAAACCCCAAGAGAGTGCTTTATAATACACCCCTTTAAGACTTCATAGGTATTACAAGACCAACTTGAGAATTTACTTTGATAATTGTGTACCACGGATTGAAATTATTAACAGGTCATCACCCAGTACTTAAGAAGGATGTCATGGTGGAGCCTATTGAAAAGTAGAAGGTCCTGAGCCAAAATACATCTTTCCTCATATTAAAGACAAAATGAATGGGTAGATTGGGGCTAAAATGTAGCACCTTGCAGATCCACGTCATCTGGTATTCTAAATCTACAAATGCTTAAATACTGAGAGCAACTCTATGGTAAGGTTTTAAAATTGCAATAATTGGATTTTTTTTTACGTATTCAATGTTTATTGAAGGACAAATACACAAAAGGTAGTATATAAAGTACAATATTCAATACAGTTGCATAGAAGGAATAAAGTGTTACAACACAACACACCAACAAAAATGGAAAAGGGATTAGTCTATGTTCCTGTATATGAAAGCTAAGTGACCTTTTATTAGCAGAGTAATTTTTTCCATCGCTATATAACATGATGATGTAGTACACTCGTTATACACAGAATACCTGTACACTACAGAGTAATCAAGCCATCAGAGGAGTGGGTAAAATCAAATGTACTGTATACTAAACAGACAAATATGCTGCGAAGGTTGTTCTTGGACGTATTTAACGCCTGCACAAATCGGTTTTCACTAAATGTAAAGTGGTGAGGAAGGGAATAGGATCTTGGTGTTAAAGTGGCCTTTTGCATTGAATTGAACAGTCTGTAGACAAGGTGGATCTCTTGGGTCAGTCAGACCTCAGGTTGTTCTGACATTTGGGTGGATGTCGAAAAGGCAGTAGTAACACCTTTGCGTATAGCTGCCATTGTATCGTCATACATTAGCTTAATAAGCTCCTCTGTAACCCAGAATCAGAATTTGTTCCACCTCCTCTATCCACACATTAAGAGGGGGAGTATGGATTTTATTCCAAAAGCGTGAAAAGGTTAGTTTGGCTGCATGAGCCGCATGGAGTACCATAGATATCTTGTAGGTATATCCATATGAGGTGTGGTTGAGGAGATACAATTCTGGAGTATATGATGAGAATGATTGAATGAGGCTACTGACCTAATGGTGAACCTGTTCCTTAAATGTTTGTATCATAGGGCAGGACCCCCAAATGTGTAAGCGATGGACAGTTCTTTTAGATTTCATGGATAGTGAATGCACCTTTAATTAATACATTAATGCCAATACATTAATGCCAAACAAAAATTATAATGCTTGTCTGTTACTTTTCAGGACACCTCTAACATATACAGGGTTATTCAAAGAGAGGTGAAAACCAGGAGCATTGCCAGGAGAATGAACACTCTAGACCAAATAGCTGATTTGGAAAGTGAGATAAGTGGGTGAATTTTTCTGGTTTGGCTATTTTGACCTAGACTTTTCTCTTCTCATGTCATTCTCCTGGTTTTCACCTCTCTCTGAATAACCCTGATAGATAAAAAAAATCACTTCAGAGAGACAGGGGCAGCAGAGAAAGACGATAAGTATCATAAGTGGTTATGGTGCTTAGTGTCCTTTATTTGGAGTAACATAGGATTTATCATTGGATTACATTTTTTGGCAGTTGAAATGGAAATTGTACAAGGAAGGAGGGGTTTCCGGGACGGAAAACATTTGCAAACTGCTCACAGAAAGGTCCTTGCTTGGATTACATTCTCCAGGGAACAATGAGGTAATAAGGGATCACAAGTATTTTTCTACATATTAATGTTACCTTTTTGTAAATTGTATCAGGTGTTATTGATATTTCATTTTGGATTTTCTTCTATGTGTTTGTAACCAGTGCAATGTCTTGGGTCGGCTGAGGACAGATTCCATAATAGCCTGCCTAGGAGAGCTGTTTATCTTTCAGTTAAACATCCAGTTCTAAATATAAACGTGGCTGCTTTTGAATGTGTATCTATATATGACTGTATTCATAATTATATCCGTGACAATACTGATATTTCCATAACTTAGCTATGATGTTATTCTTCATAGTAGAGTTTTGTCATATTTCACTGGCAACAAATAAAAGACAGAATGGATCAGCAATATTCCACAAAAGATATATCATGCCAAACTATCATAACTGTGTTTTGTGAGGATGTGAATACAAATCTCACTGGAGACGAGCAGCTCACTAAATAGTATCCTTGACATGACATCTCAAGAGATGGACGCTGTCCATGGTTGCAGAGGAAAGACATGCTGGTCAAGGATTGAATCTGCTTCTCCATGTTTTTGTGTTGTCTTACCAAAAGGCTGGAGAAAATTTGTTGTCAATGTCAACATTAAAAATATGGTAAATATTGTGCAATGCAATGTCACAACTACTGTGATTCTGAATAAATGACTACCAGGATAATTGCAAAGAGAAAGTTGGTCGACAGACAGATAAGTAGACATAGGTATGTAGGGTTTGCTGTAGGGGTTATTTAATAAGAGCCGAACTTGCCACCAAATTACAACGAACAGTGAATTTCACCGTACGGGGCAATTTCATACCAGTTTGGCTATTCAGAAAGCTGTCAATTCCCCAAATTCTGGCGAACTGACAGCAAAATACAATGCAGTTCACCTCAGATCACCGCAATTCTGCGACAGTGAAATTGTCCCATACAGAAGTAATAGCTAATCTATTCAGAGAACGCCGACCTTCACCGTAATGTTGGCGAAATGCCCAGATTTTCGGTGGTTCAGGTCAACGGGTTTAACCCTCAGCCTTGGCTCAGCATTAGAGTCAAAACCTGAGTGCATGCAGACCTGTTCTATGCTCCCTGTGCCATACAATGTACCAGATCCTCTGCTTGCCTGCGGACAATGACACTTCACTAGCCCCTCAACCTCAGATAGCCCCTTGACCATTCTACCTTGGATTACCCCTTTGTACCTTTGCCTGGAGCTCCCCTATTTCTGTTTTCCCTCCTTCACCCTCAGTGTGTGTATACTATATCTGCATATTGGGCTCAAGCCCCACTGTACCTGCGGTGCCATCCCAGACAAGGTCGAATTTCCTTCTTAGTCGTTTATGTAACTCACACATATTATATAGTGAATTCATCGCCATTAAATGGACTTTCTAAACATACCATTAATCTTATCATTTCATAAAATTTACTATAAAAAAAACAAAAAAAAACACTTTTTAGAACTTTGACCCCCAAAATCTACAACCGCCAAAATAAGACCCCAGCTAAATAGTTTCTAAATTTTGTCCTGAGTTTAAAAATACCTAATGTTTACATGTTTTTGCTTTTTAACGCCTTCACTGCTGATCCATTTCATCTTTGTGTGCTGAGCTAATATTTACTGGTTTTGTGCTCATCATGTTTAAATGCGATTTGAAGTCCTGATTTATTGTACGACCCAGGCAGAAAAGGTTTTTATTTATTTTTTTATTCTGTTTTTGTTTTTTAAAAATTATTTTATATGGTCATGTTTGGTACCATGCTCTGACCCTCTAGCTTCCACCAATCGAGAGATAGAGGGTCCAAAGGACCCCCCCCATCTCCACCTAAGCAGCTAGCGGTTAATAGCTGGTGTAGTCGGATCGCGGACCGGCACCTTAGGGGTTAAAGAGAGGCATCACTGGAAAAGTCACACTGTCTTGAATGTAGATCTTCTCCCTTTCAGGCACTCTCCCATTTCTGCCGGGGTTGGGTGCCTGAAACTGACATAATCGCACCTGGAATGATGATGTCAGAGCGATGGCTGGGGTTTAAAAGCGATGGTCTGACTTCCTTGAAGAGAGGTGAGTATCGGGAGGGAGGGGGTTTAAAGACATGGGGCACTATCACCTGGTTTGAGCTAAAACGACAACGCTACATGAAAAATTTAGTACGAGGCGCTAAAATGTAGTGCCCAGGGGTGTGTCCAGGCAATTGCCCCCCCCCCCCGAGATACCGACCTGCCACCGCTGGCCGTTTTTCTCCCTACGAGCGGCCGCCAGCATGCAGCTTGGCTGCTTGCCTGGGAACCATCTGACCAGTGCAGCCGCGATCTCGCGAGAACTCCGAGATCTTGCAAGAATGCAGCTGCGCTGGTCAGGTGGTTCCCAGATGAGCGGCCAAGCTGCATGCCAGCGGCCGCTCGTAGGGAGAAAAGCGGCCGGCGGGTACTCGGAGCCTGGCAGAGGAGGTGAGAGCTGGGGCAAATATATCCATGTGAGCTGGGGGCAAATATATATCCATGTGTGAGCTGGGGAAAATATATATCCATGTGAGCTGGGGCAAATATATATCCATGTGAGCTGGGAGAAATATACCCATGTGAGCTGGGGGCAAATATACCCATGTGAGCTGGGGCAAATATACCTATGTGAGTTGGGGCAAATATATCCATGTGAGCTGGGGAAAATGTAGCCATGTGAGCTGGGGGCAAATATACCAATGTGAGCTGGGGGCAAATATATTACATGTGAGCTGGGGCAATATATCCATATGTGAGCTGGGGCAATATATCCATGTGTGAGCTGGGGCAAATATACCCATGTGAGATGGGAGCAAATATATACATGTGAGTAGGGGGCAATATATCCATGTGTGAGCTGGGGGCAAATATACCCATGTGACCTGGGCAAATATATCCATGTGAGCTGGGGCAAATATATCCATATATCCATGTGAGCTGGGGGAAATATATCCATGTGGGCTGGGGGCAAATATATCCATGTGTGAGCTGGGGGCAATATATTACATGTGAGCTGGGTGGGTACCCTGGGCCCATGGGATGGACAGTTTTCGCAGGGCTCATGAGTCACATGAGGACAGACCCTATGCAATGTTCTGGGGAGAGTGAGTGTAACGAGCACAGCTTTTGATCAGGTGCATCTCTGCCTGTCACTGTGAACCCAACACCAGCTCTTGGCCAAAACTGGTAGAGTGCCCCCCCCCGAAAACTGTGTCTGGATCCGCCCCTAGTAGCGCCTGACGATCACCTTGCTCGCAGTTGTCAGTGTTTATTTATTTTGTTATAAAGTATTTTACCAGGAAGGATATATTGAGATTTCTCTAGTTTTCAAGTATGTCCATGGTACAAGATATGTTACAGTGTTAACATATACAGTGGACTGTAACGCTGGCGACACCAGACAACGGTGTAGCAAGGCTCTGGATCAGGTAAAAGCCCCTATAAGCAGAGCTAACGCTCTTGGCAACAATAACAGGAGTGCACAGCACAGGATACACAAGAGAGCTCTGCACAATACTGGTATATAATCTAGGCCAGAGATCCTGCACGGTAGAAAGCAGCCCTACTCAGAAAGACCGGTCTTTAGAATAGCCGGATCTTCTCTAAAAAAAATAATACAGCAGCGCCGTGCAGAATCTAAGGACATACAGATATATACAGGAATGTGCATGAGTAATATAACAACGGTACAGACAAGGAGTATCCACAAGAAATGTCAAGAAAAGCCAGGAGTCAAAAACCAGAACGTGTACCGTATACAGAAGCAAGGGATCCAGAACCAGAAGATAAGTCAGCCAAGCAAAAGGGTCAGAACCAGGTAATCAGCAAACACAAACCATAAACCAGGAACACGATAATAACTGGGAAAAACAACAGACAGGGGAAACCAAAAGGAATAAACTTAACAAGAAAATACAGACTATGACTAGAATAACAGCAGGGGCTCAGAACACAGCAGACTTGATGCAGGCAAACTGAAACAATGAAAGAGCAATGGGATATGGGTCCATTGCTTTAAATAGGGAGGGGATCAGGACAATGTTCTGCAGGTGAACAGACAGACATGAAGCAATTAACCCCTGGGCTGCTACCCAGGCATTGCAACATAGAAACACATGGAAAAAAACAGATATACATGAATACAGAGGGCAGGGGGACAGGGCTAGAGCAACGAAACATGACATGGACAGATATGTTACAGTGTTAAGTTAGTCTCCTGCTTCCAGGAGTAGGTGTTTATTTTGTATTTGTGATATCTTACCCTACAATGGCTGCACAATAAACCAGGAAACCAAAGCCCCGTTATCTGTGTCCAGTGACTATATCAAAGTATAAAAAAGTGTTCATATTTCTTTTTCATATTCCACCTCATATTATCTTCAGATTAATCACAACTACCTTTTTCAGGCCTGTGCTAAGTAACGCAAATATTTGCTTGGAAAAAAATGCAATAATGGAATTGAAATATGCGCATGTTTTTGGCAGGACAATTCAATTATGTGTATAGAGGATTATTAACTAGGCAAATAG
This sequence comes from Leptobrachium leishanense, assembly GCA_009667805.1. Taxonomy (NCBI): domain Eukaryota; kingdom Metazoa; phylum Chordata; class Amphibia; order Anura; family Megophryidae; genus Leptobrachium; species Leptobrachium leishanense. The sequence goes on along the minus strand of CM019063.1, from coordinate 274,238,657 downwards.
ATTAAAGTGCATTTGTGCAGGAAAGATCCATCTCCTTGCCTGAGTGTGACTAATAAATACACATTTTGTAAAATAGTTATTAAAAATTTGTTGCACAGTTAACTGTTCTGCTGTCTTGCAGTCATCACAGAATGGTGCTGTCTCGTACCTGGAACATGGTTAAGCACTTTGAGGGTGCTCCAAAATTATCCGACTTCAAATTAAATGAGGTGAAGTTACCGAGTATTAAACCTGGAGGTAAGGCTGTTATTCTAGAGATTATTTAAAAGTTTTTTTTATTTCCCCCTTCTAAACGAATGTGTTTAAAATGCCTTGTATTAATCCATTTATAATGGTGATTGTGCTAGTCACTGAACCAAACAGAATATTTGTGGTTGACAGATATTCTCAAGCAAAACGCTACTTTATTAAGTGTCTTTATTCTGGCTGACACTGCAATACCATCATAGAAGCTGTCACGGACCTGGAAACCTCCATAAATTTTAAACTTCTTCTCCCTTTGTGGGACGTTTTCCCCCTGGATTGTGACATTAACCCATTGTTTCCCTCATGCATCAGACTTGTTTGCCCCTTTGGGACGCCCCAAGATTATCCCGCAGTCCCCGGGATTCCCCTTTCGGAGTGACCCGAGTGTCTTGAGGCACAAACTTCTAAACTCAATTGCTCTGTTCCCCTTCATGGGAACGGGACGCTCTTTGGAGACAACCTGCGGAACACTACTTGTTCTTGAGGCTCTGGACTTCCCGGGGAATACTTGGACCATCTTGCTGTACCCCTATGAAGCCCCTGTAAAGCCCCTGAATTCCCCCATTTAATGTACCCCTTTCTTTCTGTATGTGTAAATACTGGGTTTTTCCCAGCGTCGAAATGTCTAGCGTCTTCCATTGTTCGTGTGAATCCCATTATGTTTATCTGATCGTTTGTGTGTATAAGAGTAGCCGCATCTCTGTACCAAAATAGAACCTGTTTGGATGATCCTCAAAACCTGTGTCGCCTGGTTATTGGGAATAGCCCTGCTATAAACGCAATATTTTCTCTGCTATTTCGATAGCGACGAGGCAAAGCGGATATTATTCATTTGGAATATTACAGATCCGTCACAGAAGCATATATTTAATTTCTAGCTGAAAGAAAAGCTTTAAAAAAAAATTATTACTCATCTAGGACTTGATTTGATTCCAAGCCGGGTGCAGGCATAACCCAAGCTATGGTAAAAGCAAGTCCATAAATTTAATGGTTCCAGTACTGCAACTCTGGTTAAGTTTAACAGGTTTGAAATCTAGACCATATAGTATAGTGATGTATTTATCAATTTCTTATTCATTTGTATGAAGATGGTTTATTTGCAATTGCAAACCTGGCCTGTTAGAAGAACCTGAGGACTAGGGTTGGCAACCACTAGTTTAGAAGACTAGCTTCTAGAAACTCAGATTTATGCAATTTATCCGTCTATGTGTCCGTGCTCAGATTTCACAGATGATTTACCCAATTATCTCCCTTACATATGAAATTCTACTTTTTGTATATCAGTCTGATTGCAAAAGGACAGCCCAGAACTGAAATTGCAAACCAGTGTCCACTAAGCCATTCAGTAAACATACAGTACATGTAGGGTTACCACCTTTGTTGTATAAATAGAGGCCATATCTACATGTTCATTTTGCTCTTCGTTTTGTCCCATCAGTGAGTTCAGTGAGGGCATTTATTGGCATATAACACGCACCTTAATTTTAAGGAGGAAGTTTGAGTAAAAAAATTTAAATTTAAAATGAATGACTTTGAAGCAAAATAAAGGGAGAAATTAAATAAATCATAACATTTTATATTTTATTTTAACCTTTTCTGTTTGTTAGTGTATATAAATAAGCTCTCCGGCTCTGTAGCTGGCCTGGGGTACATAAGTTCCTGGCTGCCTGGCTGGCAGTGCCAGTAGCTGCTGTAGGTAGATAAGGTCGTGCTGATGCGTCTCCAGCCTCCACAGATGTGATTCCCTCTCAGCGACGGCACTGACAGGGTTGGGGTCCCCAGGTCTTGTGCGGGTCTCATTGTGTGACCTCAAACAGTGCTCATGTGTGATGCCACTGTTGCCGGCAGCCGGACAGATCACACTGTCCACCTACCCAACGACCACACGCAAAGGTGCAGCTTCGTTTCAGTGGCAGGGCAGTTGCACGAGTATAGGCCCGGGAGGTCCGGGAGTGTTCCGAAGCTGCTGCGATCGCATGGAAACAGCGATCACACAGCAATCGAGCCAGACCCGTATCTGTAAGACTCAAGCCCTGCCGTCCCCTCATTATGCTGCCAGCTGCCAAACGTCAAATTTATCGTGTATAACACGCATATCGGTGAAAAACACACAGGTATGATTTCAACCTAATTTTTTAGGGAAAAAAGTGAGTGTTAAACGCTGATAAATATGGTATTTAAAATGATCCACACCCATTGACACTGGTGGTGCTGTTAGAGACTGAGAGATTATGGGGGGTGAAGTCACAAGGTTGCAAAAAGACAAGTAGAGAAACAGAAAACGAGAGCGGCATATAGGGGGTGAAGAATGAAAAACATATTAAAAGAGATAAAAAGCACACAGTTTAATTTAAATAGCTAGGTATACAGAACCGATGTGCTACAGCTATAACATGAAACTCTCATGCGAGCTAGACATTTTTCTTTTCCCTGTTTACTCTTTCTTGTCTTTTATATTCTAGAGGTGTTGCTGGAAGCAGAGTGTTTCAGTGTTGACCCCTACATGAGGTATGCCTTTGATGTATTTTAACATGGGAAAACAGATACTGTAAAAGCAAACAAACAGAAGAACGAAAATCAACTATATTTGAATATGAAAGTGTTAATATTTTATGATCTGAGTTAAATTGGTAGAACTAGAACTATCTGCAAACAGCTGGAAAAGAGCCACATGTTCATAACAGAAAACCAGTTAGTCCATTACAAAGCACACTCTAAACATTGAGGGCCCTATTCTCTAGATAATGCTAAAATGGGGACACTTACGGGCAAAACCTGCACCTTCAGGTTTCCCCATAGCGTCCCCATTTTAGTGTGATATTCTAGGGCAGGAGCTGACTCAGCACTTTGCCCCAGAAGGCAGCACTACCCGCAGTGATACTCCGCACCTCTGTGAGTATCACCTTCAGGAGTCCATAGGACTCTATGGAGGGTTGCGCTTCTGGGCTGCGAGCCCTGCGTGATCTTGGTTCCACAAGATCGCGTAACGCTGTGGAGTGATTGCGGAGGGAGACTGGGTACTATTTGTCTCCAGTCTCACTCTGCTCCTGTCGACAAGAAGCAGGAGAGTAAGCGGGGGATCGAAACACTAATTAATTATTGTGTTCTCCATGTTAAGTATTGGATTTGCAAAGTACAGTAAGCTCGCAGAAGCTAGCGCAATTGCCGATGCGCTAATGGATTTTTCACGGGCTTAGTGTCAGGAATTTAATAGGTGGGGCATGCGTTAAAGTCACTTATCCTAGCGGTAACGCTTACACATCCAAATCACTTCACTATGGAATAGTGCCCTTAATATGTTAACCTGGTAAACCCATCATCTTCAGGAGTAATGGAGAAATGTGCTTAAAAATAAAGTAATAGCAAAAGAAACTGTTTTTCCATTACGAACACGTGGCCCTTTCCGAGCTCTTTGCAGCCTGTTCAAGCACTACCAGGCAGTTAAGCCTTTACCTATGAATCTTTCCATTTAGTTTTGGAGAAGGTTTATTCACTTAATTCCATTTTGGCCTAAGCAATTGGGGGGGGGGCAGGTTATTTAGGGAGATTTTTTGCTCTTTTCCTCCTGTACTATATCCACAGACCCCCAAAGGCCTGTTTCTGGACTGTGTATTAGTTAGGGACCTGGGGATCTCTTTGAGCTGACTCTGGACCCTGAGACTTAACACCATTACACCTTGCTTACTCAATTTAGAACCAGCTTGTAGAGTTAAATGCTTTTTTATACCCAATGTTCATATAAGTGTTTTGCATATGTTGTGTCTTGTTTAGTTCTCATGTAGCTGGGTTGGCCTTTCAGTCTGGACACAACTACATTGTGTCTGTTTGTCTTTGTTAGGAGCTGTTGGTCTCCTTTATGTGTGGAGCGCTTCTTTTCTGCTAGTTCTATATTCAGTATTTTTAAATTGCACATTAAAGTTATGTTTTAAATTCCATATCCAATACATTGGTTTGCATATTTTTGAGACAATTGGGGTTACCACTAGGAATAATGATGTGATCAGCATCTGGCACCCTCTGATCATCTGGCTGCATTTTGGATTATCTGGTTTTCCTTTACTGTGTTATTTTCATCTGTATCATTGCTAAATAAGATAAAAAATATGTACTGTAAATTATATTTTTTTGTTCTATTAACATTTTTAAATATCCACTGCATTCTTTCCTCTGGATGTATATCTTAACTATAATATATACTAAAGTTAATAATCGTTAAGGTGTATGGCACCTGATTGATGAGAAACGTTTTACATGTTTAGTGTTTTAACATTTATTTCATATTCTTAGACCATACAGCAAGACAATGATGAAAGAAGGAGACATCATGATAGGAGAGCAGGTAGCCAGGTAAATATTATCTTCTTAGAAGCATTACATCACTCCAAAATGCTTTGATCTGTTCATTAGATATTTATCAGTTGTTTAGATATTGGTAATTTGATATTTTATGTGAAATTTGATTGCAAATAGATCTTTGTTCTGCATTTAATCAGAGCAATGTAATACAATACATTTGGATTATATATAATTAAAATATAATGCTTTACATGCTTGCCTGTTTAGTTGATTGTTTGTTTGGTATTATTCTATCCCCATGTGCCTTTTTTCTACATTTGTCTCTCTTTGCAATTGAAGATTATGGAAACACATCACTCTAGATATCAATAAAAAACGTTGTCATTTGCACTCACCTCCATGGCTCCATGCGACACAAATCAATCAGAGGTTTTCATTTACTTGAATGGCCATTAAAGTGTAAGCCCACCCACCACGTCACGGCACCTCTGGTCAGGTGGGTCCTACCTAATAAAACCAAAAGCTGCTTTCCAAGCAACTACATATCCTGATGCTGCTTCTCAGCTAAGAGGCTGGTGGGTTTATATTTATTTATACCCTCACCACAAACATTCCAAATTTGAAATTAAAAAGAAAACATGGAAAAAAGCAGCAGCAATAATCACTTGGCTGGGGATACAACAAAATATACATATATGTAGAAAAAACTTTTGCGCCTATTCTCTGTTAGGGCGGCTGCGTCATTTTTGCTGCCTTTTTCTGTGTTTACTTTTTAATCCCAAAGTGGAATTACTTGTGGTGAGGGTATAAATATAAACCCACCAGCCTCATAGCTGAGAAGCAGCATGAGGATATGTAGTTGCTTGCAAAGCAGATTTTGGTTTTATTAGGTAGGACCCACCTGACCAGAGGTGCCGTGACATGGCGGGTGGGCTTACACTTTAATGGCCATTCAAGTAAACCAAGACCTCTGATTGTTTTGTATCGCATGGAGCCGGGTGCTGAGCGCAAATGACAACCTTTTTTCTTGTTATTTTTTATACATGAAGTGGGCTGGATATTTCTGTTTTTTGCAGCCTAATAGGGAATAGGCACAAAACTGTCTTTTCTGCATATCAATCTATATATGTTTGTATTCATGGTCATATGTAATTTTGCAGAAATCTCATTGGAGCCAGATGGAGCAATCAAACCACAATGTTTACAATTCGTAAATTTGACAATCGTTTCAATACAATATTAGCAGCGTACCATTGATGTTGAGTAAAGAGTTACTCGTTACTTTTCATGAGGTTGCATGCTATGACTTTGTGCTTTAAATTATCTAGAATATTATACACATTGCATGCAATGCATTTTCAATCCTTTTATTTATAATATCTGTGATTTGTTTTCCTATGTTTTTGTTCCACAGGGTTGTGCAGAGCTGTAATCCAGCATTCCCAGTAGGCAGTTTTGCTATGTCACACGCTGGTTGGAAAACTCATTTCATTTCAGAAGGTAAAGATTTGACACCCACTGCTTCCCAACTGGCCTAACCACATCCCTAAATCTCTGGCTCTTGGTGCAATAGGAATGACTGGGTGAGTTATTTTAATTGGCATAGTGTACACCAATATGCTGCATATTGGCTCATATATCTCTACAGGGCCTCCAAACTCTATTTTTCATAGAAAGACTAAACAATTATGCTATATTGCTTCTGTATCAATTCCATGTTGTCTCATGAAGCTAATATATTGCACTTACATTATAACAACATAACTCGATGGCTAGTAGATTGCTGCAACATTGCTTTTTGCATACACATTGCTGTCACGTTGTCCACACCATGCTGCTAACATACTATCAGTCCTGGATCTCAATTTCAACTGAAGCTTGAAAGCACTTTTATTTCATTTTTAATTTCAGCCGTACTTCTCCCTTTTACATATAGTACTACATGTAGTATGTAAATTAGTCTTTATGACAATTTATAATGTAAAAGAGTATTTAATGTATTCATGACATTTTCTTTTTATAACAAATAACATAATATTTTCCAGTTTAACTGCATACTTTGGTCTCCGGGAGATTTGTTGTGCCAAACAAGGAGAAATTGTTTTGGTCAATGGAGCTGCAGGGGCTGTTGGATCTTTAGCTGGACAGATTGCTAAAATCATGGTGAGTAACTATAACCAGCACAAAACCCAACCATTTGGAGGCAAAGTGAAAAACGGCAGCAGCAACAGCAAATATGACCCTGCTTATTTAACCTTTTCACTAACGAGGGGTTTTCGCTGGAAAAGAAATCATAACATTTATTTGAAGCATGTATACAAAGCAGTTAAAAGTAGAGTAAAATAGCAATTTTACATAAACATTTCAATTCTGAGATAAAATATTAAAATAATGTAATAATGTGAGTTAATTCGAATTTTTCATTTATTGGTTTATCCTTCATGGACATATTGCTGGGATGAAAGATTCTAAACTCTAGATTATGTCCTTATATTGCAAAATTCCGTATGAGGTCAGCTTTATTAGCATAGAGGCATAAAAGGTCTTTCTGTCAAATGCAGTAAATGTGATAGATTATAAAAATCACTGAAATAACTAACGGGTTGCAGTGACAATGAGGTCCTACAGCGTGACCCATCAGAACAGTAGCACAGCAAGCTGGCCAGGCTTCTGTTCAAACTGAGTTGCCGGTCTAAGACCCACATGGAAAGTAGGGCTTAATGGGGCTAACAAGGGACTGGGGGGGTAATGATCTGGGGACTGGGAGGTAGAAGGTGTTACCATCTGTTTTTGTATATGTAAATGCATGCTGTGCATGCAGATATAAGCCGTGTGCAAATTCATGTTGTGTGCAAGTTAAAATGTATGCCATGTGTGCGTGTATGTTGTGGGGCCAAAGCACAGACTTTGTCTAACCGTTCACTGGGATCTAGTTGCACCCCTGTAAATGGTCAGATATCCTCCTTATTGGGGTTTGTAGTGATCATAATATATATATCTGCAATGCAGCGTCCAAAAAACACCCATGGCATATACAATCACCAGCCACTTTATTAGGTACACCTGTTCAGTTGCTTGCTAACACAAATTGCTAATCAGCCAATCACAGGGCAGCAACTCGATGCATATAGGCATCTAGACGTGGTGAAGGCGACTAGCTTAAGTTCAAACCGAGTATTAGAATGGGGAAGAAAAGGGATTTATGACTTTGAATGTAGCATGGTTGTTGGTGCCAGATGGGCTGGTGTGAGTTTTTCAAAAACTGCTAATCTACTTGGATTTTCACACACAATCATCTCTAGGGTTTACAGAGTATGGTTCAAAAAAGATAAAATATTCAGTGAGCAGCATTTGTGTGCACGAAAATGCCTTGTTGGTGTCAGAGGCCAGAGGAGAATGGGCAGACTGATTTGAGATGACAGAAAGGCAACAGTAACTCAAATAACCACTTGATACAACCAATGAATGTAAAATACCAACTCTGAACACACATGTTGAACCTTGAAGCAGATGGGCTACAGCAGCAGAAGACTAGACCGGGTACCACTCCTGTCAGTTAAGAGCAGGAAACTGAAGCTACAATTCACACACGCTCACCAAAATTGGACAATAGAAAATTGGAAAAATCTTGCCTGGTGTGAGTCTCGATTTCAGCTGCAACATTCAGGGCCAAATTACAATCTAGGTGCTAACGTTAACGCTCACCTGTGTGAGCATTACCGTTAGCAGCGGTGTCTACCGCATATTACAATCCAAGCGCAAACGGGCTAAGTAACCCGTTTGCGTTTGGTACCTTGCGCTTTTCAGCACGAGGTTACTGTACTTTGCGCTCCATATACTTAACATGGGGAGCGCAAAGTGTTAATCAGCATTAGGATTACAAATCCTTACGCTGATTAACGTCCGGCTCTGGTTAGCGGAATGTTAACCAGAGCCAGGACTTGGTGTTAACGGATTCCGCTTCTGCAGAATCTGTTAACACCAGCCAAAAAAATAAAAAAAGGAATCGTATACTCCCCTCCTGTCCCACGGCGAGGACAGCGGCTGCAACTGCCTCCTCCGTCCGGTGGGAGCAGGGAGAGACTGGGGGAAAAGGTTCCTCAGTCTCCCCTGCGTATCACTATGCCGACTGGCTGGATCTCGCGAGGCGAGATCCGGCATTTCATGTGACCGCCGGCGTCTGGCTCAATGGAGTCCTATGGACTCCATCGAGTGGATGCTCGTGGGTGCACTCAGCGCTGCCGCGAGCATCCCGGGGCATAGCACCCGCTACAAATGCAGGCAGCATTTTTTGTGCCTGCATGGCAATCCCCTGTTAAAACGGGGGCGGTAGGGGAAGAACTGCAGGTACAGTTTTTTCTCCCTACCGCCGCGTTTTAATGCAGGGATTGTAATGTAGCCCTCAGATGGTAGGGTCAGAATTTGGCGTAAACAACATGAAAGCATGGATCCATCCTGCCTTCTATCAATGGTTCAGGCTGGTGGTGATGGTGTAACGGTGTGGGGGATATTTTCTTTGCACAATTTGGGCCCCTTAACCTGCCTGACGGTGTTCCCGAGCGTGTCTCGGGGTTAAATTTCACCGCTGAGAGCGGTAACCCCGAGACACACTCGGGCTGTATACATTACCTCTCCATGCGCTCCCTCGCTGATACCCGTATTCTCCTCCGGCGATCGCGACCTCATACTTCCTTGATTCCATTCTCGCAAAGAGGGAACCAGGAAGTATGAGGATTGCGATCGCCGGAGGAGACAGCGGGGGACATCGAGGGAGCGTAGGGAGAGGTGATGTATCCAGCGGCATTCTGAGTGTTGCTCGGGGTTACCACTTCCAGCATAGAAGTTTAACCCCGAGCAACACTCGGGATGCCTCTAGAGGGGGCAAAAAAAAAATAGAGCGCTTTTTGACATGAAAATGTAAAAAAAAACAGATCGCTAGGGAGGTTAATACCAACTGAGCATCATTTAAACGCCACGGCCTACCTGAGTATTGTTGCTGACCAAGTCCATCCCTTTATGACCACAGTGTACCCATCTTCTGATTGTACTTCAAGCAGGATAATGCACCATGTTACAAAACTCAAATAATCTGAAACTGGTTTCTTGAACATGACAATGAGTTCACCTATTCTTCAATAGCCTCCACAGTCACCAGATTTCAATCCAATAGAGCACCTTAGGGATGTGGTGTAATGGGAGAATTGCACCATGGATGTGCAGCCAACAAATCTGCAGCAACTGTGTGATGCTATAATGTCAATATAAACCGAAATCTCTGAAGAACGTTTCCAACACCTTATTGAATTTATGCCATGAAGAATTAAGGCAGTTCTGAAGGCAAAAGAGGGTCCAACCCGTTACTTGCAAAGTGTACCTATTAAAGTGGCCGGTGAGTGTAATGTCTGTATGTGGCATAATGACTTCATATGGAAATTACACTATCACTTTCTATCTGTACTGTACAGAGGTTTTGAGCAATTATAACAAACTGAATTCTTATGATCAGCTTAGGATGGGACTGCACATCTCCGTACATTCCTGACCAGTCAATGTCTCTGAATGTGCATGCATGGAGGGATATTGGCTGGATGTCTATGCGCGTTTACTACCAGCCTCCTATCAGTTCAACAGAATTTTTCTATCAGTTTCAGAGCAGCGTTGACACTGCCTGGTGCTGGTGAGAAGGAGAGTAGAGAAGGACGTTATAGGTTCAAGGCAAAACTCTTTAAAAGATACTCTTGAAAGGCACTGTGGGGTTAAATAATTATGTAAACCTAAACCTTATCATTATAATATAACAGCTCGCTTTTAATAGAGCCTTGTACTTGCAATCTGCTGAGGTTTAGCAGGCCCTAACTGTAGATGTAGTTATTAAACGCTTGTATAGTTTTTTTTATATATATATTTCAAGATTTTATTTTGTGAAAATAGAAAAGGTCACACGTCGACCTGCAAAGATGGGGTAAGCAATCCAACGTATTACGGAGAGAATCAGCGCAGAGAAAACAGGAAAGAAAAGAGAATAGTAAAATAGGGAGGGTATAAACAGGACGATATCGTCAACAAGGTCCACACGGGGGCCACGAAGGCAGCTCAGGGCAGTGGTGCGTACAAAAAAAAAAAGAGGAGGGAGGGGACAAAAGGAAAAAAAAAAAAGAAAAAAAAAGTGGAGGACTGCCAATACGAGGACGCGGCTTTCCCGGCTCACCCCTGCTTCTGTATCAAAAGGACAAGGGGCCGTGGAAGAGGCCACATAGCCGGGCGACCCAGGGCCAAAAGAGCAGGTAGATAATCACTTGTATAGTTTGACTGATTCTTCATTTCTTTTTTTTAAAGAAGCTTGTTATTATGATTTTTATTCTAGTGTATAATTAATGTTGTTAAGAGGCATATCCTAATCAAATCATCTGCACATGCTTTTGATTGTGGTGGTCATTTTTTTGTCCAGGGCTGTAAAGTTGTTGGATCTGCTGGCTCAGATGACAAGGTTACATTTCTTAAGGACATTGGTTTTGATGAAGCATTTAACTACAAGAAAGTGAACTCACTCGACGATGCATTGAGAAAAGCATCCCTAGAAGGTTATGACTGCTACTTTGAGAACGTGGGTACTAAAAAACCTTTTTTCGTTGTTTACTATTCAACATCTTAAATCTGTTATTATTATTATTATTATTATTTATTAAGCGCCAACACATTCCGCAGCGCTGTACAAGGTGTAATGGGTAAAGACAGGACAATACTACAATACATACAGGAGACAGGTCAGTATTCCTACCAGCAGATACATGAGAATATGAGGACCCTATTCCGGTGGGAACTATCTGTTATTAGTAACTAAAATATTTTATTATATCTTTTCATGTGATAACACTGAAAAAATGACACTTTGCTACAATGTAAAGTAGTGAGTGTACAGCTTGTATAATAATTCAACACACAGCCATTAATGTCTAACCTGCTAGCAACAAAAGTGAGTACACCCCTTAGGGAAAATGTCCAAATTGGGCTCAGCCATTTTCCCTCCCTGGTGTCATGTGACTCATTAGTGTTACAAGGTCTCAATTGTGAATGGGGAGCAGGTGTGTTAAATTTGGTGTTATCACTCTCACTTTCTCACACTGGTCACTGGAAGTTCAATATGGCACCTCATGGCAAAGAACTCTGAGGATCTGGAAAAAAAATTGTTGCTCTAAAGATGGCCTAGGCTGTAAGAAGATTGTCAAGACTCTGAAACTGAGTTGCAGCACTGTGGCCAAGAACATACAGCGGTTTAACAGGAGGAGTTCCACTCAGAACAGGCCTTGCCATGGTTGACCAAAGAAGTTGAGTGCAGGTGCCAGAGGTTGTCTTTGGGAAATAGACGTATGAGTGCTGCCAGCATTGCAGCAGAGGTTGAAGGTGTGGGGTGGGGTCAGCCTGTCAGTGCTCAGTCCATATGCCACACACACTGCATCAAATTGGTCTGCATGGCTGTCGTCCCAGAAGGAAGCCTCTTCTAAAGATGATGCACAAGAAAGCCCGCAAACAGTTTGCTGAAGACAAGCAGACTAAGGACATGGATTACCGGAACCATGTCCTGTGTAGTGATGAGCCGAACACCCCCGTGTTCGGTTCGCATTCGAACTCGAACAATTTCAAAAGTTCGAGTTCGAACTCGAACACAAACCGAACTCAATGCAAGTCAATGGGACTCGAAAGTTAGATTTTTAGAGTGCCCTCCAAGAGGGCATATATGCAAGATATTTGCCATAAAAGGTGTATGGGGGTCCGGGTAGTGCCCCGTGGGACAGGAAACAAGGACAAAAAGTTTAAAAAAAAGTTTTTAAAGGAACAGTGATTTTTCAATGAAATAAAGGTTAAGAATAAAATGAAAAATTCCTTCAAATATTGTACCTAGGATGTCCCCATAACCTGCCTGTGAAGTGGCGGATTTGTAGGATGTATAGAAACATTTAAAAACAAAAAAATGACATTTCAAATGACGGTAAATGGTTTTCCTTTAATCTATTCATAAACAACTGCTTGGGGTGGCAGCCTGTATGAAGAGAGGAGACGTTTTAGGACACGCAGAACAAGTTTAGTTATTTTTTTGGCAAAATTATGGTGAAACGTATACTGGTTTTGGATTAAAGTAACAATAGGTGCTTTAAAATTGGACCTTTAGTGTCGGCAACAGTGCCATTACACAGTAACCCCTCTGTGGTATTGTGGAAGAGTGCAGTGGTGGACCCTGCGGTCCAATATTAAAATGATATGAATCTGGTATAGGCGTCAGTGGCAGTGAGCCCAAATATTGTGCCTTTGGTGGCAGCAAGTGCCTTCACACCGTAAGTAACCCCTCTGTGATATTGTGGAAGAGTGCAGGGTTGGACCTTGTGGTCCAATATTAAAATGATATGAATCTGGTATAGGCGTCAGTGGCAGTGCACCCAAATATTGGGTCTTTGGTGGTAGCAAGTGCCTTCACACCGTAACCCCTCTGAGGTATTGTGGAAGAGTGCAGTGGTGGAGGTTTTGGTAATGCAGAAGAGATCCCCGATCTATTCAGTTACATCAGCTGCTATAACAAAACTGGGTCAGCAATGTTTAGGCACTTGTACTGCGCTACTGTATATGTTGTGATCGGCGCACACCAGTAGCAAAAGGAAGCAAACAGAACAGGCAGGGAATACACAGAGAAAATAGTCAAATGGCAGGCAAAGTCGGCAACAGATCGGGTCCTCAGAACAAGCAGTGTCAGTAACAAGTATACAAACTGATTCGGTAAGCTAGCGATGCGGGAATAAAAGCTGAGACACACTGAGCATGTAGCGACGCACAGCGTAGCGAAGAGAAGCAAACATTTTGCAGGCTTGACTTCACTCCGCTCTGCCTCGCAGCATGTCTACACTGCATTACGTTTGCTTCTCACCGCACTGGACAGGAATCCACTAACTAAATTAAAATGTACACACAAAACCGTTTTATTTTCACAAAGCACATGTTATATAGGCAAAGTTTCTACTCAATAAAATACATCAAAAATTGCTGTTAATTTAATAGGAATAGTATAAAAATATAAAAAAGGTAGCCCCTGATCATGTATATTACAGGGACACGGAGCGCTGTGTATAGAGTAGGGATGCATTGATACCACACACAGACATATACGTATATATCAACACGCAGACCAATATATACGTATACATCAACACGCAGACCTATATATACGTATACATCAACACGCAGATATATATATACACCCACCCACAGACCTCAGACCATATATACACATACGCACATGGGGGGGTGGCATGTGGACAATCTCAACTAAATGCGCTCCCCCCATTTGGCTGATCCCTCCAGAAGAAATGTTGAACCCGACAGAGCAGAGAATATATATATTATTAGTTTCCAAAATGTGTGTGTAATACAAGTCTGGATATATATATCTTCTTATATATATATATATATATATATAGTAATTGAAGAAGGAACGGCGGCACTCCAGGACAGTAAAAAATCCAAGCGTTTTTATTCCAAAAGTAAATAACGTTTCAGCCCCAAACCGGGGCTTTCATCAGGACATAAACACAACACCAAAATAAACAATATTTATAGATATCGCCATGCTTACCACTCCCTCTAGGACGGCGTTCCCGAGTATCCAATGCGCAGGCGCCAAGCGCCGTCAGCGTGATTAGACATGGACGGTGCGTAACCCCGGCAACCCATGACGCAGTTCTAATCGCGAACGTCAGAGCGGGAAAAAAACACAAACCAAAATAAACTAAAGAAAAATGCGAAAAGAAGTGTAAAGAAAAACATTAAAAAAACCGTTGGGTTTTGCACAGAGGCACAGATCCTCGTACAGCGGGACTTACAACAAGTAATGCTCACCGCTTTCCTCAGGTCAAGATCCCCGAGTGTCCACTACTCATACACCAAGCGCCGTCGACGCAAATGAACGTGGACAGCGCGTAACCCCGGCAACCCATGACGCGCATCGAATCACGCACATCTCAACAAAGGCAAAAGAAACAACCTCATAAAAATACAAAATCAAAAAAGTACAAAGCAAAACCCGGATTCGCAACCATCGTTCCAATATCCGGACAGCCTTCCGCGATGGCCGTTCTGACAAGCCGGTGGCTCGGCACTTTTTGAATTTGAATCACCCTCTGACCTCTTTGAGGTTTGTGGCTTTTGACCATATTCCGCCACCCAGAAGAGGGGGGGACCGTGGTAGACTACTTTTGCAAAAGGAAACCTTTTGGATCCACCGCCTAAGGACTGTATATCCGGATGGTTTAAATGAAAAATTGACATTCTCTATGTTTTAACGGTCTCAGAGGACCGGGGTCATTCATATTGTCTATTTTGTTCCTATAATGGTTAGCTTTTTGGGCCTCAAAAAACCTTTTTCTAAATGTTCAGCCTTGGGTCTTCACTCCAGGTATTATGTGACTTATTTTTGATAGTTAAAACGATTTTTTCTCGCTGTTGGGATTTTCCCATTTATTAAGATCCCTGTTCTTCGTCCATTTTTCTTTAGTTTCCCGGTTAGTGTGGCGACTTATTTGCTCTATTGCACATGGGCCCATATATTTTTTTTGTATAGATCTTCTCCTCTTTTTCAATTTTTAGTTTGGGTTTTGCTTTGTACTTTTTTGATTTTGTATTTTTATGAGGTTGTTTCTTTTGCCTTTGTTGAGATGTGCGTGATTCGATGCGCGTCATGGGTTGCCGGGGTTACGCGCTGTCCACGTTCATTTGCGTCGACGGCGCTTGTGTATGAGTAGTGGACACTCGGGGATCTTGACCTGAGGAAAGCGGTGAGCATTACTTGTTGTAAGTCCCGCTGTACGAGGATCTGTGCCTCTGTGCAAAACCCAACGGTTTTTTTAATGTTTTTCTTTACACTTCTTTTCGCATTTTTCTTTAGTTTATTTTGGTTTGTGTTTTTTTCCCGCTCTGACGTTCGCGATTAGAACTGCGTCATGGGTTGCCGGGGTTACGCGCCGTCCATGTCTAATCACGCTGACGGCGCTTGGCGCCTGCGCATTGGATACTCGGGAACGCCGTCCTAGAGGGAGTGGTAAGCATGGCGATATCTATAAATATTGTTTATTTTGGTGTTGTGTTTATGTCCTGATGAAAGCCCCGGTTTGGGGCTGAAACGTTGATTACTTTTGGAATAAAAACGCTTGGATTTTTTACTGTCCTGGAGTGCCGCCGTTCCTTCTTCAATTACTACCTATCCTTTAGCCTAAATTCGGCAGGCACCGGGCACAAGGGAAACTCGGAAGCTGGAGTGCTCAGTTCGTGTACTTTCTATATATATATATATATATATATATATCATACCTGACCTTACCTTCCCCTATAAATTTGCTAAAAATATACACACAAAAAAACAAACCACTGCCTGTGACCCCACGCAGCCCACATGCCACCCCCCTCTACCTGGCTGAATATATCTAATATATGTAATTAAATACATTCAGCCAGGTAGAGAAAGAAAAAAAAAGTTTTATTTTATGTTCCGGGACATTTAAAAATGTCCTCGGATTTTTTTTTTTTTAGAAATGTGTCGCCTTACCTTAGCCTGGTGGTCAGTGGGGGCTCCCTGGATCCTGGTTGCGGGGGGGGGGTCTGCCGTGGCCGCAGGTGCAGTGGCTCCCTCCCTGCGCTGCTTGTCTCTGCCACATGCAGATATCCGGCGGCTGCATGCTCCTCAAGGGGATCCTTGGGAGGCCCTGGCAGGCTGCCCTCTACAGTGCCTGATTAGAGGGCCATGTCTGCCTGATGTTTTAGTAACAAGAATGTTTTATCCCATAGGCTTCAATGTTAAAAATATTGTTTTAATTCAATATCTAATAAAGCGTTGCTTATAATATTCTGCAGTAAAGAGTCTCTTTATTTCTAGATTTTTTAGTATTTTTTAAGCATTTTTTATATGTTTTTCAAAATTTCTTTTTTTTTTTAGAACTTTTCGCGAACGTCCCAAAAAGTTCGAAGTTCGTGAACTGTCGAACGGCCGATGTTCGATGCGAACTCCGAACAGATCGAACCGAACAGCTCATCCCTAGTCCTGTAGTCTGATGAGACCAAGATAAACTTATTTGGTTCAGATCGTGTCAAACATGTGTGGTGGCAACCAGGTGAGGAGTACAAAGACAAGTGTTTCTTGCCTACAGTCAAGGATGGTGGTGGGAGTGTCATGGTCTGAGGCTGCATGATTGCTGCCGGCACTGGGGAGCTACAGTTCATTGAGGGAACCATGAATGCCAACATGTACTGTGACATACTGAAGCAGAGCATGATTCCCTCCCTTCGGAGACTGGGCCGCAGGGCAGTATTCCAACATGATAATGACCCCAAACACACCTCCAAGATAACCACTGCCTTGCTAAAGAAGCTGAGGGTAAAGGTTATGGACTGGCCAAGCATGTCTCCAGACCTAAACCCTATTGAGCATCTGTGTGGCATCCTCAAAAGGAAGGTGGAGGAGCGCAAGGTCTCTAACATCCACCAGCTCAGTGATGTCGTCATTGCAGAGTGAAAGAGGACTCCAGTGGCAACCTGTGAAGCTCTGGTGAACTCCATGCCCAAGAGGGTTAAGGCAGTGCTGGAAAGTAATGGTGGCCACACAAAATATTGACACGTTGGCCCAATTTGGAAATTTTCACTTAGGGGTGTTCTCACTTTTGTTACCAGCGGTTTAGACTTTAATGGCTGTGTTGAGTGATTTTGAGAGGGGACAGCAAATTTACACTGTTATACAAGCTGTACATTCACTACCTTACATTGTAGCAAAGTGTCATTTCTTCAGTGTTGTCACATGAAAAGATAGAATAAAATATTTACAAAAATGTGAGGGGTGTAATGACTTCTGTGAGATACTGTATGTATATATATATATATGTTTGTTTTGAAATTTTTATATATGTATTCATATCCTGTGTCCTAATGAAAGTCTCTGAGCGAGACTAAAACATCACCAAGCTGTGATGTGTTTGTAAAGATTAGTATTTTAAATTTAAAAAAAATTAAATATTTTGAAATAATTTGTTTATTTATATATTCTACACATATGAATCATTTTATCACTATTGCTATATTGCAAATGGAAATTCTATCTCTCGAAGCAGACGAAGTAGCTATTGACTATGAAGCAAACATGCCGCTCACAGAATAACAACAAGTGCTATTTCATGCTATGTTACTGACCATATAATACCAAAGATAGGGTTTTTATTTGTTTTGCATCCTGATATGAAGACCCATTGGCAACTGCATGTGTATATGTTGCTGTATTTGTAAAGGTTGGAGGAGAATTTGCAGATGTGGCCTTACAGCAGATGAGGAAGTATGGAAGGATTGCGGTATGTGGTGCAATTGCCCTCTATAATGATACCATCCCTAGAAAAGGTACTGTTTTATCTCATTATATTACTGAATATTACAGAAATGTTTTCAATGTCAGTTCTATGGAACATGTCTTTCTACACACTGAATAGCATACAACTCCTGATGACGCTGTTTATGAGGCAGCGAAATGCATTGAGTGAATTATAATCTTTTTTGGAATGTTTTGGTTATATGCTGCTGATAGCTGGTTACAATATGGTTGACACACTCCATATGGGTAACTAATTTGAGTGCTCCTCTGAAATCTAGAATTTGCTTATATCCTTTTGACTATCCTATACCCACCGACCCATGAAGGCTGGTTTCTTACTTTATAAGAATAGCTCTAGTCTAAAGAAGGGATGGGGCATTGACCCACAGTGGTAAGAGCTTATGCCAAGCAGCAGTTATACCTACCCATAACATTGTCATGGTTATTCAAAGAGCTCCGAATTGCTTGAGAAAGGTAACCGACCGCTGAAAATCAGCGTTCGGTTACCTTTCCTCAGGGCCGGCCCAAGCCACTGTGCTGCCTGGAGCGATGGATGAAATGCTGCCCCCCCAAAAAAAAAACGTGACATGTATGAGCGTGTCACAGAGCTCCACAGCAATAAAACTCACAGTAACGTGCAGTGTGTATGAAGCATCACAGAGCTCCAGAGCAATAAAACTCACAGTAACGTGCGGTGTGTATGAGCGCATCACAGAGCTCTACAGCAATAAAACTCACAGTAACGTGCGGTGTGTATGAGCGTATCACAGAGCTATAAAACAAACTAGTATAGTCTTTAATGGACGCCCTCTACCACTTACCAAATTCAGAGCACTGCATTCTAATATAGTTTTAAAGATTTTTTAAATGTCTGTTTTGTTACATCATTGTGTGAGTTAATTTATAGTGGGGGGGAATCAATTTTGGAATAAATCTGCAACATGAAGAAAAAAAATGAAGGTCTGAATTACTTTTTTTGAATGCGTTAAATTTTCGAGTAATTTTTACCAAGCCTAACAAAAGGCACCTCAAGCTCAGTAACTTGATGCAGACGTATTGAGGAGGTGATTGTGTATGTAACCGGGACAAGACAATATTCTGTGCAGCAATGACCTCTCTGCTCCCCCCCACATGTCACTTCCCTCATTAACAAGCAAATTAATCAAATGCTATTCAGAGCTCGCATAGCAAGCTGCAGCAGTGTCCAAATTAGCACCGACAAGGATGTTTCCTTTATTATCCTGCTAAGTGGGAAGCAGGCAGCCCCCTCTGCTCCTTCTCCCGCGCACACACTCCCCACGCCAGCCCGGGTCACCTCACCTCGTTAACTTGCTGTAAATCAGGACCTCGTGGCAGGCTGTGATCTCCAGGATCTGATACAAAGGCCATCTCTTGCCTCGGCATGAGATTTAACCCTGTGAGATTACACATCATATAGGATAAATCTCACAGGGTTAAATCTCATGCAGAGGCAAGATACGGCCTTTGTATCAGATCCTTGAGATCACAACCTGCCAGGAGGTCATGATTACAGCAAGTTAGCCCGGGTCACCTCACCGCGTTGTCAGAAACGGTTGCCAGGGTAAGTAGGGGAGGGCTGGCGTGGGGAGTGTGTGTCCGGGAGAAGGAGCAGAGGGGGCTGCTGCAGTGCTTCCCACTTAGCAGGATGATAATAACAGCGAGCTGGACCATAGGCAGACCAGGGTCTCTTACCAGACAGTTGGTCCTGGGGAGGGGAGACAAAACATAGCTGCCGCAGTCTGTGGAATCGGATTCGTCCACTGCTGTAATCCCGTGCTTCCATACTAGGCACCGCCCACACACATACGGCCAGGAATGGAAGCGCAGAGTTACGGCGCGTGTGGGCGGATCCTCAGTCTCCTGGACAAAATTCACTTCCCGGCGACGCCGCAAATGTAGATGCTGCCGCCGCCGATTTAAAAAGAAATAGTGCACCGGCGGCTAAAATTTGCCGCCCCTGGAATTCGGCCACCTGGCGCCGGTGCACCACTCTGCACCATGGTCGGGCCGGCCCTGCCTTTCCTGGCCATTCGGCTATCCAGAGAGCAGGCAATTCACCAAATCCTAGCGAATTGCCTGAACATACGGTGCCTGTTCGGTGCCTGTTCGAGGGCAGTGAAATCCCCAACTGTCTGGTAAGAGACCCTGGTACTGATTAGGCTATTCAGAGATCACAAACCAGCAGTGAAAGGTTCCCCTAATGCCCTGTCATTCGGTGGTTTCATGCGGCAAATGTATTCAGGAGAATCCCATAGGCTTCAATGTTAAAAATATTCCCGTTTTAATTCAATATCTAATAAACCGTTCATTATAAAATTCTGCAGTAAAGAGTCTCTTTATTTATAGATTTTTTCCGATATTTTGAGCATTTTTCTGAAATTTTTTTTCTTTTTAACCACTTGAATGCTAAGGACGCGCTCAGCGCGTCCTCAGCATTCCCCCTGGTATGCGGAGGACGCGCTTGAGCGCGTCCTCGCATTGGGGTCAGCGTTCGGCCGGGTTCCGGCCGATCGCTGGCCCCTCCGGTGCGGGCTGACATCCTGGATGTCAGCCGGCATCCGGAAGCAGTGGCCGCCATTATTATGTGTCATCGCGCCCCCGCGATGACACATAATTCAGGCGCCCCCCCCGCATGTGCGGAGGAGGCGCCTGAAAGGGAGGGGGGGGAGGTCCTTCGGACCTCTCTCCCTCCCGATCGGCGGCTCACAGGGGCTTAACCCAGGCATCATTTGGAAGGGCACAGCCTGCCCTTCCAAATGATGCCTGGCATTAACCCCTGGGGAGCTGGATCGCAAATCGGCGCTGAAAAGCGCCGATTTGCGATCCTTCCCGGGAGCTGGCCGACATCTTGGATGTCGGCCAAGCTTCCGGGAACTCCCCCAGAGGACTGGCGTCATCGTGCGCAGCACGATGACGCCAGTCCTAGCATTAACCCCTAACTGCCACGAAGTGTGGAGATAGGGAGTTCCAA
Organism: Leptobrachium leishanense; assembly: GCA_009667805.1. Lineage (NCBI taxonomy): Eukaryota > Metazoa > Chordata > Amphibia > Anura > Megophryidae > Leptobrachium > Leptobrachium leishanense. Next base: position 274,217,736 of record CM019063.1, on the reverse strand, counting down.
TGAACTCCCTATCTCCCGATCCGTGGCAGTTAGGGGTTAAATTTTTATATCGTTGGATCGGCCAGAGCATGGCCGTTCCAACGATACCAAACATGAAAGTAAAAAAAATTGTAACAAAAAAAAAAAAAAAAAAATTAAAAAAAAAAATAATAAAAAAAAAATAAACACTTTTTTTTTTTTTTTTTGTTTTGTTAATGCAGCAATATTGTTCCCATTTCAATTATAATGTGAACAATGATGCTGCATTAACGATTTTTGTATGCGGTGCGTTTGTTAAAAATGGTGTCATTTTCCCCAAAAAAAAATGTAACGAGACCCCATCTCTAATTTTTTTAACAAGCGCACCCCATACAAAATATAACCGCAATTGCTCGCATGTTAAAATGTGGAAAAAAACACTTTACACGCTGTAAATTATTGAAAATACATATTTTATTGCATTTTTTGTTATAATATACAAACATGACATAACGTATACATATAATAATGACATATTATGAATCTACCGAGTCTGACGGAAAGAACGATATATAATATGTCGATGTCATATACTAAAATAAGCCTTCAAAACACGTTTAAACATGATGCGCAAAACAGGTAAAAAATGACCTCAGCACAGGGGCGGGAAAAGCCTCAGCAGCGAAAGGGTTAAAAGTCTGATTTATTTATTTATTTTTTTAAATTTACTTATTTTTTCTGTAACAGCCCTCTTTATTATCATTCCCTGGACCTCATATGCAAATTTCAGACATTTTCGCTCAGTAGTTTCTTTGCAAACAGCGTTTCATTTTCACACATTCACACAAACTGTTTTGCTAATTTATTCACTGCCTCGTCTGCGGTCTCAGCTGCTTCGCTGCCTGTGATCGGCTCCTGCTCGGGTTTTTCGACGGGTTAATCCAGATGTTTTTGGTGGTTTTCGGCATGCATTCGGTGGGTTTTGTGGTTCGTTTTCGTCGGGTTTGCGGCAGCCTTTCCCTGCAATTCGGGGACCCTGTGGTGCTTGCTGAATACACCGCAGGGTCACCGAAATTGGGATTGGCAAAAGGAACCGAATTGAAGAGAACAAAAAGTCACCGAATGTGCGGTGACTTTTCGAATCTCTTTGAATTACCCTGTGTGTGTATGTACCACATGGGTGGTTTTTAACAAGATGAAGGTTTATTTTAGTCTTTTTTATATGCTATGATATTAAAAGTTAAGTTTTATTTCCAAGCAATCACAATAACCATTTTTGTTGAACATTCCAATGAGGGTTACCCCCTTGAGCAGTTTCTATTGTGATTGAGATCACTAACATATACATCCTTGGCAATAATAAGACAAACTATATTGACTTTATAGCAGTTTTTGATAAACATTTTCAATATGTAGTTTTAGAGGAAAGAAAGAAAAAAAATAACATATATGTATAGCTTATTTTTATTTTCTGTCTTTTATATATATATATAATTATTATTATTACTAGGTGGAAAGCCTGCCCAGAGCGCAGTCTATTGTTAAGCAAAGCAGCTCACATGGATATATTAGCCCCGCTCACATGGGTAGATTTGCCCCTGCTCACATGGGTATAATTGCCCCAGCTCACACGGGTATATTTGCCCCAGCTCACATGGGTATAATCGCCCCAGATCACATGGGTATATTTGTCCCCAGCTCACATGGGTATAATTGCCTCCAGCTCACATGGGTATATTTGCCCCAGCTCACATGGGTATATTTGCCCCAGCTTACATAGGTATAATCGCCCCCAGCTCACATGGGTATATTTGCCCCAGCTCACATGGGTATAATCGCCCCCAGATCACATGGGTATATTCCCCCCAGCTCACATGGGTATATTTGCCCCAGCTCACATGGGTATATTTTCCCCAGCTCACATGGGTATATTTGTCCCCCAGCTCACATGGGTATAATTGCCCCCAGCTCACATGGGTATAATCGCCCCCAGCTCACATGCATATAATCGCCCCCCAGCTCACATGGGTATATTTGCCCCCAGCTCACATGGGTATTATGGCCCCCGCTCACATGGGTATAATCGCCCCCAGCTCACATGGGAATAATTGCCCCAGCTCACATGGGTATATTTGCCCCAGCTCACATGGGTATTATGGCCCCCGCTCACATGGGTATAATCGCCCCCAGCTCACATGGGTATAATCGCCCCCAGCTCACATGTGTATAATCGCCCCCAGCTCACATGGGTATATTTGTCCCAGCTCACATGGGAATAATTGCCCCAGCTCACATGCGAATAATTGCCCCCAGCTCACATGGGTATTATGGCCCCAGCTCACATGGGAATAATTGCCCCCAGCTCACATGGGTATTATGGCCCCCGCTCACATGGGTTTTATGGCCCCCGCTCACATGGGTATATTTGCCCCAGCTCACATGGGTATATTTGTCCCCAGCTCACATGGGTATAATCGCCCCCAGCTCACATGCGTATAATCACCCCCAGCTCACATGGGTATATTTGACCCTAGCTCACATGGGTATTATGGCCCCCGCTCACATGGGTATAATCGCCCCCAGCTCACATGGGAATAATTGCCCCAGCTCACATGGGTATATTTGCCCCCAGCTCACATGGGTATTCTGGCCCCCGCTCACATGGGTATAATCGCCCCCAGCTCACATGCGTATAATCGCCCCCAGCTCACATGGGTATATTTGCCCCAGCTCACATGGGAATAATTGCCCCAGCTCACATGGGAATAATTGCCCCCAGCTCACATGCATATAATCGCCCCCAACTCACATGCGTATAATCTCCCCCAGCTCACATGCGTATAATCGCCCCCAGGTCACATGCGTATAATCGCCCCCAGCTCACATGGGAATAATTGCCCCAGCTCACATGGGAATAATCGCCCCCAGCTCACATGCGTATAATCGCCCCCAGCTCACATGCGTATAATTGCCCCAGCTCACATGGGAATAATTGCCCCAGCTCACATGGGAATAATTGCCCCCAGCTCAGATGGGTATTATGGCCCCCGCTCACATGGGTATTATGGCCCCGCTCACATGGGTATAATCGCCCCCAGCTCACGTGGGAATATTTGCCCCAGCTCACGTGGGAATTTGCCCCCAGCTCACGTGGGTATATTTGCCCCCAGATCCCGTGGGTATGAGTTGCCCCCAGTTCCTGTGGGTATGAGTTGCCCCCAGCTCCCGTGGGTATGAGTTGCCCCTAGCTCCCGTGGGTATGAGTTGCCCCCAGCTCAGACACTGGATGCACGCGCAGCCTCTACCTGTCGGCCGCGCGCGCATCCAGGAGAACAGGATGCGCACGCAGTGGCCGGATAGAGGCTGCGCGCGCATCCTGTAGAGCTGGATGTGCTCGCAGCAGATGGCGATAGGCTGCGCTCGCATCCTGGTCCACTGGATGCGCGTGCAGCCTATAGCTGTCTGCTGCGAGCGCATCCTATCTTCAGGATGCGAGCACAGCCTTTACCCGGCTGCTGCGTGTGCATCCTGTAACCGCCGCGGCACGCACCGCAGCGGTTGGATGCGCGCGCATCTGGCTCTACAGGATGCGCGCACAGCCTCGACCCTGCTGCTGCGTGTGCATCTTGTAACCACCGCGGCAAGCTCACAGCCGGCTCGTGCCGCGGTGGTTGCATGCGCGCGCAGCCAACTGCCGCTGGCTGTGCGCGCATGCGCAGTACAGGCTTGGCGACGGACACGCCAAGCCTTACTGTATTATAGTATAGATTATCATCATCATTTATATAGCGCCAACAGTTTCCGCAGCGCTTTACAATAATAAGGGAACGAAATACATATAAACGGACATAGGATGGAAACAAGAGGTGTAGAGGGCCCTGCTCATAGGAGCTTACAGTCTAGAGGGATTGGGGTTGAGGATGACAAGAGGAATTTCACTAGATAGCAGGATCACTAGTGCCAGTGGTTTGGGAATGGTGGGGCCATATCTATATACAGTATATTCAAGAAGTATTCAGGCACCTTAATTTTTTCACATTTTTGCATTGCACCCTAATGACACATTTATATTCTCTCATCAATATACTAATACTAAATACCTGAAAATGACAAACCAAAAACTTTATACTTTGGTCATGTGATTGTGAATCTTGTGGAATGCAGCACCTGATTTTTTTTTTCTTCTTGTAAATATATGGTTATTCAAAGTTTTTCAGGATAGCAAGTAGAAACACAACATTGGAACTCGCAGGTTCCCATATGCAAGCAATAAGTGATGGTCACGCAGGACCCAAAACAATAAAGCTAAATCAAGTTATTACATCTGGTATTATGTTGCACAAAATGAAAGACACTAACTTTAATGGGGGGGAGGGGGTAGTGCGAACCAGGCAAAGCCTCCAGGGAGTCCCTAAGATGAGGTAAAATCAGTAGAGGGTGTATATAGGCACATAGTCTGGATCTTGCCAGAGAACTCTTACGTCTCGGGAGGACGACGTCAGAACCCAGAGAGACCAAATAGTGGAATATTGTGCTAATCGATCGGACGCACTAAACATCATGCTTTCGACAGAATGAAGCTCCTCCATACGAGTATACCATAGGGACAAAGGTGGGCATAAACATTGTTTCCAATATAGGGGAATCAAGGCCTTTGCGGTGTTAAGTATGAGGATTGCGTGGGAGCGCTTGTAAAAGGAGACAGGGTACTCATTGAGAGGAAGCAACAGGGCCGCAGGTGAGAAAGCAGGGGGTGGCTCCACAAATCTTGAGAGGATCTCGTATATTCTAGCCCAGAATGGTCGGATGATCGGACAATCCCACCGGATATGAAGCATAGTGCCAATCTCCTCCCCACAGCGCCAGCACAGTGCGGGGATTAGGGGGTAATAGCGGTTGATTACTTCAGGAGTGCAGTACCATAGGTTGAGAACCTTGTATGCGGTTGCCTGTGACTTGCTGGACGAGGAGCAATGGTGTGTCAGGTCACAAATCTTAGACCACTGCTCCTCCGACAGCACTAAATCCAGAATTGATTCCCATTTTCCCATATAGGGAGGTGGTCCGTCCGAAGACGCCGTTCTCAATAGAGAGTAAAGAATTGAGAGGCCATGAGAAAAAGGCCGCGTACGGCAACACAACCTCTCAAAGGTGGTCAGTTGGTGCCCCAGTTGGTGCCGTTGAGGTATACGGTCCAAGAAGTGACCAACCTGCGCATAATGGAACGAATGTATGAAAGAGATCGGTCTGTCTCCCATCAGTTCGGTTAGAGGCCTGCGCCCTTTGGAGTCAAAGAAGTGTGAAAAGCGTGGCATCGACACCGGGACCAGGCGTTGGAACGAGTAAGGGTCCAGACCCGGGGGGTAGTCGTCATTGTAAATCACCGGAGACATAGGGGAAGGGAAGGAGGTAAGGCTGGCTTTAATAGCGGAGACCCGCCCTAGTTTAAAAGTTGCCCAAGTAAAGGGGGACGATCTGGCCAATCTCCCGCCCTGCCCCCGTGGCAACCAGGGGTGCACCGCCACCGGGACTCCCATCATTTCTTGTTCTACCGCCCTCCACAATTTGGTGGATCCCTCTCTTGTCCACTCCACTACCCGGTGCAGGTGACAGGCCCTATGATAGAGTGAGAAGTTGGGTAGAGCTAAGCCCCCATCTGCTCTGGATCGGGTTAGTACCTGGAAGCTCAATCTAGGCTGCCGGCCCCTCCAAATATATTTGGTTACAATGGACCGCAATGAAGATAGGAACGGGCCTGGGAGCGTTATAGGGATTGTCTGCATGAGGTAGAGGATTCTGGGTTGAATGTTCATTTTGATTACCGCTATGCGGCCTAGCCATGAGACATGTGGCTAGTCCCAGGCTGCCAGGTCTCATTGGGATGATTGGAGAAGTGGGGGGAAATTATCCTGAAACAAGTCAGAGCTCTGCTTCGAAACCCAAATCCCCAGATATTTGATCCTGTAAGGCTGCCCATTGGAAAGCGAAGTGAGGTTGTAGTGCCTGGGTTCTGTGGTTTGGGACCGAGATGTTCATGATGTGAGATTTAGAGAAGTTAATGCGCAGGTTAGATAGTTGACCGTATACCTCAAAGGCGGCCATGATTCCAGGTAGTGAAATCTCTGGTCGCGTCACAAAAAATAATAAATCATCAGCGTATCCTGCAACCTTATGGTGGTGGGGGGCCAACCTCGACCCCCGTGATGTTAGGGTCTGTTCTGATAGCAGTCAAGAAGGGTTCTAAAGTTAAAACAAACAGTAGGGGGGAGAGAGGACACCCCTGACGGGTACCGTTTCGGATAGCGAATGGAGCTGTGAATGCGCCGTTTACGCAAATTCATGCAGTCGTGTCCCCATAAAGAGCTCCTATCCAGGCGCGGAGATTAGGGCCAAGGCCCGCATGCGTGAGCGACAAGGAGATAAAATCCCAGTCTACCCTGTCGAAGGCTTTCTCCGCGTCCGTGGATAGGAGAGCCAACTCCTGAGAGGAGCGGTGGACGTGATGCATGAGCTGGAGCGTGCGCATGGTGTTGTCCCTTGCCTCACGGCCCGAGACAAACCCCACTTGGTCCGCATGCACCAGATCAGGAAGAAAAGGCTTAAGTCACTCTGCCAAGACCTTGGCAAACAATTTCAGGTCGCAGTTCAGCAGCGAGATAGGCCGGTAGCTGGCGCAGCAGTCAAGATCTTTACCCTCTTTCAGTAAAAGGGTGATATTAGCCCCCAAGGTCTGTGTTGGTAATGGAACGCCTTTAGTTAGTTCGTTTAAAGCTAGTAATAGATGAGGTGATAGCTGTGGTGCAAACCTTTTATAGTACCGAATGGGGAGGCCGTCTGGTCCCGGGCTTTTGCCTGATTTGGACGATTTAAGGGCCTGGGCCAATTCCTCTGCCGTTAATGGACTGTCAAGAAGGTCAGATGTTTGCTCTGAGACGCGCCTGGTGGAGTGCTTGGATAGGTAGGCAATAATGGCAGAGCGTTTACATTCTAGGTCCTGGGGACAGACCTCTCCCCTCAAGTCATACAGAGAGGCGTAATAATCGTGGACAATTTGTAATAGTTGTGTAGGGAGGCGCTGCAGCATGCCACTAGTATCTCGTAACCTAGCAATATAAGTAGTGGAGCGCCTTTTGGCCAGCATGCGCGCCAGGAGTTTCCCACTCTTGTGCCCGTGGAGGTGAAAAAAGGCTTTAGATCTGAGATAAGCCCCGTGGTAAGAGGAGGACAGGAGTGTTGCCAGGGTTTTACGCAGGTCAGTCAGGCGCGCCAGGCTAGATGGGTCATTGTCCCGTTTATGGGCAGAGGAGACTTGTGCTATTTGCAGGTGGAGATCGTGCCTCTGGGTAGAACGCAGCTTAGCCCTTTCTGCCCCTTTGCAAATGAAGAAACCCCTGATTACGCATTTGTGTGCCTCCCAAACTATAGGGGAAGTGACTGTTCCCCCTGCATTTTCCTCAAAATAGTTAGTAAGAACTTGCCGGTCCTCCTCTTCCACCAGCGGGTCAGAGAGGAGTGAGTCATTGAGATGCCAGTTGGAGATCGTCGGACAGAATAAGGGAGAGCTGATAGTGAGTGAAGTCGGTGCATGGTCAGACCAGGTCGCCGTGCCTATGGACGCCCGGCGCAGTGTGGGAAGGTGGTAATGAGAAACAAATATGTAGTCAATTCTGGAGTACGTCTGGGATGGGGGAGCGTAAAACGTGAAATCCTTATCTGTTGGGTGCAAAGCGCGCCAGCAATCTACTAGTCTGGATGTGTGAAGTGAGTGTCGGCAGGAGCGCAGAATGTGTGGTGGGACGGAGGAACGGCCTGCAGAGGTATCCCAGGAAGGCTCCAGTGGCACGTTCAGGTCACCTCCCAACACCACCAGACCTTCCGAGAAACTGTCCAAGGCCCATAAGGTGGATGATAGAAACCGGTGTTGTGCTTTATTAGGCGCATAGCATGTAGCGAAGGTGTAAACCTGGTCAAGGATGTGGCCCTTCACAAAGACATAGCGTCCTCCCTCGTCCGTCACTGAAATAATTAATTGAAACGGTACCCGTCTATGAAATAAAATGGCAGTCCCCTTAGACCTAGCTTCCACATTATGGCTAAAGAACCCTAAAGGAAAGTGGGAGTTCGTGAAGGTGGGAGCCCTACCGGTTTGGAAATGGGTCTCCTGGATAAAGACCACTGAGGCTTTCTGGGAGCGGAAGTCACGCATGGCCTGTGAGCGCTTCTCAGGGACGTTGAGCCCATTAGCGTTTATGGAGACAATGTGTAGGTCTGCGGGGACCAGGGATGGTTCCGTTCTAGAAGACATTATCGGGTTCATGAACCAAAAAGAGAAAAAAAAAGGGGGGTGGAGAAAAAATAGGGAGGGGAGGAACTATGTACAAAAATTACAAAAGAGGCAGGGGTGACAGGTGCGGCAACAACCTAGGCGAAAACACCTGACGTCAGTCACACTCCTGGAAGTCACCTACCTCGTTGGGGAACGTGAGTGGGCTCCAGGCAGGCCTAGCTAGTCACACAGAAGAAAAGAACCAAATACCTGAGAGCGCGGGAATTCAAGAAGCATCAGTAAAACATTAACAAGGCATAACATATAGGTCAGAAAGAAGGCCCACCGAGGCAGGAAAAAATGAACCTGACCGGAACCAGGGGAAGGGCCAAGACCCCGAAAGAGATATAGCGCAACATCCGCAGTAGTCACTGTATGGTTTGCCAGCGGTAAAGGCACTGCGTGTGTCCCGTGAGGGTTCGAATTACTTACCGGCCAGATGAGAACCCAATAGGAATCACATGTCGTTGTCAGGGCGCTCCATGTGCGGATAATGAAGGCTGGTCTCTCGGAGGAGTCAGTGGTGTCTTCCAGCTTATAAAGGAGAGTAAAATATCAAAATGTCCTGCCGTGGGTTCGTGGGGCAAAATAAAACAGTGAAAAATCAGGGACAGGTAGTTAGAGGATGATGACCTGTCCAGACCTGTTGGCAAGCCGGACAGACAGCACAGGCTGTTGATGGAGGAAAGCGGCGGAGCCGAGTCAGAGCGGCTTCTTACTTTTAAGTGCCAGTGCGTCTGCCCATGCGCCCTTTGTTGCAATCTGGTCGCGGTGGCAGGGGGGCGAGAGGAGAACCTCTAGCCGCCTGAGTGTAGAGTGCTAGTGGGTCCGGCCACGGAAACTGAAGTGGCGGTAACTGGAATTCCTTCGACAGGAGGGCCACGTCTTCAGGTGAATGTACTATGAAGGAACCGTGGTCAGAGATAACAGCCAGGCCTGTGGGGACATGCCAACGGTAGCGGATCTTTTGATCATGCAGCAAGGTAGTGAGGGGTTTCAGGGCTCGGCGGTACGCCAGCGTGGCTGGCTACAAATCGGGGAATAGTTGCAGCACCTGATTTTGACTCTGTGTTAACCTCTCTGGCGGTCTAATTTTTTCAAAATTATGTGTCTAAAAGCGTCTCGATTTTTTTGGAAAGGAAATGTGGTGTTTTATATAGTAAGCCTGTAATAATTAGGAATAACTTACTGAAATCCATGCAAACAAGAGTCTAGTAAACACACTGAGTCAGATAAAGTTTGAAACACAAAATAATAATTTATTATCCCAAAAATAATTATCCAAAATAATGCAAATAAATAATATTCAATAACCTAATCAAACCAAAAACACAGAAAATCTTTCTGAAAACAACAAGGGTGCAATATTAGTCACTGCATATTGCCTCAGTATACATCCTTGGTATCATTTATTTATTGGTTTATTTATCTAGAAACAAGGGACTGCACAAACCACATTTTACTGTACTTTCTATTTTCATTTTTTTTTTACAGTTCAAATTTGCCGCCTGGTCCCGCCCCCCTGCGTCGCGAGGCTCGCAGGGAGCGGAACCAGGAAGCAAGTCGCCAGCCACCGCGATCACACTGCGGTGACTGTGGAGACAGCGAGGGAGCGCAGGATGCGGTGAGTATGTATACAGCCCGAGTGTGGCTCTGGGTTACCGATCACGGTAGCAAAATTTTACCCCAAGTCACACTCAGGTATACTGCCAGGGAGGTTAATGAAAACAGCACAGACTTGTAAAATACATAAGGCACTTAAGTCTGTGAAATTGTTTCATATTCCTTAATTATTTGATGCATGTGCAGAACCTATCCATTGGCTGCTTCTCTCAGGGGGCTGGCTGTCACTAGCAGCCTCAGAGAGGATGACACCATCCTTCAGAGCATGCTGCTTGCCCAAGTGAACAATCTGGTGACCGGCAGCTGATAAATTCAATATCCCGGTTGCTGGTGTGGGTGGAGGAAACTCGTCCAATTGACCCATAAATTTCACTGGATCGGGGCTGGAGGGGGGACAGGTGCTACACAGCCTGGACAATTTAAAACCCTGAAGTGGTCAGGATGTGTGGACTGTCCCTTTAAACCCATGCTGTACAATTGTAATGGAGATTGGGTCAAAGACCTACTGATTCAAAACTAACTTTTAAGGCTGTACGTGCCTGTTGTATTTAGTCATCAACTCCTCAGATGCCTGACTATTCTTGTCGGAGCTTAGATTGGCAGACTAATGGTCTAGATTTCTTTTATAGCCAGAATATATTGCTACTAGAATTTGATCTTCAGTAACAGCGTCTATGGCACGATGGTAAAATATTGCTAGAACTGTGTCCTATTTCCGCAGGAGAGTATGTCCATCTCCCTCTGATCTTCCGAGAGCTACGTATGGAAGGATTTACAGTAGCACGTTGGACGGACAGATACAATGAAGGTCTAGAACAACTCATGCAATGGGTTGTTGAGGTAGGTTTGTCTGACTCGATCAGGCATTTCACATTTATATTAATTCTTTTTCTTTGAAAGTAGATAGGTGCCCTGTACTTGTAGCCACCTGATCCAACATAGATATTTCAGTTGCTACTTTGATACTTAATATAACCTTATAAATTGTGTATGCACCTGTAAAAATGTCATAACCAACTCATCTTGGCTAATATATATTTCCTGTCTTCACACAGGGAAAATTAAAGTATCACGAGCATATCACTCAAGGTTTTGCTAACATGCCTTCTGCATTTATTGGGATGCTTAAAGGAGACAACATTGGAAAAGCCATCATAACTGCAAAATAAATTACCTCATATATTATGATTAATTTGTATTGCATTGTCATCGTCTTGATAAAGGTCCGCAGGGCCGAAAAGTCAATCCTAATTTTAATTGTGTTAATAAAAGTTATATTTTATGTTTTGAAACAAAGTACATCTTCTTCATGTCTGATTTGTCTTCTTCTTCATGTCTAATATGCCCTGGCTTGAGAATCTATATCACTGGGGTATAGTGCATGCCTTTATGAGGATGGTGGAAAGTGCCCTGTTTTGGATGTTATATATCTATATACGGTATATCAGCAGCCAAAACATTCATTTTTTGTGTAACTAAAATGCCTGTCTGGACAAGGCATATCTGCCCCCCCCCCTTTCTTAATATTGAATTTCTAGCAAGTGTGGCTGCTCCAGAGGCCTATAGAGCACCCTGTCAGTTATGTGGTAGGACATATATGTGGGTCTGTGTTAAAAAATCTTCATTATAGCTATACAACTCAGCTGTTGCGCTAGTTAAATCTAAATTAATGCTTCCTATACTTTGTTTCTTAGGTCATTTGTTATTCTTGACTGTCAGCATTGGGGGGGGGTAGAAGCTGAAATCAACTGTTATTAAGTGATTTAGTGTTAGGAAAATAGATAAACACTCAAAAATAAGTACACCAAAATCTATACTTACCTCTAGTCCCACTGTGCAGAGGATGGTACGGCCCACTGTCTCCTCACTGTGCAGAGGATGGTACGGCCCACTGTCTCCTCTTGTCACATTTTGAAGGCCTTTGGGAAAAAATAGTTCACAGTGTCCTTGGCAAAAAAGGATTGCGCAATGCAAACTTGTTAAGGGCTTATTCTGTTCTCCATAGGGATATGGACTCCAGGAGATGACTCCAGTGGTGGCCAGTAACTGTTAGCGGTTTCGAGATTATTATGCGTTTAACCACTGGCATAGTGGCTAAATCCAAAAATCCATATTATTGTCAGAAGAAGGAAACTAATGCTAAAGGCCAAATGCTGAATTCTACAATAAATGCCTCCCTATTATCAGCTCAGCAAGAACAGGGTTCAGAGTACAGTATGTCCTGTTCATAAGAACCCATAAAGGTGAAGGAGGGTTAAATATGATTGACTAGAACCAACGTTTATATTAATTTTTTCAAAGTAGCATGGAAAAGCATATTTTTCATTAATACTAATCTTTTCATGTGTATGAAAACAGATTACTTATTTTATTATAAATACTTTGCAAACGACTTACTAAAGAGAAAAAGGAAAAAAAAGAACAGATTAATGACATTCATTAAAAAAACACTATTCCCTCTAGATGAACCGAGATATATAATGTATATAAAACTTTCATAAATTATTCGCATTACATCATCTTCTCATATAAAAGGATAACCTTATTACCCTAAAAGAGCACCCCTTTTTTTAATCCAAATCAAACTCCAAACGTGCATGCTGCCTATATGTGAAGGTAAAATGATAGCAAGGCTCTGCAACTGCTTAGTGAAATATAGAAAGAAAAAAAATCCTATATAAAATCCTATAGCACAGTGAAGAGTATTTCCTTTCTTTCTATATCATGTCATATAAGAATAATAGATCCTATTGTGAAACCACATAGATTGTATGTTACATTTGCTACTTGAGCTCACTACATAATTGCCAAATTATATGCTTCACAGCATTGCTCAATCTGATTAAATTCCCAATATTGCTGACAGTGTCAAAAATTCTATATTAAACCCTGCTTTTCATTCTGTCATCCAGACTAATATCAATGGTAATCTCATAAAATTTTCCAACGTTTTATTTACTTCAGCACATTAAAGGTAATCTTACCTATCACATGTTTACTTTGCAATTACTCATTTTCACATTATCTTACAAAACTAAAGCCTACTTTCTGATATACATGAACAGATTTAATAAGGGTCAATTATATTACTACTTTTTATTAGGGTTGGGGAAATTAACGATTAATTAATCGTTAAAATTTTTGATCGATTACATTTATTTTGATCAGGGGGGGCCCATCAGCCATCACTCTAGGAGTCCGAATCTGGAGCTGTACTGGCTTCCTGAGTCCCTGGGCGGCCCTACAGCAGCGTGCGAAGCTTTGGTGCCGCCCTCCAGTCACGTGTGCGACGTGTGTGCGCACGCGTCACACACAGTGACTGGCGCAGGAAGAAGACGGCAGGCGAGAAGAAAGCGGAGGAGCGGTGAGTATGGTGCTGCCTGTCTCAGTCCAGCTTCGGACCCAGCCAAACCCCAGCAGGACCCAGGACCCAGGCCCAGAACCAGTGCCCAGACCCAAGACCCAGGGCCGTGACCCCAGGGCCCAGACCCAAGACCCAGACCCCAGACCCCAGGGCCAGGGCCCAGACCCAAGACCCAAACCCAAGATTTCCCCACCATGCGGTGCATTCACCGCAGGGTTCCCGGAGTGCGAGGAAAAGCCGCCGAATGAAAAAATAAAAAGCTGCAAAACCGCCGAAATTATCGGATTCGCTTCGATGGGGCCGGCCACACGCCGACACCCAAGTACCTTCCACTGTCTCCCTTATTTAGAAGACACGGGTGATTTGTATTCATATGAATATTTGGAAAGAAAAAAACATATATAGGGTTTCCCCTAGTGTGTTCCTCTGCAGTTTTCCTTATAGACTACACATGTCACCAAACAGGGAATTTCTCCGTAAGGTGCCATTTCGTGACCATTTGGCTCAAATTTTGGCGAACTACCAGCAAGTATGGTGCCTGTTTGAAGGCAGTGAAATCCCCCATAGAGAAGCAATGGTTAACCTATTCAGAGAACACCGAACAGCAGTGAAAAGTTGCTGAAGTGCCCTGCTGTTCGATGGTTTCATTCAGCAGGTTTATTCAGGCGAATTCCATAGGCTTCAATGTTAAAAATATTCCTGTTTTATTCTCTCCCATATCTAATGAACTGTTTATTCTTTTAATCTGGAGTAAAACGTCTCTTTATTTACAGTTTTTGTAGGATCTTTTAGGCATTTTTGGGGATTTTTTCTCCTTTTTTTTCTATAACGATTTTTCTTTTTTCTGTAAGAGACCTTTTTATTATCATTCATAGGACTTTATATGTAAATTCCAGGCATTTTTGTTCAGTAGTTTGTTTGCAAACAGCGTTTCGATTTTGACACTTTCAAACATTTTATTTTTCTCTTTTTACCCCGTTCAAGGCTTGTCGGCTTTTTACAGAGGATGGTCGGCGCTGTGTCGGCGGCTCGTCCAGCTTTTTCCATGTTCGGTGTGTTTTTTTCAGTGGTTCCGGTGGGTTTTTGGCGGGTTTACGGCAGGTTTTCGGATCTATTCCCTGCACTCTGGGGACCCTGCTGTGAATCTAGCCTTCACCTCAGGGTCCCTCGAGTGCAGGGAACAGATCCGAAAACCTGCCATAAACCCACCGAAAACCCAACAGACCCGGGGAAATTTGATTCCCGGAAGTGCGGGGAACGAGAGACCACCAAAATGTCGGTGACATCTCGGTGCAATCTAAATAACACCCTTAGAGTTGAGCCTAAAGCGACATATGTACTGCACATATGGCTTTTTTTTTTTGTTTGGTAAACCCACTAAAACTGCTCCCAGCAATAAACAGCAAATGCAAAGTTCCAGTAAACCTTAAAAAGCTTTAATACAGCACATATTTAAAGTAAACTAAAATAACTAACCAGGACGCATTTCGCTTAGCGATTCAGCTTCCTCAGCTCATATAAAATACAGTAATGACAATTTTTTTTCCAGTGTAATTATTTAGTGTTCAAGTTTATGTTGGGATAAAAGTTCCGTCCACACTTTGTCATTATTACTATCCCATCCAGCTGCGTAGCTGGAGATAAGGGTGCAGGTGAAGAGTGGGTGGGCTGCCTGTTGGGTGGGGAGGCTGCCCTAGATTTAACCTCTTCACTGGTGCTCATGAGAGAGGATAGACGACAGTCACCCTATGCATTAATATCCTCAGAAGTGTGTGCTAGGGAATGGATATAAAACAAATGTTGACCATAAATTACAACCAAATTAATCACAATGCCAACAATTACTAGTCTGTTGACTGCTAGACATGTATAGATCAGAGTTTGCTTATTCTTAGCGTAATATAATCTAGCCAAGACAAGCAAAGTAGTGCTATGCCAAGATATTGGGAAAGGGTGTGTGTGGTTAATTTTCACTCCCATAAAGGCTTGAATCCAAGTCAGTGTCCTCCCCAAA
The DNA here is from genome assembly GCA_009667805.1 of Leptobrachium leishanense. Lineage (NCBI taxonomy): Eukaryota > Metazoa > Chordata > Amphibia > Anura > Megophryidae > Leptobrachium > Leptobrachium leishanense. The sequence goes on along the minus strand of CM019063.1, from coordinate 274,202,451 downwards.
TTACAAAATGGACATGATAAACATAATTAAGATAGTGCAGGCTTACTCAGCACTTTGCCTCTGATCACTCCACCTGACATAACCCCATCTAGGCTCAGTAATTAGTATGCCAAGGTAGTAGGCACAACCAATGGGTTTTCTACATGCACACTTAATGACTTACAGGTCTATTCACTAAAAGGGTGAAACTCAGAAGAACTGACAGGAGAAGAGCACAATCTAGACCAAATAGCCGATTTGTAAAGTGAGATAAATGGGAGAATTTTTCTGGTTTTGACCTAGAATATGCACTTCTTCAGTCATTCTCCTGCGTTTCACCTTTCTTTGACTAGACCTGTTAGCTTTCATAGTGCAAAACAATGAAAGAAACGCTCAGCTCTCTGAGACACTAATGCAATGGATTAAGATGTGCACAGCATACATTTACCTGCATTTCCAAAACATAAAAGTAACATAAGCAGCTAAAGTAGCCAGTTGACATTATATTATGCAGGTGGATCAACCCCTGATTCTCATTTACCTATAAATGTGCAAAACTATAAAATAAATGCCTGTAATATTATTTCTTCAATGTGGCATGGGTATATTGTTGAGAAATTCTAAGATGGTTATTGCTTCTAATTACATACCTATATTTTCCTGGTTATGAAAGAACGTTAATTTCACTACTTCCATTTTATACATTGACATCAACATGTATGTAGATGTCATTCTTTAACTGAGACGCAAAATATAACAAACACTCAGTTATAAAAAAAAAAAAAAATGGGTAAAGGAACATAACTGTGTCTCAGGACCAGACTGGGACTGAAATTCAGTCAGATAAGGAGCAATTGGTGTATATACTATCGTGTGCGCTGAGCTATAACTGGGACACTTATGGGAAAAATTAGGATTCGCTAATTTCCCCATAGCGTCCCAGTTTCCATAGCAGATCGCAGGGCAGGTGCCGAGTCCGGCAGCCTGCACCTTAGTGATCGCTGAGCTCGCAGATGCTGGGGGCCGCGCTACAGCACCGTCCCCAGTATTCCCTCCATGGCATCCATAGGACGCCTTTGAGAATCGCGCTGCCAGGTCACATGACCAGCAGGATCTCGCCTCTCGTGAGATCCTGCTGGTCGGCAGAGGGAGATGGGACTTTCTTCCCCAGTCTCCCTCTCCTCACGGCGGCCAGAAGCAGCAGATCAGGCTGCCTTTGAGTATGTGATTTATTTTTATTTTTTTCGGGGGGGGGGGTTGAGCTGCAGGTGACAGATTCTGCATCTTTACTGTACAAGGATTTTCAGCAATTGTAACCCCATGAATCATATCCCTGTATATTTAAGTGTCCTTGGGCAAGACAACACCTAGTGGTACATACTTGCCTATCACACAATGGGCACTATTACATTCTATTAATGTATTAACGCCAGCGTTAGCCCTCACCTTCGTGAGTGGTAACGTTAGCATTGGTGGCCCTAGCACGGGCCAACCATATTGCCATTCGAACGCTAATGGCTTATAAATCCGTTAGCGATTCGGAGCTTGCGCTTTTCAGCACGAAGCGGAATCCGTTAGCACCAGGTCCTGGCTGTGGTTAACTTTCGAATTAATAACAGTCGGACAGTAATTAGCATTAGGACTTTGTAATCCTAAGGCTAATTAACTCTTACGATGCAGGCTGCTGGTTTAGCGCCTACCCCGTAATATCACGCTAAAACAGGGATGCTAAGGAGAAACCTGCAGGCGTAGGTTTTTCTCCCTAGTGTCCCCCGTTTTAGCATTGGGATCGTAATAGTGCTCAATATGGGCTGTGGAGGCCAATGGTAACATCTCTGCCCTTCGGCTGTGGAGAAGCATGTCAAATCCTGAAGGAAAAGGAATCCTCAGACCACCATCTGCTGACCTATAAGAAGGACCCTATAAGTAGTTAAATGACACCCCATGAATTATAATAGTTTTAAGATAAATTGATAGTCAGCAGTATTATAGGACTAAGGTTCACTTCTCGAGATGTTTGCAAATGTCTTTAGAATAACAAGGACACTGATGTTTGCAAATGTCTTTAAATGCTGATGTTTGCAAATTTCTTTGAAGTGATGTCTGGAAAAGTGCTGATGCCTGAAGAAATGCTGATATCTCAAGAAATCACATGCCGAGGCCACGGGAAGGTCTAGAAATGTGTCACCAGACCTGTATTGAAACTGGCCAATGAACTATGTTATGTTTTGAAAATGTTAACTAATGAAATAAAGAGCCAGCGCCTTGACACAGGGTATAAATATGTGTCAAGAACCGTTGGAAGGCAGAGAGAGGGATGCCAGACTAAAATATGCCTCGTGTGTTTTGATTTCTCTCTCTCTCCCTGCGCAGAAGGAGAGTTAACTCAAGGTGTGCCTAAGACAGGGTCTTAGGGGTTAAGGACGGACAATTGGAGACCATTATTCTCTTCAATCTGGAGGCACTGCTGAGATGAACAGTCACCCCTCGTCCTGGTGAGTATATTGTCTTGTCTGGACGAGGGCAATGACAGCGTTTATCTCGAACTAAAGTTAGTTGTCCATGTCCTATAGAAGTTAAAAGAAAACGTTGCCAGGGGCCGTTTATTACAAATTAAAAGAAAACGTTGCCAGGGGCCGTTTTATTTAAAGATGGAGTGGGTCAGGGACCACACTCAATAGAAGGGACATTATATGTCCAATTGATCACACCTTGCGTTAACCCTCATAAAATGTATAGAGTATAAGAATATTACAGTATAAGAATATTACAGTATAAGAATATTACAGTATTAGAATATTAGAGTGTTAAGATTCACTGTTGTAAGGTAAGACAGACGTCCATCAGTTGTGATAATAGAGTTATAAGTTAAAATAACGAACAATCCGCAAGGTGAGGCGGAAAAGTCGTTATGTATATGTATATATATATATATGTATATATTGTTAAAGTATATATTATTAGAGTGATAAGTTAATTGGGTGGCATGAAAATCTGTAAAGTATGCAGACTTTTGCCCCTTTGTATACTGATGGTACTGTGTATATATATATGTATATATAAGAGCTGACTGGTTGGACATTGTTTGCTGTGAGGTGTATGTTGTATTAAGCAGAGGTGTTTGTTGGCCATTTGTGTGTTAGTTGCTGACTGATGGGGTGGATGATGTTGGTCATGTATGCAGTTACTAACCGGAGATATATATATTGTGAAGCTAGTTTTTATATACTATTGGATTGTGGTTTATAAATTTTTGTTTATGATATGAAGGAATTATATAACTACAAAATAAAAGTAAAAGATTAGAAGTTTGATTCTCGAGATTAGGGGAGGATTCACTAAATAAGTTTTTATTACTTATCCTTAAATTAGCTCATCTTTTGTTGATCTATGTGGCATAGAGATATATATATATATATATATATAGTAAGAATTTAAATTGTTTTTCTTTTCGAGCACTGTGAAGAGTCTCTCTTTTTTCTTTCTTTCTCTATTTTACCTGCCTGATTATTCAATTGTACAACTAACCATGGGTATTTAAAGTAGCAAGGTTAAAGAATATCCCTTACTGAAAATAGGAGAGTTTTGTAAAGATTATGTAGCACGAGTAGGGGGCACAGATTGCTATTTAATTAACCCATGGATAGATAATCTAGCGGGATGGACAGAAGCAGTGGGAGTTGTGATCCTTTCCTCAGACAGGGAGACCACAGCCCATTCTATATGTATATAGTGAAAGGATTATGTCTCGACGACACCGAGGCATGGCCCTATTATCAGGGAGACCCTCAGTGGGATATGCAGTATATGAAATTGGGGAGGGGGGGACAATGATTAATGGTGAAACAATGTAGAAGAGGGACCCCATTGTCCTCTGACAGCGCCAGACTGCATAAAATAGAACAGAGTATACCACGGAATAAACAAGAAATACCCCGTGTCAGCTGGGAACCACGACCCCTCCGTCTTATAGACAATCCATATATCCGTCCCTTTACTGAGACAGAGGTCTTGGGTGCGGTGGGGGCAATAGAGGATTTGAACCCTTTGGCCCCATCCACATCCAAAGACGCGGAAAAAAAAAAAAAAAGAAAAGAGAGGAAGTAAAAGAGAAAATAGAAAAAAAAAAAAAAATAAGCAGAAGAATATATACTGCCTTTCGTTATTATGGCCACTCGCATATAACAAAGGATCGCCATTAATAAGCCCTAAGATATGAGAATAACACCAACAAAACCCATTTTCCATTTATGACCGTGGGGAATAAGTTACTTAGAAATAGAAGATATTAATAGAATTTTTAAACATTGTAAAAAAAAAAAAAAAGAGAAAGAGGACGGACTACGTCCTATGATTGACCAGTTTCTACAGGATGGTATCCTGGAACCTGTAGTCTTCCCCTTCAGTACCCCAATTAACCCCGTGAACAAAGCTGACGGGACTGTCAGGTTCGTTCAAGACTTGCGCGCAGTTAATTCCCTAGTGATTCTAATTGCGCCAATTGTCCCAGATGTCACGTCACTTCTGTCATCAATATCAGCGACACATACACATTTTTCTGTAATTGACCTGAAGAATGCATTTTTTAGCATCCCTGTACATCCGGAAACGGCATTGCTGTTCGCATTTCACATTTGAAGGCACCCAATTTACATGGAAAAGGTTATCTCAGGGGTACATTGATGCCCCGGTGGTCTACAGTATTGTACTGCAGGCCACTCTGAAATTCTGGCACCCCAGCCATGGTTCTGTCCTGCTGCAATACGTGGATGATCTCCTCGTATGCAGTTCATCAGAGGAGGCCTGCCGGGAGGATGGTAAAACACTTCCTCGTTGGTTACAGGAATGTGGGTACAAGGTTTCCCTTAAAAAATGAAATGCAGTGGTGTTAAACGCAAGTTGAATATTTAGGGTTTGTTCTCAGACAGGGGGAACGGAGCATCAGTCAGAAGAGAGTCCAGTCTGTCATGGCCTGGTCAACCCGAAAACTAAGAAGGACATGTTGTCATTCTTAGACATGATAAACTATTGCAGACAGTGGATCCCTGACTGCTCCTAATATGATAACATTCTGAGACAAGCCACCCTGTTGGGTCAATCCAATATGATAACATGGTCTAATGAAATGTTAAATGCTTTTAAGGTTCTCAGAAATGCAATGATGATAAGCCCCGCGCTAGGCCTCCCTGATTATGTACTTTCATTTCATCTGTTTGCAAGGGACAAGTGTACAACCAAGGCCGGGGTACTGACTGCGCATGACGCAAGGGGGCCGGTTGTGCCCCGTAATTTTTTTTTTCCAAAGATTTTGCCAGTAACGGTACAAGGGATGCCGCCTGTTTGCGTGCCCTGGCAGCATGTGCAATGGTCGTTAGTATGGCAAGCCAATACACATTAGGGTACGATCCTTATCTACCCACAACCCATGATGTGTTTTATTTTTACTTAAGGGCATACATACACGGCACATGTCACAGCGCTTTAGTGGATATGAAGTCACACTGCTAAGCAACCCTGCACTGCACATAGAATACAGTTCAAGTGTCTCTGGTCCAGCACCAATCCTAAACGCTTTCCTGGGTCTTAAGAATCCCTCAGATACCATCCCACTCGAACATGACTGTGCTCTCTCCATTGCGTCTGAAACTGCACCCCGCACTGATCTCATGTCAACACCTGTTCCGGACGCAGATGTCGTCTTTGTTGACGGCTCCTGTACCCGCCCCAATGACAACACTTATCATGCAGGCTCTATGCGGGTAGACCTGTCACGATATACACTGACTCCAAATATGTTATGGTGTGGTCCATGACCATGGGACGATATGGGAAAAGAGGGGATTTGTGGCCGCAGATGGCAAGAAGATTTCCCATTCGACCCTGGTCACGGACCTCCTAGCAAGCATTCTTATGCCCTCTCAGATAGCGGTGTTACATTTTAGAGCACACACCAGAGCCTCAGATCCTATTGCAAAAGGGAATCATCTGGCTGACCAAGCAGCTAAACGAGCAGCACAACAGGACATAGCTAAACTAGTAATACCGGGTTTTGCGACCTCCCACAATGGATAGGGACCAATTATTTTGTACTTTACAAAAATATGCAACCACAGAAGAGCTAAAGAATTGGAAATTGGTACTCCCCATCATTCTGGCTGAAATCAGAATGGCGGTTAATAGGAACACAGGCTACTCCCCCTTCGACATACTTATGGGCAGACCCTTTCCATTACCATGGTCTACAGGTAGGCTAACAGTGGAGACAGGGGACTTAGAGCAGATAAGGGATGAATATGTTAGGCAGCTGATCTCAACCCTCGAGACAACCAGAGACGAAGTTATATTTAAGTTCCCCTTTCTTTCAGACAAATCTACCCACCTATTTAATCCAGGAGACAAGGTGCTGGTAAAACGGCTACAGAAAGGAAAAAGACCAGAGGATTTCGCCTATGGACCAGAGACCACGGTGGAGCCGTAACCCGCACAGCTATACTGACAGAGGACAGCCCAGTCTGGATTCACGCCTCTCGAGTCAAGCGGATTCAACAAGGGACCCTCTCGAGTCAAGTGGATTCAACAAGGGACCCTCTCGAGTCAAGCGGATTCAACAAAGGACTCAACAAGGGGTACTAACGGGGGCAGCTAATAGCCTTGGCCTCCATCAGGAAGAGGACCCGGACCAAGAAATGTGAGGGTAGATAGCCCTGGTTTCCAACAAAGAGAAGATGACAACCAATGATCCTTTTCGAAGAGTATGGAGACGCATGGGGGGGGGGAAGAAAAAGACTGAAATAATATGTTTACCCCCCCCTTCGGAACATATATCACAACCCCTATTGTCCACACCCCCTACCAGAAAGAACCCCAACCCAAACCATCACTGTCTGGCCACTGTTGTTTCTTTATTGTCCACCATTACTGCAGTATGATACTGTACAAGGCAACTGTATATATATGTGTAACCGATGAGTACTGGGGACATAATTGTGATTATTGGGGCGCAGTGGGGTGGGACACGGGCAATATGGGATATGGTACCTCTGATGCCGTAGTTAACAGATGGGGATATAAACCAGATAGCGCCGCATGACGACGCAGTTCGAGGGATAAAGCCTATTAAATCGTATGACTTTAATTGGGAGAGGTGGGTGGCGGTGCTCAATCAGAAGCGGAGCTCAGACAGTACAATTTCAGATGTAAATGTTTGGATAGAATGGGTAAAATTTAGTGCACTAAACAATAACCGTACAAATTGTTATGTGTGTGGTGCTGTTAGGCCACATCTAGGCACCGTACCTTTTAATATTCCGCAAGATGAAGAAGAATGTTTTCTTAGTTTATATACTAACACCACTGATAGCCAGAGTTTATGTGAATATTGGAAGAATAGCTACCCTATACTAACACGCCTCCCACAACCAGGAGAAGGGAACATGTTTACCCAGGGAACTATACCTGCTATAGGTCAGTAGAAAAAGGTAGGAACCTCACCTTCTTCCCCGAGGGTTATTGTGCCAATTATAGCAATATCAACAGTATTAAGTTACAGAATCAAGTTTTTCTGATTGGGGATCTCTACTGGATATGTGGAGACCTCAAGATTAGGGCGCGTCTGCCCCTTCAATGGTCAGGTGAATGTGCCCTAGCTAAGGCCATAATGGGATTTCATATTGTTTCGGATCCTGAGGAAATTCCAAATATTAGCTCACGTCGCAGGAAAAGGGAAGTCCCAAGCCCACAAGGTAGTCTTGATCCGCATGTCTATATTGATGCTATAGGGGTACCAAGAGGGGTCCCTGATGAATTTAAAGCAAGGGATCAGGTAAAGGCAGGGTTTGAGTCATTCCTAGCACCTCTTTTACTATTAATAAGAATATAGATTGGATTAACTATTTATATTATAACCAGCAGAGATTTGTTAATTATACTCGCGAAGCTTTACAGGGCCTCGCTGACCAACTACAATCCACATCCATTATGACGTTCCAGAACCGGATGGCTCTGGACATGATATTGGCTGAAAAAGGTAGTTTAGGAAGATAAATAGGCACTGGGAGACTGCCATGTGTTACCAGTTCCGTGGCAGGTACAGCCCCCCCTAGTTCTATATTGATCCACATGGGTATTGAGGGTCTCGCTCCCCAACCCATACTAACTTTCAGTAGATAGATGAAACAAAGAAAGAATCAAATAGTATGATCATACTATGATTCTAAGAGGGGATTGAAGGAAAAGGAATCCTCAGACCACCATCTGCTGACCTATAAGAAGGACCCTATAAGTAGTTAAATGACACCCCATGAATTATAATAGTTTTAAGATAAATTGATAGTCAGCAGTATTATAGGACTAAGGTTCACTTCTCGAGATGTTTGCAAATGTCTTTAGAATAACAAGGACACTGATGTTTGCAAATGTCTTTAAATGCTGATGTTTGCAAATTTCTTTGAAGTGATGTCTGGAAAAGTGCTGATGCCTGAAGAAATGCTGATATCTCAAGAAATCACATGCCGAGGCCACGGGAAGGTCTAGAAATGTGTCACCAGACCTGTATTGAAACTGGCCAATGAACTATGTTATGTTTTGAAAATGTTAACTAATGAAATAAAGAGCCAGCGCCTTGACACAGGGTATAAATATGTGTCAAGAACCGTTGGAAGGCAGAGAGAGGGATGCCAGACTAAAATATGCCTCGTGTGTTTTGATTTCTCTCTCTCCCTGCGCAGGAGAGTTAACTCAAGGTGTGCCTAAGACAGGGTCTTAGGGGTTAAGGACGGACAATTGGAGACCATTATTCTCTTCAAATCCCGTTCAGCACATCTGTACCATACAACTGTGGAGAAGCAAGTCCTCGACTTTACGAGAAGAGGGTTCAAACTAACCACCACGTCGCTGATTATGGAAAGCTGACTCTATCCCACTCGGGAAGACAACACCAGCGAGTGTACTTGGGCAAAACACCTAACGATATGGATGCGCCTACCTCACATAATGCATGTACTTCTTATAGATTGTAAGTTCCCTTGAGAACATGGTCCCCCTGAATCAGGCCGTATCATCCATATGTGGTATTCTAACGCAGCCCTCGAAATTTCCACTTGCCTGCTCGCATTTGGCGAGTGGAAATTAAATGTGTGCGAGTGGGGAGGACCGAGACAATGTGTGCGCGAGTAGGGACAGGCGTTTTTATTTTTTAACTGCCGCAGCAGTCATATCGGCGGCGTGGCAGCGTTAGGCTTAGGCTCCGCCCCCTCCAGCGTGATTTGGTATAGCCACGTGCGGCAGGTCACCTGACCCACCACGTTATGCGTCACAGGACAGGGCAGCATTCTCCTCGTGTTCTCCACGCAGAAGAGCCATCAGAGCCAGAAGATTCATCGGGAGCCAGCGGAGTCAGAAGAGTCAGCGGGAGACAGAAGAGATAGCGGAGACAGCGGGACCCATCCAAAAATGAATGTAGAGCAGCGGAGGCCCAATCTGCTGCCTGTGAGTTGTCTGGTAAGTGCCAAATTTAGGGGACCTGCAGGGGCGGACTGGGCCGGGGGGCAGGGAGGCAAATAGCCCCTGGGCCGGTCTTCAGCCTAATAAAATGCCTGGTGTGGCCGCTGCTGTGTGTGTCTCTGTTTATAATGAGACCAGCCGGCTGCTACACACCGCAGCCAGCTGGTCTATTTACCAGGAGCCGCAGGGTGGGTCTTAAGAGTGTGCACCCTGTGCAATGCGATCGCACAGGGGGCTCGCTCTCATTCATCGTCCCCTAGTTTCCTCAGCGGTTCCCTCCTCCTCTGCTGCAGCAGCAACTCTGGGAGGAAGTGACTGAGTGTTTTGTCACTTCCTGCAGCTGCCCAGGTGGGAAGTAGAGACTGAGCACTGGCTCCTCATGTGGACAGGGAATGGAGCTGCGGAGGATTTGCTGTGGGCGGTCACATGGCACTGCTTTCCTTGCCTGATCTCTTGAGAGTGCTGTGTAAAGCTGCTGCTGGTAGGGGATCCACAGATCCAGTACAGCCTCCATCATGTTTCATGCATTGGTAAGATTGCTTGCAGGTACAATATGCCATTATATTCACAGTCTGCCTCTCCCTCTATAACTTCATGGACCTAGTCATGTCAGAAGCATATTCTGAACACTCAGTGTATTCTTTCAGAGACAAGGCCAGCTTTACAATGTCATCTACAAACTGTACATCTACCCATATACCAATTTATACCACTTAAGACCAGCTCTCCAGCTCTTTCCCACACAAGTGATTAGCTCTATAATAGCATCTGCTCTGATCCCTGCTATGATTTTATTACTGATCTGTCTCTGTATCCATAGACCTCTCTCCTTCATATGAATGCATGAGATTAGTTTCAGCTCAGCAACTTTCACTGCAATGCTTAAAAGATCCCCCCAAAATTCACATAGATTTGATAAGGCACCTCAGTCACTTTGTAAGATGTCCCCAGGCTGCTGCTTTGTGCACTGTGCATGGTGTCCTCTTAGGCTAGGGTCAGACGAACGTGATTTCTACGGACTGTGCGTCCGTGCAGTACGGACGTACGTTAGTACAGAAGACGCATTAGTGGTCACACAGTCCGTTTTTTTTCACTGACATATATTTTGACGGATGTAGGAGGGAAAATAAATTAAAAAGCAAAACCATTTTGTCCGTGAAAAATGCTGGACGTGTAAATGCAGTCTGACCATGCTCCATCACTCACACACAAAGCTATGCAGACGTTGTGGACGTGGCGCACTCCGCACGTCCGTTCTAGCAGTATTACGTTCTTGCCTAACCTGCGTCCGTTTGCAGCGTCCATCATGCGTCGGCACTTCTGTGTGACGTACTTCGTGTGTGGGGCTCCATTTAACACAATTGTATGCTATCACGGACGTACTTATGTGCGGCAACACGGACGTTAACATTTTATTCTGAATAAAACATTTAACAGTGTAATTTCGTAGATAATTTAAGAGGGTGTGTTTAGGGGCGGAGTTAAGGGCAGGTAGGTGGGGCAACTGGTGGCGAGTAACTCTTAAGGCCTGGCTAGTAGCTCAGGACTTGAAATTTTGAGCCCTGTTCTAACGTATCAACCCCTTGTACACTGATCTTGTAAAACGCTGCAGAATTTGTGGCCTAACTACAGTAGGGAGTGACCACAGACGTCTCCCTTTATTCTGCCCTCTCCCTGGCTGTTGTAATGCAGTAGTAAAATTTATTGAATGTTTTCTTACATTGAGAATGGGGGCTGCTCTTTGTTGCTACTTAATAGTAATATAGGGTGTCAGGAGTAAGAGCTCAGAGAGAGTTTTATTTGTCCCCAAAGAGAACTCTGGGATTGCATTAAAAACGTATGAACATGTAGTTGTATGTGCTAAATATCATTTTTCATTGTATTGTGGTGCAAAGTAATGTAGACACATTATTGGTAGTCAATGGGTTAAATACAAACATTAAATAATTTGAAGAAATAATATTTCGATTTCAGCAAATATGTATATGAATAAAAGCCTCAGAATGAAAACAACATTAAGAAAATGTTTTCACGGGATCCTTTCATTCCTTAAAATATAAGGGAAAACCAGCGTGTCATTTTCTTTTAAAACTTCATAATTTCATTTGCAATGAGTTGCACACCCTATTGGAAACAAATGGTTGCATTCATATTTAACATTGATTTTTTTTTCTTTCTGAAACACCTTCTTTTCATTAGAACTGTTAGTCATTGGAGCATTTCTTAACATCATCCTGTGCCCTGAGGCCTGTTGCAATCACTCCTTGTTTTGCTTCGTATTTCCATGTTCCAGCTCGCCAGGCTGGATTGTTTTCGCAAGGATCAGCACACAACACACCCAAATTCTTTTTTCCATGAGAAGAGAGAAATTTATTTGTTGTATTATCTCATACATGTGTGTTGAATATACACTATATACTCTAATAACTGTGTTACTGCAATCTTAATTCTCAGCAAAATTAATCCAAACACATAGGGGGCTATTCACTACGCAGCATCGAGGTATTGAAGATCACCATAAGTGCAAACAAAAGAAAAATCTATTTTGTTGCAACCACAGCGAAATTTGGCAGAGAAGAAAAATGCAACAACAGCAGGTAAAGCTGAAGCAGACAAAGGTGAACAATGCTGAACAATGGCACCACTGTTAGTCTTTCAGTAAAATGCCTAAACTCTGGAAGTGATTGAACTGAGGTGATAATCAGCTGCCTTTGCTCTCTAAGAGCTATGTGATATCCATCCCTTAATGGCATATCACATATAAAGTGTACCTGGTCAGTACAGGTGCACCTTAATTCTTTAGTTCTTTCTTCTACAGATCGAGCACCCCAAGCATTCCAAATTTCGGATTCTTACGGATTTCAGAATCTGGGAGAATTCTTTGTCAGAGAGGAAGGGAGATGCATCAGGGGAGCAATGATCCTTCCCTGTTCAGCATGTACACAAATTTGGAGAGCTGTGCATCCTTTTTCGAGGGACATGCTGTATACAGCCAGCATGTCTCTCTGCAGCATGTCACAGGCTGGAGCTGACCAGAGTTTCTCAGCAAGTGCGGCGCTTTGCTGCAGACGTCAGAGCCGCTTCGCCGAGAAGGAGGACCATCTGGAGTGTCAGGGAGGTAAGTAAAACTAAAATCCAGAAGACTTCAAAAATTCTGCATTTCGAAGTCTTCCAGATTTTAGAATTCTGAATAAATGGTGCTCAATCTCTTCTTCTATGAATATTGTTATTATTACTACTATGTTGTTGAACGTGAAAGGTTAATCAAGACAGATTGTGTAGCGCATTCTCCAAAAATGTATCACAAAAATGACACTAACGTTGTGCTAACTGACAGCGTTAATACTCCTGATCTTATCACTCCTATTTAATCCTGCTTTTATTTAATTATTTATTTTAAGAATTTAATACATAATATAGGTGGTACTTTTTATCCTTTTGTTTTGTTGCTGCCTGTGAGCAACACTATACTATGCTTTTTTTCCAGTTGTATATTTCTCCAGTTTGTTGAGCCCCGAATTAATATTTTAGCATGATACAATGATATACTGCTTTTTTAAACTTTTATATATTGTTTCTATATCACTACTTTATCCCAAGTTGGATCTAGTCCATGAGCTGCGCACAGCAGGTATACACTAATTTAAATTATACCACAATTGTGAGTCCTAACAATCACATGTAGATATCCAAAACATTCTGCCTGCATATTGAAGGTCTGAAGTAAATACAGTTGCAAATAAAGACGAATGTGTCCTTTTATTGATAAAAAAGATGTTACATTATACATTTGCTTGTATGTGTACCATTTTGCATAGGTCAGACAGGTGATTTTGATAGTATCCTTGGCACAAGAAAATGTCTTGGTTAATTTCAATTAAAAGAACAGGGCATTAATTTGGATTGCAATACTTTTCCACTGACGTCTGTAGATAGTCTGCGTTACCTCCTTGAAATTGTTCCACCTGCAAAAAAAGAAGATAAAGAAAGGACACTTATATAACACTGTCAAGCTTAATGGTCTAGATTTCTTGATCAGAAGGTACAGCTGCAATGTCCCATTTGTCCCGCTTTGTGTGGGACAGTCATGAATTGAGTGCACTGTCCCAAATGAGAAAGTATTTCTCTGTGAGACAACTTGACAGTCCCCCTTTCAGGACTGGTCCCCCCTTTTATTCCTGGTCAGGGAATAGCACGCTCTGTTATAAGCATGGCCAGTGATTTATGTCACATCAATAAAGTGCCTGCTTCTAGGCCCACCCACCCATTTCCAGATCTTATGCATCCTAATATTGAAAAGGTATAAAATTTTAATTTGCATTAGCTCTCCTTTTTATGAAAAAAAAAGGTTTATTTGTATCTTTGTGCCCACTTGGTGAGTCTAAGTCAGTGTTTCCCAAACCTGTCCTCGGGACCCTCTGCCTCACCAGGTGTGCCAGATATCTGAAGCACAGCACAGGTGATATGATTTGCTGCTCAGTGATTGCAGGATTCAATCTGCATTTCCCCAAGGTGATCTGCAAAATCTGATCTAGTTGAGGGTCCCGAGGAGAGGTTTGGGAAACACTGGTCTAAGTGGTCTGCCCAGCGCCCATGCCCCTACATGTGCCAATAGGTTTTCAATTAAAGTTGCTAGTATAGATCATCCACTAGTACCACCTTTTTCCTATTGACTGCAGTTTGTTGTTGTTTTTCTTTTCTTCAAAGAAAACAGAAAAAATCCCCCCCTTAACCCTTATATTGTCATGATCAAGTTCACTCAATCTTCAAAGTTCCTGCAGGAGCCCAACATTGCGTAAATTTGATCTGGTCTTTTTCTGGAGCAATGAGCGGGAATTTCCTTAATTTCAAACAAGATTCATTGGCAAATATTCTACAGAATGTGTTCATACATTGTGCTGCAGCTCGTGGAACTGCACTCTGTCCCTATCTGCCTGTCAGGGACGTGCACTCAGGGGTGGCAGGGGAGGCGGAGCCTCCCCTGTCATGCCAGTAAATTAATGAGCTCATTGTGTGTATTGTAATGACATGTGATGTGTGTGTATGTACATTTAAACTGTAAATAAATTGTTATTTATACTCATACTCACCTCTCCTCGCTCCCTCGTTGTGCTTTGTTTCTTCTCTGTCCGCTTTTTTTTTCTCCTGCAGCTTTCACTTTCTCAGTTTGCCGGCTGCTTTGTGTGTGTGTGTAATACACTACACAGACAGCAGGGGCAGCACTGAGCCAGCCTAGGCTACGCAATTTATGCAGCCCAACGCTACGCTAATTGCAGAGCTCAGGCTGGTAGCAGGCAAGCTCGTCATTGCCTCCAGGCAATGACAGCAAATGAAGCTTGTGCCAATGGGAAAGCTCCATTGTCTCAAGCAAGTTTTTTTTTTAAAAAAAAAAAAACACCATGGGAGGCAGTGCTCCCATGGTTTGATTGACGCAGGACAGTCATGTGACTGTCCTCATCAATCGTGGGGGCGGGCAGGGAGATCACAGCAGTGTGACTGTGACAAACCCCCTCCAGAAAGTGCTGAGCGCATGTGTGTGTGATAAACACAGCACACATGCGCTCAGCACAGAGGGAGGGGGGGGGGTTGTCACAGTCACACACTCTCAAGCTCCAGCAGCTCCTCCTACATCACCTGACCTCGTGCCAGCACCACAGAGACACGTGGGACAGGAAGCAGCCGACCTCTTCTCTCTTGGACAGCACAGCCAGTGAGGAGCTGTCTCAGGTAAGTAAGGAGCCCTCCCCTGCAGGAACCCTGTGACTCTGCTGGGGCAAATCCATGAGCTGGGGCACATCCATGAGCTGGGGCACATCCATGAGCTGGGGCACATCCATGAGCTGGGGCACATCCATTTGCTGGGGCAAATCCACGTGCTGGGGCAAATCCACGTGCTGGGGCAAATCCATGAGCTGGGGCATATCCCATATCCATGTGCTGGGGCATATCCATGTGCTGGGGCATATCCATGTGCTGGGGCAAATCCATGTGCTGGGGCAAATCCATGTGCTGGGGCACATCCATGAGCTGGGGCACATCCATGAGCTGGGGCAAATCCATGTGCTGGGGCAAATCCATGTGCTGGGGCACATCCATGAGCTGGGGCAAATCCATGAGCTGGGGCACATCCATGAGCTGGGGCAAATCCATGAGCTGGGGCACATCCATGAGCTGGGGCAAATCCATGTGCTGGGTCAAATCCATGTGCTGGGGCACATCCATGTGCTGGGGCATATCCATGTGCTGGGGCATATCCATGTGCTGGGGCAAATCCATGTGCTGGGGCAAATCCATGTGCTGGGGCACATCCATGAGCTGGGGCACATCCATGAGCTGGGGCAAATCCATGTGCTGGGGCAAATCCATGTGCTGGGGCACATCCATGAGCTGGGGCAAATCCATGAGCTGGGGCACATCCATGAGCTGGGGCAAATCCATGAGCTGGGGCACATCCATGAGCTGGGGCAAATCCATGTGCTGGGTCAAATCCATGTGCTGGGGCACATCCATGAGCTGGGGCATATCCATGAGCTGGGGCACATCCATGAGCTGGGGCAAATCCATGTGCTGGGGCAAATCCATGTGCTGGGGCACATCCATGAGCTGGGGCAAATCCATGTGCTGGGGCAAATCCATGTGCTGGGGCAAATCCACGTGCTGGGGCAAATCCATGAGCTGGAGCATATCCCATATCCATGAGCTGGGGCATATCCATGTGCTGGGGCATATCCATGTGCTGGGGCATATCCATGTGCTGGGGCATATCCATGAGCTGGGGCATATCCATGAGCTGGGGCATATCCATGTGCTGGGGCATATCCATGAGCTGCTGGGGCATATCCATGAGCTGGGGCATATCCATGAGCTGGGGCAATATCAATGAGAGGAGCTGGGGCAGTATATCCATGAAAGGAGCTGGGGCAATATCCATGAGAAGAGCTGGGGCAGTATATCCATGAAAGGAGCTGGGGCAATATCCATGAAAGGAGCTGGGGCAAAATCCATGAGAGGAGCTGGGGCAATATCCATGAGAGCTGGGGCAATATCCTGTGTATATCTAGCTCTGATACAAGCCAGTGCCTCACCAGCCACTGACCTCACCGCACGTCACTGCTGCCTGTGTTACATGGTGCAAAAGTGAAATTTAACCAGTGAGGGAATCTCTCTGCCTGTCCAATGATTCTAATGTAGTGCATTGTTCTGTACATTCACTTAAGAGTCTGGCTAGTGGAAAGTGATTTTTCCAGAAAGTCACTGCATCCTGCTAGTGTTTTTTTTGAGAAAGTATTTTATCAGGAAGGATAGGATACATTGAGATTTCTCTCGTTTTCAAGTATGTCCTGGGTGGCGAGTATGTACCGTTAGGTGTCTTGCCCAAGGACACTTACTGGAGAGGTTGCTCGTCGGGATTGAACCAATGACTCCACAGGCTCTCTCCATGCAGAGCAGTGATGTTACCTCTACTCCACCCAGCTGGTTTAATGGAAACCCACTTGGAAGTGAAGGGGTTAAATAATATTTCTTATTTTTACACAGGTGTCCATCTAAAATAGGCAAAGGGTTTTCAATATTATAATAGATGTAGAAATCCCAAACACTGGAACATTTACATAGTGCTCAGTAAGGTGGTTAGTATGCAAGGAAGTTGCTCCTGCAGTCTTCTAGGTCCATGTTCTACCTAGTTAACCTGTGTAGTTGCGTGAGGGGGAGTGTGATATGAATCCACAAGGAAGTGGGAATAGATGTGAGAGAAAGACACAAGGGTTAAAATGAGATTGGTCCCCAACCTAGGGGACAAAGACATGATAATACTCGTGAGAGAAATTGAGAGAACAATACAAAATGGTTATGGTGGAGGATAATGAGGATAGAAGGAAATAGATAAAGAGGTTTTAGTGATGGGGAGGCATACAGTTGTGTTCAAAATTATTCAACCCCCACTGAAATTGAGAGTTTTGGAAAGTTTGACATTGATTTTGATCATTCAGTCATCTTGCTTACAATTAAATCAAAGAGGCACGTGTAGGTCAGACAAATATAACATAAGATTTATAATGAAATAACCACAAATGTCTTTTCTGTGCTCACATCATTATCAGTTTTATTCAACCCCCAAGTGACATTCAATCTTAGTACTTAGTACACATCCTTTTACAGTTATAACAGCTTTTAAACGTGAAGCATAGCTTGACACAAGTGTCTTGCAGCCATCTACGGGTATCTTCGCCCATTCGTCATGGGCAAAAGCCTCCAGTTCAGTCACATTCTTAGGCTTGCGCACTGCAACTGCTTTCTTTAAGTCCCACCAGAGGTTCTCAATCGGATTTAAGTCAGGTGACTGCGATGGCCACTCTAAAATGTTCCAGCCTTTAATCTGCAACCATGCTCTAGTGGACTTGGAGGTATGCTTGGGATCATTGTCCTGTTGAAAGGTCCAACGTCTCCCAAGCCTCAGGTTTGTGACGGACTGCATCACATGTCATCCAATATCTCCTGGTACTGAAGAGAATTCATGGTACCTTGCACACGCTGAAGCTTCCCTGTACCTGCAGAAGCAAAACAGCCCCAAAGCATGATTGACCCCCGCCATGCTTCACAGTAGGCAAGGTGTTCTTTTCTTCATAGGCCTTGTTCTTCCTCCTCCAAACATAGCGTTGATCCATGGGCCCAAACAGTTCTAATTTTGTTTCATCAGTCCACAGAACACTATCCCAAAACTTCTGTGGTTTGTCCACATGACTTTTGGCATACTGCAGTCGACTCTTCTTATTCTTTGGAGACAGCAAGGGGGTGCGCCTGGGAGTTCTGGCATGGAGGCCTTCATTATGCAGTGTGCACCGTATTGTCTGAGCTGAAACTTCAGTACCCACATCTGACAAATCGTTTCTCAGTTCCTCAGCAGTCACAAGGGGACTTTTCTCCACTCTACGCTTCAGGTAGCGCACAGCAGTCGAAGTCAGCATCTTCTTTCTGCCACGACCAGGTAGCATTTCAACAGTGCCCTTTGCCTTGAATTGCGAATGATGCTTCCTATGGTCTCTCTTGGTATGTTTAACATCTTTGCAATCTACTTATAGCCATTGCCCTTCCTGTGAAGAGTAATCACCTCTTCTCTTGTCTTCCTGGACCATTCTCTTGACTTCACCATGTTTGTAACCACACCAGTAAATGTCTAGAAGGAGCTGAGTATCACAGTCATTTTAAAGCTGCCTAATTGGTGCTTATTATGCTTTATTGCTGCTCCGTGACATCCACAGGTGTTTTCAATACCTGATTGAAAACAACTTGAATGAACCTCTGTTCTTCAGAGTGGTAGTCTTTAAGGGGTTGAATAATTGTGTCAATGAAGAATTCACAAAAGAAACATTTACTACTGTATTACAAAACCAATTGATGTCATTTTAGTTGCATATGGTTCTTTAAAAAGTCCTTGTAGGATTTCATTCTGAATACAATTACAAATGTACACTAAATTACCTAAAACCCTTTACAGCATTGGGGGTTGAATAATTTTTAACACAACTGTAAGTTGGGTACTGGGAAAGATAAGACAAAAAAAATTACATTTAGACAACTACAAAACCCACTTCAGATTTATAAACCCTGTCAGATATATGTAGTTATGCAAGACATGTCTTTGTTTCATTTCATATATGTTAGGTTTCAGTAGCATGTAACAGCCTTACTGTTTGTGTATATTTACATACCACTTGTCCGTTTTTGCAAAGAATGAAAGCCGGTACTCCTTTAATACAATAAGCTTCAACAAACACCTGCGAATGACACAGAACATAACATTTTACTGTTTTTTACTATATTTTAATCTCTATAGCTAAAACATGTTGCATATCACAGTACATGTCACTGAAACATGTTATTTATGTATAATGTACTACATCTGCACATGTTCTTTACTACTCACATCTTTTTCCTTGACATCAACTTTGACGAACAGAACATTCTCCAACTCTCCGCACAATTTCTGTGAAATATAAAAGAAGATTTTAATTACTATTGAAGAAATATGATCTCCAAAGAATATTTGTTATGTAGGTGTGCCCAGGCACACCTTAATATTGGGTGAGGAGGTCTTCTTTCAATGCCTACATTGACATTTTAGATGTCCCTTTTCCAGCTCATGATGTATAACATAAAAGCTGACTGTATCTCTGATTACAAACTTGCAATTGGGGCTGCACACCCCAATGAGTTGTGACAACAGATTGTGCACACATATACGGTTGATGTCAGAATATACTGTGTATATATGTGGTGAAAATATTGCTTCAGACATTCAGGAAAAGTTAGGATAACACTTCAGGTATCACCCAGGAGTCTCCACATGACACACATTTAAAACAAATGGGGAAAAAAGGCATGGGTGGGTACTGATGTCACAATATGGGTCTAAACTTTTGATTTGGAATAATGATTTAACAGGGAAAACAATAACACAAGTTATTCGCTAATGAGTATGAGCGTGTATCCCTTATTTACACACAAGGTCTTTTATAGGGCTCTATCACCTCCTTCAAGCTAACACTAGGATGAGCGTTAGCATATCTGAGGTCATAGCGCTGAGCCCACATCGCCCACGAATCGCTTAACGGGTTAAAAAATTTGTTGGTGCTCACTAATTTGCAATTCATAGCGCAAGCTTACTGTACTTTGTGCTCCCTTTACCTAACATGGGGAGCGCAAAGTGCAAGCACAGACTAACTAGCGTTAAGATGGAGGGGATGCTGAGACGGCGCTGTAGCATTGCCCCCAGCATACGCGAGTTTAGCGATCGCTAAGGGACAGGCTGCCGGACATGGAGCCTGCCCTGCGATCTGCTGGGAACACTGTTTTATTGAAAAAAAAAAATATTATGTGTTCAATGATCCATCCGTCGAGGGGCAGCGTAATCTAGTGGTGCTACAAGATGATTTACAGGTCTTTAAAGATGAAACTCAGGAGAATTGGCAGGAGAAGAGAACAATCTAGACCATATAGCAGATTTGGAAAGTGAGATAAATGGGAGAATTTTTCTGGTTTGGCCATTTTGATCTAGAATTTTCACTTCTCTAGTCATTCTCCTGAGTTTCACCTTTAGTTAATAGACCTGTTAGTCACTCACTTGGGCAGCTGGCAGCAGGGTTCTCTATAGCATCTGACTGCAGACTCCTCTGTTGGCTTCCTAGGTGAGTGCATGAATCTCCCCACACCACTGGCATCAAACTCACTAGACAGACAGAGCATTATATAATGAGATAGTGGAATGACTAGGCGGCCATGGCCATGACCTTCTTGTGTTCTGCTTCTGTGTGGGCCTGCTATGTGGGTCTGGCTGGTCCCTGAAAACACTCAGCTATATGGTGACTAATTGCTGTGAAACATAACAGGGAGGGAGAGGGCAGCGACTGGCTATGACTGAGGAAGGCTACCCCTAGCATTTGCGAGGGCACTGGGTAAAAAAACATTTGTGGGGTCCTTAGCCACGCTTTCAACGCTTCACTTACTTGTACATCTCTGAAAGTGCTGGGCACGGTAAATTGGATGTTAAATTGGGGAATAAAGTAATTCAGCATCCAACGCTTATTGTGTATCTGCCCCAAAATCGCCTAATTATTGGAATGGACCTTCTCAAAAGGTTAAATCCGATCATTGATTTTATCAATGAGGTTATTTGGTCCCAAGTAAATGTTCCAATCAGCTACGATAGATCCCAATCCCATCACGCTCAGCGTAACTGCCACGTGATTGAGGAAAGGCAGGATTCTATTGAAGTCCACTTCAGAAATAGCCAGACACCTGATATCTCTTTCTTAAGGGCAAAGCCCCTGACTCCAGGAGAGCAGGAGGATAACACCATATGTGTTCCCCGAGAGAATTCGAGATATATGTCAAGGCAGGATTCTATTGAAGTCCACTTCAGAAATAGCCAGACACCTGATATCTCTTTCTTAAGGGCAAAGCCCCTGACTCCAGGAGAGCAAGAGGATAACACCATATGTGTTCCCCCCGAGAGAATTCGAGATATATGTCTGGAAAATGACGTGCTAATTATTCACCTCCACAAGAGGGAGACAGAACCAAATGGACATAGTGACCCTGAAGTGATCAGATACCCAAATCCTCAAGATGAGTGGATAACAGATTTAGATAATGACGGAGACAGTCCTAATGTTATTGGAAAAAGTTATGTTATGTATTTCTAGAAGAAATAAAACTGCCAAGCTCAATTGCATGATTGTCATCCTAGATCACCTCAGGAATGTGAAGATGGAACAACAGAAGACAATTAACTGGTATCATGTGAAGTGATGTTTTTAACATGTGATTCTTCTTCCCAGCATTCAGATGTTTAAATCAAGCTAGTAGATAGACTAGATCCGTACGGTTAATTTAATCAGAGATCAGAGTATCTATAGGGAATTTGAGTGAAATCGCTAGTCTATGAATGGTTATTTATACTCTTTCTTTCAACAGAAATTGAGATAAGTGTTTGATAAGTGGATAAGTGGTTAATCCGAACTGCGACGCTAATTCGCAAAGATGAATCGGACCACCAAGGAGACTGCGACTATCTGGAAATTCTACGGTTTTCCGCACAATTCCAAGCGGATCCAATGCTCAAGTCCCATGCGAATCAAGCTCATGCAAGCCTGAAAGACATGCTGGATAAAGCCAGGATACCGTTTATTGCTATGTACAAGAACCACCGAAGGAAAAGATTTGCCGCATATTTTATTGCAACCGCTGTTTTCTACAGAAAGAGAAGCAAATGTTTACCGGAAGGATCTGGTACAAAACAAGAGAGTGTTCATACCTACACCAGTGATTCTCGTGAAAGTGCCTAAAGAATCAAGAGTTGTTATTGAGAAGTTACTTTTTATAAAGGAAGTCTGCTATGACGAGATACAAATCGGTGTCGTATTCCAAGGGCAAGAGATACCTATGAATCCAGATTTGAAATCTTTGCTAAAGAACTAGCCTGATTATACTATTGAACTTCTAATAATAAAGATAACCTAACAATTTATGCTCCAATGTATTCACAGATTGATTATCAATTGCTATCTGCTTATAACGGGCCAAAGATTACAGAGATTGTGATTTGTATAGTAATTATGTTTCTAACTGTCTGGATGATTGTACTAACAAAGAAAATACGGACATTGAAGTTTAAAAACACTGCATCTTCAATTATTAAATGGATGAAAGAAGAAAAATGTGTTGCGAAAGGTGGAAACCTAGTCTAATTGGTAAAAGGGGGGTTTATTGTATGTTTTCCTCAATTCTAATTTGATCAATGAACAGATGAAACCAAAGGGGGGTTATGTCAGGTATATTGGGTTATGTCAGGTATATTGGAATGGAAAAATGAAAATGGATGCCTGTAGCCATTTTGTTTTTAAAGACAGTCTTTTTCTTTCTCCAAATTTCCCTAGTTAGAAATGAAAGAGATTTTTTTTTACAGAGTTCATGGCTGGGTGAAGTCTTATATATATTTTTTTAGAATTACCAGACATGAAGGAATCTAAGAATGTCTTTGTGTGATAATACTAGAGCTAATTGCTAAAACCTGTCAGAATTAAATTTATTGGTCTGTCTTAAGTCTTTTGGGTATAGGAATATAAGAGTTAATATCTCTGTAATATAGATTCATATTCACGAAATATATTTTTATAATCAAGGTATATTTTATTATATTTACAGTAGGAAATATATGCTCCAATAAATATTGTATGATTATATAATTGGTAAATAGTATAATTATTGAAGAATAGATTCTGTTGAGTTAACCAGAAAAGAATTCAACTGATATGACTCAGTAAGTAACTAAAAAGGAGTCAGGGATATAAATTTTGATATGATAGGTAGAGACACAGTGTCTGTACTGGAGAGAGAGAGTCTTTGTTAAGTCAGATTGAACTTTGACCCGAGATAAGAATCTTAAAAAGAGTGGAATTAATTAAGAAGTGCAATACTGCCCTCTAGAGGATAATAAATATTATATTTGATATACCAATAATATTGCCAGTGACGTCGGATTGACTATAATTAAAGTGGCAGTGTTGGTTGCAAATCAGTCAGAGATTCCAGCATTCAGACTCACATCGCAATGCATTCAGACGTCCAGTACACATGACACTCTGAGAGTCCGAGATTCCAGCATTCAGACTCACACCGCAATGCATTCAGACGTCCAGTACACATGACACTCTGAGAGTCCGAGATTCCAACATTCAGAGACTCACACCACGATGCAGGCAGATCCCAGGACATGAGGCAATCAAGACTCTCACCAAATCTCTGACTCTCACCAAATCTCTAACTCACATGCATTGATTATCTGATATTGATAATCTTCACATATTCCAAAACAAAACATTACATAAAGAATATTCCAAGACTTATCAAAATCCAGATTGGAGAGGTAATGTATGAAATTAAGGAATTAATGTAATTATATATATATATGTGTAGATATTCTTGCAACATAGACTGAGATTTCTCAGATACTGTTAGATCCAGAATCTAAATATCTTTATTCTGCAGATAAAGATGTGAAGAAGTGGATATAAGGATTTATTCTAAAGAAATGTTGTAGGATTGAAACCAATATATATATATTGAATCTGGAAATTTCTGTGATTAAAATTAATATAGCAAGGAATTATATAACTACAAAATAAAAAGCAAAAGATTAGAAGTTTAATTCTCGAGATTAGGGGAGGATTCACTAAATAAATTGTATTACTTATCCTTTTAAATTAGCTCATCTTTTGTTGATCCATGTAGCATAGAGAGATATATATATCTATAAGAGCTGGCTGGTTAAACATTGTTTGCTGGGAAATGCATGTTGTATTAAGCAGAAATGTTTATTAACCATTTGTGTATTAGTTACTAACTGATAAGGTAAATGATATTAATCATATATGCAGTTACTAACCGGAGATACATATATTGTGAAGCTAGTTCTTATATGCTGATGGATTGTGGTTTATAAATTTTTGTTTATGATATGAGATTTGAAACTTTTTTGTATACGTAATAAATATATATATGTTTTTATCCGATTATTGATTATTGTATTCTTCAAAGCAAAACACAGACAATTAAAAGAATTTAGGAGAATTTCTAGGAAATATAAACGATTGATATTTGTGTCTCGTATAGATTTCTTATGAAATAATAATCCCTGACATATTGGAGGCTTGGCTAATAAATCCAATATATAACGTGTTGTATTCACGTGCAGAGATTATATCCGACACCCTGTAACACCCTAATGTCATTGCTTAATTGGAAGTGGGGTTGTTTCAGTCTGGCAGACCTGAAGGCAGGAGGAGATCCATTCTGGACAATGGCTTTGTGCATTCTACCTGCAAGCTCTCCTCTCTGGCACCGGTCTCCCTGAAAGTTTCAGCTGACCTGTGCCTATATGGTAGTGGGGCTGCAGGTAGAGGGGCCCTCTAGTCTTGCTCTGGGAGTTTGCATAGCTGGTTCTATGATACTTAACAGCTGACACTTTTTCTGGTGGCTTGTATCCTAAAATGTCCCTCATATGCCTGTAGGTTATGTGTTAATATGAGCCAACCATATGAGTGCCAGAGCTAGGTATGATGTTCTGGTCGACAATAAATATACTCAGTCACCACAGTTAATATATTTTAATAAACCCTAGAATTTAATGTTAGCATTTGTGATGAGTGTAAAGGTATACTGTGTGTGCATAGATGCATATCGCCTGTGTGAAAATGTATAGTGTGTGGTCTATTCAAAATAAGGTGAAAATCAGGAGAATTGGCAGGAGAAGAGAACAATCTACAGTGGCAAGAAAAAGTATGTGAACCCTTTGGGATTACGTGGAGTTTTGCATGAATTGGTCATAAAATGTGCTCTGATCTTAATCTTAAATCACAACAATTTGAAAAACACAGTCTGCTTTTAATAATACAACACAAACATTATATGTTTTTATGTTTTTATTGAACAGAACACGTAAACATTCACAGTGCAGGGTGGAAAAAGTATGTGAACCTTTGGACTTAACAACTGGTTGACCCTCCTTTGGCAGCAATAACCTCAACCAAACGTTTCCTGTAGTTGCAGATCAGACCTGCACAATGATCTGGAGTAATTTTGGACCACTCCTCTTCAGAAAACTGTTTCAGTGTAGCAATATTCTTGGGATGTCTGGTGTGAATCGCTCTCTTATGGTCATGCCACAGCATTTCAATTGGGTTGAGGTCAGGACTCTGACTGGGCCACTCCAGAAGGCGTATTTTGTTTTGTTGAAGCCATTCTTTTGTTGAATTACTTGTATGCTTTGGGTCATTGTCCTGCTGCATCACCCATCCTCTGTGGAGCTTCAGTTGGCGGACAGATGGTCTTACGTTTTCCTGCAAAATGTCTTGAGAAACTCTGGAATTCATTTTTCCATCAATGACAACAATCCGTCCAGGCCCTGAGGCAGCAAAGCAGCCCCAAACCATGATGCTCCCTCCACCATATTTTACAGTGGGGATGAGGTTTTGATGTTGGTGTGCTGTGCCTTTTTTTCTCCACACATAGTGTTGTGTGTTTTTTCCAAACAACTCAATTTTGGTTTCATCTGTCCACAGAGTATTTTGCCAGTAGTGCTGTGGAACATCCAGGTGCTCTTTTGCAAACTTCAAACGTGCTGCAATATTCTTTTTGGACAGCAATGGCTTCCTCCGTGGTGTCCTCCCATGTACTCCATTCTTGTTTAATGTTTTCCTTATTGTAGATGTGTCAAAAAAAATGTTAGCATGTGCCAGAGATTTCTGTAAGTCTTTAGCTGACACTCTAGGATTCCTCTTTACCTCATTAAGCATTCTGCGCTGTGCTCTTGCAGTCATCTTTACAGGATGAGCACGCCTAGGGAGAGTAGCAACAGTGCTGAACTTTCTCCATTTGTAGACAGTCTGTCTTACCGTGGACACACGAACATCAAGGCTTTTGGAGATACTTTTGTAACCCTTTCCAGCTTCATGCAAGTCAACAATTCTTGATCGTAGGTCTTCTGAGAGCTCTTTTCTGCAAGGCATGGTTCACATCAGGCAGTGCTTCTTGAAACCAGTAAACCCAAAACTGGTGTGTGTTGTTAAAGGGCAGGACAGCTTTCAGCAACACATCCAATAATATCACACTGATTGGACTCAAGGTTGGCTCACTCCTGGCTCCAATTTGCTCTTGGAGAAGTCATTAGATTAGGGGTTCACACTTTTTCCACCCTGCACTGTGAATGTTTACATGTTATGTTCAATAAACACATGAAAACATATAATGTTTGTGTTGTATTATTTTAAGCAGACTGTGTTTTTCAAATTGTTGTGTCTTAGATGAAGATCAGAGCACTTTTTATGACCAATTCATCCAAAACTCCATGTAATCCCAAAGGGTTCACATACTTTTTCTTGCCACTGTACACCAGTGTTTTCCAATAGGGACAGTACCACCCCCCAGTGGGCGCTGAAGCCTTCCATGGGGGGCGGTAGCAGGTCCAGAGGCAAATGGGGGCGTTAAGGTGGTCAAGAGGGGTGGTAGCGTATTGAAGAATTTAATAATATTTATTATTAATTTCTACGCTTGAAATTTTCCATCTTATTGCTATCGCATAAAGAAGCATTTAAAAATTATATTTAGCATTATAATTCATTTTAGTCTTATCCACGACAAGTTGGTAAATAAGGACAAATATTACGAGATTCATGCACTCAAGTATGTATCAACAAGAATATGGGAGCTTGTAATGACTTACACAGAGCGAGTGCACTGGCGGAATTGCAAACAAGCAAAGGCATACAAGTCGATGCGTGCACGATTTCAAATCTATAAACAGCAGGGATCTAGGAATAACAGGGTTATCCAAAGAGATCCGAATTGCTTGAGAAAGGTAACCGAACGCTGAAAATCAGCGTTCGGTTACCTTTCCTGGCCATTCGGCTATCCAGAGAGCAGGCAATTCGCCAAATACTGGCGAATTGCCTGCACATATGGTGCCTGTTCGGTCCCTGTTTGAGGGCAGTGAAATCCCCATAGAGAAGCACTGCTTCGGCTATTCAGAGAACACAAACCAGCAGTGAAAGGTTCCCGAAATGCCCTGCCATTCGGTGGTTTCATTCGGCAAATTTATTCAGGAGAATCCCATAGGCCTCAATGTTCAAAATATTCCCGTTTTAATTCAATATCTAATAAACCGTTCAGTATAAAATTCTGCAGCAAAGTGTCTCTTTATTTATAGATTTTTTAGGATACTTTAAGCATTTTTCTGATTTTTTTTTTTATTTTTTATTAAAAGTCCGATTTTTTTTTTTTTTTTTCAGTTTACTTATTTTTTTTTGTAACAGCCCTCTTTATTATCATTCCCTGGACCTCCTGTGAAAATTTCAGACATTTTCGCTCAGTAGTTTCTTTGCAAACAGCGTTTCATTTTCCCAGATTCATACAAATGGTTTTTCTAATTTATTCACTGCCTCCTCTACGTCACAGCTGCTTCGGCTCTGTGTGATTCGGCTCATGTTCGGCTCCTGTTCGGCTCCTGTTCCTCTTTTTCAAAGGTTAATCCAGATGTTTTTGCTTGTTTTCAGCGTGCATTCGGTTAGTTTTCGTCGGGTTTGCGGCAGCTTTTCCCTGCAATTCGGGGACCCTGTGGTGTTTGCTGAATACACCGCAGGGTCACCGAAATGCAATCGGCAAAAGGAACCGAATTGAAGAGAACGAAAAGTCACCGAACGTGCGGTGACTTTTCGAATCTCTTTGGATAACCCTGTAAGTCTCATTATTTTTTGAGTGCTTTGCCAACATTCTTTATTTGTGGGTGATAAGTGATAGAAGTAGGGCTGCAACTAACGATTATTTTCTTAATCGATTAATCGGACAATTTTTTTTATAAAAAAAATTAATACCATTTTTTCGGATAGTTAAACTAAAAACCACAACCTGGCTTACAAATATACACTTCAGACTAAAATTTTACACTAACAGTTAGTGGGTTTGAAGTCTAAAAAAAATTGGGCAAACTGTTGGAAAAGAGGTAGAGACTATCACTGTTCATAAAATTCTGTTATAAACTCTTTAAGAAATATTGTAATATTTTGCCAATTCTGGACCCGATACTGCAAACGAATGATTTGGCAAATGTTGTACTTAGAGTCTAGGTAACATACAACAATGTGCACTCGCAGTCACCCTAATAACAGCGGCAACTTTTGTAAGTAACGAGTCATCAGGGAATTAATAGAAGGAAAAAAATGAACCCCTTAAGGTGTAAAACAAATTTTGCAGCTCAGCTGTAGATAATTGCTAAAAGGGGTTACTTTTTAGTTATAAAAGTGAAAATATTTATTTTTATTTACTTTTTCTGACACTTCTGACAAGGAGAGAAAGGGAATTGGCAAGTCAATGTACCAATAAATACTGGCATCACTGAGACACACACACTGACTGAAAAACAGTGCTTGGCATTCATTGGAACTGGCTGGAAAAGTGAGAGACAGCGACGGGCATAGTTTGGGAGGGAGGATGCAAGGAGGAGATATGGGCTCAAATATTGGGATGTGCAGGGCGGAGAGATGGGGAAAGGCTGGGGGAATACAGGGAAGAGAGATGGGCAGAGGCTGGGAGAATACAGAGAAGAGAGATGGGCACAGGCTGGGGGAATACAGGGAAGAGAGATGGGCACAGACTGGGGGAATACAGGGAAGAGAGATGGGCACAGGCTTTTTTATTTCAAACAAGCAAATATATATCTGTTCAGTAAATTTATTAATGATGGGACTTTACTTTTTTCCCACTACTCAAAAATTTTTTAATGGATGTGACAGTTATAGCCCCTATTCTATTAACCCCCTGTGCAGGGGCATGGAGAGGAAAAGATGACACCTGATGTAGGTTTGAGTAAAGCAGGATTGCAGAAATATGTAAATATAAAAATAAATGAAATCCCTGCCTACTGTTATGTATTTCTTTGAGTAGGAGTTGAGGGGGGGATTATTACTAATGTGAAATAATATTTTAATATTAGGTATAACTATTATGGGGGAGGGTGTTTTGGATTTCTTTTATTGCAAAGGGGGTGGTGGTCCAATAAAGGTTGGGAACCACTGATCTAGTCCATATAGCCGATTTGGAAAGGGAGATAAATGGGAGAATTTTTCTGGTTTGGCCATTTTGACCTAGAATTTTTACTTCTCCAGTCATTCTCCTGAGTTTCACCTTACTTTGAATAGACCTGTGTGTGTTTTGTGTATCTTCTTATGCATTAATGGATGCGGTTTGGAAATGCAAGCAGTGGCGTGTATGTGTGTTTAGGTGTAATGCATGCAGAAGGTGGTAAGGTACAGCTGTTGGGTTTGGGGGTCATACAGAGACTATGCCCTGAGGCCCAGGAAAAAGGCCCTATTTCCTGGGGCCCAGTGAGGTCTAATTATGTAAGGAAGGGGAGAAGAGGTCTAATTATGTCCCTGCATGTCTTTGAAACTTGGGATGCCTAGTTAACATATAAATGTATGGCAAAATTGTGGATAAAGAATATAATTTCAAGATAGCTAAAATATTATAATAATGTAGATTAGCTCATTTAAATTTTTTATCATATGTCTAACTTTTTAGAAATATTGCTTGGACGAATTGTTCTAAACATTAAGCTCTTGTCTCTTAACGTGCATAATTTCAATTATAGGTATAAACGCATAAATAACCATTACGATAAATACAGTAAATATGATAAATATAGATAAGAAAAATGGCCAGATCTCCTGTTTATGGGGATTTGTAGTGATCATAATGAGATTATAGGCAATGCAGCTTCCACAAACTATCAATAGAATATAAACATATTATCTGTGTGTGGCATAATCCCTGTGTATGGAAATTACAGTAACGCCTTGTATCTGTACTGTGCAGGGATTTTCAGTAAGTATAACCCCCTGAATCTACTCCCTGTACAGCAGTGAGTGACCCCGAGCTCTCCCTGTATTCTGTAATTCAGGAGTAAAATTTTTTGAATGTTTTGTTACAGTGAGGTTGGTGCTTGCTCTTTGTAGCTTCTTTACAGTAATACAGCATTACAGGAGTGACATCTTAGAGAGAATTGTACAGTGGGACCATGGATCTCAGATGCCATGTATTGTCATTTTCCTTTTTCATTGTATTGCTTTGTAAAATTGACTAACATTTTTTGTAGTAAAAAGGTTAAAATATAACTGTATAAATAGTAATGGTTCAAATGCATTTCAGCAACACTGTAATCTCATCACGTAGCGTACATAAGAATGCAATTCATTACTGCAACATTATGGCTTACAGTGGAATGGATATAAAACAGCTACACACCCTCAGGAAATTGCAGGATTGTGAAATTTAACCATTTTCCGCCGTGGGGCGTGCTATGCCGTCCTCGTGGCAGGTTGGTCTATACGCCTCAAGCCGGCATAGCCCGCCCTGCTAACTCCCTATGGAGGCCTTCGTCCCGTCTCCCTTGTGCACGTGCCAAGGGTGCTCGTCTCACTGCAACAGGAGGTGGGCCGAAGGAGGGACTCCGAGTCTGCGGGTGTGCTGTGCCGCCCCGTGGGTTTTAGGACTGCCTTGTCGCCGTTAAGGAGTTAAAGACAGAAAGAACAACGATGTAAGTATCAGAACTTTTTCTGACTCTAATGTAATAAAATAAAATCCAGAGTTGAAAACATAGTAAGTTTATAGAAACATTTGATTAAAAAAATATCTACAACACCCTGTTTGCATAAGTCTGCATGTCCCTTCATAATGGAGACTCTAGTTGTGTTTACATTTAAACATTCACATTCTAAAATCAAGTCTGTAAGTAAATAGCATCCACCTGCTGTAATGGCAACAATACAGCCCATTTCTTCATAAGTCCTTTTTCAGACCCAGAACCACTCAAAAGGACCTGCTTTCAGCTTTTCAGACTACCAGCCTGGTAGCCCTGACATCGCAGAGAGATTACTAACAGGAACAGAGTCTCGACAACCAGCAGCCAGACACACGCTCCTTGGAGTAGGAATAGAAGATTGTTTATTGTAGCTAAAATATTACTTGCATAGAAAGCATATCTAGACAAAAGCAGTATGACAAATAATGACAACACTAACAACCACACCATTCGCAGGAGCATGTCTGAACTAGAATTGACAAGACAGTAGAACAAACAGTGACACAGTATAAGCAACTCTTTTTTTTTTGAGAAAGGATTTTACCAGGAAGGATAAATCGAGATTTCTCTCGTTTTTAAGTATGTCCTGGGTGGCGAGTATCTACCGTTAGGTGTCTTGCCCAAGGACACTTACTGGAGAGGTGCTTTTGCCAGGATCAAACCTGTGTCTCCACAGTCACTCTCCACCGTTATAGAGCAGTGATGTTACCTCTATTCCACACAGCCGGTACACCTGATAACATACCAATACATACTAAAGACAAACATACAACCATCACACCATTTTCACTCAGGATAAAAGGTATCGAAACATAATTGACATCCATTAAACAAACTGTGGAATAGAATAGGCTGATAATTCTTTTGCTTCCTGAGAGTTGTTTTCATTGCATTAACCCATAGTCACTTCTCCAATGGGCACAGAGTGTGTCTTATGTGTGGGCAAGATTGTGATTGAATGTACCATAGACCATTGTCAAAACCATCATAAAAAAGTGGAGAAAATGTAGCACCATGGTGAAAAAGGAATATTCAAGCCAGTCTAAATTATGCCAAGAGTCTAAATTATTCAGTCATACCCAAACCAATAAGGCTCACCCAAAGAGGACCATATGGACTATGAAGCAGTGACTTAAGAAAAGTAATTTTTGAACACAAAACAGCATCATTTGAAGTTGCATCAATTTTCCTATTCAAATTGTCACTATACTGGTGACATTTTTCAGTAAGTGCAACGAAAATGCAAGTGTAAACTTTAGGGTTAGGGTTATAGTTAGGCAAGGCTTAGTTTGAGGAGGATCCTGGGGAAATCCTCAAACTACTCACGCTGACCTACAACACCCTCACTAATGCCGCTCCTCGCTACCAGTCCTCACTAATCACCAAATACACCCCAGCCTGCCCCCTAAGATCCAACAATGACCTGCGCCTGGCATCCTCCATCATTACCTCTTCACATGCCAGACTGCAGGACATTTCGTGTGCGGCGCCGACCCTATGGAACGTGCTTCCTCACAATATCAGACTGTCCCCAAATCTGGCTTCATTTAAACGACCCCTAAAGACCCTTCTGTTTATGGATGCCTACCACCTGACTCCGCAACAAGACATCTGACCAACCCAAAACCGGTCCTCACCTCTCCCTGCATTAACTCGTCACTGTGGTTCTCCCCTCCTGTTTCTCAATTCCTCACCCATCTAGGCTGTAAGTTCCCAAAGGAATAGGGCCCTCGTGTCCTCATGTTTCTGTTGGCAACAATACTCACCTGTCTCCTTTATGTATTGTAGAATTGCCCTGTCTTTACCCTTTGCACCATTGTACAGCGCTGTGGAATGTGTTGGTGGAGGACTAAAAGTGAGATAAAAAGCCTCCACACTATAATAAGTGTGTTTATTATTGCAGAAGCCACCTGCACATCATAGCAATTCAAAGAATTGCATCCCAGAGTTCCTATGTCACACTCCCCATATGCAGCAAGGAACTCTGGGTAGGATATGCAAATGACCTCTGTCTCACATTTATGCATAATAGGGTCCGGGAGACCTATCAGTTTTTGACTGTCTGTATTTCAGTACGTCACATGTTATAAAATCAAAAATAACATAAAATAAAAAATTATTTGCTTGAAAAGTGGTATGTAAATTAAATCTAAGTAGGCATTTCCGGACACAGCATATTGTTTTTAGCATCATGTTCTGAATGTGTCCCAGAACCTGCCCCTTAAACCCTCCAATGCCTGCCCTTAAACCCTCCACTCTTTGCACTTTGCTTTCAGGTACACTCACATTTACTAATTAACCCATTCACTACTGAGATTGAGATATCTCGGGCTTCAAAGGCACCATCTGGTTTCTGCAATGGTTTTTTGTAAAATCACTTTGTAGTGAAGGGGTTAAGCAGTGCTCTTAGATTTAGGGTTAATCCTAATTCAAACCAATAGATTCTGCTCCATTTTTCTATGCATTCTTCAATAAAATGCAGTTTCAGGCAACAGATTCTGATTCTATTGACACACACATCAAAAAAGGAGCAGAATCTATTGCTTAGAAATGAAGCAAGATTGTTAGATTTGTAGTGAAAACTGCATAGAAAAACTTAGCAGAATCTGTTGGATAATCATAAGAGCACTGCTTAATTTGTAAATCAGAAAGAAGCAGAATCTGTTGGTGTCACAGGGGCAAATATATAACAACATGCACAGGCGCAAATATGTACCGTATTTTCTGGAGTATAAAACGACCGGGTGTATAAGACGACCCCCTAATTTTCCAGTTAAAAAATAGGTTTTGGGCTATACTTGTCATATTTTATTGTATATCCCGCGTATAAGACGACCCCCAATTTTTGGGGGATGTTTTTAAGTATAAAAAGTAGTCTTATACACCAGAAAATACTGTATATCACCAAAATCTCCTCTGGTATATTTAATCCATCTGCAAATCAATCAGATCAAAGGATAATATAGTGCAGTATTTTTATTACAACAATAAAAAGTTTAAAATACATAACATTTTTGTATTCCCTAATCTAGAATACGGACCTTAAATTGCTGTCTATTCTAAGGGTGGTCTATTCTAACCAAGGGTGGTCTATTCTAACCAAACACAGAACAAGAGGGGCAAATCCAGCGATGTAGTTAATTATCAAGAGCCAAAGTTAGAAACCAGAGAGGGACGTCATACAAAAGAAAGGAGATAAGAACCAAACTGGGACATCAGAACAAGCTAGGAGTCTGTACACAGGAAATCAAGGAGTACAAGGGATAACACGATAAAATAGTCAGGAAACAAAGCGGTATATCAAATATCAAAAACACAGAAACACACTAATCAGGATAAACCAAAAAAATGAAGAAATGGCAAGGACAAAGAAAACTGGAGAACAAACAGACAAGGGAAACAGGGAACCAGAAATAAACTGAACAGAATATACAAAGGGAAAATATAACAGAGGTAATAAACATGCAACAGGAAAATATCAGGCAGCAGGAGTGACCCTTATGAAAGAGCACTGGGAAATGAGAGAAACTGTCCTTAAAAGGGAGTAGGCCAGTGTTCACAGGTCAGGTGATAAAGGACCTGGCAGACTAAAGGGAAATCCTGTAGCAGATCGAAAGGAGTGAATGGCCCAGACAGGGGTAAGAGCTGTCCCGGGTTGGCTCACTATAGGCTCAGGGCTGGAAATGTGTGGAAAACGTGAGAGTTGGTTACAGGTAACCCTAACCTTGAAAGTAACAATAACAACAAACCTATAACAAGCAAAATATTAGTCCTAACTTTAATGCTAACCCTAACACAAGCTAAAATAATAACCCTAACTTTAAAAAAAACAACATTATTTTTGCACCATACTGGTGTCATTTTCTGACACCAATATGGTGCTAAAACTATAAATACTGACATGATTGCACCAGTTTTTCAATTCAAAAACAACTGTTTCAAGTCGCGCAAATGAAAGCAACATTTTTAAAACTGCCATTTTTGCTGCGACAATTACATCCACACATTACATACATGGCCATAAGTTGGAGACATAGCGATAGGATACCCATGACAATAACCTTACACACACAGCTAATGTGACATGCCGTGACGTGGCAGGTGGGCTTAGTGCTTTAATGGTCATTCAAGTAAACCATAACCTCTGTGTTTTGTTATGCATGGAGCCACAAGGGTAAAATCGCAACCTTTTTTCTTGTTATGTTTTATACATGAAGTGGGCTGGATACTTCTGGTTTACGCAGCTGCCCTGGTAGGAAATAGGTGCAAAACCATTTTATTCTGCATATACCCATGACAATAACCTAATACACACAGCCAACTCATCCAAGGCATGGCTTTTTTGGGAGGATCAGGTGAGCATTCTCAATCACACCGATAGCCTGTGGAAGACCTAAGCGTATTCCTTTGCAATTTGAAGGATGTTGAACCTTTTTACAAACAATTATGACGTTATGAAAGAAAATTTTGAAGTCTATCATCTATAAATATTTCACCATTATTTATGTTCGTAAACTTAGATATAATTAACAAGATAACAAGTTAACAGCACAACATGAAATAACTTAGGTCGTCTCCTTTTGAATGCGATGTACCATAGTGCAGTAAATTTACAGTTTGGGGTCTGCTAAGGCTGGGGTCAGACGAGCGTGATTTCTACGAACTGTACGTCCGTGCAGTACGGACATCGTCAGTACGGATGACGCAGTAGTGGTCACACAGTCCGTTTTTTCACTGAAGTTATTTTTTGACGGATGTAGGAGGGAAAAATAAATTACAATGAAAAAACATTCTGTCCATCAAAAATGCTGGACGTATAAATGCAGTCCGTCTGACCATGCTCCATCACTCACACACAAAGCTATGCAGACGTTGTGGACGTGGCGCACTCCGCACGTCCGTTCTAGCAGTATTACGTTCTTGCCTAACCTGCGTCCGTTTGCCGCGGCCGTTGTGCGTCCGCAGTTCAGTGCGGATGTACTTCATGTGTCAGACTCCAATGGACTTTCTTTCATGCTATCACGGACGTACTTTTAGGCGCAATCACGGACGTGAACACTACGCTCGTCTGACAGCAGCCTTAATGTCAAATAAAGTCAATACTTCTTGCTCAACTTCCTTATCTAAATTCTGAAATGGTCAAGTTTCTCACTTGATCTTCTAACTACTTCACCAAAATATGGTTTTGAAATATTTACTGGTTGTAGATGATCCTAAAGTGTTTTTTTTTTCTTTTTAAATATTAGTATTATTATATAAATTATTTATTTTTGGTAGTATTAGTCTCATACTTATGTTCAAGAATAACCCCAAATATAATAGTGTGTAAAATGAAAATAAGAAAAAAATTAAATGTAACCAGATTTGTGTTAGTATTATTCAACCAGTCAAGTGGAAATTGTAAAAACATCCCTAACTAAATAGATAGTACCCTGTGGCACTATAAAAGTAGGCTTATGTGTATTTGGTGACCACTATTGCATTTACAGTATAGACATACAAACAATCCGAACGGTTATTCTTCAAAGGAATTGCCTCCTTGTACTATTTGACCTGAAAAGGCAACAAAAAAGTCTGCCATATGCAGGAGATACAAATCTGCACTGGTTTTTGTAGAAATTATTAAAGTGAAATAAACACTATTATATTTGTCCCATTTTTTCTATTTGTTAAATTCAGCATTATTAGTTATGTATTTGCATTAATGTATAAATTCTGTCTGTTAAAAGTAGTATAAAATTTGGTTAGACAATGAAATAATAGTCACAAATAGGTTGTACTGCTAGCACATTCGAATGCATACATGATTTTGCATTGAAATACAAAAAATACTTAATAAAATCCAATTTGCATACCATGCTAATGTAGAGATCTCTCTCCTGTCCGTCTGTACTACTGTAAACAAGCTATAAGGCGCAGCCCTCACTCTCACTGTAACTAAGGTTTCTACAATCTTTACTGCAGCATTAAATTATCCAGAGAAAGGGTTGGAATAGAATACAGGGAGCACTCTGGGGTCACTCCATTACTGTACAGGGATACAATTCAAGGGGTTCTAATTATTGAATTAATTGTACAGGGGACAGTAGAGACGCAAGGTGTCATGCAGTTTCCATATAAAGGCATTATGTCACATATGGATTTTATGTTCACAGTCTATTGGTGTTTCCTTGGAAATGCTGTTGCTAAAACTTCATTAGGATCATTACAAATCCATCCAATTTATGGATGTGTAAAAAATATTTCTATTATGTGTTACAATTTCTGTATATGACTTAAAGCTATTTTTCCTGTATGCTAATATTGCAAACCTAGTGTGGTATTATGTAAGATATGGGGCACCATCTAAAGCTTAAAACCTTTCATCCCAACAATATTTCAGAATAGATAAATAAATATATGAAAAACTATAAATGAGCAAATTAGCATTATTTTAATCTTTTAAATATCTCAGAGTGACACTATGCAATATTGCTATTTTACCAAACATTTAACTGACCTCTAATGTTGCGATTAAATATTTTGTTAATATTTTTTTTCAACAAAAGTAGTTCGTCCTTGGTAGTGAAAGGTATAATGTCCCTATAACTGACAGGGTTATTCAAAGAGATTCGAAAAGTCAACGCACGTTCGGTGACTTTTCGTTCTCTTCAATTCGGTTCCTTTTGCCAATCCCATTTCGTTGACCCTGTGGTGTATTCAGAAAACACCACAGGGTCCCCGAATTGCAGGGAAGGGCTGCCGCAAACCTGACAAAAACTAACCGCAAAACCAGGCGAATGCACACCGAAAACACGCAAAAACATCTGGATTAACCTGCCGAAAACCACGGAAAAACCCGAACAGGAGCCGATCACACACAGCGAAGCCACCGGAAAAAGCCGAGACCGCAGACAGAGTGAAGTGAATAAATTAGGAAAAAGTTTGCATGATTGATTGAAAAGTGAATCGCTGTTTGCAAATAAACTACTGAGCGAAAATGTCTGAAATTTGCATATGAGGTCCAGGGAATGATAATAAAGAGGGCTGTTACAGAAAAAATAAGTAAATTTAAAAAAAAAAAAAAATCGGACTTTTAAAAAAAAAAATCTGAAAAATGCTTGAAATATCTTAAAAAATCTATAAATAAAGAGACTCTTTACTGCAGAATCTTATAATGAACGGTTTATTAGATATTGAATTAAAACGGGAATATTTTTAACATTGAAGCCTATGGGATTCTCCTGAATAAACTTGCCGAATGAAACCACCGAATGGCAGGGCATTAGGGGAACCTTTCACTGCTGGTTTGTGTTCTCTGAATAGACAAAGCATTTTTTTTTATGGGGATTCACTGCCCTCGAACAGGCACCGTATGTGCAGGCAATTCGCCAGGATTTGGCGAATTGCCTGCTCTCTGGATAGCCGAATGGCCAAGAAAGGTAACCGAACGCTGATTTTCAGCGTTCGGTTACCTTTCTCAAGCAATTCGGATCTCTTTGAATTACCCTGTATATTTTGGTAGTTCCAATGCACAAACAGAAACAAATGTAATGTGTCTCACTTTTTCACACTCTTTCTACAAACATCCATTAGGATCATAGGTAACATAATGTAAAACATACAAAGGACTGAAACAGATTTTTTTTATATTACTTTCTGCTTACATCAATCCGTTGTGTTGTTTGCCTACATGCCCCACAATTAGCTGATGAGAAGCATACAACAACAAGGAGGTCTTTCTTAGCGTTGATTACTGTATCTTTAAGCGTATCCTGTAAAAAAACATATGTTCGCTGTTAGTATTGTTGCTTGGGTAAAGACACCAACAGATGTTAAACAGACTGTATTATAATTGCCGAAAGGCAGATATAACATTTCAAGTGATGATATTACATCTACCGGGCAATCCTGTATCTTTTAGTATCATCTTGGACATATACTTTTCCATTATGAAGATAAATAACCCAGAAGACACTACTAGTAGTGCCATACATGCTAGAAGAATGTGATATATAAAGAACATAAGAAATAAGTAGCTTACATTATCAAAGACCTCAATTACTGGCATGATGAAGATTTTCCTCCACTAGACGTCCCGGCAAGATTTTACTGACAAGAGGCTGCCACAGTCTGTGGTTGGAACTTGTCTACATCTTATATTTATGAACGCCCCAAATGCCGAAGGGCAGACAGACCCAATATTACAAAATCTAATTTGTGCTCATCTAATCCGGGAGTGGCAGTCTAGGTGTGCACATTAATACCTGTAATGAGTAATATCAATGACTGAAGTCTACCATTGTAGCCTGTCTGATTTTGGATGATATTCGCATAAGGGGATATTCACAAAGCACCAAAATTTCACTGAAATTACAGTGCTTTCTAGTTCGATGCACTTCTGTGCACTTTGGCAATTTCATTTTACTGACACTGCAGTGAATTCACTATTCACCACAGGGTCACCGAAGTGCCCGATAGATGGAGTCGATGAAGACCGCCGAACATCTCCGAACTGCAGAAGAAAAAAAAAACTACTTCTAATAGGTGTTTAAACCAATAAAAATGGATTAAAATGTGTGTAAATCGTAAAAAAAAAAAAGTCCTTTAAAAATAATAAAAAGGTCTGATACAGAAATAAAGAAAAACACCTTTTAAAAAAAATTGGGAATCAAAAATTTCGTCTAAAAAAACAAAAAGGTGTTCCAAAACATAAATGAATAAAAAAATGTTTTGCTGAAAATGAAAAGAATAAATGGTTTAACCCCTTCAATACCAAGTGATTTTCCAAAAAAACATTGTCAGGAACCAGTGTTTTTTTTTTTGAAAAATTATTTTTAATAAATTGTGCAGTAATATTTATCTATTACTGTAATAACCTATTTGGCCAGAATATATCGCTATCTACTGCCAAATTGAGTTACAGAGGTTTCACTAGAAGATATATTTTCTTCTATTTCTTCTGCATCGGCTGCTGACAGCGTCTGAAAGCGCGTTATTTCAGAGCTGTCAGCTGCCGATTTTACAGTTTTAGTTCTTTGGGCACTATGCATTATGGGGGCACATTCTGCAGCCCAAAAGTTAACAAAATTTGTTTGTAGCAAATGAATTTTCTTTTCTTTTGGGCTGCAGTACAGCACATCGAGAAATCTCGATATCGGGGCACCAGGTGGTGCCTTTGAAACCCGTGATATCTCGATATTGGAAGTTAACCCCTTAGTGACCGGGCGGTTTTACACAAATCCGTCCGTTCGTGACCGCAGCTGTTTTTACGTTTCTGCGCTCTTAGTGTTTACGTCAAATTTTCCTCTTACTCGTTTATGTAACCCACACATATTTTACACTGTTTTTCTCGTCACTAAATGGACTTTATAAAGATACCATTTTTTTCATCATTTCATATAATTTACTATAAAAAATATTGTGAAATATGACACAAAAATTGAAAAAACACCACTTTTTCGAACTTTGACCCCCAAAATTTCTTATGTATCAACAACCGTCAAAAATTTTTTATTCCTTAGTAGTTTCTAAATTTAGTACTGAGTTTAGCAATACCCAATGTTTACATATTCCTCGCTTTTTTCCTTATTTTATGCAACAATAAGTGCAAGTAGCACTTTGCCATTTCCAAAGAGTTTATTTTCAAAACTAGTGATAGTGACATTGTAACACTGATATCTGTCACTAATTCCTGAATAACCCTCCACATATACATATTTTTTTAAAGTACACAAATCAAGGTATTAAACTTGGGGTATTTTGACTCTTTCCATGCAAACCATTTTACCACAAATCTATGCCAAAGTTTGAAAAAAAAAAAAATTTTGGTGATTTTTTTTTTTTGAACGTAATTTAAGAATACATGTACTGTGAACTTTAAGGTTTACTGCCAAAAAGCACCCCAAAATATGTTCAGCAACATCTTCTGAGTAAATTGATACCACCCAAGTATAGGTATGTCGGGTCATTTGGGGGCTAAAAGGCCTTATTTGGGGGGTGCACATTTCAGTTTTCCAACTTGGAATTTTCACATTTCGTCATCATGCACCCATGTCCTATTTGGGACATTTTTGAAGCCGGCCAAAGTAATTTACCCCCATCAAACCATATATTTTTAGAAAGGGCACACCCTAGGGTGCTTCAAAGAGTTGTATTTTAACACTTTCCATGCACTAGCTCTTTGTCAATCTTTCAGGTAGTCACTTTTTGTGTTATTTTTTCACACACATTGTACTTTAGGCATGAATTGTCAAATCCAGTTATGGGTTACTGCCAAAAAACACCCCAAAATATGTTCAGCAACATCTTCTGAGTAAATTGATACCACCCATGTATAGGTATGTCGGGTCATTTGGGGGCTAAAAGGCCTTATTTGGGGGGTGCGCATTTCAGTTTTCCAACTTGGAATTTTCACATTTCGTCATCATGCACCCATGTCCTATTTGGGACATTTTTGAAGCCGGCCAAAGTAATTTACCCCCATCAAACCATATATTTTTAGAAAGGGCACACCCTAGGGTGCTTCAAAGAGTTGTATTTTAACACTTTCCATGCACTAGCTCTTTGTCAATCTTTCAGGTAGTCACTTTTTGTGTTATTTTTTCACACACATTGTACTTTAGGCATGAATTGTCAAATCCAGTTATGGGTTACTGCCAAAAAACACCCCAAAATATGTTCAGCAACATCTTCTGAGTAAATTGATACCACCCATGTATAGGTATGTCGGGTCATTTGGGGGCTAAAAGGCCTTATTTGGGGGGTGCGCATTTCAGTTTTCCAACTTGGAATTTTCACATTTCGTCATCATGCACCCATGTCCTATTTGGGACATTTTTGAAGCCGGCCAAAGTAATTTACCCCCATCAAACCATATATTTTTAGAAAGGGCACACCCTAGGGTGCTTCAAAGAGTTGTATTTTAACACTTTCCATGCACTAGCTCTTTGTCAATCTTTCAGGTAGTCACTTTTTGTGTTATTTTTTCACACACACATTGTACTTTAGGCATGAATTGTCAAATCCAGTTATGGGTTACTGCCAAAAAACACCCCAAAATATGTTCAGCAACATCTTCTGAGTAAATTGATACCACCCATGTATAGGTATGTCGGGTCATTTGGGGGCTAAAAGGCCTTATTTGGGGGGTGCGCATTTCAGTTTTCCAACTTGGAATTTTCACATTTCGTCATCATGCACCCATGTCCTATTTGGGACATTTTTGAAGCCGGCCAAAGTAATTTACCCCCATCAAACCATATATTTTTAGAAAGGGCACACCCTAGGGTGCTTCAAAGAGTTGTATTTTAACACTTTCCATGCACTAGCTCTTTGTCAAACTTTCAGGTAGTCACTTTTTGTGTTATTTTTTCACACACACATTGTACTTTAGGCATGAATTGTCAAATCCAGTTATGGGTTACTGCCAAAAAACACCCCAAAATATGTTCAGCAACATCTTCTGAGTAAATTGATACCACCCATGTATAGGTATGTCGGGTCATTTGGGGGCTAAAAGGCCTTATTTGGGGGGTGCGCATTTCAGTTTTCCAACTTGGAATTTTCACATTTCGTCATCATGCACCCATGTCCTATTTGGGACATTTTTGAAGCCGGCCAAAGTAATTTACCCCCATCAAACCATATATTTTTAGAAAGGGCACACCCTAGGGTGCTTCAAAGAGTTGTATTTTAACACTTTCCATGCACTAGCTCTTTGTCAATCTTTCAGGTAGTCACTTTTTGTGTTATTTTTTCACACACATTGTACTTTAGGCATGAATTGTCAAATCCAGTTATGGGTTACTGCCAAAAAACACCCCAAAATATGTTCAGCAACATCTTCTGAGTAAATTGATACCACCCATGTATAGGTATGTCGGGTCATTTGGGGGCTAAAAGGCCTTATTTGGGGGGTACGCATTTCAGTTTTCCAACTTGGAATTTTCACATTTCGTCATCATGCACCCATGGCCTATTTGGGACATTTTTGAAGCCGGCCAAAGTAATTTACCCCCATCAAA
Source organism: Leptobrachium leishanense (assembly GCA_009667805.1). Taxonomy (NCBI): domain Eukaryota; kingdom Metazoa; phylum Chordata; class Amphibia; order Anura; family Megophryidae; genus Leptobrachium; species Leptobrachium leishanense. Next base: position 274,159,278 of record CM019063.1, on the reverse strand, counting down.
CCATATATTTTTAGAAAGGGCACACCCTAGGGTGCTTCAAAGAGTTGTATTTTAACACTTTCCATGCACTAGCTCTTTGTCAATCTTTCAGGTAGTAACTTTTTGTGTTATTTTTTCACACACATTGTACTTTAGGCATGAATTGTCAAATCCAGTTATGGGTTACTGCCAAAAAACACCCCAAAATATGTTCAGCAACATCTTCTGAGTAAATTGATACCACCCATGTATAGGTATGTCGGGTCATTTGGGGGCTAAAAGGCCTTATTTGGGGGGTGCGCATTTCAGTTTTCCAACTTGGAATTTTCACATTTCGTCATCATGCACCCATGTCCTATTTGGGACATTTTTGAAGCCGGCCAAAGTAATTTACCCCCATCAAACCATATATTTTTAGAAAGGGCACACCCTAGGGTGCTTCAAAGAGTTGTATTTTAACACTTTCCATGCACTAGCTCTTTGTCAAACTTTCAGGTAGTCACTTTTTGTGTTATTTTTTCACACACATTGTACTTTAGGCATGAATTGTCAAATCCAGTTATGGGTTACTGCCAAAAAACACCCCAAAATATGTTCAGCAACATCTTCTGAGTAAATTGATACCACCCATATATAGATTTGTTCTGTTGTTTTTGGGGTGCTACGCCAATCTTTGACATGTGCTTGTCAATTTTCTAATTTGACATACAGTATCTTCTTTGCTTATCTTCTTTTTAGGGGCCTTTTTACATACCCCAGTTTTATGAACGTGCATATATTTGGTAAGCTAACACCCCAAAGTATTGTAAATGGAGTGTTTTTATGCTATGGATGCATCCGTTTGCTCCAAACAAATTAGATACTGTTTGGTGGTCATTTTTCATTTTCACACCCACATCAGTTTTGGACTGTGATTTAGGAGACACTGTTGTTTTTTACTGCATGAAAACTCTCCAGGTTGTTTTCTGCAAGGTCTCCTGAGTACACCCATGCCCCCCATGCATAGGTTTGCCAGGATTTTGGGAAGGTTCAAATACAATTTTTATGACTTTGTCATTGGAGTTGAAATTGAGATTATTTCTTCAGCTAGGCCTAGCTTTGGTTTTGGGTCTACCGCATACCCCAGTTTGAATTATTGCCAGAAAATTGTTTATATTTGTTATGTTGACACCCCAAGGTATTGCATATGGAGTGCTTTGATGCCATGGATGCAACGGTTTTAGCCCAAAACATTTGAGAAGGTGTGTGGCGGTAATTTTTCAATTTTCAGATTTTTACGCCCACAGTAGTTTTGGACTGTGATTTAGCAGACACTGTTGTTTGTTACTGCATGAAAACTCTCCAGGTTGTTTTCTGCAAGATCTCCTGAGTACACCCATGCCCCCCATGCCTAGCTTTGCCAGGATTTTGGGAAGGTTCAAATACAATTTTTATGACTTTGTCATTAGAGTTGAAATTGAGATTATTTCTTCAGCTAGGCCTATCTTTGGTTTTGGGTCTACCGCATACCCCAGTTTGAATTATTGCCAGAAAATTGTTTATATTTGTTATGTTGACACCCCAAGGTATTGCATATGGAGTGCTTTGATGCCATGGATGCAACGGTTTTAGCCCAAAACATTTGGCAACAAGGTGTGTGGCGGTAATTTTTCAAATTTCAGATTTTTACGCCCACAGTAGTTTTGGACTGTGATTTAGGCTAGGGTCAGACGAGCGTAGTGTTCACGTCCGTGATCGCGCCTAAAAGTACGTCCGTGATAGCATGACATAAAGTCCAATGAAGCCCGACACACGAAGTACGTCCGCACTGAACTGCGGACGCACAACGGCCGCGGCCCACGGACGCAAGGCAGGCAAGAACGTAGAACCGCTAGAACGGCCGCACAAAGTGCGCTGCGTCCGCAACGTCTGCATAGCTTTGTGTGTGAGTGATGGAACGTGGTCAGACGGACTGCATTTATACGTCCTGCATTTTTCACGGACAAAATGGTTTTGCAATTGAATTTATTGTCCCTCCTACATCTGTCAAAAAATAAATGTCAGTGAAAAAACGGACTGTGTGACCACTACTGCGTCTTCCGTACTGACGATGTCCGTACTGCACGGACGTACAGTCCGTAGAAATCACGCTCGTCTGACCCTAGCCTTAGCAGACACTGTTGTTTGTTACTGCATGAAAACTCTCCAGGTTGTTTTCTGCAAGATCTCCTGAGTACACCCATGCCCCCCATGCATAGGTGTGCAAAGATTTTGTCAAAATACAGCACCAATTGTAGAACATAAAAATGTACGAATAAAATGTAAAAGTCTGGTGCCTGTCAAACTGGGGATGCTCTCTAGGGGAGCACAGGCTGTTGTCACTGAAGTGCATGAAACGCAAAATGTTTTCATACCTTCTACGTGACATTGATTGGAGGTAAATGGGGGTAGAGCAGATGGGGCTACTGCTCCAGCAGGAGCGAATTGAGGGCTTCTTTATGATGCCCTCAGCATAGTAAGTGCCCAGAATTTCAGAAATTCTGGCACATCTAGCGGGGTCCATTGCTGCCTTGCCAAGTAGGAGTCTGGCTTCGCAGCACAATGCTGATGGGCATACAGATTTGATTGGGCCACGATGTGGCCCAACAAATCATCCCCCATAAACACCTGCAAAAACTGTGTGGCGGTAAATCCTGCAACATCAATATTGATGCCAGGATTTGCCGTGAAAGGAGGGATATCTGGCCTCTGGCGATGAGGCACTACCCACTCCTCAGCTGGAGCTGTGCGTCTCCTGCTGGCAGGTGGTGACCCAGGATCTGCATCAGAAACATCACTAGATACATCAGCCAGCATAGATAATGTATCTAGCGACGCCTCTGAGCAGTTAGCGGGGTCGAAATGAGGGTCTGAGTCTGACGCAGATGCCTCAGATTCTGACGCCAGGATGGCATATGCCTCCTCGGCGCTGTACACCCTCTCAGACATTATATATAATAGATTATAAAATTTTATAATTATTATATATATATAAGCGGATTGTTGGTTCTTAGAAGAACCGTTGGGTTTCACAAGAAAATACAAATAAACACCTAAATCTCTCTAAATCCCTCTAAACCTGCCTCAATTCTTCTAAATCTCCCTAAAATCTCTCTAAATCTGCCTCAATTTTTCTAATCTCACTAAATCTCACTAAAATCTCTAACCTGTCAAATCTGATCTCTCTCTCTCGCTCACCAAAACACAAGTGAGGAGAGGGAGGGAGAATCACAGAGGTCAGAGCCAATATTTACAAAATATTGGCCTGACCTGACAAATTAGAAATTTTATTTTGATTTTTTCTAACTTCTGATTGGATGTTGCTAGCCTGCCTCTCTGATGAGGCAGGCTAGGAACATCCCACTCAGCCCCAAGATGACCCTGCCCTTAGAACCCTAACCCTACCCCTGACCCTGCCCTTAGAACCCTAACCCTACCCCTACCCCTAACCCTACCCCTATCCCTACCCCTAACCCTACCCCTATCCCTACCCCTAACCCTACCCCTAACCCTACCCCTATCCCTACCCCTAACCCTACCCCTAACCCTAACCCTACCCCTAACCCTAACCCTACCCCTAACCCTACCCCTACCCCTAACCCTACCCCTACCCCTAACCCTACCCCTAACCCTACCCCTAACCCTAACCCTAACCCTACCCCTAACCCTACCCCTAACCCTACCCCTAACCCTACCCCTACCCCTAACCCTACCCCTAACCCTACCCCTACCCCTAACCCTACCCCTAACCCTACCCCTAACCCTAACCCTACCCCAACCCTACCCCTAACCCTACCCCTAACCCTACCCCTAACCCTAACCCTAACCCTACCCCTAACCCTAACCCTAACCCTAACCCTAACCCTACCCCTAACTGTCAGTTTATTTTATTTATTTTTCTTTTTTTACACTTTTTTTACACACTTTTTTTTACTTTTTTTTTACACTTTTTTTTTACTTTTTTTTACTCTGCTGGGTGCCTTGATCCCTCGAGGCACCCAGCAGAGCACCTGATCACTGAAGTGATCGATTTTGTACTGAGTGCCACGATACCTCGTGGCACTCAGTACTTCCTGCCGCTACCGGAAGTGATCGCTCGGGGGGAGCGATCACGGACGGACCGGCGGCAGGTAAGTATATTACAAGGATGCCTCGATGTCGAGGCATCCTTGTAATATGCTCAGAGCAGCTGGAAGCGATCCGATCGCTTCCAGCGCTCTGTAGAAGTGCCGGGCACCTCTCCGGTGCAACCGGATGTAGATCGCTCCCGGGGAGCGATCACATGGTGCCCCGGCACTTCTAACGGCCATTGCACGGATGCCTGGACTCCCAGGCATCCTGCAATGGCGTTTGAGCTGCTGGAAGCGATCCGATCGCTTCCAGCAGCTCAAAAACGGCAGGACGTACCATGTACGTCAGCGGGTCTAAGAGAGACCCGCTGCAATGACGTACATGGTACGTCCTCGGTCGGGAAGGGGTTAAATAGTTAATTTAAAAAAAATTAAATATTATAATATTGTTTTATATTGAATCCTATGGGATTTGCCTGTTTAAACCTGTCAAACGGAATCACCGAAAATCAGGGCATTTCACTGACACTTTGGTGCAGTTCGGCGTTCTCTGAATAGATTAACCATTACTTGGGACAATGGGACACCTAAGCCACCTAAAAGCCCCACACTCAACTGAAATCACAAACTGCAGTGGACGGTGTGATCCGCAGCTTCTTCTGAGTGAGACTAGGAACATTCCATGGCCCCTGCACGTTAGGGCTCTCCAGAGCTGGTCAGGATTCCATAGAACCAATGGACTTTGGCCCTCAGTAGCAATACACGTAGCGGCCCGTGAGTAGCACTCCTGCTGGTATGTGCTTGCTGTTCATAATTATTCCAAGCCTAGCCACAAATACTACAGCTGGGTCAGAATAAGATTGATAACAAAGAGGCGGTAAGGGAAATATGCACACGCCTCAGCTGTAACCGGCCCTGTAACCGTGAAGCATTAACTGGCAATACTTGAAGCTGTCAATGCACTTATTCCAATTTTGTTTATTGTTCCTCTGTGCTGTCAGCACTGCTTTTCTGAAATCTATGGGGAGTCGGCCATGATAACAATGTTTTATAATATTGGTTAAAGCAAGACATTATACTGTATATACTGTGAGATCTGATCGTATTCGAACTGAAATTAGAATTATTATGGTTTGTTCCATGGTTAAAATCAAGCAGCTTTGCTTCAAACAATGTTATGTTAACTGTTTTAGAATTTTAAGTATTTAAGAAAACCAGTTGCTGTAGGGATGCCAGATCGGCCATGTTTTCCTTGACACATATTACTATTTCATGCAGAGGGAAGCACAGGTAAAAGTGCTGCCCAGCAACATGTATAATTTATATGCATCAGGAAGGAAATCAAGGCAAGTTTCCTAGGATTCAGTGGAGTCTCTTACCAAGAGCATATCTTTTCTTCAATCTGCAGAGTTGCATTCTTCATACCCTGCCCATCAGCATGAATAAATTATGAGTCCAGGAAAACATGGCCGATTGGGCAACCCTGATAGGTGATATCTATTTTCTTCACCACTGGGATTGTTGGCAACTCTGACTTAGCAAAGCTTAATGCATGCGGATAGTGTGGTGGAATGTCTCCATTCTATGTACTCTACATTCCTGAGACTTCAGCAGCCTATTTGTGTAGCAGAGGAGCAGAAATGTTTTGCGGTGAGTACCCTGTATGCTGAAGTGACAGGGACCACATAATGTTTCCTGCACTGGAAGGCTTTCTGTTTGGCAGTGCAGGGGTTACTCTCCATTAACCCACTTTAACTCTATAGCAGGGTCATCATTTGGTCCAAGAATCCTGCTAGGTGTCATCATTGGTTGGAAGGCCCAGTATGCAGTACCTTGGGGATACAACAACAAAATGATAGAATGCGTGGTACAAAAGGGTTGTCCAAAAGCAAAGTCAGAGTCTTTCCAAAGGGTCAGGGCAGGCAGCATTCTAGGATAGTCAATGTGGAAACCAAAGGTCAGTGACATAAGAGGGAAACAGGAGATGTGCACTGGGTGCAAGTAGAAAGACAACTGAGCACCAATGGGACTGTGGGTTTTTATGGAAGGCTCTATCTCTGTTCCTCCCATAGGTGAGGTCCCCAGCCTTCCCAAGCCTTCCACAGGCCTCCGGGTAATGAGCTGCCTCAGCCACTCCGTGACTAGCCCTGAAAAGGAATCCCCTTTGGGGGAGGAACAAGATGAAAACATGACTCCACGTGCCGCCGGAGGACTCAGAGGCCTTCCTGCTGGGGCCGGCCAGGCACGCCTCCGCAGCATGCAACTCCGCATACCGACCAGGAGCACTGGCGGAATTCAGGCCACCGAAGGCTGTGGAACCCTGGTGGCCTAGTCGCGATCTGGCATCCCCTGACCCGCAGATCGGTGGCACTATGAGAGGAGGGACCCCCAGCTGGGTAGATTGTGACACTAGGACAGACTGGCGTTGAACCCAGAAGCAGGAGCTGTGAGATAGGAGCCTCTTGCAGTTCCAAGTATACAGAAGGAGAGTGTGTTTATCTTGTATATTTAGCTACTTAACTGTCAGTCTATTTATTTACTGGTATAATTTATTTTACTCAGTATGTCAGTCTATTTATCTTTTTTTATCTACCTGTCCAGCCATGTTTTTTTATCCAATATACACACATCTTTTTTTATTTATTTGTATATACCTTTCTATCTTTTTCTGTCTGTCTATATTTGTCTGCCCATGGTCCAGGTATGTCATTTATTGCAAATGCCGTGCCAACAGCAATGTTTCAGCCACACCAGGCTTTAGCAAGCTTGGGAAAAAAAACTCCATAGACGTGGATTTGCTTTTGCAATAAACGAACATGCAAGTGTTTACTCTATACTTTATAATCTATTTTGGTTCTATCGATTTGTCTTATCTTTTTCTGTACATAGCTCTTTTTCTATCAATTTTCTCTTTTTCTGTATATCTTTTTTCTAATAATGCTTACCTCTATTTTTCTGTCAGTGTCCATCTATATTCTGCTATTCTCTTTTTGCTTGTCTTGTCTTTCTATTTTTCTATTGTTCTCCCTCTTTCGATTGTTCTCTCTCTATTTCTCTTATGCTCGCTTTTGTTTTTTAGAAAGTATTTTATTAGAAGGATACATTGAGATTTCTCTAGTTTAAGTATGTCCTGTGTGGTGAGCATGTACCGTTTTGTACTTGTCCATTTCCCTACTGGTCAAAGCTTTCATTTGTCTATCCTTTTGGTATACAGCTATTTATTACTTTCTATTTTTCTGTCCATCTATCCTTGTTATCTTTTATTCTATCCATTTTTGAGTTTGAATCTACATCTATTTTTCTCTTATTCTCTCTCTCACCTCTCAGCCTGTCTCTCTTTCTTTCTACCTCTTTTTATCTCCTGTCTTTCTCTTCTATCTTTTATTACCACCCCCAAAGCAATCACTACTCAAAGTGGTAAGAAATGAGGAGGGATTGAAACAAATGAACGAAAACGTATACAACCATAAGTATAGCATGTGGGAGGCAAAGGGATTCCTTCCCGTTTTATAACTTCACATACATCCATAAACCAAAACAAAAATAGTGACAAGCAGAGTATAGATTTACACTTTGCATTTATCTTCGTACAGAAGTCGACTCCTAGGAGATGGTCCACTGCTCCAAATTTAGAAAATCGAGTACACACGGAGGCTTCAGTACCTTATGATGCACGGATATACATGGGAACCGATTCGATGTGGAGTCTTGTCCTTTCTCTCCACATTAAGGAATGAAGAACCAATCCAAAAGTAAAAGGATCTTTTATTATAAAATTGATAATAGAACAAATAAAACAGATATTCAACTTATAAACACCCGACGCGTTTAATCTATTGCTAGACTTTTTCAAGGGTGAGAGTTGTATATAATCGATCAAGTGTCATTTCCCATCATTCCTTATATAATGTATGCATGTATCTGATTGGTTCTCATTCCCATCACAGCGGTCTCATTATAAGGAAACTTCCTGTTACCCTGTTGTTCACTTGTTACCATAGTTCCATATGTCAGACCTCAAAGGGGTACCTATATCTGATTTGCGGTGGACACCTACACCTACATTTGACCCCTAGCCCAAAGCTTGCCAGCTCTCCTGACGCTTCCACTCTCCAATCTGCCACCCTAGACCCAGACATACAGTAGTTGGACTATGCAAGAATACGCCACTGCTTACACATATATTCATCCATCCATCCTCATTCAAACGGTTGCACATAACACACCTACATAAAGAGTAGTTCTTAAGGATGTGCAAGTGAGGACATGATAAAAGGTGTACACCTAAACCAGTGTCAAAACAGTTGATGCTGTAGTGTCTGTCAGAATGTCAGCCTTAAAGAGATGTACAAAATCAAATCTAAAAACACAACATATATATGTATGCACATGCGTGTTTAAAGAAGTGGTTCCCCTATAAAGGTTGCCAGTTATTTGCAGTTATCAATTTCGAGAATGGAAATTATTTAAATTTCCAACATGGAAGGAATTGGCATGCTGAACATTTCAGTCCAAGACTTTAGGTTCAAAAAGAGGGGTTACCCTTCCATTACATTACTTTTATATTTTCCTTTAAATTTCATTACACGAGACTATTAACAGTACATATGTAAATTACTTCCCTGACTTTAAATTAGAATTCAGTTTCAAAATCAAAGGCTTTAGGCCAGTGTCAGACGAGCGCACTATGTGCGCCCATACTATTGTGCCTTCTAACGCCCGTCGCAGCGTTTTGACATTTTGACAGGGTCAGCCACATGTTGTAGAGCGCGCACGAATTGCGCACGCTACAGCGGACGTTCTGAAAGCCTCCCCGTCTAAACGCTATGATGCGCGTTTGACGGGGATGCAAAGCATGATCCTCCATAGGATTAAGTTTAAACGAAGGGTTTACGTTCACATCGTTCCTATGATGTATCTTTCCTTTTGAGCATGGCTATACTGGTATTTCTAATATTGACCTTGTGAGTTTAGACAGGGACCTTTTGTATTTATCTACCAGATAAGTTCCCACTAGCTATGTTATGTGAAGCACCATACCGATTGTATTGATTATGATGTTTCTGTCTCATGATACATTTACTTAGGCTTGTCTTCCCCTCCTTTCCCTTCCCCCCTCCATCCTCCATATACAGTAGTAGGCCTCTGGAAGTGTTCAGTGTTTCAGTGTATAGCACTAAACATGGCACATAATGAGCTCATGTGCAGTTTTGTGCAAGATGTGAACCAGTTTTAAGCTGGTATAACATTGACTTAATGATACAGGAAAGTGTGTTTATTATTAGAGGCACACAGATTAATAACCCAATATTGAATATGGATTTTTCCATGGTGTCCTACTCGTCTGTATGAGGGGGGTTCGGCGAGCATGCACTTTTTGTGTAGTGTTATAGCACCAAACATGGCACATAATGAACTCATATGCAATTTTGTGCAAGATGTGAACCAGTTTTAAGCTGCTATAACATACATGGGACCACCCCTGTCCTGCACTAGCCACAGGGTATTTGCTTTCATTCCTCCACTATATAAAGAGCCTGCTCCTCCAGGACCTCTCCTGTTTATTTCTTGCTATGCTTTCTCTCCATGCATGTGTCCATCAAAATCGGCATCTAGAAGGGAACAACCTCTTTTTTCTTTTTAGCACAGAGTCTGGCCTTTTGCCATTGAAACAGGAGGCAGTACTGTTATTCCTACCTTGTTCCTATATAGACAAAGGATGCGCACGTGTATTGGATCAGTATACATCAATCATATTCTACCAACTCCCTACCTGCTATCTGTAGGGGCGTGCTCACATACATGGGACCACCCCTGTCCTAAACCTGCCTCAAGGTAACTGATTTCATTCCTTCAGTAAATAAAGAGCCTGCTCTACTAGGACCTCTTCTGCTTATTTCTTGTTAAGCTTTGATTTTGGGCCTCAACCTTTCCTTTACCTAATGCAATTTCACTTGCCACTCATCCTATTGGGAACTCTCTCTATAGCAGGCTTCTCTCTGTCCCAAGCATGGGATAGGCATAAGGCTATCCTAAACAAAGATAAATCCAGGTAAAGTATCCATGTAATTGGGCAGACTAGATGGGCCGAAAGGTTCTTATCTGCCGACATTTTTCTCTGTTTCTATGTTTCTATTATGCAATTGCGGACCCACGAAGGTCCGTTTCTTCAGTTTGATAGGAGTTGACAGAATTTAGGTTGTTTGTTTGTATCCCCTATGAGAGACTTATCTAGGTGCATCTGGTACCCTATGTACCACTACTGGAGCCACAGATAATTTTTATCCTTTCCTTAGTTTCATTGTGTTGTTCTGTTTTTTTAGTTTCCAATAAAAGTAAAACTTTACTTACAAGCTCCTATATTAGTCAATATATATCCTTTGTTCTAACTACCAGACTCTCCACAGTGTCACAACTCCCATGACACTCACCCACGAAGAACTATTACAGCATACAAATTCCCATCTGTGATACTGTCACCATGGTGGGCCCATTATACTGAGTGTTGTTAAGCCCTTTAGGCAGGTTTGTTACTGGCTGCATGATGCACACATAGCACACAGAATATACACAGATACTGAACACGAATGACAGAATAGGATACACACACAGAAGAACACTTACCCTGCACTGGGGTAAGGTCCTTATAGTTCCCTTCTGAATTTATGCAGGATACAGGGCAAGGAATAAACACCACAATAACAACAGGGGTAGGCAAGAGACAACAATACGAAATGCCCAGGCAGCAAACACAGAACCCTGAACTAGAATGAGGTCCTTAAGCTGGGCTCTAACACAGACTATAATATGCTGCTGGGCAAATAGACCAAAGACAAGAAAAGAGGTCACACAGAATATAAAAAGGAACAACCAAGAGTTGTCTGAGAAAGCCAGAAGTTCTAAATACCAGAGTAGAGTGGCAGCCAAATGCCAGGGATAGAGAGCCTGGAGAACGTGTCAGAACAAGCTGAGTTAGGTACACAGGAATATCAATATACCGGTTACGGGGAGCAGACAAGAGAATAGTCAAACACCAAGCCAAAAATCATACACAGAGTGACATAGAATGCAGCAATACAAGACACAAGACTCACAGAAACTGGACCCATCCACGAGAAGGGAGCTAATGCACTGCTGGCCATATTTATGGGGACTGGGCAAGTCATGTGACCACAGGCCAGATCAGCCACAGGAAATCCAGGAGTGGAGAGCCTGGACTGGCTAGTCCAAAACACCAAGAGCTGGCCTGGATCACTCTCATCATCAGGGGACATGGCTAGAAGGTGGAAATGTGATAGATACCAAGCTACATTTCTACATTTTGACACGCCACATAAATACACTCACACATACACAAACTACACCTACATTTGACCCCAAGCCCAAAGCTTGCCAGGCCTCCCCTGATACTTCCTATCTCCAATCTGCCACCCTAGACCAAGGCATAGTTGGACTATGCTTGAATACGCCAGTGCTCACACATATATTCATCCATCCACATTTAAACAGTTGCACATATCATACCTACATAAAGAGTAACTCTTAAGGATGTGCACGTAACAAGATGATAAAAGGTGTACACCTAAGGCCGGGTGCACACAAGTGCACCTAGTGTGCCCGTGTGCCAGGGCCGGCCTGACAATGGTGCAGAGCGGAGCAGTGGCACCAGGTGGCAGAAATTGGGGGGCGGCAAATTTCAGCCACTGGCGCCGCTGCTGCGCTGCACTATTTTTTTATCAGAGGCAGGCAGATCCTGCGGCCGCCGCGTTCGTTCCTTCAACGAGCGGCAGCCTGCATGGGTATCTGCCACTCGCCTGAGATCCATCCTCCAGCCTGCCGCAATCGAGATCACGTGAACTTTGCGAGTTCGCAGCAGGCTGGAGGGTGGATCCCAGGCAAGCGGCAGATAATCATGTAGGCTGCCGCTCGTTGAAGGAATGAAAGCGGCAACCACATGATCCGCCCCTCGGAGCCTGGGCATGGCAAAGGTGAGCCTGGGGCTATCTATCCATGAGTGAGCCTGGGGGTAAATATATCCATGTGTGAGCCTGGGGGCAAATATATCCATGTGTGAGCCTGGGGCAAATATATCCATGAGTGAGCCTGGGGCAAATATATCCATGTGTGAGCCTGGGGCAAATATATCCATGAGGGCAGATATATCAATGTGTGAGCTGGGGCAATATACCCATGTGTGAGCTGGGGCAATATACCCATGTGTGTGCTGGGGCAGTATATATCCATGTGTGAGCTGTGGCAATATACCCATGTGTGAACTGGGGCAATATACCCATGTGATCTGGCCTGGGGCAATATACCCATGTGTGAACTGGGGGCAATATATCCAGTGTGAATAAAGGAGTATTTATTAGGACACGAAAAATGGTCATAATAATCAGTTTTTCCCTGGTTGTGAGAGTACCCCCACCTATTTTTCCAGAAAAAAAGCACTGGACGGTGGCATCTAGTTCTACGGGCCGCCGAACAGTAAATGGAGCCCAGCAGCCTGATGAGGATTCACCCACACGTGCGCCGTAATCCTGCACTTCCATTTCCTGGCATAGCTGGCCAGCCGGGTCTAGAATTGAAGCGCGGAATTACTGTAGTGCGCGTGTGAGGGGTTCCTCCAGACTGTGGCGGCAATTTCTCTCCTCTCGCCGGGTCCCGGCTGGGTATGTGACGCTGGGCACTGCTGGGCATGTGACGCTGGGCTCAGTTATATACACCTCACATTACTGTATCACAGAGCACCACAGCAATAAAATTCTTATGTACGGTGTGTATGAGTGTTTGAATTATATTGCGCACAGTGATACTCTCATACATACTGTGTGTTTTTTTTTTTGGGGGGGGCAGCATTTCATCCTTCGCTCCAGGCAGCACAATGTCTTGGGCCAGCCCTGCCGTGCGCACACACTTACCAGCGCCCGGCACAGCCATGTGATGCTGCAACGGGGCTGGGCGCGCGCACTTCGTGCACGCGCAGCAAGCGTCCGCCTAGAAACCCTCCCCGCCAATGTGCTAGGATGCGCGTCGACAGGCTGCAAAGCGCGATCCTCCATAGGAAGATCGCGCTTTGCAGCGCTGAGGGGGGCGGCAGGCGTAGAGTGGAAGGAACGTCCACTCTCACAGACGTTCCTTCCACTCTGAGTGCGCTCGTGTGCACCCGGCCTAAACCAGTGTCAAAACAGTTGATTCTGTAGTGTCTGTCAGAATGTCAGCCTTAAAAAGATGTTTAGAATCAAATCTGAAAACACAACATATATTAAGTATGCATATATGTGTATAAAGAAGAGGTTCCCCTATAAAGGTTGCCACTTATTTGCAATTATCAATTTCAAGAATGGAAATTATTTAAATTTACAACATGGAAGGAATTGGCATGCTGAACTTTTCCGTCCAAGACTTTAGGTTCAAAAAGAAGGGTTACCCTTCCATTGCATTACTTTTATATTTTCCTTTAAATTTCATTACACGAGACTATTAACAGTACATCTGTAAACTACTTCCCTGACTTTAAATTAGAATTCAGTTTCAGAATCAAAGGCTTAAGGCCAGTGTCAGATGAGCGCATTATGTGCGCCCATACTGACATGTCTTCAGACGCCCGTTGCAGCATTGTGACATTTTGACGGGGCCGGCCACATGCTGTAGCGCACGCACGAATTTCACGTCTTACATCGGACGTGCTGAAAGCCTCCCCGTCGAAACGCTGTAACGCTGTAATGCGCGTTCGACGGGGCTGCAAAGAATGATCCTCCATAGGAGGATCGAGGATTGCAGCGCTGGGCACACTAACTGCGCTCAGCGAAGTGGCGAGACGGGCATCAGAGTAGAAGAAATGTCCACTCTCACAGACGTTCCTTCCACTCTGAAAAACACTCATCTGACATTGGCCTTAAACTTTTGGAGGTGACTGACACAAAAAGTTATTTTTAATACTAACTAATCATAAACTAGTCGAACGTCAAGACCATGAATTAAAATATAACACTGAGTACATGGTTTATTTATTTGCAAAATATTTTACCAGGAAGGATACATTGAGATTTCTCTTGTTTTCAAGTATGTCCTGGATAGTTGAAAGTGTTCTAATATTCTGCTATTATATTTAGACAAATACACCTATTGCACCTATAAAAAACAATATTCATCTGTGTTGACCTGCACCATTGCAGTTCTTCGAAGTAACAGGCGTTATTTATTACAGATTCAGATCAATCTGTCTATATACCATTATATATTAACCTTCTATCTATCAAATATCTATAAAACCTGATTGTATCCTTTTTTTTATTCAATCAGACATAGGAGCATACAAAATTGCTATATCCCCTTCTAGTGCTGTCTGTTGTGTATCTATTACATCGAACAAAAGTGACTCTGGCAAGGTTATTAAGAGAAAGTTGAAAACCAGGAGAGCTGGCAGGAGAACAATCTATATCAAATAGCCGATTTGGAAAGTGAGATAAATGGGAGAATTTTCTGGTTTAGCTATTTTAACTGAGAATTTTCACCTCTCCAGTCATTCTCCTGAGTTTCACCTTTCTTTGAATAGATCTGTGGATTTATGGTTGTTTTATTTATAAAATTTAAAGAACAGTTGTAATAGCCCCAAGGTTGCCAGATCAACCATGTTTTCCTGGAGACATATAACTATTTAATTCACAAGAAAAGTGCTGCCTGGGAGCAATATGTAAAAGCCATTAGCTAATCAAGCTAATCAAGTATTCAGGAAAACATGGAAGATGTGGCAAACCTAACTACTTCCCCCCACAACACACTGCTCTATTAAGAGTGCCGAAAATATAGCGTTTATAGAAAAAAATAACTTCAAATTGCTCTGACAGATGCTGAGTGCCTCAAAATCTATGACCTTGCCCACTGCTGCACCCCATCCACTATGATACAAGAGGTTAACTACAAAATCATGTACCGCTGGTACCTTACTCCAGACAGATTGAGACATCTCCCTGGAGGTGGGGGACTGCTGGAGAAGCCAGGCCCCTGGCGCAGACAATCTGCATATATGGTGGTCCTGTCCAAGGGTCCAACTGTTCTGGACCCGCTTTCATACTTATGTTTGTATGATTGTAGAACCTCCCCCACCTTTCCTGACGGAACTGTACCTACTACACCACACGTCTTTCTTTTTTGAAATTCAAATTTTTTATTCAGAAAAGTGTGAAATTTAGACTTGCACAAATATGCACAGACAAATAATGAATATTACAGAACATACAAGTGAGGCAAAATACAAAATTAAAATGAAAACACAAATTAAAAAACAAATAGTAGGGGAAGGGATAAGAAAAAGGTCTCCAGTGCATCAGCTCTTCCTGCCAGGGAATACACAAGGCAGAGGCAAGGAGCAAGTCCCCATGCGTCCCGAGGACCAGTATGAGGCTGACCCTCTTCAAGGGATGCGTATAGAGGTGGAAATGAAAAGTAGTCAGAAAAATCCTCCGTTATGCTCTTGGGCGTCAACCCCGGTAGGTCCCACTCTTACCCACCCTCCACCTTCGAAGACCTAAGTGTACGGAGCAGAAAAAGAGGCGGAAAGATAGGGGAATTAACACCAAGAGGGAGGCAGGAGAAGAAAGGAGACAGAGAATGAGAGAGAGAAAAAAAAGGGGGGTACAGTAAGGTAGGGGGAGGAACAGTAAGTAATACGAAACAACCACATAGACAACATAACAGAGACAGGTGCACCTGAGAAGCCGTGTTATCTCATGACCTCGACCTTCAGCACAATAGACGGAGTCTTCCGAATCAGGGCTCGAAGGGAGTAGATCGGGTACTGGCAGCGTACCATTCCCAATGGAAACATTTCATGGCAGAGTCTGCCGACACCCCTCGAGTCTCCGCGTCCAAAAGGTCAACAGAGCGGAAATCTTCCACTTGACTAACCCATTCCCTAATAGTAGGGGTCCTCGTCGACTTCCACAGAGCAGGTATCAAGGTGCGGACTGCAAGGAGCATGAGAAGGAGGACCGAACGCTTAAGGGATTTGAGAGGGAGTGGGATGTGGAGGAGCAGAAAGCATTCAGAAGTAAGTGGTAGGTCCACATCGGTGACCTGAAGGACAGCATCTCTAACCCGAGTCCAAAATGGCCTCAGACTGGGGCAAGACCACCACAAATGGAGATACATTCCCCTATCTGACTTACAGTAGCAGCAATCCGACGAGATCGATGGATAGACTCGATGTAGGAAACTAGGGGAACGATACCAGAACGCAAAAATTTTATATGCTGTCTCCTGAATGCTCATTGCAATACCCCCTTGTGGATCAGGACAAACATTTTATTCCACTGTTATTCGGAGATGGTAGTAGCGAGCTCCCGGTCCCAACACAAGATAAAGGAGGGGACTGTAGAGTCACTGGTCTGAAGGAGGTTGTACAAGGTAGATACTCCATGGGCCAGTGGTTTTCATGCGTGGCAGAGGGATTCGAACGGGAGCAATTGACGGCTCAGACTGTATCCACAGCGAGTACGACTTCAATTGATAAAAATTAAAGCTGTCCAGTGGGGAAAGAGGTCCCATCGGGGAGGCAAGTGGCAAGACATCCAGATTGCCTTCTGAGGGGTAGGTCCATTGCCCGCAACCTACTCCCGTCCGTCAGGTGGGTTTTCAAGGACAGTCGTATCCCGTCCGTAAGGGCTGGGTTGTAAACCAGGGGTAGAAGAGGAGAAATGGCCGTGGAAAGGCCATATGTCAATTTACTCCTGTGCCATATGCGCAGAGTCACCGACACCGGATCAGGGTCAGCCCCCCTGAACACCAGACGGGCATGGTGGGAGCCATGGGAGCGTCCATAGAGGACGGCCTGCTAAGGCAAATTCCAAGTCTAACCATCGTTTATCGGGGCTAGCTGCCGACCAATCTACCACCCTCGCCAGATGGCTGGTGTGATAGTAACGTCTGGGGTCTGGGAGAGCCAAACCGCCTCTATGTTTTGGTCGACACGAGGTCGGCCTTTCGGCCAGATGAAGTTGAGGAGCGCCGATCGCAGAGCGGTGAAGAAAGCAAGCGGAATCAAAATCGGGAGTGCGCGAAAAAGGTATAGGAGCCTCGGTAGTAGGTTCATCTTAAGGGGCGGCTATTCTGCCCATCCAGGAGATCATCCGTCCAGTCCAGTCTGAGAGGTCTGCTCGAAAGGTAGTTAGGATGGCTGAAAAGTTAAATTCGTATATCTGCTTGGCAGAGGGAGCTAGCCAGACCCCTAAGTATTAAATGCGTTGGGCTCAATAGCGAAAGAAATAATCCTGACGGACACTGCGTAAAGAGGAATGGTCCAGCGAAACGTTAAGAAACTGATTTATCTCGGTTGATCCGTAGGCCAGCCACCGCACCATAAACTTCGAGTTCCCTCATAATTGCCGGGAGGTTAACCTCCGGGTTAGTTACCGGGAAAAGCAGGTCATCGGCGTAAAACGAGACTTTATGACATGAATCGTGCCCATCCAGTCCCATGATATCGTCATTACTCCGGACCACCTCCAAAAGTGGTTTGAGAGTCAAGGCAAATAAGAGGGCATAGCGGGCATCCCTGACGTGTCCCGTTATGGATGTCAAATGCGGTGGACAGCGCACCATTGGCACGGACACTAGCCATGGGACTGTCATAGAGCTCTTGAACCATCCTAGGAAGGGGTTCCCTGTCCCGATTTGCCGTAATACAGCAAACATAAAGCCACATCTCACTCTGTCAAAGGCCTTCTCTGTGTCCGTAGAAAGCAGGAGAAAGCCTTTACATGTGTGGCGAGCCAGACCAATCGCTCCAAGGCCGCGAGTTGTCGCATCTCACACCTCCCTTCCGGGAACAAAGTCCACTTAGTCCGGATGGATCAAGGACGGGAGGAGAGGCGCGAGCCGGATCGCCAAGACCTTAGCCAGTATTTTAAGGTCGGTGTTCAACAGGGATACAGGCCGGTAGGTTCCTACACAATCCCACATTCGATTGTTGCAAAAAGGTTTAAAATATGCTCCGACACAAAAATTTAATAAATTTGAAGTGTATGTGGACTTGCAAAAATTTAAAAGAAAGTTGGCCCTTAAAAAATATTTCCACAAACCAGCTGTGGAAAGGGAGGTAATTGATAAACAAGAGTTTGTGCATACATCATTGAAGGCTAAGTACACTTTTTACCCCAAACATATGCTGTCGCGAGAAATCTCTACGTTTAAAACTATGGTTATCTAGATAAACTAGATAAAAAGTGTAAACGAATTCAGAATAATCTCACTAGACAGGAGAGAGAGGCTCTAGAAAATCTGCAAAGAGATGAGATTGTAATAAAATCGGCTGATAAAGGGGGGGTTGTTATTCTTTCAAGAGAGCATTATGTAGAAGAGGCCAATAGGCTTCTAGGTGATGAGGAAACTTATACAGTCCTGAACAAGGACCCTACAGGGGAGACCGTTAAAAACTTTGAGAATGTTTTGAAAAAAGGTAGAACTGAGGGTACTTTAAACGAACAAGAGTTTGATTACCTCAAGGTCTCCCATCCCCGTACACCAGTCTTTTATTAGCTACCTAAGCTACATAAAAACCTTACCCGCCCCCCGGTAGACCTATAATAGCCGGTATCGATACTGTCTCGAGTAAATTGTCAGAGTCTGGATAAATTGCTTCAACCGTTGGTGTCCACTAGTCCATCTCACCTTAAAGATAGTATTAATGTCCTCCAGGAAATGGAGAAGATAGAATGGCAACAGGAATTTTGGTTAGTCACTAGCGATGTTGAATCATTGTACACCATGATCCCTCATAACAGGGGGTGTGAGGTGGTGGCCCATTCGCTTAGAGAATCAGGACGGTTCGATCCGCAACAGATAGATTTCATCACTGAGGGCATCTCTATAGTGTTGAATAATAATTACTTTACCTTTAATGATAGGTTCTATGTACAGAAGAGGGGCCATACTATGGGGGCGAGGTTCACACCCAGCTACGCGACCCTGTTCATGGACCATTGGGAATCCCAGTGGGTCTATGGTTCACGTGGCTGGACGCAGAACTTCATCCTCTATAAGAGGTACATAGATGATGTTCTTATTATATGGAGAGGGACGGAGGAAAGCCTTAAAGAATATCTCAACTATCTAAATAGCAACGATTGGGGTATAAAGTTGTCCAATTCTTGGAGTCAGAGTAAGGTTAACTTTCTGGATTTAGAAATATATGTGGAGGAAGGTAACCCGAAGACCCGTACTTTCTTTAAGACAACTGATGTCAATAGTTATATAGACATTAGGAGTGGACATCTTCCTTGCTGGTTAGAAGGAATCCCCCGTGGACAGATGCTTAGGATCAGGCGCAACTGTACGGAACTAACGGACTACTGACAGCAAACTGAGAAATTAGCTAAAGATTTTGGAGAAAAAGGGTATGATCAAGGAAGAATTAAGGAGATCATAGGGGAAGTACAAGAGGTAGATAGGGGAACCCTTTTGAAGTATAAACCCTCCAATAAGGAGAGTGAGGGGACCAATAATGTAGTTCTGTTTATTTTCAACTATAGCACAGGGAACAGAGGAATCAGGCAGATAGTCCGAAAATATTGGGAGGTTTTACAACAAGATCTGATTTTACGGGATATTATTCCGGATAAGCCAAAATTCATATGTCGAGGGGCCAAAAATATTAAAGATCACATTGTGCATAGCTCCTTTAGAGGTAAAAAGAATAGTGGGGCCCATCCTTAAAACCAAAGGCTATGATCAGGATAAGCTCTTAGAGACTAAATAACAGGTTGCACATATGAACAGACAAGATCTTTTGGAATACAAGACCCGATCAGGAAACAACATCAAAGGGGTTCCTTTTATTTTCACCTACAACGCACAAAACTCCAAAATTCGTGGTATTATCCACAAATTTTGGCCAATTCTAAGGAAAGATCCGGCTTTAGAAACCATTCTACCTGAGATCCCCTCTATAATATGTAGAGGAGTCAAAAATTTGAAGACGGAACTAGTTACTAGTAATCCATATATTGGGAAGAAAAAGAATTCATTTGGTATTCCCAATGGATTTCATGCCTGTGGAAATTGCCTTAATTGTAGGAATACAAAAAATCACAAGCATATCATCAAAGAATTTGAAGTGAACAAAGGAACTTTTAAAATTAGAGATATGATCACGTGTTTCACTAGCCATGTGATTTACGTGTTAACCTGCCCATGCAATTTGATGTATGTAGGACGCACAATACGACCCTTGAACAAAAGGATTCAGGAACATATAAGAAACATCAAAAATGGCGTAGAAAATCATAGTGTCTCTTTGCACTTTAAAAGAATGCATAACTCAAATCCTTTGCTTTATGGGCGTCAAGAAAGTATATAGAAATTGGAGGGGAGGTGATTACGAGAGGAAGATAGGGATGGAAGAGATGAAAACCATCTACGAGTTCAATACCCTAATTCCCCATGGCCTTAATTCAGATTTTGAGTTGGTCCATTTTTTAAAAACTTAGTCCGCACAAAACCCCCCCTCCGCTACTTAGATCCTATTTTTACCAAGTAATCTCAAGTGCCCCATTTTCTGTAAAGCCCACTAAATCTAATGTGAATGAGACCGCCCATTCCCTTTGGAGTCTCCCGATTCTCTCAATTCTAGACTTTTCTCAAGCACGCTGAGTATTATCACCCCCATAATTACCTTTGAGATAGCACCCAAATAGAAAGACAAAATAATGATGGAGAAATAACGTCATTTGTATAACAACTTTGGTGGTATCCGTGTGCCAATAGCTATGTATCAGCATCCACAGTCATTACAATAAGGGTAGATGTTTAAAATTCCTGAACATTTTAACACTAGTCCTCTTGCTACACGGAGTGCAGAAGAAACCACGGTGGAATGCGGAAACGACCACGATGGAACGCGGAAGTAACCATGGTGGAACGCACGCCAACCGAAATCGAGGCCACTTCACTTACAACTGATGTATATAAAAAGGAAATGTTATGTACAATGTTTTATTAACTGATGAAGCCGAATTATTCGGCGAAATGCGTCTTAACAGCATATAACAGCAAAGGGTTGCCAAAAACACCCTACATGTGGATACCCCCTCAGAGCCAGGATACGGGCTCTGAACCCTGTAAGTACCCCCTAGGGGACAAATAAGGGGCAACCAGCGATATATGCTGTGCAATGGTCTTTCTCTCCTTATATATCCCATAGAGAGCTTGAACGGCTTGCTGAGCCAGTTAAAGACGAAGACTGTACTCAGAAGCTGGGGGACTATAAAGAGAGACTCATGAACATTTGTTTTTCATCCTGACCTAGAGGTGGAAGAACTGATTTATAACCCTCTAGTGCAGAGATCCACTACCTGTAGGGATCCCTGGTTAACACATTTGCGTTCACCAAATTGGTTTTTTATATCAGTACAATAGCTGACTTACATTACACGTGCGCCTAAAGGCTATTTTTTTCTATTAAAGAATATCTCAACTATCTAAATAGCAACAATTGGGGTATAAAGTTGTCCAATTCTTGGAGTCAGAGTAAGGTTAACTTTCTGGATTTAGAAATATATGTGGAGGAAGGTAACCCGAAGACCCGTACTTTCTTTAAGACAACTGATGTCAATAGTTATATAGACATTAGGAGTGGACATCTTCCTTGCTGGTTAGAAGGAATCCCCCGTGGACAGATGCTTAGGATCAGGCGCAACTGTACGGAACTAACGGACTACTGACAGCAAACTGAGAAATTAGCTAAAGATTTTGGAGAAAAAGGGTATGATCAAGGAAGAATTAAGGAGATCATAGGGGAAGTACAAGAGGTAGATAGGGGAACCCTTTTGAAGTATAAACCCTCCAATAATGAGAGTGAGGGGACCAATAATGTAGTTCTGTTTATTTTCAACTATAGCACAGGGAACAGAGGAATCAGGCAGATAGTCCGAAAATATTGGGAGGTTTTACAACAAGATCTGATTTTACGGGATATTATTCCGGATAAGCCAAAATTCATATGTTGAGGGGCCAAAAATATTAAAGATCACATTGTGCATAGCTCCTTTAGAGGTAAAAAGAATAGTGGGGCCCATCCTCTGGGGGTTAAAGATGGCTTCTACAAGTGCGGTAGATGTATAGGGTGCAAAAATAATCGGAATCCCAGTAAGATTCATGAGGCTGCAATAGGGGATAAGTTAGTTAGGATTAGGGGGGTTACCAACTGCTCATCCAAATATATAGTATACTGCCTTACTTGTCCATGTGGACTGCATTATATCGGCAGAATATCTAGACCCCTAGCAACACGGGTGGGGGAGCATATCCGCAATATAAAAAGAGGATATGAATTGCACAATCTTTCACTGCATTTTAAAGAAAAACATATGCAGGACCCCACGGGATTAGATTTTTGTGTACTTAAAGGGACACTCTAGGCAACATGACCACCTAAGCTATTTTAGGTGGTCATGATGCCCAGAGTATGCTGCCCTCTGTCCCCCCTCCCTCCGCTCAGCGGTTCAGCTGTAAATGCTGAAAACAGCTGAGAGAGGCGGAGAACTTTACTCCGCCTTCCCAGCTGTCAGTCAGCAGAGCGGGAATCATATTTCCCGCTTCTGCCGACTTTTGCCGAGTAGGAGTTGACGTCTCCAACTCATCGCAGAAGCTGGCGGCTCCCTCTGAGGGTTAGTGTTGCGTGCATCCTCTTGCGCGCAACACTAATCCTCAGAGGGAGCCGGGAGGAAGCCTGCCGATTGGCTGGCTTACGTGAGAGGCGCGCATGCGCGCTTCTCACGTAAACCAGAAGGCAAGAAGACTCAAGAAGGACGGGAGCGGAAGAGGAGGGAGGTGAGTATGAAAAAAAAAAAAGACGCCGCTGGAAAGAAGAGGATTTTAGGGTAAGTACTATAGTTACAAAAAAAAAAAAAAACGAACGATTTATTAAGGGAGTAGGGATAGGTTAAGGTTAAAAAACGGGGGGGGGGGTGATTTTTTATTAGAGTGTCCCTTTAAGAAGGTTAAAAGAGATTGGAGAGGGGATGACCTAGATCTGAAATTGGCAAAGGACGAAATGCGGTGCATTTTTGAATTTGGCACATTAGTCCCCTTTGGACTTAATAGCGACTTTGAAATACGTCAATTTTTGTAATCCTATTTTTATTATTCATTTTATATAATAAGAAATAGTAGCATTCTTCATATACAGTATATTTAGGAATGGGGGAATACTATCTAGTCATTTTTTATATTTACTTTCATTTTTATTTTATATATATATATATTTTGTTTGTATTTTTCTTATAAAGAGAATGTCATTTTTATGAATTGGTATGTTTAGATGGACATCCATGGTGGGAGTTGGAACGTGTGTGTTTTTTTAGGATATATGCATGATATGTTATTTGTGCTGCTATTTATTAATGCCTGCATATATATGGGGAGATACATGCGCGTATAGGTATGTGTGGTCCCCTTTTCTCATAGGAAAAACGAAGGAATCATCTCCTTCTTTAATTGGAAATCCTCAAGCCATAAATTGCATAATAAGGACATCTGCGAGTTTTGTGGGCAAAGGAACTTTAAAGATGGCGTCTCCTGAGGAGGTGGAGATTGCTATCGAACGAGAGAACTCTGGGTGAGATCCCTAAAAGAAGAGTCGCACGCATGCGCAGATGTCTTTGGCCGCGGACTGGTGAATAGGGAAGCGACTATAGGGAAACGCCAGATGTCTACGCCATGTGTGCGGAGGAAACGATTATCGGATTAGGAACACCTGTAATTCGGGGGATAAGACCCTTATATATGGGGCACTATTATTTTAAGGATTATAGACTGACTGATGAAGCTGTGAATAGTGAAACGCGTGTCAGTCTTACTTTTTGTTTTGTTTTTATTGTGGATTAAAAGTCTGTTTCACTTCTTTGGAGAGAGAGAGTCATCCCTCCAGGGGAAAGGGGGATTGATGTGCCCTATACACACATCTCGAGTTTGTCTACCGAGCCAGTGATAGTTCCACAGGCTCTGAGCCACGTGAGTTGATATTGATTACATTTTTTTTCACTCCGTTATCGTCCTACAGAGTCACGCTATGGTCTGTTGATCTGTTTCTTTTCATATATTTACCTGTGCCAATATTCGTGGATATGGGACGGGGTCATCCCTGAAGGGACCCACTGTGGAAGAATTGAGCCTTAATCCTTTAGGCTCTGATCCATGTGAGTGGCTAACTGTTCATCAATTGGTTCATGCTGTGTTTTTTTGTCAATGTGTTTTTTTGCATGTATCTAAGAAAATTGTGCATCAAGATATGTTGAAAAAGAAGCACCATATTTCATCACTCAAAATCGGTGCATCTCAAAGGGTCGACATAGCTGGGGAAAGGGTACGGGCAGTCTTACCGGACAGGTAGGTCTCAATCGCCTCCCGGGTAGGCTCTGAGCCCAATATCTTATCCATGCCATAAAGGCCTTGGTAAAAGCGCTGAAATTCGAATAAGATATGGTCAGGACGAGAGGAGATAGTCCCATCTGGGAGTTTAATCTCCGCAATATACGCTGCATTTTGACGTTTTCGTAAAATGCGGGCAAGAAGCCTGCCAGGCTTATTTTCGAGGAGAGCGAAGTGGCAGTTAGCCTTTTGAGCAGCAAAGCGGATGTCAGCGTTAAGCATCTCATTAAGCTCCCGGCGTTTAGTTGTTAGCAGTGCATATTCTAAATCCAGTGTCGAAGTGTGGTGTACCAGCTCAAGATCCCATATCTCACTCAGCAAACTCTGTAAGAGGTCAGACCTGGCTCGCTTAAGCGCCGTAGATCGGCTTATAAAAACAGCACACACAACCGCCTTATGTGCTTCCCAGAGAATAGGTGCGGCCATGTCCGGCGTTTCATTTTCCTTGAAATATGTGCGGAGACAGTTGTCCGTTTCTGTGACAAAGAGTGGATTCGTTAACAGGGATGTGTTTAGTCGCCACTGATGGGCGAAAGAGCGGCTAAGACAAGACTGCCAGCAAAGGGCAGTGATTTGACTACGTTTGCGCCATAATAGATGTCTCCTCCGTTAGACAGTCAAGTCTAGAATAAGAGGCATGCACACGTGAGAAGAACGAGTAATCCCGTTCCCCCGCATGAAAGGCCCTCTAGATGTCCACTAATTGAAGGTCGTCGAGGGAGCGACGTATTTGGCGTAACGTCCCGTAGAAGCACCACACGTACTTCAACATTTTGTCACATATATAAAAAAAAAAATTCAAATATTCACACGGCTAGACTGACAATTCCTAGGTTATGGGGACAAGCGGCTACGCCCTCCATATCCATGTGGTTTGACAAAGTGGAGTTTATTCGTGATGTTGATGAGTTTGTCTTTTGAACTTGTGATCGTTACGATGTATATTCCCATAAATAGTTTTACTGGCTGACTGATATTTTTCCACACTCCCGCCGCCTTCCACAACCTATCTGAGGTTTGGGATATTATACCCTTCTGTATTCACCGTGATTTGCCTTTCGATTTATTCATGAATGTAATCTTTTCTGCCCCTTGAGTTTTTGAGATGCACATATTTCAATGTGTCAATATCTGACATATGATTTCTTACTCACTCCACTGCGTTGGATGTGTAATGTACTGTCCGCTTTATCCAACTGCTGTACCCCACCCATATCCCTCTCTCCCTTTGCATTGTCAATGTATTTTGCCTTTTCTATATGGTATGATCTATATGTACTTGGCACTTCATGGTGCATCTGCATTGGCCTATTCTACTTTTGTATCGTGCCTGACCTTCTTAATAAACTTGAATATGTTAATAAATACAGCTATAATACCATTAATAATTCCTATAGCAGACTACACTAGTATTTGAAACTGCCTCTTAAGGAGTCCAACTTGACACAGAAGCTTATCACGAGGAATGAAACCAAGGGTTACACCCATAACTGGATAAACCAGTTGTCTGAATAATCAGTAAATCACGAAGACAGGTTTATAACCATATTATTGTTCTCTTTGTGTACAGAGACTGCATAATACATATAGTAGAATACCTACACTTTTATACGCATATATATTTGATAATAGCAGATATTGATAGTAGATATTCTTAATATTTGTTATTTAAAAAAGGTGCATACAATCAACACAGCATGGGCATAGGTGCCCAAAATAATCTGGGATTGTCAATTTTTTTAATTTGTAGTGCAAAGGCAAAAGGCACAGTCATTCCAGTCTAGTCCTATAATAAAATGCAACAAAATGTAAAAACATTATTTTTAACTGTCTGCTGCAAAGAGTTAAAGTCTCACTGCAATCTATGGTACAATTCTTGTCTTGCAGCATAGGCATTAGATGGAAAACTACAGCCTGGTTATATGTGAAGCATTTATTTATTTATTTACAAAGTATTTTACCAGGAAGGATATGTCACACACATGCAGGGGCGGACTGACCACTCGGTCCATTCGGGCACTGTCCAAGGGCCCGAGAGTGGCGGAGGGCCGGGGCCCTCCTCCGCTACACATGCAGTTCAGGGGCAGAGTGGACTGACCGTTGGGGTTGGCAGGGGCCCGGTTAGAGCAGCATGTGCATTGGCTGGTTACAGTGAGAGTTTGTAGCTGGCGGCGGCGGCGCTGCAGGCAGCGTATCTCTACCACACTTGGAATTCAAGTATGGGAGCTGCACGCTACATTGGCGCCGCCCCCTCTCACGTGACTGCCGAGATTCACGTTGGCGGGTCACATGACCCACCAACGTGACCTCACATCGTCCAGGGTCCAGAAGAGGAGGCAACAGCGTGGAGGACAGCGGAGTCAGCCCGGAGGAGCAGCAGAGCAGAGACCCTGGTGAGTAAGGGTGGGGGGGGTGCCTGCCTGCCTGCCTGCCAAGGAGACCTGCCTAGAAAAACGGGACCTGCCTAGAAAAAGAAATGGGGACATGCACAAAAATAAAAATGGAGACCTGCCTAGAAAAACGGGACCTGTCCTGCCTAGAAAAAGAAATGGGGACATGCACAAAAATAAAAATGGAGACCTCCTGATACGCTCATACATGCTGCACATTACTGTGAGTTTTATTGCTGTGGAGCTCTGTGATACGCTCATACACACTGCACATTACTGAGTTGTATTGCTGTGGAGCTCTGTGATATGCTCATACACACCGCACATTACTGTGAGTTTTATTGCTGTGGAGCTCTGTGATACACTCATACACACAGCACATTACTGTGAGTTTTATTGCTGTGGAGCTATGTGATACGCTGATACACACTGCACATTACTGTGAGTTTTATTGCTGTGGAGCTCTGTGATAAGCTCATACACACCGCACATTACTGTGAGTTTTATTGCTGTGGAGCTCTGTGATACGCTCATACACACCGCAGAGTACTGTGTTATTGCTGTGGAGTTCTGTAATGTACAGTATCTTTTAAAGTGATTGTCAGTTTCCCTTGTTTGACACAGGCACTTTCTGTGCCTTGGTGCAGGCGTAGCTGCAATGAGTACCCACTGATGGTTGCTGTGGCAGAGCGTTGGCCATCTGTAAATCTGGAGGGGGCACAATGGATTCCCCAATTCACTGCTGGGTCCAAATGGATTTTTTTTTTTTTACACAATTTTCAAAAGGATTATTTTAATTAGTTAAAGAAATTCTTTAGTACAATAATGTACATGTGGATGTCGCGTTGTATGGGTGGGATTTTGTGTGGGTGCGGCACAAGGGGGCCCCATGGTCTCCAATTGCCCGGGGGCCCCATTAGTTGTCAGTCCGCCCCTGCACACATGCATCATTTTCTGCAAGCAGTGTGTCAGATTTTAAATGCAGAATTTGTGATTTTTCCCCCCTTGTCTTTGCAAAGGAGTTTGCAAGGCAAGACCTCTGTGTTTACAATCCCTTATCTGATCTACTCTCTTGGGCTGAATGGAAACTTGATCAGGGAACCCATGTGAACCAAATGGTTGGGAAAGAGGGTGAGGGGCAAGCTCTTTGTATAGGATGCTGACTAAAATCTCAGTGTATTTTGTCAAGGACTTGGAGCGGAGAAACATCTAAGAACTTTCTGGGACATTGAAAATCTGGAAATACCCATGGAAAAAGTGGCCTAATGCAAGTTAGGTTTTCTATGTAATTCCCATTTTATTTAAAGAACTGTATTTGCACATGTTCTTATATTTTTGTATGTCTTCTTTTTGTGATATCTACACTGTGTAAAGTTTGTATTTTTGTCTTTTACCATTAAAACTTTGAAACCCAGTACTGTCGTTGATCTAGATGCGTGACGCATCTAGATCAACGACAATACTGGGTTTCAAAGTTTTAATGGTAAAAGACAAAAATACAAACTTTACACAGTGTCGATATCACAAAAAGACATACAAAAATATAAGAACCATGCTTCTAATAGCATGGTTTATCGTTACTGTAGTATTTATCATTTGGTAGATATATTAGCTGTATATGGTTGGGCTCCTGGATTGGGGTGGTATACAGATATATATATATATATATATATAGGGCTATATTAAATTCTCTGCGAAATTGCACTCGCGCAGTGCAATTTTTTTTGCGGACAAAAAAACATTATGGCGCGAAAATTAACGTGGTATTCCGATCAGAGAGCATTTTTTCTTCCTCCAAGATTTTTTGAGTGCAAATTCGATGCGCAAACCCGTTCGCAAATGAACGTTGCGTGCAGGAATCGGTGGGCAGACTGTTTTGTCACGGGAATTGTCACGGGAATCAGCCAACATCGATCACCCATTTCCAATAAAATATTTACAAACTAATAAAAAGGAAAAAAATTAATTAACAACCACCAGCCAAAAAAATAAAAAATGAACAATGACACAATTCATAAATTTTAATGTTTGGGTATGTGTAGAATGTGTAACTGTACTGTGCTGTATTTTTTTTTCTCCTGCTAGTGTATTTAGTTTAGCCCAGAACGATCACATTTACAGTTACCACCTGCTTTTCAAAGACGTTCCGAAAATGCGCGCAAACTTTCGTTGCGCGAAAATTGGAATACCATCCGCGTACCAGCGCACTAACGCATTGGCGCTCACAATGTTAAGTATGGGATGCGCGCACGAACTTGCGCTCGCGCTGGGTTCGCGCAGGGTCACTCGCGTTAGATGTTAACGTGCATTTTGTAATGCAAACGCATTAACGCGAGGGGCAAAAGCCTTTGGGCTGAACGTCGTATTACAACTTTCGCGCACAAAATGCAGGTTAACATCTAACGCGAGTGACCCTGAGCGAACCCAGCACATTAACAATTGCGCATAGAATGTAATAGGGCCCAAAGTGTCTACAAGGGTTGTGGTGGAGGACTAAAAGTGAGATAAAAAGCTTCCTATATAGGGTTTCGAAAGTGCCCTATTACTTTCATGGTGGCAGCATATAGTCGGAAGGGTGTGTATGGATTAAGGGGAAAAGGGTTGGCATAACTTGGGGTCCTGAGAGCGGGTAGAGTTATTAAGTCCAGAGGCTTGGAGCTGTAACCCTTTGTACACTCTCCTTCACGTCACGATTGGGTTAGGTAGGACTTGATCGTGACAGGATACATTGAGATTTCTCTCGTTTTCAAGTATGCATGTTGCTGCTATAGCTCACTAATTATTTTTATATGCAGAAAGGATATGTTTTTCACTTAAATTAGAGCCTATTTAGACATAATGCCTCTCCTCTCTTATTCCTTTTGCTTGTACTTTGTAATGTACTTTAAAACAAGAACAATGTAAGATATTTTATGTTACCTGTAATAGAATTGTAGGGGTATGTATCAAGTTATTTTTTGAGACAGTCAACCGACACACATCAAGCCGGATATCCATTTCCACCCAAATGCGAGGTAAGGTATCTGAATCAAGTACAGTGTTAGCGGCTGTGATACGCTGTTTCAGCTCCGCTACATCAACAGGAAGGGGAGGGGCGAATACCTTCTCCTTTAGGTACCCCCACAGGAAAAAGTCACAAGGTGTTAAGACAGGATTTCTGGGTGGCCATTGGGTCAGTGGCATGTTGTAGTCCGTGGCTCATCCAATCCATCATCAAGGAAGATGTTCATCAAGATAATCTCACATGACCCCTAACCAGTGCGGTGGTGCACCATCCAATTGGAGAATAAAGTAGTCACTGTTGTCCTACAACTGTGGAATCAACCAAAGCCTTAACATATCCAGAAAAGAGCCTCCCGTGACAGTTTTCTCATGAAAAAAGAAGGGCCGTACACTTTCTTTTTGGACACAGCACAGAACACATTTACCTTCGGGGAATCTCACATGTGTTGCACTTTGAATCTGGGAGTCTCCGTTCCCCAAAAGTGAACATTGTGCTTGATTAACTGACTACTCATCAATAGCTTCAGCGATAACAACTAACAGGGTTATTCAGAGAGCAGTGAAAAGCAGGAGAATGGCTGGAGAATGGAAAATTCTAGGTCTAAATAGCCGATTTGGAAAGTGAGATAAGAGGGAGAATTTTTCTGGTTTGGCTATTTTGACCTAGAATTTTCCATTCTCCAGACATTCTTCTGCTTTTCACCTCTCTCTGAATAACCCTGTAAGTGATCAGCAAAATCGTCATTTTCAAAATTGTGCCGCATTTTGGCACAAAATTTAAAGTGCTTTGTCTTGTCAAGGTAAGTGAGACTGTAACGCGACTAACATTTCAATGTTCTTGAACCCAGGACATACTCGAAAACGAGAGAAATCTCAATGTATCCTTCCTGGTAAAATACTTTATAAATAAATAAATAATTTTGCAACATCTGCACTTTGTATGGCATCATTTTCAGCTTCTTTCTCCAAAATTCTCCAGACAGTGGGCTGTGAAATCGGCACTTCACGACTCACCTGAATGGTGAATGCTGAATGGCGGTGCAGACAATATCGATGACTTCTACCAATACACTCGGTTGTTCAGGACTTTTAAGTTTGCACAAACAGACCGTAGTTTACATTTTTTGTGCCAGTCGTAGATAGATTTTCTGGTTGGAGGTTCTTTTCCGAATCATGATCGAAAATGCAGCTGCACAACAGTTACAGATTCCATTTTGCTTAATTCATGAACACAAAAACACCTTCTCCACTGCAGACGCTGCCATTTTGACTGACTAGTCACATGAGCTATTGCCTACGTCACTTCTCCCAGTAGCAGGACACAAACTTTATGAGTAGATCGACCTAACGGTTCGCAGTTGTGGTCCGTTTCTTCAACTGTTACTGCTTTACAGCATCTGGAAACTGAATACTTCTTTATGAATCACTCATATATACTGTATATATATATATATATGCATAGATTTTAAGCAAATGGACATTGCATATATTCTGGGGGGACTTGTGGCTTCTTCCCGGTGCAGAGATTCCAGTACATGTTTTCACTCCTCCAGATTACCAAAACCACTTGAGTGTAGGGCGCTTATTTCATCAAGAAAGAATCTTCTTGCAAGATTTTTAGATCAGGTCCTAGACTCGTCATTGCTGCTCTTTGAGTGATGTTGTTAGCTTGATACTTCCCAGTATCCATTGTAATTTCATCCAGTGCAACTGATGACATTTGAAGGTTGTAGGTTACATTACAAATTAACATTTTAAGGGTAAGCGGCTCACTGACAATGTCATGTCAACATGGTCATTGTGTCATGTCAACAAAACCTGTCCATTTGGTTTCTTCAAGACGCATACTCACCCTGCCGCCTGGGTGCCTAATTGCTTCTAAAAAGGTAAACGGGTAACTTCAGAATTCTATTAAAGAAGTAGATACCTCAGGCAGGCCAGATTTTAAATATATTCTTATATAAATATATATATTCTTGTTATCAATCAGGGATGGGGAGACCACAACATATCTACTTTTAAGTTAACATAACACATGAAATAATAGTATAATAAACAATACCCTTACTCCTTATGAATGAATCCCATGTTTTTAGGGTGTGGGGCAAAACCTGTAATACCAACGGTCTTATGAATGAGGCACGGTGATATATTCCGCAATGCCTTCTTGGACAAATTGAGTGGCTACGGTTGTGAATTCACTTTCAAAATATGTATCAGACCAACAGGGTTATTCAAAGAGAGTCGATCTGGCACCAAAATGTAACCCAACAATGAAATTCAGCGTACGGCTACATTACCTGGCCATTTGGCTATTCAAAGAGCAGGCAGTTCGCCAAATGTTGGTGAATTGCCTGCACATACGGTGTCTGTCCGATGGCAGTGAAATCCCCCATAGAGAAGCAATGCTTCGTCTATTCAGAGAACACAAAACAGCAGGGAAAAGTTGCTGAAATGCCCTGCTGTTCGGTGGTTTCATTCGACAGGTTTATTCAGGAGAATCCCATAGGCTTTAATGTTAAAAACATTCCAGTTTTAATTCAATATCTAATAAACCGTTTATTATTATATTCTGCAGTAAAAAGTCTCTATTTCTAGATTTTTTTTAAATGGTTTTTTTTTCTGTAACAGCCCTTTTTATTATCATTCATTGGATCTTACATGTAAATTTCAGACATTTTCATTCAGTAGTTTTTTTGCAAACAGCGTTTAAATTTTCAAACGTACTGTTTTTTCCACCCGTTCGTCTGCATGTCAGCTTTTCAGGCGGCTGCTCTGTGATCGGTGGCTAGTCGGGTTTTTCCAGTGTGGTTAATCTAGTAGGTTTCGGTGAGTGTTTGGCAGGTTTTCCCTGCACTACGGGGCCCCCTTCGGTGCTTGCTGAATACACCGCAGGGTTGGCAAAATAGGATCGCCGAAACGCCCCGAAGTGCAGGGAACGAAAAGTCACCGAACGTACGGTGACTTTTCGATTCTCTTTGAATAACCCTGCAAGTGTTCTCTTCTCCTTACTTTACACCCTGTTACTCTTGCATGTCTTCAAAGACACCTTCAAAATATGCAATATATGTTGCGAACAATTTGAAAAGATTAAGAAGATTTAAAGTAAAAGGTCAAGGAAATCGAGAAATTAAAAAAAAATATTTCATTAGATATAAATGCCTTATTGCATCCTCCCCAAAGCAACTTGGTTCCTACATCTTTTAAAGGCGCCCACAGAATGGGCAGAAAGTGGCATGCAGCAATACTCACTTTGTCGATCACCACTCGACTTTGTAATAGTTTAAATATTAATCCTGTTGTAATTTCTATTCCAAACAATAGTGACATCTAGTGGGATTTTGAATGAACAATAAGAGTCTTTCCACTGAATACTTAAACCAATATGAAATGGAAAGAAAATCAAAGGTCTATGGGAGTTTGTGTGGCTGTGGTATGTGGTTGAATGAGTGACTTGAGAATGGTAAATGCGGGCTGGAGCATTGGGCCTTTAGATTTGAGCTACCTTTCTAAAGCATACAATTTCCAGTGTTGGACATATTGAGGTTAGGGGGATTTAATGGCAACTGCCAAACAATCTGGGGTGGATGACTGACATGGGATTGGGGGGGGAAGGTGATAGGGATTGAAAAGTTCGGAGGAACTTTCGTAGGGTTTGGGTTGATGGAGATTGGTTAAAGTGGAAACTGGAGGTGGAACAGGACTGTAGTGAGATGAAAATAACCTGATATGGACTGAGAAAGTCGAAAGGGAATGATACAGACATGGGGCTATATGGGATTGATGTTGCCCTAGGTACTCCAATTTCTGCTGCTCCAAAACTATTCTCGTATACATGTCCCACTTAGAAATATACTCACATGTTGGGTTCATCTAATGTAGAGGAACTGTCACCCAAACTGATCACCAACCATGCTAGTAGGCAAGAAGGTCTTTAGGTGTCCTTTGCGAAAAACCTTACTCTAGAAACAGCCCCTTGTCCAATACCTCCCAAGAAACCCAAAAACAAATATTAAAAAGGCAGACAAAACGCAGAGCCAGATTCACAGTCACATGCAGATAGTGAGAGACTGACCACACGGAGAGTAACAGCTAGACAAAAACACTGACAAAAATCACTGGCAGAGACATTAATGGCATATGGAAAGAAACACATACACTGACGAAGACACTAACAGAGTAAGGCTAGGGAGACACACAAATACCACCAGGAACAGTGTCAAAAAATTGAACCACATAGTGAAAGTGGACAGACATACAGTTGTGTTCAAAATTATTCAACCCCCACTGAAATTGAGTGTTTTGGCCAGTTTGACATTGATCATTCAGTCATCTTGCTTACAATTAAATCAAAGAGGCACGTGTAGGTCAAAACAAATATAACATAACATTTATAATGAAATAACCACAAATGTCTTTTCTGTGCTCACATCATTATCAGTTTTATTCAACCCCCAAGTGACATTCAATCTTAGTACTTAGTACAACATCCTTTTACAGTTATAACAGCTTTTAAACGTGAAGCATAGCTTGACACAAGTGTCTTGCAGCGATCTACGGGTATCTTCGCCCATTCGTCATGGGCAAAAGCCTCCAGTTCAGCCATATTCTTAGGCTTGCGCACTGCAACTGCTTTCTTTAAGTCCCACCAGAGGTTCTCAATCGGATTTAAGTCAGGTGACTGCGATGGCCACTCCAAAATGTTCCAGCCTTTAATCTGCAACGTGTGACGTCCTGCGCCCCCTCTGGCAGAGGTGGGAGTTGCCAGTCATGTTTTTGGACATTCTAACACATCTGGCGCCCCCTCTGGCTTCTATGGACATTGCATTTAGCTCTGGACATTTGGTTCACATCCAAGCCTGGACCTCACCTGGACTTTAATTGTTCTCATTTGGTCATGTGCTATATAAGCAGGCATCGCCCTAAGAAGGGCGCTGCCTCATTCTGATGTTTCAGTCTGCTTTGTTCCAAGCCTTGATCCTTATTCACTTACCTTGTAGTTCTGGTAGGGATCTTTTGCTCAGGTTCTCCTGTATGTGTTCTAGTTACCCTTTATTACTTTACTTTCAGGTTTTGGGTTTACTCCTCCACCAGTTCTGTATTTACATTTGTTTATAGTCTTCCAGGTCCTTGGTTATTCATACTGTTGTTTTGTTCATATGGTTCATGTTTGGTATTTATGTTTGCATTTCATGTTTCTTCTCTAGGTTTAAACAGGTTTATGGAGAAGCAAAAAAGGAGATCAAACAGCGCTGCTGTAAACCAAGGTGCACTAGTGCCACCTCATCCCACGGGGTTTACGATCCCCATTAACGCCTACATTGTGCAAAAATAATGAGAACCATATGAAACGCTGGTATCAAATATTAAATAAATGCTCTTTGGACCTTATTGCCCTCACGGTCGAGAGTGTGGGTGAAGAACTACAGGATTTATCAAGGGATATTGTGGAGACTAGAACAAATATTACAACATCTACTAATATTGAGAAGTTAAATCAACTTACTCAAGAAATTAATGTGAGAAATGAGAAACTTAAAAAAGAAATCCAGACTGTTAAAGTTCGGAAGTTCAGAAGAGATACCCTGGACTATCAGTACAACCGGGTTTATAGCTGGAAGACCAGCACTAAACAACAGAGAAAATCCAAATCTACCCGCCCTGTGGCACTCGATAGAGACACCATCTCTACAGCTTCAGCGAGTGACTCCACTTCTTCTATTAACTCTGCGGTGCCTTTTTTAGAGTCAGGCCAAGGAAGAGAGGATGTCGGGGATCCGGTGCCTCCAAACAGCACTCCATTTATCCAGAGCAAACCTATGGACACGAGGGGCAAGCAGAAGGAGAGGGGAGTGGCAAAGGGGTACTAAATTTGTCTAATATGGCGCTTACATCAGATCAATCTTTGGTAATGAGTAAGGGGCTTAATTTCTCAGCCACATGTGGAGCTGATAAATTTTCAACTTATGTTGATTTACAAAAATTTTTTCGAGTGATTAATCTTAAAATTTTCTTTTCAGACAGACAACACCAGCTACCAAACCAACTCCAAAGAACAGACGATGACCCTACTGCAGATGCCTCAGTGTCAGAATCATTTAATCAACCTTATGAGGTGTGTAGACCCAGGAGCCGTTTCTCTCCTATGGTATTCAATCCTTCATCCATTACCTTTATGAATATTGTCAAGAGAGCTATAGATGAATTATCTTGGAAAAAATTTCCCAAGAAAAATAATTTATCCATTGGGGAGAGACGTGCCCTGAAAGAATTAGGTAGTAATAGAAAAATCACCATCAAGCCAGCTGACAAAGGTGGCTTGGTGGTGGTTCAGAATACCGAGGACTACCATGCAGAAGTCACAAGACAACTGTTTGATAGAACAAACTATAAAGTTCTTAAATCTAATCCTACTGCTCAAATTATCACCTTGATCAGAAATGTTGTACAGACAGCTCTTGATGAGGGGACCATTTCAGATAGTACTGGACAATTTTTGTGTACAAAATTTCCTACCATTCCTGTTTTTTATATCTTGCCTAAAGTGCATAAGGGGATACTCCCGCCACCGGGGCGCCCAATTGTGGCAGGAACTGATTCGGATTTTCAGCCTTTGGCCATGTTTGTGGATCAGTTTTTACAACCTTTGATACCCAAAGTAAAATCATTCTTGAAAGATACAAAAGATTTCTTGCTGAAGTTACGCGATCTGACATTACCAATTGATTCGATTCTCGTTACACTTGACGTTAATAGTCTATATACGTCTATTCCTCATAATGAAGACCTTAGGGCCGCAAGAAAACACCTTGCTGAATCGTCTATCTCTAGCAAGATGTTAGACTTTGTGTTAAGTCTATTGGAGATAGTTTTGAAGAAAAATTACTTTAGATATGGCACTATCTTTTATGAACAGAGTAAGGGGACCGCCATGGGTGCCAATATGGCACCAGCATATGCCAACCTCTATATGTCCTCTTTTGAGGATGCTTACGTTTGGTCCAATAATCCATTTTTGGATAAAATATTTACCTGGTTTAGATACATTGATGACTGTTTTCTCATTTGGAGTGGCAATGTATGTGAGTTACATCAGTTCCATGAGTTTCTTAACTCTAGGAACCCCAACATTTCCTTCACTAAGGAATACAGTCATGAAAGTGTACACTTCTTAGATGTACTGGTTTATAAGGAGGGCAATAAACTAGCCACTGATCTTTATGTTAAACCTACAGATGTTAACAGTTTTCTCGATTTCTCTAGTTACCACCCAGTGGGACAGAAGAAGTCCATTCCTTATAGCCAGATGCTACGTGTTAAACGTATTGTGAGTGACCATACCAGACTCGACACTAGGCTCCATGCGTTGAGCGTTAAGTTTCGAGATAAAGGTTATACTAGAAGAGTTCTGAAACAAGCTCAACTTAAAACTTCGGGAGTCACCAGAGAGGAACTTCTATGTGACGTTCCTAAGAGGAAAATGGACCGGATTCCATTCGTGAGTACATTTTCACCTCTTTCTAAAGATATCAAAAAGATCATTAGATCAAATTGGCATATTTTACAGAATGATAGAGAAGTGGGTCATCTGTTTTCTACACTTCCTGTATTCGCTATGCGAAGGACTAGGAATATACGTGACCAGGTTGTTAGAGCTGACTCTTCTCCTAGAACAAAACAAACGTTTCTCTCAACTCCCGTTCATGGTACATATCCATGCCTACAGTGTAATCACTGTAATGGCATCATTAAAGGTGATACATGTGCTCACCCCCGTACGGGTGAAGGTATTAAACTTAAAGGTTTTTTTACCTGTCAATCTGATTTTGTAGTCTATCTCTTGAAGTGTCCCTGTGGTTTAGGGTATGTTGGTAAAACCACAAGACCCTTCAAGGACCGCATCTCAGAGCATAAGACCTCCATTCGTAGCCTTACATCTGATCTTCCTGTAGCCAGACATTTTCGAGAATTTAGACATAATGTTTCACAACTACGTTATCAAATTCTAGATAGGATTCTTCCCTTATCACGGGGTGGTGATCGAGATAGGCTATTGTTACAGAGGGAGGCGAAATGGACGTATCTGTTGGACACAGTGTCCCCTCATGGTCTCAATGAGAAGCTTGAGTGGCACTGTTTCCTATAGCTGCGCCTATGAGGCATCTGCAGTTTAGGTGAGCTGTTTTTCCCTCCTTCCTCTTACATGATCCTCCTCCCTGTCTAACCACCTTATGTCATTTGCTGTGATTACAGATCTGTTCCTTTTAGGACATATATTGTCCCTTTTTAGATTATTAGCGTATGCTTTGTGGTTTATTTTATGTTTTATTACACTTGTCACTTTGGTTATTATTTCTGTAAGGTTAGGCAAAGTTGTTGATTTATTTCATTTTTACAGATTGGACCTGTGCTTTGCTCCTTCCAGACACCATGGAGATGGAGAGATCATTATGAGAAGTTTAAAACCACAGCAGTGTATCACTGTTCGCTGAATGTAAACATCAATTAAGGTTACCTATCTGCTGATTGGTTCTGAATTCCATGTGGGCACTGCGCGATTCTGCGCATGCGCGATTCCGCTCTCGCCGGCTCTACGGGGCGGTTCTTGTTTGGTGCTCACTTCCTATATCGAATGTCCGCCATTGTTATAACGCCAGTTGGCGTTTCTATCGCAACATGAATTTATGTGAAGTTTCTACTACCTGCAAACGGTATGAAAGCGTTAATGTTAATGAATGATTACTTTATTCTCTCCATGTGGTGTGGGATTTCTGTACCGCCTACCCTGTATATGTAATGTATATAAAGGGTTTACTCTGTATTGTATGTATTGGGGCACTTTGCACTGAGGAAAGGGTTGTATCCCTGAAACGTCTGTATGTGTGGTCTCTTTTTTAATAAATGAGGTGGCACTAGTGCACCTTGGTTTACAGCAGCGCTGTTTGATCTCCTTTTTTGCTTCTCTGGATTCAAGTTTCCCTGTGGATTGGAATGAACATATGGGACTACATCATCCTAGCAGCAGCTGATAAGTATCTCTATTTGTCTTTTTTTGGGCGCTATAGACGCCTGACCCTGGGGGCTTTTCTCTTTTTGTAGTAAACAGGTTTATGTTTTCACTCATGTTACTTTAGTGTTTAGTTTTTTTATGTCTTTCTGCCTATAGTTTCCCAGGTCCTTGGTTGTTCAACTGTTTGTTTATTTAGTTCATGTCTATGGTTTAATTCTAGTGCTCAGGTCTTTTGTTTCATTGTGGGGTTCTGGTTCCTTGCTGTATATAGTACTGTTGTAAATAAATCCCTTGTTTTGTTTATACATCCATGGGTCATGTCTGTTAACTGCTCAAGTAGCTCACACGTCAGGTCAGGCCCACCGTCAAACAACTATGCTCTAGTGGACTTGAAGGTATGCTTGGGATCATTGTCCTGTTGAAAGGTCCAACGTCTCCCAAGCCTCAGGTTTGTGACGGACTGCATCACATTGTCATCCAATATCTCCTGGTACTGAAGAGAATTCATGGTACCTTGCACACGCTGAAGCTTCCCTGTACCTGCAGAAGCAAAACAGCCCCAAAGCATGATTGACCCCCCGCCATGCTTCACAGTAGGCAAGGTGTTCTTTTCTTCATAGGCCTTGTTCTTCTTCCTCCTCCAAACATAGCGTTGATCCATGGGCCCAAACAGTTCTAATTTTGTTTCATCAGTCCACAGAACACTATCCCAAAACTTCTGCGGTTTGTCCACATGACTTTTGGCATACTGCAGTCGGCTCTTATTCTTTGGAGACAGCAAGGGGGTGCGCCTGGGAGTTCTGGCATGGAGGCCTTCATTACGCAGTGTGCACCGTATTGTCTGAGCTGAAACTTCAGTACCCACATCTGACAAATCTTTTCTCAGTTCCTCAGCAGTCACACGGGGACTTTTCTCCACTCTACGCTTCAGGTAGCGCACAGCAGTCGAAGTCAGCATCTTCTTTCTGCCACAACCAGGTAGCGTTTCAACAGTGCCCTTTGCCTTGAATTTGCGAATGATGCTTCCTATGGTCTCTCTTGGTATGTTTAACATCTTTGCAATCTTCTTATAGCCATTGCCCTTCCTGTGAAGAGTAATCACCTCTTCTCTTGTCTTCCTGGACCATTCTCTTGACTTCACCATGTTTGTAACCACACCAGTAAATGTCTAGAAGGAGCTGAGTATCAGTCATTTTAAAGCTGCCTAATTGGTGCTTATTATGCTTTATTGCTGCTCCGTGACATCCACAGGTGTTTTCAATACCTGATTGAAAACACTTGAATGAACCTCTGTTCTTCAGAGTGGTAGTCTTTAAGGGGTTGAATAATTGTGTCAATGAAGAATTCACAAAAGAAACATTTACTACTGTATTACAAAACCAATTGATGTCATTTTAGTTGCATATGGTTCTTTAACCCTTTCGGTGCTGAGGCTTTTCCCGCCCCTGTGCTGAGGTAATTTTTACCGGTTTTGCTCATCATGTTTAAACGTGTTTTGAAGGCTTATTTTAGTATATGACCCAGACATATTATATATCGTTCTTTCCGTCAGACTTGGCAGATTCATAATATGTCATTATTATATGTATACGTTATGTCATGTCTGTATATTATAACAAAAAATGCAATAAAATATGTATTTTCAATAATTTACAATGTGTAAAGTGTTTTTTTTTCACATTTTAACATGCGAGCAATTGCGGTTATATTTTGTATGGGGTGCGCTTGTTAAAAAAATTAGAGATGGGGTCTCGTTACATTTTTTTTTGGGGAAAAATTACACTATTTTTAACAAACGCACCGCATACAAAAATCGTTAGTGCAGCATCATTGTTCACATTATAATTGAAATGGGAACAATATTGCTGCATTAACAAACAAAAAAAAATTAAAAAAAAGTGATTTTTTTTTTCATTTGACAAAATGTTTCACAGTAGTGTTTGGTATCGTTGGAACGGCCATGCTCTGGCCGATCCAACCATACCAAACTTTAACCCCTAGCTGCCACGGATCGGGAGATAAGGAGTTCATTGGAACTCCTTATCTCCACCGTTGGTGGCAGTTAGGGGTTAAGTCCAGGACTGGCGTCATGGTGCTACGCACCATGACGCCAGTCCTCAGGGGGAGTTCCCGGAGGCTTGGCCGACATCCAAGATGTCGGCCAGCTCCGGGAAAGGATTGCGAACCGGCGCTTTTCAGCGCCGATTCGCGATCCAGCTCCCCAGGGGTTAATGCCAGGCACCATTTGGAAGGGCAGGCTGTGCCCTTCCAAATGGTGCCTGGGTTAACCCCCGCAGAGCCGCCGATCGGGAGGGAGAGAGGTCCGAAGGACCTCCCCCCCTCCCTTTCAGGCGCCTCCTCCGCACATGCGGGGGGGGGCGCCTGAATTAGGTGTCATCGCGCTGCCGCGATGACACCTAATTCCGGCGGCTGCGGTCCCGGGCTGACATCGAGGATGTCAGCTCGCACCGGGGGGGCCAGCGATCGGCCGGAACCCGGCCGAACGCTGACCCCAATGGGAGGACGCGCTCAGCGCGTCCTCCGCATACCAGCGGTAATGCTGAGGACGCGCTGAGCGCGTCCTCAGCATTGAAGTGGTTAAAAAGTCCTTGTAGGATTTCATTCTGAATACAATTACAAATGTACACTAAATTCCCTAAAACCCTTTACAGCATTGGGGGTTGAATAATTTTGAACACAACTGTATGGACAATGACAGAGACAGATACCATGACAAAATGCACTATACAAGACACAAAAATAAAAACTAACGAAGACACAGACACACTGAAAACCATGCACAGACACTGTTGGCAACACAGAGACCCAACAATGACTGACCCTAAGGCAACGACACAAACAAGCCCTCCAAGCATGCACAAAGACCCTTCTCCTTTCCAGTTATCCTCTTTTCCCTGTTTAAAAGTGCTGCACCCATGAAGGTGCAAAAGGGTACTTCCTCCTACCTAACCAATATCCTGGTTGTCCTAATTTGTGAACTAGGCTCTTTGTGAAGATACCCTTTAACTAGATGCTTCAGGATTGACGAGGCTAGCTGAAAGATGATACATTGTAGACATAACTCATTTACATTACATTGATCACTTGCTTCTGGGCATATAGTAGTGCACTTTCCCTTTATTAATCTGATACTGGGAAATTCCATTTTCATTGTATTGGTTGTGTATAAACTGTGAGAAGGCAAGGAAGATACAATGAGTCAACATAGGATCTGAAATTCCAGGTGGCAGTCTCACTGCCCTGCATTATTTAGACAGGGGATGCACCAATACACCCCCCCCCCCAGGTACTCACTTTTATTTAATATTATGTGACCGTTTTCCAAGAACTAATTAAGGATTTTGCTGAAAGCCTGTCCAACTTATTGAAATGTATGGCCAGACCCCCCCCCCCTTTACTCACTACACAGGTCCTGCACACACAGACCTCAGATATATTTACCCACGCCAGACCTCAGATACACTATATTGCCAAAAGTATTCGCTCACCTGCCTTGACTCGCATATGAACTTGTGAGCGAATACTTTTGGCAATATAGTGTATATATGTATATCCAGACATGTGTGCATCATACATACACACACTGATTCATAAAGAAGTATAATTTCAACGTACTATAAAAGAACAATGTAAGATATTTTATGTTACCTGTAATAGAATTGTAGGGGAATGTTTCAAGTTTTTTTCTTTTGAGACAGTCACAGATGTTCTATGCGTGCACAGTCACACGAGCCGGTAATCCATTTCTGCCCAAATGTGAGGTAAAATAGTAGCTGTGATATGCTGTTTCAGCTTCGCTAGAAAAGGGAGGGGCAAATACATTGTCCTTTATGTAACCCCCCCCCCCCTGGAAAAAAAGTCAGGCCTTCAACCTGGCCATTGGCATGTTGTAATCCGCAGCTCGTCCCCTAGCCAGTGTAGTAGTGCCCCATCCAAATGCAGGATGACAGTGACAACTTTATTCTCCAACTGTGGCATCAAACAAAAGCCTTACCATATCCAGAAAAGAGCCTCACATGACAGGTTTCTCGTGAAAAAAGGATGGGCCGTACACTTTCTTTTTGGACACAGGGGAATATAGTATGTGTTGCACTGTAAATCTGGGATTCTCTGCTCCCTAAAAGTGAACATTGTGCTGGTTTACCTGGACACTCACATGAAATGCAGCTTCATCTGTAAAAACTAACAGGGTTATTCAGAGAGAGGTGAAAAGCAGAATGACTGGAAAATTGTAGGTCAAAAATAGCCAAACCAGAAAAATTCTCCTATTCATCTCACTTTCCAAATTAGCTATTTTGACCTAGAATTTTCCATTCTCCAGCTTTTCACCGCTCTCTGAATCTGTGATCGTCAAAATCGTGATTTTCAAAACGGTGCTGCATTTTGGCACAAAAGTCAAAGCACTTTGTCTTGTCAAGGTCGGTAAGATTTTGCAACACCTGTACTTTGTATGGCATCATTTTCAGTTTCTTTCTCAAAATTCTCCAGACAATGGACTGAAATCTGCACTTCTAAATAACAATCAGTGTTGATTTTCCCAGGCTACATTGAAGGGTGATGCTAACACCCTCAACGACTTCTTCCGATACACCCAGTCATAATTTATGCCAATCGTAGTTTTTCTGGAGGTTCTTTTCCGAATCGTGATCGAAAATGCCGCTGCACAACAGCTAGATGCCATTTCGCTCAATTCAAGAACACAAAACACCTTCCCCTACAGATGTTGCAATTTTGACCATGACATGTGTGCCATCGCCATGTCCCTCATTAACGGGACATAAACATTATGACATCTACCTAACGGTTTGTAGTCCTGGTCTTCAACTGTTACACAGCATCTGGAAACTATACTCCTTTATGAATCACCTTTAATATGTACATACTGGGGTGCATAGGCGTGCGCAGCCTATTGCATTAGGGTGTGCACCCAAAAGCTCAAACACACACATGTATGTATGTATGTATGTATGTATAACGACACACACACCATTACTATGTGTATGCTTCAGGGGTTAAGCAACCTTCGATACCCAGACGTTTTGAAACTACATTTCCAATGCGTCTCATCTATCTTAATTATTGGCTGAGCAACATAGGAGATATAGTTCCAAATGAGCTAGAGGACCAATGACCCCGGTATACATCATGTCACGTCAAAATGCTAGATCAAAAAATTTAAATTTGGATTTCGATCACATGCAGCGTGTAAATTTATTTTACCACATTTTTCCATCCAAAAGATTGTTAGTTAGCGCGGGCGCACCATATTAAAATCCAAACGCTAATCTGTTAGAAAACCAGTTACTGTTTGGAATCTTGCACTTTTCAGCTCCCTATACTTAACATGGGGAGTGGAA
This sequence comes from Leptobrachium leishanense, assembly GCA_009667805.1. NCBI lineage: Eukaryota > Metazoa > Chordata > Amphibia > Anura > Megophryidae > Leptobrachium > Leptobrachium leishanense. The sequence continues at coordinate 274,115,003 of CM019063.1, read as the reverse complement.
AGTGTTAATCAGCATTAGCATTACAATCTACTAGCGCTGATTACCATCCGGTTGTGGTTACTGAACATTTACTCACAACCAGGACCTGGTGCTAATGGATTCCACTTCTGCATAATCAGTCAGCACCAGCTGACCCCCCCCAAATCAGAACGACTGCTCCATTCACCTCTTCTGGCCGCCAGGAGCAGAGGGAGACTGGGAGAAAAAGTCCCTCAGTCTCACTCTGGGAATCACTATGTCGACCTGCCGGATCTCACAAGGACTTCAACGACGTGCCGAGTGCATCCTCTACACACAAACATGAAACCAGAGGATGCGCTCAGCACGTCGTCAGCAGCAAAGTGGTTAAATGTTAAAAAAGGGAGTGAAATTTGAGTCGAGTGGCCCATTTAACCTCTTGCTGACTTGTACCAATACAGTCTCCTATCTGTACCTCACGATGCTGCCAAGACGCTCGCTGTAATTCTTTTTGTGGAGTGCAGGCAGCAGATATTGTGGTGATTTCTGTGCACAATACAATCCTTTATGGTACAAGACAGGTGCAGAATTTTACGCAAAGCAGCCTGTTTAAAAGACAGATACATGCATTTATACACACAGCCATACGTTCACATACATAACTATATATCCTCCTCCCTACACCCTGGGGGTATGTAGCAATAAAGCCCACATTAATGTGCAGTGTGAATGAGCATATCCCAGAAACCACAACAATAAAACTCACAGTAATGTACAGTGTGTATGAGCATATCAGAGATTCGCAGCAATAACACCTTCAGTAATATACTGTGTATGAGCGTATCAGAGCTCCACAGCAATAAAACTCAGCAGTGTATAAGCGTATCACAGAATCCACAGCAATAAAACTCAGTATGCAGTGTATGTGTATCACAGAATCCACAGCAATACAGCTCAGCAGTATGTATCAGTGTATCACAGAATCCACAGCCATAAAACTGTTTAAATATTTTGAATACACTATTAAACAATATTTTTGATACCTTTGTGTTTGTTTTTGTGCTTGCAGGGAGGGGGTTGAATATGTATCATTGGTGGTCCAGTGGCACAGGGGGGAGGGGTGTCGAGGAGGGGGAACCCGGCTGGCCGCATCTGATGGATAGCCGCCGGGACCCCTCATCTCCGCAGGCCTGGCAGCCTCTGCTTCCCTGGTGGTCCCTGTGGTGCTGCACTGCGATCTGTGCATGGCGCACAGCACATCCCTCGCTGACACGAGCGGCCGGTGATCGCTGATGACCTGTCACCTGACCGCCGGCGCTTACTGTCTGTGTCAGAGCGCCAACGGTCAGGTGACAGGTCATCAGAGATCGCCGGCCGCTCGTGTCAGTGAGGGATGTGCTGTGCGGTCTGTGCGCCATGCAGAAATCGCAGTGCAGCACCCCACGAACCACCAGGGAAGCGGAGGCTGCCGCCAGGCCCGCGGAAATGAGGGGTCCCGGCGGCTATCCATCGGATGCGGCCAGCCGGGACCCAGAATGTGCCGCGGGCCGGCATTAGGGTGTGCCTAGGCACACCCCGTGCGCACGCCTATGCTGGGGTGGCTGGCCGCATTCTAGCAAAAGGTAGAAATGCAGCGGCTTGCTGGCACCTCCATCTGCGCTCGAGAGATCTCACAAACTCTGCAGGTTTGAGACGCTGCAGGAGAGAAAGAACAGCGTGCAGCCGGAATCTGGCTGCGAAGGGAGGATGCGCTCAGCACGTCTGCCGCAAAGCGATTAGAGGATTACCTTGAGGAAATTCAGATTGAATCCTGCAAACACTGAACAGCAAATTATATCACCTGCGCTTCAGCCATCTGGAAAACCTGATCTGTTTGGGGTACTTGAAGACTGCAGTTGGGTACCACTGTTGCAAAGCAATGTTATTTTGTGGTACTCTTTACAGGGTAGCTGGGCAGGTTTATGGACACTTGCTGCCTGGATGATACAGTATGTATGTCTGTAAACATCAGCGATTAAATTGCTAGGATCCGTACCTATAATCAGATTTAGCACTATGGATTTGTGTATTACTGTAGCTTTGCCAGTTTTTTTGTTGTGGCTACAGGGGATGCTGTCATGATTGAGGCAACTTAAGTTAGCAACTTCCCCTACCCAGTCAGATTTATACCATCTTCAGTGATGAATTATTTGTGTTCTTTGTCAAAGTTGTTGAAAAGCGGGTATGACTTTAAAAGAAACTATTTGGTGCATGGAAGAAAAAGTGTAGAATTTGACTGCTCCTAGCACGTAGAAGTTAACACACAACATGTAAAATGCCATCTGGCTTATTGTAACTTTTGTTAAGTACCAGTAGTATGGAGGTACAAATATCTTGTCTCGGGGCCACTGCATCTTGCATTGATGGCCATGTTTAAAATTTACATTGGTCTTCTACAAAAAAGGAGGAATGTTTAAAACTGCCACCATTTAATAACATCCAAGCATCTACAGCTCCTGGCAAGTGTAACAGATGGTCCATGTCTCTGCATTACTACTAATCAGTTGAGAATGAAAATTTGTCAACTTCCACAACCAGATGGAATATTGCTCTATGAACAGTGACGCTTGATCTTTGCCTTCAGCTCTGTTGTATTAGCACCACGTAGGTCATCAATCTGCCCAGAAAATAAAAATTGAATTGTTAGAACATTGCAGGAATAGGTTAAAAATCTGAATTGAGATCTAGAGCAAGCATAAAACACAACACACAGGGTTATTGAGCGGCAAAAACAATCTCTTTCCAAATCGGCTAGTTTGGTCTAATGACTGGAGGTAACTCCCATGTAGGAACCCTTCAATAGACTAGTGCTGCAGTATGCCACTCCACAGCAATAAATCTTAAATGTAATTTGACTGGGTTTCATGTGCCAAGAGCCTAGAACAGGGGGTCAGCAACCTTTGATCTGATGTTTTGGGAACTACATTTCCCCATGTGGCTCAGCCTAATGGGAGATGTAGCTCCCAAAACTTCAGGGAGCCAGTTTGACCCCTGGCTTAGAAGGTCCAACTCATGTTACAGGGGTGTCTATACAACTATTTGTTGCAGGTTGCATTGTACCATGGCAGTTTGAGAAGTCGAAGGTGTTTTACACACACACACTCAGCATTTCATTGGGCAAGTGCCAATTTCACAAATGCCAAGTGAACACAGCAATAAGCTAGATTCCAAGCATGGAAAGCCTTGTTATTCATAGCTAGAGTTCATAATAAAGCTTAGAGTTTGAATCTAAATTAACACCAGGATTGGAATCTGGCCCTTGTATGAAATCTCATTTGAGATTTACAGATCATTTTACTGTAACAAAAAGGATCTAAAAGACTTACCCTTTGTCCATTTTTGTAAAATATGAATGTAGGCATGGCCCTGATTCCGCACTGTTCAGCTACATCCTAAAAGTTAGAAAATTGAAGTGTTCAGCATCTGATTAGACAGCCGGCAAAGGACTTATTTTTAACTGGAAAACTTGAGCACTTAGTGATCATTTAGGCAAGACCTGGCAAACTTTGAAATTCTCAATAACAAAAACCATGGGGCTCCATTCCATTAGGTGCATGGCAAGTATAACTGAGGCTCATGCAATTTGCACTGCGTGATGTTTTAATATACAAGTGGCAACCTGCTTGGCTTTTGCATGAAAAAAATCACTGGTTTGAGTGTCCTGTACTTTGTATAGGACACTCAAACCACTAGTTCCGGAATGAGTGATTCCATTTCACTCACCAATAAAGCACAAAATAAGTAAACATTATTTGTCGTAATGGAGCCATTGCAAATATTTATATCCTGTGGAATGTGAATAATACACAGGGCATGGTCATGTGCCTCTTGGGAACAATTAGAAGGCAGCAACTAGATCTTGGATATTGGGTGCAGATCTGAAAATCTAAAGTTGTGAAAAAAAAAACCTGACATGCCATTAACAGTTAAGACAATTGTAAAATTTTACAATGCACCTTTGTTCAATGTAGTAAGGAATTTTTAAATAAGTTTTTGTATTTAGAAAATATGGCTGTGTCTCAATTCCAGCCCTTGCAATGACGACTATGTAAGGTCAGCAACATTGGCCCTCCATATATTTTAGAACTAAATCTCCCATGATTTTTCAGCAACTCATTAGAGCCTCTTTGAAGTGTAGTTCCAAAAAGAGCGAGGGCTGAGGTTGCTGTAGGAAATCCGTACCAGATATAATAGGGACCAATAGACCCCTGCATATCATGTACAGGGAATTTATCATGCTCATGTGCAATACCATTAGTGAGCAGAGGCTGTCCCACAGTAGAAGCCCCAGATCACCATTCTGTGGGACCTCACCACCACAACGAGCCAATTATTGGCAAATAAGGCGGATCTAATTTGTTGGATATCAGCCACCAATAAAGCAGTCTATCCCTAGTAGCAACGGCAGACTTAAACTTTGTGTACAATATACTCACCGACAGATCATCCACATCTACTTTGTAAAATTCAGCATTTGGAAAATCTTTGCTACATTGCTGAAAAAAAAACCAAAAAAAAAAAAAAACACAAATTCAGAACCTGCAACAAGAATAATACCTAGCCAAGCTATAGCACAATTAGCTCTGCAGTAACCTTTCAGAGCTCAGATATTTGGTGGGCAGGTAGCAGTTCTGTGGTGTGAATTGTACAAGAACCTGTAGAATTACAAAAGATTTAAGGGGCTATGCAAGCATTGAATTGTGAATTTCAGCGCAGTCTATTTGCCAAATAGAGGTGAAGCAACAGCAAAATTGTCCCACAGAAGTAAGGTTTCATCTATTCAGAACCCCAAACTGCAATGAATGTCAGCAAGAGGACAAAATTCTCAGTCTGAAAAGGTTTAAACACCATAGGATTCAAAACATGAAAGTGTTCATTTTCAGCAATAAGACTTTTTCCCCACACATTGTTATTTTTAAAATTTTTATTTACCAACTTAAGACAATTTGTTCTATAAAAAACACGTTCAATGTTTGACACTTGAGTTTTTGCAGTTCTGAGGAATTCAATACTGTGCAGTTTGGTGGTTTTTGCTGGTAACAGCTTCAGTAACCCTAGTTTTGGCAACATATTGTTGCCATTTGCCAGTGAATTCACTACTTTCAAAGTGGAATAGCTGAAGTATGGCAAAAAACTGAAATTTTAATTCAGTGTTTTGCAAATAAACCCTTTAGAATATAACTACTCTCCATACTGTAAAGCCTAAAGAAAAAAAAAAAAAAAAGGCAAGTCACTACCTGGAACTGAACCTCCTCACCTCATAATTTGGAGAAGCCTACCACCCAACTCACTGACACAACCATCACTCTCACCTTACAGTCCTCTCCTCCTGTTTCCAACCCCAACCCTCCCAGATTGTGAGTTCCTACAGGAATAGGGCCCTCATCTCCTCCTGTACTGTTTGTCAAATGTTGTTCAATGTATTGTAACCCTGTCTATACTGTGCTTATTGTACAGTGCTGCGGAATATGCTGGCGCTTTATAAAGAATAATAATAGTGCTGAGTCACTAATTGCCAACAGGAGATAAACACTGCACTGCTGACACCACCTCCACATTTGATTTCCATCATCTATGCAATCTTACTGGCAGCCCAATTTGAGGTCTTTCCATGCTACATGGCTAAATTGTCTGAACTCCCTGCCCTGCTAACTGACAGAGTGGTCTATGCCATTTCAGATACCTGTTACTCATGTGCCCTTTGCATTCAGGAGACTAAATTTATGACCAGGCGGTACACTTAATCCCTTGTAGATTACACACCATTTACCCTGAAGTGTCTTGAGTGCGAGCAGACTAGGAGGTAATTTTATTATTTCAAGGGCCATGATGTACATGGTACATCCTTGGTCCTTAAGGAGAATTTCCTGAACGTACTATGCAGGTTAGGGGTATAATGCCATGCGAGCACCGATCCTGAAATACTGAGGCAGTCAGAAAATACCACCCATTTGGATTGCCTGGATCACTGGAGAGTTGCATTACTCCAGAGATTATGATTAGTACTGGTGGTCAGACTTTTCCTAAAACACTAACAAGGAAAGATACATTAGCTGGCACCACAGCAATGGAAGATTCAACCCACCCTTGGCAGTTCGCTGTATTTCTGGCATGTGACCCGGTATTTTTTTTTTAATCTTTACTTTTGATGTTTGCATTTTTTTCTGCCACACATGCGACACTGCAAGCACCCATACTGATGTGCTTCCCAGCATCTGTTACAGCGCTGTGAACCTTCAACAGGGGTCAATCACATGCACTAAAAGTGGCCTTGCAGAAAACCTACCCATTAAAATGCCAGATGCATGTTGGACAGGGCTGCAAACTGATCATAACGGAGAAAAAAAAAAAAAAAACAAGCCTTGCAGCACTGTGCGCACCATCTGGTGGGGGTGGCCAAATGGGTGTCAGATGTTCCTCTTAAAAGCGCTAGTCTAATCCTGACCATGTCCAATACTAATTGGTTGTGACTGCATTCTGATCTATGCAAATAACCATCTTCTCACCCAAAATCAAGTTGGGGGTTTAATTAGGCCAGGGTCACAAGCATGGACGGAAAGTCTGAAAAATGCAAGTTCTTTCTGTTCAGAAGCCCATGTGACCACATCGCAGAGTGCACTTGGGAGGATCACGTTTTGTAGACTTGTCCATCATTTGATGGAGGATTTCAGCATGGCTGCAACATGTGCAGTACTATTAGGTATTTTACAGTGTGGCCCTCCCAGTTAATCCATAATGCTGAGATGGACGCTGGGAGGAGGGTCACTAGACACACGCAAGTGACTGCAGCCTTTGTATCAGAATAGGTAGCTCTGTGGCCTAATTGACAGGTTATTAAAGTCAATAAATGAAATACAGCAGGTATTGTGTTGGGTGGAGCACAACACTTCTGGGGTTAAATGCAGGGAAAGAAATTGACAGGAGTCACTTACCTCAAACACAGGAGCAATCGTTTTGCATGGTCCACACCAGGAGGCCGTGAAGTCGATAACTATGAGCTTGCCACATTTAGCAGTTATTGCAGTGAATTCTTCCTATAAAAAAAATTACCATTTATACATCACTACAAAATTAAGGGTTAAAAGGAATAACTGGGCAGTGATGACGTTAATCACTTCTATGGGACGCCGGGGGGGGGGGGGGAGAAAATCACTGCCAAGCAGGTCTTTGGATCAGCTTTACACAGGACATCCTTCACAGTCCTGTTGTAATAGGGAAGAGGTTCTAAAACCTGCGAATTTGCAAAAGTGAATGGTGTATCGGGTTTAACAAGTCATCATCTTTAGATTAAGAAGAGCAAGACAAGTGCCACGTGCAGCTACGAGTAAAACTAAAGCTATCTAACTTTTAAAGCAAGCTCGGTGGTCAGGCTGAGAGAAGTCTCCAGCCCCAGTCTGACAGTCTCCAGCATTCACATGATGGAATTTGAATATCCCACCTGTCAAAGACCAACTTGGGTACCAATTATGTCATCAGCATGTTCTGGAGGAGTGGTCAGTCTCTGCCCAATTAGTTGAGAGCTCATTACATATTCACGTGTCTTGGACAACCACACCATCATACACAGGATGTCTCATTTATTGCCATCCTGGGCAGCTGAGTTGTTTTATAGGAGCAGGTTAGGGGACTCTTAGAGCCTCAGGCACATGCCTCACCTGCTGAGTCACTACTGGTCTCCAGCCAGAACAAGGCAAAGCTTTAATACTACAGGAAGCTGCTCACCGGTACCAAGGATTAAATTCATAGTGTGACTCCAGCAAATGACTAAACCAACATATTATGGGCCTTAAACACAGGTCCTCATGAGTTCAGACGGCCTTCATGGCTGTCAGTTCACAGTGCGTTCTCTGGCTAGAAATGTGTACATAAACTACCCAGAAGAGCATCCGAGCCAACATTAATCAGAACAGGTTTACCCCAACAGGAAGGCCCCAGGTCATTTGAGGGGAGCTCAGTGTCCAGCAGCTAAAAACCAAAACACAACACCATGGGGCTTTTAAGAGGCATTTTACACCACATTAGGAACAAAGTAACAAACTGCACCAATGGCATCACGGGAAGGAGAAACAGGATGTGCTGGGAAGCCCTACGGCAGATAGCACGTGACGCCACTTACAAGGAGTCATTACTGGCGGGGGCAAGCCCATAGGGAAACGGAATTGCGACACACACACGATGGAATGTTTAAACAAACTGCATCCGGGGGGGCCGAGAGCCCGATCCCATCCACCAAAACTTGACGCTATCTACAGCAGCCAAAACAGAGGGCCTCTATGTACGTCCCGGGGCTTACCTTAGACTCGATGAATTTCACCATTGTGCCGGTGCGGTCTCTGCTCGCTGTCACACCCGGCTCCTGCTGTGCGCTATTAAACTGTATAGCACTCCGACCGCCCCCGTCTAAAAGTATGCAGGAGTAGGCGGGGCGTGGGGGGGACGCACGCCTGTCGCTCATTCGCTGCCGTCACTCCCGCTGGCGCCAAATTCTAGGAGACGTCGCGAGGAGGGGGCGGAGCAAGGAAATGGCGGAATTCGCAGACAGCAGTGTGCGGGGAGGCGAGCGGTTGTATTCGAGATAGGCTTTCAGATACCCGCCTGTCATGCAGTGAATCAGAACCTCTATGAGGTTGCGGTGTCAACTAGTGGACTCCTTTAGCCTGTCTTTACCGGAAGCTCAAGCACTGTGTTTATTTTTTTTTTTTTTAATGCATAATTTTATTGAGCAGACATAATTGTATCATTGGGGATACAGCAGTGAAGGGAGGAAGGGCTAAATCAGGGAACAAAAACACAATAGCCGTGTCTGATAATATATGGAGGCAGACACTTAACCCTTTCGCTGCTGAGGCTTTTCCCGCCCCTATGCTGAGGTCATATTTACCGGTTTTGCTCATCATGTTTAAACGTGTTTTGAAGGCTTATTTTAATATATGACCCAGACATATTATATATCGTTCTTTCCATCAGACTCGGTAGATTCATAATATGTCATTATTATATGTATACGTTATGTCATGTCTGTATATTATAACAAAAAATGCAATAAAATATGTATTTTCAATAATTTACAATGTGTAAAGTGTTTTTTTTAACATGCGAGCAATTGCGGTTATATTTTGTATGGGGTGCGCTTGTTAAAAAAATTAGAGATGGGGAATCATTACATTTTTTTGGGGGAAAATTACGCGATTTTTAACAAACGCACTGCATACAAAAATCGTTAGTGCAGCATCATTGTTCACATTATAATTGAAATGGGAACAATATTGCTGCATTAACGAACCAAAAAAAAGAAAAAAAAATGTTTATTTTTTTTTTTATAATTTTTTTTAAAATATATTTTTAATTTTTTTAAAAAAACTTTTTTCACTGTAGTGTTTGGTATCGTTGGAACGGCCATGCTCTGGCCAATCCAACCATACCAAACATTAACCCCTAGCTGCCACGGATCGGGAGATAGGGAGTTCCAATGAACTCCCTATCTCCACCGTTGGTGGCAGTTAGGGGTTAACTCAGGGGGAGTTCCCGGAGGCTTGGCTGACATCCAAGATGTCGGCCAGCTCCGGGAAAGGATCGCGAACCGGCGCTTTTCAGCGCCGATTCGCGATCCAGCTCCCCAGGGGTTAATGCCAGGCACCATTTGGAAGGGCAGGCTGTGCCCTTCCAAATGGTGCCTGGGTTAACCCCCGCAACGCCGCCGATCGGGAGGGAGAGAGGTCCGAAGGACCTCCCCCCCCCCCTCCCTTTCAGGCGCCTCCTCCGCACATGCGGGGGGGGGCACCTGAATTAGGTGTCATCGCGCTGCCGCGATGACACCTAATTCCTGCGGTTCCGGATGCCGGGCTGACATCGAGGATGTCAGCCCGCACCGGGGGGGCCAGCGATCGGCCGGAACCCGGCCGAACGCTGACTCCAATGGGAGGACGCGCTGAGCGCGTCCTCCGCACAGCAGCGGTAATGCGGAGGACGCGCTGAGCGCGTCCTCCGCATTGAAGTGGTTAAAACGGGTCTCAATAGGGCCCAAGTCCCCCCCCCACGTGGTGTTTAGTGCAGTCACCTAACGGGGCAACCCATGGGAAAGTAAGGGATAGGAACCCCCCCTAAAGGGATGAACCGAGTGGGCTCTATTACAACCTGAGGCCCGTTCAATACCTCGGCAGCTGCTGAATTGCTGCAGTGCAGCAATTCAGTTTGCTGCAGCAGTGTCATTGAACGCTTTGGATGCGAATTTTGAATCCAAAATGGCCAACGATTTCTTAATGAAAGATTCAGATTGTTTTTCGGATCACTCGGACAAAATATAATAAAAGCAGTCGGCACAATTCCGTTTTGTATGCACACACAACAAATTATAGTTTTTAATGAATAAACGTTATGTTTACTTCTGAAACAATATATAAATTGAACTGTAATATATATCTATGTGCAAGGGTAAATCATAAATATTTTGTGCTTTGGTGAACAAAACCCTCAAAATTAACAATGCTGTACGGAATTATTACTTGCTTCGTGGCGGCGGCCATCTTGCTGTACAGAATTGTTACTTGCTTCATGGTGGCGGCCATCTTTAATACGTCACCTCAGCTACTCGCAGCTTCTCCTCGGGTCGCTGCAAGTGCTAGGTTAGCACTGCTGAGCGGTTGAACGGCGTTCAATGGCAAGTTGCTAACTTAGCACTTGCAGCGGCTGAGGTATTGAACGCGGGTCAGTGCTTTCACCATTTGCATCTGATGTTAATCAGAATAACGGCTATCAGACCCTGGTGTCAAGTGATTGCACTTCTGCACAATCACCTAACACTTTAGGGTGGGGGTGGGCAATTATAGCCCTCCAAATGTTTTGAAACTACATTTCCCTTGAGGCTCTACAAACATAATGAGCAACCGAGCATCACGGGAAAAGTAGTTTCAAAACATCTGGAGGGCTGTAATTGCCCACCCTTGCTTTAGGGTAACCCCACCTAAAAGTCACATAATGACTTTAGATTTCTCAGTGGCTTCCTCGTTCCGCGGGCAGAGAAACACAGAACAAATAGTTTCCAGTGTTCCTCCGCGTATCACTCTGCCTCCTGGCCTCTACAATAATACCAAACATGACTCTGTATGTTGTGAAAATGAATGAATATATAAAATACAATTACTTTTGTTTTAAAGCTGCAGTGAAATAGGAATCAGATTTTAGGGATTTCGTGCCGCGGCGGAGAAATAATAACCAGACAGAGATTCTTCAGGAAGGCAGGATTTATTCACCGAGACTCAGTGGCATCATGGCAGGACGACAAGCACTGAGTCCAGATGCACTTTTGCATATACATTTTATAGCCCCCGATGACGCGTGAAACCTTTCAGTTGGTAGTATAGATTTACAGATAACAAAAGACCAGAATCTCATTAGCGGCCGTTCCCTCGAATCTATTCAGGAATCGTGGTTTCGGGTCATGCCCTGAGGGGTCTTGCTTGCTGGACACCTGGACAAACTTCTTTTGCACACGGTTCAGGGCTTTGCACACGGCTCAGGTTAACCCTTTGAGAACTTTCTTAATTTTATCAGTTCAAGTTACATAATCTTTTAATACAAACTATTTTTTGCCAACCCATTCCTCCTTCAGCAGCACTATATACTTTTCAATTACAAATTATACAATACTGCCGTAATAACTCACCTCATTTCCCACTACAGCGGCAAGCATAGAAGTTCGTTGTTGTGTGCTATTTCATCAAAAACGTAAGCCACCCTTGCGAGGAGAGGTGGATAGTTTGGAACCCTGTATCTCCATGCTATACACCCCATAAGGTCAAGTTGTCGTTGGAAAGGCCAGTGTCTGGCCTTTCTAATGATTCCAAACATGACCATGTAAATTATTATTATTGTCATTTACATTGTGCCAACAGTTTCCGCAGCGCTTTACAATAACCAAAGGGAACAAGATACAAATAAATGGACATCAGATGGAAACACAAGGCGTAGATGGCCCTGCTCCTGGGAGCTTACAGTTTAGAGCAGTGTTTCCCAAACCTCTCCTTGGGACCCTCCTAACAGGCCAGATTTTACAGATCACCTTGGGGAAAAGCAGACTGAATCCTGTAATCACTGAGTAGTAACAATTCTGTTTGCCCAATAAAATGATGCATTAAAAAAAATGCCTGGAAAAAGTGGCGAGTTAGAGGGTCCTGAGGACAGGTTTGGGAAACACTGGTCTAGAGGGATTGGGCTTGAGGAAGACCAGGGGAGTTTTACTGGACAGCAGGATCATTGGTGCCAGTGGTTCGAGCATGGTGGGGCCATAGACGCAGCTTTGATCCTGTGAGAGATGAGCAGAGGGGTGAGTTGCATCAGTGATGTATGATAATCTGAAGTGATGGGTTTTCAGGGATTTCTTGAAGGCCTGAAGATTAGGGGAGAGATTGATAGGGCGAGGAAAGTCATTCCACAGGACCAAATTGCAAATATGTACATTTAATTTTGTTCCAAATCGCACTTCTGAAATGACGTATCGATGTCGTACAAAACAAACCAAAACTGTATTAAACAAATGGAGTTTGTTTTTAGGAATCGATTAGTTCTACCTTTTCAAGTTTTACAGGGTTATTCAAAGAGATCCAAATGGCTGCCGAAAGGGAACCGAACACTGAAAATCAGCGTTCAGTTACCTTTCTTGGCCATTCGGCTATCCAGAGAGCAGGCAATTCGCCAAATCTTGGCGAATTGCCTGCACATACGGTGCCGGTTCGAGGGCAGGGAGATCCCCATAGAGAAGCACCGCTTCGGCTATTCAGAGAACAAAAACCAGCAGTGAAAGGTTCCCTAAATGCCCTGTCATTCGGTGGTTTAATTCAGCAGGTTTATTCAGGCGAATCCCATAGGCTTCAATGCAGTAAAGAGTCTCTTTATTTACAGATTTTTTAGTATATTTTAAGCGGTTTTTACAGGTATTTTTTTTAAAAATATTGCAGATTTTTTAACTTTACTTATTTTTTCTGTAACAGCCCTTTTTATTATCATTCCCTGGACCTCATATGTCAATTTCAGACATTTTCACTCAGTAGTTTCTTTGCAAATAGCGTTTCACTTTTCAAACATTCAAGCGTACTGATTTTTCAATTTATTCATTGCATTCGTCTGCGGTGTCGGCTTTTTCCGGTGGCTGCGCTGCGTGTGATCGGCTCCTGCTCGGGTTTTTCGGCGGGTTAATCCAGATGTTTTTGCGGGTTTCGGTGTGCATTCGCCCTCGTTTTGCGGTGAGTTTTCGGCTACATTTCTCTGCAATTCGGGGACCCTGTGGAGCTTGCTGAATACAACGCAAGGTTGCTGAAATGGGATTGCCAAATCGAACCGAATTGAAGACAACGAAAAGTCACCGAACGTGCGGTGGCTTTTCGATTCTCTTTGAATAACCCTGATAGTCTCACCTGTCCATTTGCCGTGGGACTGAATCTGTTGTATTCACCACCACAGGCCATGGACAGCGCCATACAGTGTCGTTTGGCGGCAGTGAAATCCCTATAGAGAAGTAATGGTTAATCTATTCAGAGTACACTGAACATCAGGAGAAATGTCAGTGAAATGCACTGATTTTTCAGTGGTTTCGTTCAGTAGGTTTAACCAGGTGAACCCCATAGGTTTCAATGAAAAAAAATTCTGTTTTTGTTAAATACCTACGGGATTCGCCTGTTTAAACCTGTCGTACGAAAGCACCACAAATCAGGGCATTTTAGCAACTCTTCGGTGCTCTTCGGCGTTCTCTGAATAGATTAACCATTGCTTCTCTTTGGGGAGTTGACTGCTGCCGAATTGCAGTGATCTGAGGAGACTTGCACCATATTTCACTGGCAATTCGCAACTATTTGGAGCTTAGTGGCCCTTACGGGCCAGGCTGGATTCAGCACCTGCCCCGTAAACTGTTAGTAAAACGGGGGCGCTAAGGGGAAATTTGCAAGCGCAAATTTTTCCCATTAGCTTCCCCATTTTAGCGATAGTGCCCAATAATGGGAAATAGGACTGAAAGGAAATGTACACCTAATATGTAAATATTGTTTTAAAGTCTGGGCTATTGCAATTTTAAACCGGAAACCCTTCATGAACTTATTGAAGTTCATTGTCTTGACTGGGGAGGACCGTGAATGTGTTGCAATTAATATTTCTGTGTCATATGCAAATCTGTGAACAGTGAACACAGTAAAATAAAGACAATCTGTTCAATCATCACCTCACTTTGCCTGTAGTATAACCTGTAGCCAGTGCTGTTGGTAGGTGCAAATGTTAGTTTCTGACTGTGGTGGAAGTATTTGCATGGTACCCAGACAAACAGGTTTTGCTCTGCGATCAAATAAATGTCACATGCTGGGAGTTTACTCCAGACCAACCTTTTTGATGACCTTTACAATTTAAAATGCTACTTTTTAACTTCTAATTAGATTAGTGGGTTAGTATAAACCCACAAGAGGATATGGAGCATGTTTGTACTCGTTGACCTTTCTGAAGTATTTTAAGGAGTACTGAGGTAACACTGCTGTTCTTATGTTTTAGCAATTCGAATGGATCCTGGTTCTTCCACTTCTATTTACAGTTACAAGTACTTATACAGTGCAAATAGATTCCGTAGCGCTTGACAACGGGGAAGCACAAACAGGTGACATAATAAATTCTAAACATAAGGAACAAACGGCCCTGCTCGTAGGATAATTGTCCTTTAAATGCAGCACTTTATACAAGTGCTCAGCCAGACATCCCGTGAGTTTACAATCTAAGGGACTAAGGCAAGTGAAACAAAAGGGAACGGGGGAGTGTGGAGATAATTACCAGAGAGAATATAGCAGACACTGCATAATGATAGACCAAGAGCTTGGGCATGATGAGGTTAAACTCTGCGAGGATTGAAGCAGCTGAGAAAAGGAGGCTATATAATTAGGATAGGGACTGGGTGGGACAGTAGAGGTGAAAAATGGTAGCAAAGTGTGAGTGTGGATAAAACCAAATACAAAGTTTAGAGGGGGGTAGCCATTTCTGTAGGCAGCCCTGGATATAGTTCTGAAAGGTAGGTCTCCAGCTATTTTAAAACTACAAGTTCCTGTCAGTTCAGGCTTGGTTAATAAGCATTATAGTAACTGTAACTATTTACCTGTACTCACACATCAATCCCGTTTCTTCAGTGGCCTACGTCTGCTAGATGCTTTTAATTTTCCTGGTAAATAACAATGGGTGTATTTGCTGAAAGTGCAGGGTATTTAACTCAAATTAAAAAAAATGTCATTATTTGGCAAGCCTTTTCAAAGAATTAAAGTGAATCATATTGCACTTAGATGTAGATACCGATACCACTTTTTTATGACCGAGTACCAATACTTTTTTTCAAGCACTCACCGATACCGAGTACCAATACTTTTATTTTATGTCATGTGACCGCTTTTCAATAAGAACAGATCTCATATAAAAATACCCCCAGCTCACATGTATATTTCCCCCCGAGATATATATATATATATACACACAGAATGCCCCCAGCTCACATGAATATGTAGCTTGCCCCCAGCTCTCATGGATATGCCCCCAGCTCTCACGGAGATTGCCCCCAGCTCTCACGGAGATTGCCCCCAGCTCTCACGGATATGCCCCCAGCTCTCATGGATATGCCCCAGCTCTCATGGATATGCCCCCAGCTCTCATGGATATGCCCCCAGCTCTCATGGATATGCCCCCAGCTCTCATGGATATGCCCCCAGCTCGAATGCTGGGGAAGCTGGCTGCATGCATGAAAAGCACGCGTCCAGCGTTCCCCTCCAGTGGCCGCAATACTCACCCATCCGAAGGTCCGGTCGCACTGCACGTGAACGCATCACAGCAGCGCGACCAGACCTTCAGATGGGTAAGTATTGCTGCTGCCGGAGGGGAACGCTGGCTGCGTGCTTTTCATGCACGCTGCCAGCTTCCCCAGCCCCGCGGATACCGTCAAGCCGGCCCAGCGCTGGCTTCCGGTATCGGGGGGGGGTGTATCGGGCCATTTGCACGAGTACCAAGTACTCGTGCAAACGGCAGTATCTGCACCGATACTAGTATCGGTATCGGTGCATCCCTATCGCGTGCCGCTTGCTAAAACCAGAATGCAAAGGGGAAAAATTAAACGTTCACTAATTTCCCCTTTGGGTCCCGGTTTCACTACGCAGATTATAGGGCAGGCACTGAGTCCAGTAGTCTGCCTCGTAGCGATTGCTAGTCTCACGGATGCTTGGAGCAGCGCTAAAGCGTCCCTCCAAGCATGGTGTCCATAGGACGCCATGCAGTCTTCTCCTGCTGGGTCATATGACAGGCAGGATCTCGCCTCTCTGATCGTGGAAGGAGAATGGGGTATTTTTCCCCCAGTCTCCCTCTGCTCTTGGCGGTCATAAGCAGCAGATCGGGCTGACGTTCTCACCGTGGGCTAAGAGGTATTTGACTTTTTGGGTTTTTTTGAGCTTCAGCTAAGCAGCAGCAGAATCCATTACCTACACCTCTGAGCTGGTGTTAACTTTTTCAGTTAGCGCCAGCTCTTAATAATTAGCGTAGGACCAAGTGATCTTAATGTTAGCTACTCTGTGCTTTCACTTTGCGCTCCCCATGTTAGGTATAGGGAGCGCAAAGTACAGTAAGCTCACGCTACAGATCGCTAATTAACGCGCGCTAACAGGTTTTTTAACCCGTTAGCAATTCAGAGGTGATCTGGGCGCATCTATATCACATCTAATATGCTAACGCTCGCGCTTGTGTTAGCTTGAAGGAGGTGATAGGGCCCTTAGTGTACATTGCTAATAGAAACATCAGAAGAATATTTATTTTACCCCTTCACTGTGGCAACTGTGTACAGAATATGTCCCTTTGATGTCACTATCAGGTCCATACAATAAAGGTGAAAGTCAAGTGAATTTGGCATGAGAAGTGAAAAATTCAGGTCAAAATAGCCATACCAGAAAAATTCTCCCATTTATCTCACTTTCCAAATTGCCTGTTTGGTCTAGACTGTTCTCTTCTGCAAATTCTCCTGAGTGTCACCTTTTAGTGAATAGATCTGTAGGTTTCCACAGTAGAGCAGGGAACTGCAGCCAATGTCCCACACTGATCTGACTTCCTGGAAGTCAGATGTTGCCATGGGACAGACGCTCTGTTGTCATCACGCTTAGATGCAATGAAATTCCATCCAGAACTACTGGCAAAATGTCCTTAGCGGAGGGGGCTCCGTTGGACCGCTCTTAGGGCCATATTACAATGTTTGTGCTAACTTAACCAGAACAGTTGTAAACTTAAAACCTCCATAGGCTATAATGGCTCTGGTAAATTTACAACAGCTCTGGTTAAGTTAGCGCCATATTACATAGTTGGTGCTAAGTGAGGTATCATTGGAAAGGTCTGAGTCTGGTCTGTGCAATGACTGCTCATTTGGTGTGTAAAATTTTAAAATAAAATAAGTTAAATTTAAGGGCCCTATTACAATCTTCGCGCAAACATTTGCGCCGGCGCAAAAACGCATTAACCTCCCTGGCAGTTTTTCGGGATGTGTCTCGGGGTTAAATTTCACCGCTGAGAGTGGTAACCCAGAGACACACTCGAACTGTATACATTTACTCTCCCTGCCCTTCCCTAGCTGATCTCTGCAGTCTCCTCCGGTGATCGCGACCTCATACTTCCTGGATTCCTTCTCGCGAGGAGGGAACCAGGAAGTAATGAGGTCGCGATCGCCGGAGGAGACTGCGGGGACATCAAGGGAGCGCAGGGAGAGGTGATGTATCCAGCGGCATCCCGAGTGTTACTCGGGGATACCGCTTCCAGCATAGGAGTTTAACCCCGAGCAACACTCGGGATGTCGCTAGGGGGGGGCAAAACAAAAAATTGACTGCTTTTAGACAAGAAATTTTAGAATAAATAGACCGCCAGGGAGGTTAACGCGAGGGGTAAAACCCTCTGCGCTGAACGTCGTATTACAATGTCAGTGCAACAAACGCGTGTATACGTCTACCGCGGGTGAACCTGTGCGAACCCTGCACGAGCGTACTTTACTGCGCGCGTCCTATACTTAACATTGTGAGCGCAAATGCGTTTGTGCTCTGGTATGCGGATGGTATTACTGTAGCCGGAGTCAGACAGGTTCACTTCATTAACGGCGCCGGACCAGACACAAGCAAGGATTGTCCAAACACGAGTCTCTTCAGGAAAGGCAAGAGTTTATTGTGTCGTCACACAAGTGCTCACACAGGATTGAATCGCTTAGAGTGAGCCCCGATTACACAGAGACATGAGGTTTTATGCCCCAAATACATAATTAGGTACATCCCCATTAGCCCACCTCCCTATGACACTCTATTCCACCCCACGTGGGTTAATACCTCCCATCATTAATTCGAACACAAAGAACATTCCACATATAACTATAAATTGATACACTTCTCGTTAGTTTGACAGTCTGTGATTTGTTTGTGCTGTCTTTCTCCGGGCAGTGCCTCCCTCCCTATCGGCTATGTTTATTCAGATGGCCTGGGGCCCGGTCTTCTATACTCCTTCGTCTTTCCGCGGGCCCCAACGACCTTGGAATATCTACTTCTCCGTGCCAGAAACAGCAAAGATCTTTCATAAGGCTTTAATTGCTTTTCTGCTAATCTAAACGCATTCCTAATTCCTATAATTTCTACGTATACCTCATTCTAGTTTCAGCTACAAACCTGTCTAGTTATATACAAGTGAACCAATATTCTGAACAAGATGGCCGCCTGTGTACAATGGCGGCCGTCTTCCAGCCTATTTCCACTTCATTCCCCCCTTGGCTCAAGTGTCAGGATCTTTTCCTGGCACTTGTAGCCATTACACTCCACTATTCTGAAACTACTGAAAAAGGGGGGGTTTCTTTCACTGGGAACATACCCTGTGGAATTATCAGTGGTATCTTCTGTGTTTGTGTAGATATCAGTACTGTTTTGCACAGTGGCCATAAACATAGCCCTATACGGTATATCAGTATCCCTATGATCAAAATCACCACTATCATAAGTATCATGGATCCAATCTTTGAGATGAATCTCAAGATAGAACCAAACCACTCTCCCATTGCTCCAAACCCACGGAGCGGATTCCAGCCTTCGGCAGCAATCCTTCTGGCTGTGCCCTGCAACTGTGCTACCTTCTCCTGATGATCTTGAATTACCTGGTAATAGTCTGGGACTTCGTGTGTAGTGTTTCTGATGAAGGTGCAACATTCATAGTGCATTGTCATTTCACACAATCCATTCAAGGCCGCACTGATCTGCTCAAGCGCCATTTCATATATCATTTGCACCTTTCGTAACTCACGCATTTCCAGATTCAGCAGCTGGATATCCATACTGGTTCTATTCAGAATCTCATCCATCAGATTGACATAGCTATTCAATCTCCTCATCATCTCTCCTCCCCATCCAGTCCATGCTGGCAACCATGTCCATATTCGATCCATCTTCGCAAACAATTCTCTCTTCGGTCTTTCAAACACCAGTGGGTACCTAGGGTGTAGTTCTGTGTCTGTGTTTGTGTCTTCTCCCCTTAGTTTCTGGATTGGGACCAGCTTAGCCAAATAACACATTCCCGTTATTGTTGGTGGTACCCATGTGTAACACACCTTTTCACAGCACACCTGGTACCCTCCTGTCACTATAAATGGTGATGAATGTAGTGTTCCCTTTGATATCTCTATCGCAAGGTGTCTCAGCCGTCTCATCATATCCACTGCACCCTGCCTCCCATTGGTCACATTCCCAATCACCGCCTCTTGGTCTCTAGTGAGTTGCCTGCATCGTATGTATAAATAAGTCGCCTTTTGTCCTGTTTTGAATATGTAAATGTATGATGTCCAGTTGAACTGACTTGAGTTACATAACCCACCCTCGTTATTTGTTTCTTTATCTGGTCCTAGTTGAAAACACCATTCTGGTGGATACACTGGTCCTATTATGGGGTACCCGGGACTGACTGATTCTGTCTTTTCCCTTTGTGCATCGACAGCATGTATTGTGATATTCCCTGATACAAACATACTCAAATTCATTGGAACAGAGGCAAATGGTATATAAATTGTCTCTGGGTGCAGTCTACTACACACCCAGCATGCAGTTTGCCCAGACTTTTTAGCATAGTCATATTTGAATTGCACAAGTAAGTGTCCTCTTGGGTTGGTTCCAGATAGCGCCTCTCGTTTTTGTCTCCACATGGTACGGTTCTCCATCACCGGGTGCGTACCATTCCAGATATGGGAAATATCCACTTTCCCCACATTGCCCGTACAATTAGAGCATACTCCACGCGAGAGTCCATAAATCAAATTAGCAAGATATAAAATCAGCACCACAAATGCCCCGAGTGTCAGAATTCCTTGGGCAATTCTTTTTCACAGTCACATAAACCCAATCCCTCCCCACCGGAATTTCAAAAATAAAGAACATTTCTGGATGATCAAGGGTGGGGGCCGGGCCCCTAAAAAGCACCCTGTGGGTATCCCCCGTTGGCGGGTGGTCAGGACCTGTGCCCATCAAAACACCCACTTGTTGATCCTCTGTATTATCTGGGTTAGGATCATTTAGGTGCTCATGGCTGTGGTCTTTGTCAGCTTCAGCCTCAGTGGGTTGGTCTCGTTGGTAACAACCTTCCATGTTGGTTCAGGACTGGCTGCGGCTGCTTTTACCCTGGAGTGATGTATCCACGGGACCACCTCGGCAACCTTTACTGCTATAGGGGTTGATAACAGGACAAAATAAAAACCTCTCCATTTTGGACCTAGTGGATCATTTTTCCACTCTTTTACCCATACTGAGTCACCCGGACAATACTTATATACAGTGAAAAATACAGAGAATACAGTATATTATCCCCCACCCAAATATTTATTTTCTGCATTGTTTTACCCAGCATTACTACTTGTTCATTTAGTTTAATTTTCTCCCAATGCCCGAAGGTCCCCCCTTAGTCCATTAATCAGAGGGGTTGGCCGTCCAAACATAAGTTCGTACGGACTTAGTTTCAATTGGGGGTTGGTCTGCACCTAATGTGCAAGAGGACTATCGGCAGCAAGTCCAACCAGCCTATTGACGTCTCTTGGCACAGTTTGGACATCAAAATCTTTAGGGTACAGTTCATTCTTTCAACTTTTCCTGAACTTTGGGGCCTGTAGGCGGTCTATAGCTTCCAGGTGATGCCCAGTAGCCGGGCAAATTGTTGTAAACAGTTCTGGATAAATGCAGGGCCATTGTCCGACCCTATCTCGAGTGGAAGTCCGTAACGTGGTATTATTTCTTTCATTAGACTCTTTACCACTTCTGTCGTCTTTTCAGTTCTAGTTGGAAGGCTTCTACCCATCCTGTCAAAGTGCACACCATCACTAGTAAATATTTGTATCCTTTGCAGGGTGGCAGCACTGTAAATCTATTTGTAATAATACCATTGGGGATAGCCCGATGGGCCTGTTCTCAAAATAACAAATCTTGTCTGTCTTGTGAATCTCTTACTGCTAGTATAAAAAAATTCATTGCACTTTTCTTCATTCTTGGCAGTCTGTTCTTGATAAGGATCTCCTTGAGGAAGAACCTCACCAGTGGGACTTGATATTCTTCTGCTCCCAATTCTCCCAGACTGTGCAGTATTCGTGTGATTCGTAGATTATTGTGAGAATTGATTGTCAAATTTTTCAAAACGTGACGCGAAATTCTCTGCTCGTTCAACTTCAATTGTTTCTTTGTCTTCCTCCTCCCCCACTATTTTTACGCCGAAGAATTTCAGCCTCATCTTGCAGACTCTGCGCAGTCTTTGCTGAACTTCTGAGGTGTTAACCATTAGGCGTGTCTCTTGCGGATTAAGGGGAATAGAGTAAAATTTTGGCCTTGTGTTCGAGTTGGGAAAAGCCATTGGATATAATCATGATTGAGTTCTAACAGTTCATAATCATCTTGCCATTTGTTCAATATTATTTCAATGAACTCGCCGTGGGGTTCAAACTTTTTCAAATTCATGTAGAACTCGTAATTTGGCATGGAAGATTGAGGCTCTTGCTTGCAGATCAGTACTTTAGCTTGAGCTTCTGCTTCTGTTGGTAGTGGCGGTTTTGCAGCTGCTTTTGCGGCCTGGTCCGCGCGTCTGTTACCTTTTGGAATTTCATCACGGCCTTTTTTGATGGCCACGACAGTGCATGATGCTGACAGCACTTGGTTTCCACACTGCTTCCAGGAGGGCCGTGATTTCTGCAGCATATTTAATTTGTTGTCCTGAAGACGTGAGTAGGCCTCTTTCTTTGTAGAGTGCACCATGTGCATGGACTGTCATAAAGGCGTATTTGGAATCTATATAGATATTTACTCTTTTGCCTCAGAAATTTCAAGGGCTCTGGTTAAGGCTGTTATTTCAGCTAGTTGTGCCGATGTATGGCCTGGCAGTGGCTTTGCTTCAATAATTTCTTCTGTTGAGACTACTGCATAGCCGGAGACTTTCTTCCCATCATCCATGTAGCTGCTACCATCAGTGAATAGCTGTAGATCGTATTTGTCTAGGGGTACGTCTTTCAAATCTGGCCTGCTACTGAACACTTCTTCCATGACTTGGAGGCATTCATGATTTGGATCCTCTTCACAGTCAGGCAGTAAAGTAGCAGGGTTTAAGGTAGCGATGAGGTCCAAATGAACCCGTGGATTTTCACACATCATGGCTTGGTACTTCGTCATCCGGCTGTTGCTAAACCAGTAACCTCCTTTGACATCCAGCAGAGCCTTGACAGCATGGGGCACCTTGACATGAAGAACTTGTCCAAGGGTCAGCTTGTCTGCTTCTGCTATCAGCATTGCGGTGGCAGCCACTGCTTTCAGGCATGGGGTAGGCCGCAGGCCACAGGGTCGAGTTGCTTGGAGAGGTAGGCCACAGGCCTCAGCCATGAGCCAAAAGTCTGGACCAATACTCCTGTTGCTGTTTGATTATGTTCATGTACGAACAGCTGGAAAGGCTTACTATGATCTGGCAGGCCCAGTGCAGGAGCTTCCATTAGCAGAGTCTTTAATTTCAGAAACGCTGCGGTTTGCTCTTCTTCCCAATGAAAGGGGTCTAATTCTCTTTCCTTGGTTGCTTGATGAAGCGGCTTGGCAATTTCTGCGAAGTTGGGGATCCACAGGCGGCAGAAGCCTGCAGCTCCCAGGAACTCACGGACTTGTCTCCTGGTCTTTAGTTGGGGTATGCGGCACATTGCTTCTTTCCTTTCTGCCCCTAGTGCACGTTTGGTACCTGTTAACTGGAATCCCAGGTATTTTACACTCTGTTTACATATTTGTGCTTTCTTTTTAGACACTCTGTAACCTGCTTGGCTTTCTGTGGGATATAATATTGTCTTAGAGCCACCGGTATTGCGCCGGGCTTTAATTCAACTAATCTGGGCGGGTTGTCCTCCGCCCCCACCTCAGGAATTCCAAGGAGTAGTGCGTGCGGGGACAGCAGGCAGAGTAGATGCCGTGCGCCATTTTTCTTCCCTCGGCATAACTACTGCGATTTTCACAGATTGGGGGTTGTGCGGGCTGGCTGGATTATACTACCGAACAAAACTGCCACCCTCCGGCAGGTTTAATTGAACGTGACCCCCGGGAAAAAAACATAATTTGGGCTTGCAATTTGCAAAAGATATCCCGCCCCAGGAGCTGGATGGGACATTCGGGCATACACATATACACATTGTGTAAATAATATTCTCAGAAATATTTTCCCATAGCCCAAAACAGACTCTTAATACTACATCGAAAAAAAACAATAAAAATAAATCATTCCATCAAAAATCAAACAAAAACATACCTTGTAAAAACAGTAAAGAAAAATTACTTTAATTATTTCTCGAATTAATTTTCTAACCGTTTCATATATTTCAATTTAATTTATTAATAAATTTTATATTTTAGTAGGCAATATTGTATACTATTACATACTTATTATTATTTATATGCAACAATATAAAAAAACCAGGACTCCCTTTTCTTTTCTTTTCTATTTAATTCTAGCTCTGAACAAAACTTAAACTTTCGAAATAATATCAACACAAAATATAAACATATATCTTGCACTCAACAGACTTCAGACAAATATTCTATTGTAACACACACTAAAATTAGCTAAACATAGTACGCTGCACAAGTACACAAAGGGTTATTCTTTCCAGCTATCAGAGAGCAAAGAAAAACAAACTGCTCCCAATTCTCCTTCTCCCCCTCTCTCTTGCAAACAGTCTGTCAGAAAAGGAGGGGGCCTATTACACCAGGGACAACGCTCAATCTCAACTTTTAATTGAACAGTTTAATAATCAATTAAAAACACAATCGGACAAAATCAGTCCGAATCACACACACACAAACCATACAGCACCGCAACTATCTCACTCCGTAAAATATTAATTAATTTATATATGCTCCCATCGGGCATCTCAATCTTTTCTGGTGGAGCCTCTCTATCTCCTCTACCCGATGCACCCTGCTCTTCTTCCTCAGCCATACGGGACGGAGCAGAGGGAGCTGACCGAGACATAGCAGCTGCCTGCTCCCTCCTCTCCGCCCGCGCAATCGCGGCATTCAGAGTCTCCCTAGCTGCCCCATAACATAATAGGTAGAACGGGGGCAGATTATCACTCTCTTCCGGTTGATCTAACACCGGTCTCCCTCTCTCTCTCCATTATTCTGGGGGTCCTGCTTCTTATTTCTCCCCGCTATCATTATAAAATAACTCTTGTTTTTAATACAATATCTCCATATATCTATATACGGATACTGTTCAGGATGTCCATACTGCTCTGTAACTTGGGAATGTACCTTCTGTACTAACTCCGGGTCCATTGACCCCTGCTCTGGCCATCCTGGGACTAACATCGGCCACACAACTGTACACATTACTTTTAATTTCTCTTTTGTCAATTCTACACCATAATCATGAGTTTTATATAATGCATCGAAATTTCGCACCATATACTCTAGGGGCGTCTCCCCCTCCTTTACCCTCTTGGGCTTTGATGACCCGTTACCCATTGTCACTCCTGAAAACAATACTTTTTGCGATACAAATATCTTATTTCAACAACAGTTAAAATCTACAGTCTGATACTTCAGTCAACAATTTATCCGCATCCACATACGCTTCCCCCTTCAGTAGCCGACTGCAGTCGCCTGAGCCGAAACCGTACGTCCAGGGTCAAATCTCGTATTTGCTTCCTCGTGGAGCGAGTAGGCGCACGTTCACTCACAGCACTCGAGTCAATTCATTCACAACACATTCCGTATCAGATACTTTCATCACAGAACAAAACATAGGCACTTCTACTCTTTCTACTAGCCAAGGGTACTTATCCCCTTCTTTGTGGCTCCTTATACCCCGTAATTTGAACTCTAACTCTTGACTGCTTGTGGCTATGTGCACCCCGTTCCTTGTCTATACTTCCGCCTGCAATTCCAATCTGCCTTATGGATAATCTACCCACTCAGCACCACTATCTCTGCAGCTATCGCTGGCTTTACTATAAGCCCTTTTCACTATGCGGCGTACACACTAGGCACTGACTCAGGCTCTTAGCCCAGTCACAGAAAAATCCCTCCTCCTTTCCCTTTTACCCACGTGGCGAAGCTCTATTTACAAACACTGAACTATGCAACTCCACGCAGCTACCTTCTCCCTCTCTTACAGAACTACCCTTTGATTGGCATTCAATTCCCCCGAATCCAGACACCCGCTAGCCACTCTGGCTCCTCAGCAATGTCAGCGCTATCAGCGGCGGGCTAGATATGCCAATAGGATGGTGGCCATCGCATCCTCTTATCCGTCTATCTCAGTCGGACGTTTCCCTTAGATACGGTATTTCCTTTAGACATACAAAACATAGAAGACACGTTACCTATCGCCGGCGCTGCTCGCTGTTTCCTCGGACTCGGGTGTGTCCCAGCTTCCCGGGCCGGGGGGGTCTGTTTGGGACGAGATGAGGTCCACTGTACAGGAAATCCTGCTTGGCGCCTGCAGATGTCAGCTCACCTTCAACGGACGCCCCCAACCATCGGGATTCTGGCACTGCTGCAGTCAAGCGCCGCACTGTGTTCAGCAGCCGTTGCCTGTGTCTTGGCAAAAGGCCCGTTATCCCGGCTATCGAGACCCCAGAAATGTAGCCGGAGTCAGACAGGTTCACTTCATTAACGGCGCCGGACCAGACACAAGCAAGGATTGTCCAAACACGAGTCTCTTCAGGAAAGGCAAGAGTTTATTGTGTCGTCACACAAGTGCTCACACAGGATTGAATCGCTTAGAGTGAGCCCCGATTACACAGAGACATGAGGTTTTATGCCCCAAATACATAATTAGGTACATCCCCATTAGCCCACCTCCCTATGACACTCTATTCCACCCCACGTGGGTTAATACCTCCCATCATTAATTCGAACACAAAGAACATTCCACATATAACTATAAATTGATACACTTCTCGTTAGTTTGACAGTCTGTGATTTGTTTGTGCTGTCTTTCTCCGGGCAGTGCCTCCCTCCCTATCGGCTATGTTTATTCAGATGGCCTGGGGCCCGGTCTTCTATACTCCTTCGTCTTTCCGCGGGCCCCAACGACCTTGGAATATCTACTTCTCCGTGCCAGAAACAGCAAAGATCTTTCATAAGGCTTTAATTGCTTTTCTGCTAATCTAAACGCATTCCTAAATTTCTACGTATACCTCATTCTAGTTTCAGCTACAAACCTGTCTAGTTATATACAAGTGAACCAATATTCTGAACAAGATGGCCGCCTGTGTACAATGGCGGCCGTCTTCCAGCCTATTTCCACTTCATTACAATTAGGGATGCACCGATACTAGTATCGGTATCGGTGCCGATACTACCGTTTGCACGAGTACTTGGTACTCATGCAAATGGCCCGATACCGGAAGCCAGCGATGGGCTGGCTTGCCATGTCCGTGGTGCTGGGGAAGCTGGCCGCATGCATGAAAAGCATTTGACCAGCGTTCCCCGCCGGCGGGCCGCAATACTTACCCAGTGGTGGGTTCAGTCGCAGGGCTGTGACGCAGCCACCGGGCCATGGATGCTGTGACGTTGCCTCCAGCCGAGATCTCGTGGGAGCCTCCCGCGAGATCTCGGCTGGAGGCAGAGTCAAGGCCTCCACGGCCCGGCGGCCGCATCACAGCCCTGCGACCGGCATCCTCCGTTCCCTCCGTGTGCGCTCTTCCTCCTTCAGTGTCCGGGCTGCAACCTGTTGCCGGCGGACACTGAAGGTGGAAGAGCAATCCAGGTGAGCTTGGGGGCAATGTCCAGGTGAGCTGGGGGCAATCCAGGTGAGCTGGGGGCAATGTCCATGTGAGAAATCCAGGTGAGCTAGGGGCAATGTCCATGTGAGCTGGGGGACAATCTGTGTATATATATATATATATATATATCTCTATCTATCTCGGGGGGGTATATACATGTGAGCTGAGGCATTTTTATATGAAGTCTGATCTTATTGAAAAGCGGTCACATGACATAAATGTATTGGTACTCTGTATCGGTGAGTACTTTCAATAAGTAGCGGTACTCATACTCGGTCTTAAAAAAGTGGTATCGGTGCATCCCTAATTACGATCTATGCGCAGGAATTAACGCATAGACGTTGCGTGCATAATTTTAGCAACTCCTAAAAGCTGGTGTTAATGGCAAATTCTATCAACCTGGCCGAAAACAAATACACCGGCCCAAAAAAAAAAATTACAGCAAAGTATAGTTACACATTCTACTCATACCAAACCAATAAATTTGAGAAGTTGTGTGTGCATTTATTATTGCTGCAGCATATATACTCAGATTGACTTTGACAGGCACAAAAAGTTAACGTGAGATAATTGTGGTTCTTAATTCTGATTGGCTGAATCGTGTGAAAAAAACAGTCCGCACACTGATTTCTGCGCACAACGTTAACATTTGTGCTCGTCCGTTTAACGCGCAACGGATGAAAAACGGATGAAAAAAATGTGCGAGGATTGTAATTCCAGCATTGATTTACGCGCGTCAACGTTTAACGCTTACCGCACAAATTCACGAGTTGTGCGAGCGTTTTAACGCAAAGATTGTAATAGGGCCCTAAGAGTTTATATTTTTTTCCTGAAATCAGCAGTATTGTTTACTTTTTACTTATAAAATTAACAATTCCTCTGCACTAACTCACCTCTCATTTACCATGCCGTGAGCAAGTGCGAAGGGCATGATGTAATGCGTTATTACATATTGTTTCATCTAAAATACTGATTTACGCACAGCTGCGAGGGGTCAGGGAACAAGGACAAAAAGTTAAAAAAAATACGTTTTTAAAGGAACAGTGAATTTTCCATGAAATAAGGGTTAAAAATAAAAACAAAAATTCCTTCAAATATCGTGCCTTGGAGGTCCCCATAACCTGCCCGTGAAGTGGCAGATTTCTAGGATGTATGGAAATATATGTAAAAACCAAAAAATGACATTTCAAATGACGGTAAATGCTTTTCCTTTAATCTATCCATAAACAACTGCTTGGGGCGGCAGTCTGTATGAAAAGAGGAGACATTTTCGGACAGGCAGAATGTCGAAAACAAGAGATTACAGATGATGAGTTTGTCGTTTCCCCAAAGACGAGCAAGACTGACTCAATCACTCATACTCGTTACTCACTCAAACAAACACATACACTCTTTCGCTCAGACGCACACTCATACTCACACACTAAGGGCTCTATCACCTCCTTAACGCTAGTGCTAGCATTCACGTACGTGAGCGTTAGCGCTAGATTAAAAGAGGGAAAAGCGGGATTCCCAGATCAGATCCCTATCGCTAACAGGTTAAAAAATCTGTTAGCGCTTCGGTAATAGCGCTTTCTAGCGCGAGCTTACTCTACTTTGCGCTCCCAATACTTAACATTAGGGGACATCAAAGAGTAATTAGTGTTAGGCTCACAAAGTCCTAACACTAATTGCTAACCGCTGCAGCTAACCAAAAAGTTTGCCACAGCTCCAAGCTGGTGCTAACTGATTCCGCTTCTGCAGAATCAGCACCAGCTGACTCCCCCCCCCCAAATCAGATACTCACCTTTTGTCCTGTGGTGAGAACAGTGGCCTGATCCGCTGCTTCTGGCCACTGGGAGCAGGGTGAGGCTGGGACAAAGAGTCCCCATTCTCCCTCCACGGATCACTCCGCAGACCTGCACGATCTCATGAGAGCGAGATCTTGCTGTCTGTGTGACCTGGCAGCACAAGCCTCCATGGAGTCCTATGGGCTCCAGGACGCTCTGCCGCAAGTATCCTGGAGGGTTAGCGGCTGTTACAGGGCACCCTGCTGAATTCAGCGCCTGCCTCGTAATCTACTTGAAAAACGGGCCTCTAAGGGAAAATTTGGAAGCGCAAGTTTTTCCCCTTAGCGTCCCCGTTTTAGCTCAAGGCACATGATAGTGCCCTAAGACTCACAATCACTCATACACACACAGTAAGAGTTGCTCATACTCACACTCACTTGCTGTAGGTTTCTGAATAATACGAGACGTCTTGGGTTTTCATTGATAGGTTTATTATCATCTAAGCAATGGGTTCCCTATAACTGCAACTGGCTGCGTATCTTTTCAGCCCTCAACTGGGAGACAAAATGGATGATAAACTGTCAACAACCAAAAGAAACACCCAACTTTCCCCCATTGGCATCCAGCACACCACACTTGCACTCATTCTCACATACACTCTTAACACACTCACCCAATCATAATGTATTCATACTCACTCACACACTTATGTATTCATACTCAACTCACTCAAATTTACACACACTGACAATCACGCTCAGTCACACACACTGATGCACTCACTATTTTAAATGTTCAGACAAGGATTTTTTAAGCCAACAAAGTTTGTCCCCAAACTTTATCCTTTATAGTTCCTAAAATGTAAACCTCCAAAACACCAGCAAAATATTTGAAGCACTGTTCCCTATTTAATACTAACATTAGCGTCTCGATATGTAAGTGTTACTGCCAGGATGTGTGTTTTAACGCTTGCCATCCATATTACATTCCTGACACTACCCCCTTTTGCAGTCTCTTAGCGCATAGTTTTTTGCGCTAGCTTCTGCGAGCTTACTGTACTGTGCGCTTCCTATACTTAACATGGGGAGGGCAAACATACATTAGCGTTTCGATAAGTAAGGTATCACAAAGTGCTAGCACTAATTACTATCCGGATGCACAAGGCAAAATTTTAGCACCTTCTAAAAGCTGGCGCTACAGGATTTTGCAAATTTTTAGCAAACCCCCCTCATTAAATCTGATGCTCACCTCTCATGCCTCGGCGAGAACAGTGGCCAGGAGCAGAGTGAGACTGGGAACAAATAGTTCCTGGTCTCCCTCTGCGATCAATCTGTGGCGCTGTGCGAGCGCAAGCTCGCAGTCCGGAACTGCAACCCTCCATGGAATCTAATGGACTCCAGGAGATGATACTCACGGTGGTGCAGAAGTGCTACTGTGAGTATCCCAGCGGTTAGCGCTGCGTTCATGGGCGAGGTGCTGAGCTAGCGCCTGCCCTGGGATATCGTGTTAACATGGGGATATTACAGGAAAATCTGCAGGCGCAGATTTTCCCATTAGCATCCCCATGTTACTGCGAACAAGGGCATAGGACTCTTTGTTTTTGAGTTTTGAATAAAATTACATACTTTCTTTGAAAAAAGAAGTAACAGGTTCTTCTTTTCTGATTTGTATTCATTTATTTTTCCAAAGAGCAATCCATTGAATGGAAATCCACAAAGGTTTCAATGACGAAATGTGGAAAAATGATTAGGCTAGGGTCAGACGAGCGTGATTTCTACGGACTGTACGTCTGTGCACACGGACGTACGTCAGTACGGAAGACGCAGTAGTGGCCACACAGTCCGTTTATTCACTGACGTATATATTTTGACGGATGTAGGAGGGAAAATAAAATAAAAAGCAAAACCATTTTGTCCGTGAAAAATGCTGGACGTATAAATGCAGTCCGTCTGACCACGTTCCATCACTCACACACAAAGCTATGCAGACGTTGCGGACGCAGCGCACTTTGTGCGGCCGTTCTAGGGGTTGTACGTTCTTGCCTGCCTTGCGTCCGTGGGCCGCGGCCGTTGTGCGTCCGCAGTTCAGTGCGGACGTACTTCGTGTGTGGGGCTCCAATGGACTTTCTGTCATGCTATCACGGACGTACTTTTAGGCGCAATCACGGACGTGAACACTACGCTCGTCTGACACCAGCCTAAGACGTGATATAAATGATCGAAATGCTAATGGAAGTTTACCCTATTTTACATATTTTGTTTTAGCATTCTGCCGTGACATGATATGATATATACATAGTAATGATATATTTGTAATTTGTTGAGTCTGCTGGAACAAAATGATATATAAGCTGCCTGAGTCCTATTATAATAATACTGCATGATTCCAAATCACTTTTAAACACGATGAGGACAAAATTGTGAAAATGATGCCAGCACACAAAATGGCTTAGCAGTGAAGAAGTTAAGGCTGGCAAAGCATAGCAATAGTAGTTAAACTGAAACTATCAGGGTTATTCAGAGAGCGTGAAAAGCAGGAGAATGACTGGAGAATGAAAAATACTAGGTCAAAATAGCCGATTTGGAAAGTGAGATGAAAGGGAGAATTTTTCTGGTTTGGCTATTTTGACCTAGAATTTTTCATTCTCCAGTCATTCTCCTGCTTTTCACGCTCTCTGAATAACCCTGTATACCTTTTGGCCATCCTAACTTATATTTACAAAGTGGCACAAACGTTTATTCTTTGCTTTGATAGTAATGACTATATAAAAGGAAATGCATGTGTTATGAACCAAATTATTTTCAAATTAAACTTTTATTCAAAATTCTTTGAACAAACATAGGGCCTCGAAGGCAATTACATAAATGAGCGTTAGTGCGACGCAAGAACCACCTCCTGATCACTAACGGGTTATAAAATCCATTAGCGAATTAGCACTTTTTAGCATGAGCTTTCACTCCCTATGCTTAACATGGGGGGCTCAAAGAGTAAGCACAGAATTACTAGCGTTAGGATCACAAAGTCCTAACGCTAATTACAAAGAGATGTCGCTAACTGAAAAATTTTGCTACAGCTCTATGCTGGTGCTAACTGATTCAGCTGCTGCAGAATCAGCAGCAGCTGAAAATCCCCCGAAAAAACAAATACTCATCCCGTGGCGAGAACAGCGGCCCGATCCGCTGCTTCTGGCCGCCGGGAGCATAGTGAGACTGGGGAAAAAAGTCCTCAGTCTTCCTCCATGATAACTCCGCCGACCTGCAGGATCTCAAGAGAGGAGAGATCCTGCCGGTTATGTGACCCGGCACCAGAAACCTCCATGGAGTCCTATTGACTCCATGGAGGGGATGCCCGGGGCTGCGCTTTAGCGCTACCCTGAGCATCCTGGACCCTATCGTCCACTACGGGGCAGGCTGCTGGAATCAATGTATGATAGACGTCCATGGTTGCTGTCAAAGTGCGATTAGGGGGAGGGTAATAAACCACAGTTTTATTAGCAGGCGGATGGAGAAAGCCCTTTTCCCCCTATATTTGGAAATTATGGTTAATTATCAGCTGATACTTGATTAAGTCTTCTTTACTTTTATAGGTACAGATTGAGGTTCCCTCTGAAAAGCAGTCTTTGTGCTGGGTGCAGCAGGGAAGGAAACAAACCCTGAAGCTACCAAGGGATGTACATTTTAATTAGTTTTGCTTATAGGTAAGCAGCTCAGCCGCACAATGTTGTAGTGAGGGGAAACAAATGTTTAGTTAGGCTACGCATAATGAGCACTCTTTTGATTTATATTTGTTTTATTTTTTTGTTTATGAAGTACTCTGCATTTACAGTGGCTGCCCAATAAAGAAAAGCCTGAAGCATTGATCCATGTTACCAGTGGCTATATCACACTGTCTATTTGTACCCTGTTTTGTCTCTTTGTCTTGCATTAAAAGTGCATAAGCAATGCATCTTGCATGAGGACTGTGCTCTGTCTGTTCACTGTTAATAATAATAATAATGCTATAGAAGGAATGCCACAGAAACCAGCGGGGTGACCTTTAACACAAATACATGTTACAGGAAATGGGTAGCATTAATACAAATAGAATTTAAAGGGACACTCTACTAAAAAAATCACCCCCCTTTTTTTAATCCTAACCTATCCCTATTCCCTTAATAAATAGGTTTTTTTTGTTTATGTTTTTGTAACTGTAATACTTACCCTAAAATCCTCTTCTTTCCAGCGGCGTCTTTTTTTTTTTTCATACTCACCTCCCTCCTCTTCCGCTCCCATCCTTCTTGAGTCTTCTTGCCTTCTGGTTTACGTGAGAAGCGCACATGCGCACCTCTCACGTAAGCCAGCCAATCGGCAGGCTTCGCTCCCGGCTCCCTCTGAGGATTAGTGTTGCGCGCAAGAGGATGCGCGCAAAACACTAACCCTCAGAGGGAGCCGCCAGCTTCTGCGGTGAGTTGGAGACGTCATCGCGCTGAAAGCGCGATGACGTCTCCTACTCGGCAAAAGTCGGCAGAAGTGGGAAATATGATTCCCGCTCTGCTGACTGACAGCTGGGAGGGCGGAGTAAACTCCTCCGCCTCTCTGCTGTTTTCAGCATTTTCTGCTGAACCGCTGAGCGGAGGGAGGGGGGACAGAGGGCGGCATACTCTGGGCATCATGACCACCTAAAATAGCTTAGGTGGTCATGTTGCCTAGAGTGTCCCTTTAATGCATTGGACTCGGCTCTAGTAATATGAATAGTGTTTTTAAAGGAACACAAGCTGCAAGTTCACCAAGGTAACTATGAACATGGAAACACAAACAATGTATCATTAGATGCATAGCAAAGTCTGGCTTGCAATAGATTTTGAAAGTTTCAAATAATAATAGGCATGTAGCAAACTATCAGGGTTATTCAAAGAGAGCAGATCCGGCCCCGAAAGGTAACCAAACACTGAAATTCAGCGTACGGTTACCTTTCCTGGTCATTCGCCTATTCTGGGAGCAGGCAGTTCGCCAAATGTTGGCGAATTGCCTGCACATACGGTGCCTGTTCGCTGCCTGTTCGAGGGCAGTGACATCCCCATAGAGAAGCAATGCTTCGTCTATTCAGAGAACACAAAACAGCAGGGAAAAGTTGCCGAAATGCCCTGCTGTTCGGTGGTTTCATTCAGATTTATTCAGAAGAATCCCATAAGCTTCAATGTTAAAAATATTCCAGTTTTAATAATTCAATATCTAATATACCGTTTATTATTTTATTCTGCTGTAAAGTGTCTCTTTATTTTCAGATTTTTTTTAGGATCTTTTAGGTATTTTTGGGTATTTTTTTGTCAATATTTTTTTTCTATTTTTAATGTTTTTTTTCTTTTTCATTTTTCTGTAACAGACCTTTTTATTATCATTCATTTGATCTTATGTGTAAATTCCAGACATTTTCGTTCAGTATTTGTTTGCAAACAGCGTTTCAAATTTTAAACTTTCACGCAAACTGTTTTTTTTCTTCACCTCATTCGTTTGCGTGTCTGTTTTTTCCGGTGGCTGCTCTGCGCTGTGATTGGTGGCTAGTTGGGTTTCTCTGGTGTGTTCGGCAGGGTTAATCCAGCTGTTTTCTGCGGATTTCGGTGAGTGGTCGGTTAGTTTTTGGCAGGTTTGCGGAGAGTGTTCTGCAGGTTTGCAACAGATTTTCCCTGCACTACGGGGGCCCTGTGGTGCTTGCTGAATACACCGCAGGGTCGACAAAATAGGATCGGCGAATTGCCCCGAAGTGCAGGAAATGGAAAGTCACCGAATGTACGGTGAGGCCGAAACGATAGTCGGGGGTTGCTGCACCTCTCGTGCAGGGATGACGTCCTTGGCAATCAGTACTGGCCACCCTTTTTGGGTGAAAGAAAGCTGATTTGCATATGGAGCATTCATCCCTGTAATGGCCAAGCAAGCTAAAACCTTGTGAGACCTGAGCCGGCCCCACCGTAGAGCAGGCCACTAGTGCTGTTGCTCGTCCTCTGGACCCTCACAAACTCCCCCTTTCCCTCACTACTGTGACTTTTAGATTCTCTTTGAATAACCCAGTATATGTTGTCACAGATTTCTTTGTAGTCCAATAAAAATTATTTCATGGTTTTATAATAACCATTTTGTAAATTTACTTGGTATGTAGTTTTATATTATTATATTTTATATCACAAACTAGACGATAGTTATACAGATACTGCCCAGGTGTACCTATTTATGTAAAATGTGGTTTAAAAATTGCTTTGTAATGTTCAGCAAGTCCATCAATGCCAATCACTTTGGTTCATCTGAATTTTTGTTAATTCAGGCTAATGTCAGACGAACGCAGGTATCACGTCCGTGTCGTCGCACAGTTTAACATCCGTCGTAGCATAGAATCATGATCAATAGAGATCCACACACGAAGTACATGCACATCGAACTGCGCACGCACAACGCACGTGGCAAATGGAGGCAAGTAAGGCTAGGGTCAGACTGAGGCAGTGCGAACGCGCGTTTAGGCGCACTTAATCACGGCCGTGCTAGCAGCAGATGCCGGGCAATGACGGCCAATATACGAAGTACGGTCGCACAAAAGTGCGGCCGCGCAACGCAAGCGGCAAACAAACGCATTTTTTCGAGAACGTGAAACCACTAGTACTGACGTACAGAGTGCGCTGCGTCCGCTAGCGGCGTGTGTGTGTGATTAGGAGACGTCAGACGCTGCTAATGTCCGGCCAACATAACGTCCAGACCCAAAAAGTGTTTTATTGGTGATCCGTACAAAATCACGGATGAAACTGCGCATCGTATGACCACTATTGCGTATTCCGTGAAAAAATACGTCCATTCGTTCGAACGCACTTTTTCACGGACAACGTGAAAAATGCGTTAGTCTGACCCTAGCCTTAGGCAAGAACGTAAAACCGCTACCACGGACGCGCAAAGTGCGCCACATCCGCGTAGCGTTCTGTGTGAGTGATGAGATGTCAGACGCAGCGCATTTGCGACGTCCAGCACCTTGATGCACAAAATGCCTTTTCATATCCTTTTCAAATTATTATAATTTTTCATATTTTATTTCCCATAGTTCCCTTTTCTTTTTCTACGTCCGTCAAAAAAAAACAGACCGTCTGGTGTCTACAGTATCTTCCGTCAGTACATCCGTTATGCACGCACGCAGAGTGCGCTCAGACTGCTTTCATCTGACATTAGCCTAAAGCGGTTCAAAGTGGTGGAAAAATGGCCCTGCTATGCAATTTATGCAGCGATCAGCTATCACAGCCAATGCAAGCCATATATTTTTATTTAGATCTAACAAGCAACATTCAGCTTTCATTTCCAATTAATAACATCCTACTGCTGCTCTTCCAAGACTCCTCAAATATAGTGAGTAGATTTTTATTCCTTTACCAAGAATGTTTTGGTTTGCAGTATATAGTGATGCTATCAAATGCCTTATTAGACCAAGGCCTGGCTGGATACATCCCATCAGTCAACACAACCTTCATTAGATTCAACCTACTATATCTCAGGCAGCTGCAATAGCATGGATCAGGGCTTGCAAAATGCCTTTGTACTTTGCCACAGGAGGGCAAATTCTTCGACAGGCACTTGACATCTCAACTTGGATCTCCACCCTAGTGCCAGTTCTCTCAACATATTTTACATTTAAAAAAAGATTTAAAAGAAAGTGAGTATGCAAATTATGATCAACTCTCCTGTTTAAACCCCCAGAGCAATGCACAGCAACTCCTTTATTCAGTAAATCGAACACTGGTCTCCTGCATTGAACAGTATCACTCTACCCTTTGGACTGGCCAAAAGCCTGAAACAGCAGGCATTGCCTCCACTTTGTCCAGTGCCTACAGTCAGGAAGAACTAAATGGCTTGGAATAAGCTGGCATTTGGTGACCTGCTCCCTCTTCAACCAGACTAGAAGGTACATTTCAGCTCTCATACTTGCAACTAAACTACTACTAAATATTGACCAGAAACAGTTTACTCATTTTGCCAAAGCCTGCAAAACAGTTCCACATAAGAGGTTACTATTAGGGATGAGCTGTTCGGTGCGATCAGTTCGGAGTTCGATTCGAACTTTGGCCGTTTGCGAACTTTGAACTTTTTGGCGTTTTCGGTTCGAGTTCGAAAAAAAATAATTGTCAGGGTTATTCAGAGAGCGTGAAAAGCAGGAGAATGACTGGAGAATGAAATATTCTAGGTCAAAATAGCCGATTTGGAAAGTGAGATGAAAGGGAGAATTTTTCTGGTTTGGCTATTTTGACCTACAGGGTCGTTCGGTGACTTTTCGTGCTCTTCAATTCGGTTCCTTTTGCCGATCCCATTTCGGTGACCCTGCGGTGTATTAAGCAAACACCACAGGGTCCCCGAATTTCAGGGAAAAGCTGCCGCAAACCCACCGAAAACTAACCGCAAAACCCACCGAATGCACGCAGAAAACCCCCAAAAACATCTGGATTAACCTGCGAGAACCACGGAAAAAGCCCGAGCAGGAGCCGATCGCACAGAGCCGAAGCAGCTGAGACCGCAGATGAGGGAGGTGAATAAATTAGCAAAACCGTTTGTATGAATCTGTGAAAATGAAACGCTGTTTGCAAAGAAACTACTGAGCGAAAATGTCTGAAATTTACACAGGAGGTCCAGGGAATGATAATAAAGAAGGCTGTTACAGAAAAAATAAGTAAAGTTATGGGGACCTCCTAAGCACGATATTTGAAGGAATTTTTCATTTTTATTTTTAACCCTTATTTTATGGAAAACTCACTGTTCCTTTAACCCTTTCACTGCTGAGGCATTTCACCGCTGTGTGCTGAGCTAATTTTTACCGCTTTCGCTCATCATGTTTAAACGCGATTTGAAGCCACATTTTATTATACGACCCAGACATATTATACATCGTTTTTTCCAGCAGACTCGGCAGATTCATAATATATAATTTTTATATGTATATGTCATGTTCCGCCTGTATATTCTAACAATAAATGCAATAAAACTTGAATTTTTAATCATCTGCAGTGTGTAGTGTTTTTTTCACCTTTTATCACATGAACGTTTGCGGTTATATTTTCTATGGGGTGCGCTTGTACAAAAATTAGAAATGGGGACTTAAATTTTTTGGGCAGAATTGTGATTTTTAGCAAACGCACACCATAGAAAAAAATCATTAGTGCAGCATCATTGTTCACATTATAATTGAAATGTGAACAATATTGCTGCATTAATAAAAATAACACACAAAAAAATACATGTTTTTTTTTTTTTTTTTCTACTTTATACCAGGTCATGTTGGGTATCATTCGAAAGGCCATGCTCAGGCCTTTCGATTGACACCCTCCTTGACCCCCTAGCTGCCAAGGTTCTGGAGATATCGGGGTTCAAATGAACCCCTATCTCTACCAGGGGATTCCGGGCAGCTAGGAGTTCCCCGGCTATCTGATGTCATCACACTATGTGTGAGGACATCAGGCAGTGAGGGGGGACCCGGGGGTGGATGCCGGTTCCCACCGGAGCTAGGCCGCACTTCGGCGCCGCAAGGCGCTGAAGTGCGACCCGGTGCTTAAGGGGTTAAAGTCAGGCACCGCTTAAAAGGGGAGACTCTCCCCTTTTAAGCAGTGCCTTGCTTTTTTATGTGGGACCTCCCGAACGGATGCCCCCCCTCCCTTCCAGGCGATTATTGCCGGGGGCCCGGGGTCGCCTGAAAATGACGTCATCGCGCATGGCGCGATGATGTAATTTACGTCGGGAGGAGCTTGACTTCAGCGTCTGAGGATGCTGAAATCAGAACGCCGCGGGACCCCGGACAGAGAGGTGAGTATCTCCGCCGGGGGTCCCGCACAGCTGATGACGTGTGGGACACGTCCTCCTCAGCATACAGCGGGTGTAACGGAGGACGTGTCCCACACGTCATCAGCAGTGAAGGGGTTAAAAACTTATTTTTTTAAAAACTTTTTGTCCTTGTTTCCTGTCCCCCAGGGCACTACCCGGACATTGTTTTTTAAATGTTTCTATACATCCTAGAAGTCCGAC
This sequence comes from Leptobrachium leishanense, assembly GCA_009667805.1. Taxonomy (NCBI): domain Eukaryota; kingdom Metazoa; phylum Chordata; class Amphibia; order Anura; family Megophryidae; genus Leptobrachium; species Leptobrachium leishanense. The sequence goes on along the minus strand of CM019063.1, from coordinate 274,075,935 downwards.
ACTTCACGGGCAGGTTATGGGGACCTCCTAGGCACGATATTTGAAGGAATTTCTCATTTTTATTTTAACCCTTATTTCATGGAAAACTCACTGTCCCTTTAAAAACTTTTTTTTTTTACTTTTTGGCCTTGTTTCCTGTCCCCCAGGGCACTACCCGGACCCCCATTTATGGCAAATATCTAGCATATATGCCCTCTTGGAGGGCACTCTAAAAATTGAACTTTGAGTCCCATTGACTTGTATTGAGTTCGTGTTCGAGTTCGAGTTCGAATTCGAACTTTTGAAAAGTTCGAGTTACAATGCGAGCCGAACTCAGGGGTGTTCGGCTCATCCCTAGTTACTATTCAAACGAAGAAAAATTGGTCAAGATGAAAATTCCTGTTCTTGGATAGAACACTGGCTAAAAGATATACAGGGTTATTCACAGAGAGATAAAAACCAGGAGAATGACTGGAGAAGTGAAAATTCTAGGTCAAAATAGCCAAACCAGAAAAATTCTCCCATTTATCTCACATGCCAAATCGACTATTTTGACCTAGAATTTTCACTTCTCCAGTCATTCTCCTGGTTTTCAACTCTCTCTGAATAACCCTGATAGTACAGAGAGTGTTCATGAATGGTAAATTTACAAGATGGACACCAGTAGTAAGTGGTGTCCCTCAGGCGTCTGTTATAGGACCAATTTTATTCAATTTATTTATAAATGACCTTGAAATAGGCATTCAAAGTCATGTATCAGTGTTTGCAGATGACACAAAGCTAGGAAAAGTAATACAATGTGAGCAGGATGTTACTTCGCTGCAGAGGGATTTAGATAGCATATGAAATTTAATGTAGATAAATGGATGGCTATAAACTTTGGAGTGAAGAACACACAAGCAACGTATACCCTAAATGGTACTGAGTTAGGGAAATCAAAGCAGGAGAAGGATTTGGGAATAATCATAGACTTCAAACTAAGTAACAATGTGCAATGTCAAACAGCAGCCGCCAAGGCCAGCAAGGTATTGGCATGCATTAAAAGGAGAGTTCACTCTCGGGATGAAAACATAATTTTACCTCTTTATAAATCAATGGTAAGAACGCACCTTGAATATGCCGTGCAATTTTGGGCACTGTTTAAAAAATATGGGCCCTATTACAATCTTTGCGTTAAAACGCTTGCGCAGTGCGTGAATTTTTAGCGCCAAGCGTTAAATGTTAACGCGCGTAAATCAAAACTGGAATTACAATCCTCGTGCATTTTTTCATCCGTCGAGCAATAACGCGCGTTAAACGGACAAAAACAAATGCGCTCGCAGCAACGTTGCGCGCAGAAATCAGTGTGCCGACTGTTTTTTTCATGCGATTCAGCCAATCAGAATTAAGAACCACAGTTATCTCACGTTAAGTTTTTGCGCCTGTCAAAGTCAATCTGAGTATATATCCTGCAGCAATAAGAAATGCATACAGAACTTCTCCATTTTATTGGTTTGGTTTGTGTAGAATGTGTAACTATACTTTGCTGCATTTTTTTTTTTGGGCTGTTGTATTTGGTTTCGGCCAGGTTGATAGAATTTGCCATTAACACCAGCTTTTAGGCGTTGCTAAAATTATGCGCGCAAAGACTGTGCGTTACAAACTGCACATTGATTGTAATACCATCCGTGTACCAACGCACAAACGCATTTGTTACAATGTTAAGTATAGGACGCGCGCAGTACAGTACGTGCGCAAAGGGTTCGCGCAGGTTCACCCGCGGTAGACGATAATGCGCATTTGTTGCGTGCACTATGTAATACGACGTTCAGTGCAAAGGGTTTTACCCCTCGCGTTAAGGTGTTTTTGCGCCGGCTGCGTTTGCGCGAAGATTGTAATAGGGCCTGTGACGTTTGGGGGCCCACAGAGCACGTGCACAATGTCTTTCACAAACAAAATAGCTTTATTCACCCTTTCAGGGCAGTCAAAAAGGCAACATAATAAGTACACGCTTGGGTTCAGCGAAATTAAAGCAAAGTCCTGATCTTCAGCACAAATAAACAGAAAAATAATGGTGGCTCACCAACGCTTAAACAGTCCCAAACGTGGGGAATTCTTTCCCCAGTATGTAGAAGCCTCTCCAGCAAGGCACAGCACGTCTCCTGCTTTTGGAACACCAACACACACAGCTTCCACTGATTACTTTCCGTTTTCTTAAAACTCCCACCATCCTATCTGGGAGTTGCTGGCTTTAAAGATCTTCCTGGACAGGAAGATTAACCCTGTGGTTGCACTTAAAGGGACCACAACCCAAATAGGGGTGAAACATAGTGTCCATCCAGGACCCAGCCCTGCCGACCTCTACATATCCCCCCCCTCTGTCTCAACGCGGAGGTGTTTGAGGCAACAGTAGACAGCCCACAATGCATCCGGGACAGGGCATCAGCATTTTGGTGCTGTTTCCCAGGCCTGTGTTCCACCACAAAGTTAAACTCCTGGAGAGACAGGAACCACCTGGTTACCCTGGCATTAGCGTGGTGGTGCTGCCTCATCCAGGTCAATGGGGCATGGTCAGACACTAAACGGAACTTCCTGCCCAACAGGAAGTATCTCAAAGAATCCAAGGCCCACTTTATGGGCAAGCCCTCTCTTTCCACCACAGCATAGTTTTTCTCCGCTGCCGTCAGTTTCCTACTAAGAAAAACCACGGGGTGCTCTTCCCCATTGACTTCTTAGGATAGCACAGCCCCCAAACCCTCACTTGAGGCATCCGTCTGTACAATGAACTCCCTCATGAAATCAGGGACTACCAGCACTGGGTGCTGACACAACGCATTTTTAAGCTTCTCGAAGGCATCTTCAGCATTGGCATTCCATTGAATCATCACTGACTTCCTACCTTTCGTCAGGTCAGTCAGTGGTGCAGCAATAGAGGCAAAATTGGGGACAAACCGCCGGTAATACCCCACTATACCCAGAAAAGCACGAACCTGCTTTTTCGTGAGGGGGCGTGGCCAGTTCTGGATAGCCTCTACTTTGTTAAATTGTGGCTTTACCAGACCCCTGCCTACGACATAGCTTCCTCCATCCCTACCGCACTTTTCTCAGGGTTAACAGTAAAGCCCGCTTTCCTCAAACCGTCTGATCCCGGGGAAGATGGGACTCCCAATCTGGACTGAAGATGACAATGTCATCCAGGTAGACTGAGGTATATCTCAGGTATGGGCGGAGCACCCTATCCATCGCTCGTTGGAAGGTGGCCGGGGCTGAGTGTAACCCAAAAGGCATCCGCTTATAATGTAATTGACGCTCTGGAGTGGAAAAAGCAATCTTTTCCCTGGCTTCCTTAGTCAGGGGTATCTGCCAGTATCCCTTAGTAAGGTCCAGGGTGGTGATATAACAGGCCGGACCCAATTTCTCTATTAATTCATCCACCCTTGGCATGGGATACGCATCAAATTTTGACACCTCGTTAAATTTCCTGAAGTCATTGCAGAATCGCAGAGTGCCGTTGGGCTTCGGTACCAACACGATGGGGCTCGATCATTCACTCTGTGACTCCTCAATGACATCAAGCTGAAGCATTTTTTTAACCTCTTCAGAAACAGCCTTTCTATGGGCTTCTGGGATGTGGTACAGCTTTACCCGAACCTTTACATGGGGTTCCGTCATAATATCATGTTTAATCCCGGACGCGTGTCCCGGTAGTCCTGAAAACATGCCTTTGTTTCTTTGCAGAAACTCCTTAACTTCTTGGGTTTGGGGATTGGACAGGGTGGCAGCAATGTGTACTGCGTCAACACCATCAGACTCTATACCCACCCCAACCATGGCGGACACCTCCTCTCGGTCTCTCCAGGGTTTTAACAAATTTATGTGGTAGATCTGGTATGGTTTTCTTTTCCTAGGCTGATGCACTCAGTAGTTTACTTCCCCTACTTTTTCAACCACCTCATATGGTCCCTGCCACTTGGCTAGGAACTGACTTTCCACCGTGGGTATAAGTACTGCTACCCTGTCCCCAACTGAAATTGCCACAGCTTGGCTGACCGGTTGTACACCCTTTTCTGGGCCTCCTGAGCTTTCTGCAAATGTTCCTGTACCAAAGGCATCACTTTAGAAATTCTCTCTCTCATCTTAGAGATATGTTCAATGAGCGATTTGTGTGGAGAGGACTCACTTTCCCATGTCTCCTTCACCAAATCTAGCAATCCCCGGGGTCTGCGACCATACACCAGCTCAAAAGGTGAGAACCCTGTGGAGGCCTGAGGAACCTCTCGAATAGCAAACAGCAGTGCGGGAAGCAAATGATCCCAGTCTCTACCATCTCTCTGCACAACCCTTTTAAGCATCATTTTCAGAGTCTTGTTTAATCTTTCTACCAGACCATCTGTCTGAGGGTGATAAACAGATGTGTGCAACTGCTTGATTTGGAACAACTTGCACACATCAGCCATCACCCGGGACATAAATGAGGTCCCCTGGTCCGTCAAAATTTCCCTTGGCAGGCCAGTTCTCGAAAACATAAAAAACAATTCCCGCGCAATGGCCTTTGATGTAGGGTTTCTTAAAGGAACCGCCTCTGGATACCTTGTGGCATAATCAAGAACCACCAGGATATATCGGTGTCCCCGAGCAGACTTCTCTAAGGGACCCACTATATCCATAGCGATGCGCTCAAAGGGCACCTCAATTATCGGCGGAGGCACCAAGGGGCTCCTATAATGGGGTGCTGGGGCAGTTAACTGGCAAACGGGGCAGGATGAACAGTACCTCTTAACCGCGGCACCGATCCCAGGCCAGTAAAACCGGTCCGTTATCTGGGCCTCGGTTTTCTCAGCTCCCAGGTGACCACCTAGGGCATCATTGTGAGCCAGATCCAGCACCATTCTCTGGTAGGGCTGGGGTACTAGTAATTGTTCCACAATTTCTCCCCGAATTTCTGATACCCGGTAGAACAAATCATTATTGACCGCAAAGTGAGGAAATCTTTTCTCTGCGTCTGGTGCTTGAGGTACCCCACTGACAACAGTTACCTGTTCGCGAGCATTTATCAACATCGGGTCACCCATTTGAGCCCTGCCAAATGCACCTCTGGACACATCTAAGTCAGGGTGTACTGGATAAGAAGAACCTTCCCCGTCATCCACCCCAAGTGTAATATCTACAGGGGATAATTCCTCTTCATCCTCTCCTACCATAACCGGCACGGGAGAGGATTCCCCCTCCTTGGGTGTCAACTCAGGTTGAGGAGCTAGGACACTCACATCAGTTACAACATTCTCATTTTGAACACATTTGAGCAACTCCTAATCAACAGTGTCCACAGTCATGTTTGGTGGGGGTGACCCTGAATTGTTCCCCAGTTCGATGGGCAGTTCAGTTTGTGCCAAGCACCACAGTTCAGCAAACAAGGGGCAGTCCCGTCCCACAATCACATCATGTATCAGAGTACTCACCACCCCAACCTCTTGGGTGACCAAAGTATTCCTGGCAGAAATGGTGACAGGGATCAGTGGATCCCCATGGATACAGACAACCCGGAGGGTTCTTTGTACTGGACCGAGCCTTCCGACTACCCGGGCATGCACCAGGGTGACCATACTCCCAGAGTCCAGGAGAGCTTTGGCTGGGCGATGATTCACCCACACAGTACATTCAAACTGACCCCCCTCTAGGGCAAGGTGGGTAGTGCACGTTGTGAAGGTGTAGAAGGACACTCTCCGAGCGGATCCACACTCCATGGGCTCCTCCTGTAGCGGACACTGTGCCCGGGTATGGCCCCAGGCGCGACACCTCCAACACTGTATATCGCCAGCAGTTCGGGTAGCGACAGGCCTCTGCAGAACCGAGGAAGATGATTTTGGGGTGCTGGTTCCCGGGTCCAGTGTCGCTTCCCCCCGAGGAACTGAAGCAGGCCTCACAGGCGGTGGCAAGACTGGTCCTCGATGACTGGTTGGTCTGAGCAGGTCCTCCACCACAGTGTATCTCTCCACCATCTCGACTACCAGTGCTGCAGTCTTGGGGTCCTTATGGCTGACCCAGCGCTGCAGATCCTTAGGTAGAGACCTCAGGTAGGGGTCCATCACAACCCTTTCGACCATTTGCTCTCTAGTCAGGGTCTCTGGCTGCAACCACTTTTTAACCAGCTGTCCTAAGTCGTGCATCTGGGACCGAGGTGGCTGGTCAGGGCAGTACTTCCAGCAGTGAACACGTTGAGCCCGGACAGCAACAGTTACCCCAAGGCGGGCCAGAACCTCAGCTTTCAGCCGGTCATAATTCTTTGCATCTTCTAGGGGCAGGTCAAAATATGCCTTATGAGGGTCTCCTGTCAGAAACGGGGCAATGAGACAGGCCCATTGGTCTTGGGGCCACCCCTCTCTCTCAGCAGTCCTTTCAAACGTGGTGAGAAATGCTTCCACATCATCACTGGGAGACAGCTTTTGCAGGAAGTGACTGGCCCTTATGGAGACATGGTTACCAGCAGTGACCACTGCTTGATCACGTCCAGGTGCAAGTTGCTGCATGGCCTCCCGCAGGGCAGTGATCTGCGTCTGTGTGGCTACCTGCTGTGCTGCAAGTTGTGCAGCCAGCAAATGGGTGCTTTCTTGTTGGGCAGCAACAGCCTGTACCAGGGCTTGTTGCTGCTGAGGCATCGCCTCTTCATGGCGAGTCTGGGCCTACACATTGACAAAGACCATCTGCTTAACCAGCTCCTCCATAGCTGTGGACTTCAGTGCAGCCTTAGCCCAGGACATGCAATTAGAACACTGTCCTTTTTAAAATGTTAGTTTTTTTTTTCTCCACCAAAAAATCCCTCTTGCTTGGCGTGTGAGGGGTAGCAAATTGCCCGCATTCGAAACACCAGTTGTGACATTTGGGGGCCCACAGAGCACGTGCACAATGTCTTTCACAAACAAAACAGCTTTATTCACCCTTTCAGGGCAGTCAAAAAGGCAACATAATAAGTACACGCTTGGGTTCAGCGAAATTAAAGCAAAGTCCTGATCTTCAGCACAAATAAACAGAAAAATAATGGTGGCTCACCAACGCTTAAACAGTCCCAAACGTGGGGAATCCTTTCCCCAGTATGTAGAAGCCTCTCCAGCAAGGCACAGCACGTCTCCTGCTTTTGGAACACCAACACACACAGCTTCCACTGATTACTTTCCTTTTTCCTAAAACTCCCACCATCCTATCTGGGAGTTGCTGGCTTTAAAGATCTTCCTGGACAGGAAGATTAACCCTGTGGTTGCACTTAAAGGGACCACAACCCAAATAGGGGTGAAACAAACAGGGTTATCCAAAGAGATCCGAATTGCTTGATAAAGGTAACCGAACGCTGAAAATCAGCGTTCGGTTGCCTTTCCTGGCCATTCGGCTATCCAGAGAGCAGGCAATTCGCCAAATCCTGGCGAATTGCCTGCACATACGGAGCCTGTTCGGTGCCTGTTCGAGGGCAGTGAAATGCCCATGAAAATGCACTGCTTCGGCTATTCAGAGAACACAAACCAGCAGTGAAAGGTTCTCCTAATGCCCTGCCATTCGGTGGTTTAATTCGGCAAATTTATTCAGGAGAATCCCATAGACTTCAATGTTAAAAATATTCCCAATTTAATTCAATATCTAATAAACCATTCATTGTAAAATTCTGCAGCAAAAAGTCTCTTTATCTATAGATTTTTTAGGATACTTTAAGCATTTTTCTTAATTTTTTTATTTTTCTTAAAAGTCCGATTTTAAGTCCGACCTCCTGTGTAAATTTCAGACATTTTCGCTCAGTAGTTTCTTTGCAAACAGCGTTTCATTTTCACAGATTCATACAAATGGTTTTGCTAATTTATTCACTGCCTCCTCTGCATCTCAGCTGCTTCGGCTCTGTGTGATTCTGCTCCTGTTCGGCTGCTTCGCTGCGTGTGATCGGCTCCTGCTCGGGTTTTTCGAAGGTTAATCCAGATGTTTTTGCTTGTTTTCGGCATGCATTCGGTGAGTTTTGTGGTTAGTTTTCGGTGGGTTTATTTACGGCAGCTTTTCCTTGCAATTCGGGGAGCCTGTGGTGCTTGCTGAATACACCGCAGGGTAACCGAAATGCAATCGGCAAAAGGAACCGAATTGAAGAGAACGAAAAGTCACCGAACGTGCGGTGACTTTTCGAATCTCTTTGGATAACCCTGATAGTGTCCATCCAGGACCCAGCCCTGCCGACCTCTACAGGCCCTATATATATTATGGCGCTAGAAAAAGTGCAGACACGGGTAACTAAATTAATAAGGGGAATGGAAGGTTTAAGTTATGAGGAAAGGCTAACAAGCTTAAACCTGTTTAGTTTAGAGAAACGGCACCTTAGAGGGGGATCTGATAATTTATATAAATATATACGGGGCCTATATAAACCACCAGCAGGGCCGGCGCTAGTGTAAGGCGGCACAGGTGGCCGCCTTACTATCTGGCTTCCTGCCAGTTTGTGGGGGCGGAATTCCCCGGCCCTAGCGCCGCCATCTTGGTCGGCCGGGGAGACCAGGTACCTGGTTTCAGATTCTGCGTCTGTCCATAGTGACTTCATGTATGTTCATTTTGTTCTACTCTTAGGAGTGTGAGGTATTTTTTATTTATTATTTTTTTGTCTCAGGTTGCTGGTTGTGCCTTCTAAGCTTATGGTTATTGATTGCCAGGTGGTGCTATTCTGTGTTAACAGTGAGTTATTCTCTATACTCTGTGTTCAACCTTTGTATATTCATCTTTAATCTTATGATTATACTTGTGGCAATATACTGTATATGTATCTGTGGCTGCATAGCAGTTTCTCTTCCCTTTTTTTGTGTTTCTGAGCTGTTCCTTAAATAAAATCAATTATTTTTTCAGTGGTGTGCACTTGATTTCTTTTGTTACTATCTGGGGCAATACATACCCATGTAATCTGGGGGCAAATATATCCACATGTGATCTGGGGGCAAATATATCCATAAATTGGGGGCAAATATATCCACATGTGATCTGGGGGCAAATATATATATATCCATGAGCTGGGGGCAAATATATCCATAAGTTGGGGGCAAATATATCCACATGTGATCTGGGGGCAAATATACCCATGAGTTGGGGGCAAATATATATATATCCATGAGCTGGGGCAAATATATCCACATGTGATCTGGGGGCAAATATATCCATGAGTTGGGCGCAAATATATCTATGAGCTGGGGGCAAATATATCCACCTCTGAGCTGGGGGAAAATATATCCACATGTGATCTGGGTGCAAATATATCCTTGAGTTGGGGGCAAATATATCCACATGTGATCCGCGGGCAAATATACCCATATGAGCTGGGGCAAATATTTCCATATGAGCTGGGGCAAATATCTCCATATGAGCTGGGGAAATATATACCCATGTAATCTGGGGGCAAATATATCTACATGTAATCTGGGGGCAAATATACCCATATGAGCTGGGGGCAAATATACTTATATGAGCAACCCTAGTGTGTTTATATATATGTGTCAGGGATATACAGAACGTTTAAAGTGAGTCTCCTGGAGACATACAACAGCTGGGGGACTATGACGTAAATCGGCATAAAGTGAATGATGTTTATATGTAATATTTAACCCTTTAGCATTGAAAGAAACAAATGTCAAACCCATCAGAAATGTAGGAAAAGATTCTGAAATGGCAGAGATAGGAACCAAACACATAAATGAGTAGCATCCCAAGAGCATAATAATACGTATGTCACAAACAGTGTCACATAAGCATACCTATATGGTGCAACGGGGGAGAGGGAAAGAAAAACAGTAAAAAGAAAGAAGAATAAAAAGGAAAAAAAAACATAAAAAATTACGGAGTCAGTGCAACAAGCAACCGCTCCCTGTACAAAAAGACTCCGTGGCCACCGTAAATCGGGCCTACCCCAAAAAACATAGGGGGAGTTGGTGGTACCAGCAAAAATTGAGCAAATAAAAAAAAGAAAAAAGGAAACCTGCTCCGGCACCAAACCGACTAACTGTCAGGCCAGTCAAAGAAGGCGAATGTATATACTGTGGAGCCGGACCGGGACTCCCATGGCCCAACCACAGACCCAAAAATCAGTGGCAAAGGCAATGAAACAGTATCAACCAAGATTCACTTCTCTGTATGTACTCGTGCCATTCAGGAGAAACTTTAGACGGCGACAAAGGGGGCGCCCGGTGCGGAGGGTTAACCTCGCCCATCAGATCCCACACTCGTAGAGCAGAAACACCATCCTGGAGTGAATGAAACACCAACAAAGTTCCATGATAAGTAACCAACAGCTTCAAAGGAAAGCCCCATCTGTACGGGATGCGGTAATGGTGATTGCGGAGCACTTTGGTAACCGGTAAAAATTCCCACCGTCTTTGCATCGTACAGATGCCGATAAATCCGGGAAAAAAAACATTCCAGCATAAGTGTCAGGGAGCGTCGTGGCCTTCCGCATCGCCGCCATCAGAGAGTCCTTCATGTGGTAAAAATTAATTCGGGTCAAAACATCTCTAGTGACTGCAGCATCCAGATTACGTGGTTTTGGAACACAGTGCGCTCTATCCAGCAATAGGGCAGCCGTACCAGCATCAGGTAGTAAAAGTTGAAAGAGGTCGAGCAGATATCCAGACAGGCCTTCAGCTTTAACAGATTCAGGGATGCCACGAACACGAATATTATTTCTGCGTGAACGATCTTCCAGGTCTGTAACTCTAAGTAAAAGAGTATCGTGCAATGTCTTTAACTCTTTGTATGCATCCACTAATTCGTTATGCACCAGACACAAATTATCAGATTTATGTTCCAAAAGGTCAGTGCGTTCACCAATGTCCCGAATTTCCTGATGTAGGGATGCAGTAATAGTACGAAAATCCTCTTGAATAGTGGAGAGAAGATCATGTAACATGGTCTGGATTTGCTGACTGGTAACTGGAGCTGAGGCTGTAGGCAAGTGTTGCTGAGACTCAGAAGCTGTCATCTCCTCTGTGGCAGGTTTAGGAGAGCTCGGGGATCGAGGGCCCAGGGAACCACCATCTTACGGCCTATCCTGCAACTTGTCCCGCAGGTTTCCGCCGGTTTGGGGGTCATAGTGGGTGCCATCGGGAGCCTGGAGGTCCGCACGCAGAGCCTGGCAATATATTTCGGTGGCAAAATCGCCACCGAGATGAGCCGCAGGGGCCTGAAACAGCGCCGGTCAGCGGGAGCTCCTAACACACACGACCTTCCACGCTAGCTGCCGGACACGCCCCCTCCTGGAAACCTATTAATTAATAGCAATATACACAGGACACAAGGTCACCCATTTAGGCCAGTGTCAGTCGAGCACACTAGATGCGCCCGTATTGATGTGCCTACTGGCGTCCGTTGCAGCGTTGTGCTGCTGCGACGGTGCCAGCCACACGCTGTTGCACACGCACGAATTGCGCGCGTAACGGCGGCTGTGCTGCGCAGTTCAGCAAGCCTCCCCGTCAAGGTACTAGGACGCGTGTTGATGGGGCTGCAAAGCGCAATCCTCCATAGGAGGATCGAACCTGGCAGCGCTGAGCGTACTAACTGACCTTTAGCTCAGTACTATTTACGGTTTTAAAAATGGGGGGGTTTGACAACTCATCTGTTTAATCCCCCAGAGTAATGTCATTCCACTTCTTTTTCCAGTAAAAGGAAACCTTATAGTATGTGTGACGAATGCCGCTACTCGGAGGGAGTAGATCCGCATTAGGTGCCGGGGTTGCTCTGCAGTGAGCAGCGGAAGCGAGCCGGCGTCAGGTCCCTTGCTGAAATATATTGAGTCAACCAGGAGGAAATACCTAGCAGATAGTCCCTCTTCCCAAATACTCGTCGAGACGCAGTACAGGTTAAGCAAGTTGGTTTATTGTAAAACAGCACATACACGGTAGATTTATATGGTACAGTCCCATTGTTCTCTCCCATGCCCGCCCCAGACACCCCGGTGCCAGTTCTGCCACTGCCTCTAGCCCGAGCCCTTTTTGTATGCTTATCATGGTCCCAGCCCTTGGTGCCACACTGTCTGGCCCACCCTGGGCTGCTCCCCGTCTGGGAAATTCCACCCCCTGGAGAGCGAGCTCTGACTCCGGCGCCGGATCTCTCTGGGGCTGGGAAACCCGACCTGGGTCCAGCGGCTGATTGGGGGGTGATCTCCGTGGCGCTCCTCTCTAGAACTCACCCCACAGTGGCACCATGTTCCCAGGGCCCCTGCCCAAAAAGCACTCCGGTGGCAGGTACAGGGGCTGAGCAGTGCAGGGTGCAAGGAATGTTGGCTGGGCTTGGTCTCGGCCGGCGGCAGCTGCAGCAGGGTTGCGCTGGGCAGATAAACTACGATGGCTGGGCAAGGCAGATTTGACAAAGAACCTAATAAACAACCATAAACATACGGGCACAAATTGTGAATTCTACACTTGGGGGAACGAGAACTGGGCAATTTAGGTGTTATTACATTGTGGGGGATTACAGGTGCGGGGAATTGCGAGGGGAGACACAATACACACAGGGATCATAAATACATCAATTGTATAAACACATTTTAACATGGAATCAATCGAACTTTTAGCGTTTTATGGGTTAATAAATTGAAGGTGACGGCTGTTCTGTCACAGTATGGAACAAAGGAGGAAAGCATCACCCTAGCAGTAGGAGTCTGGAGGGCTACTAGAGCCTATGAGGATGGGGCAAGGGGAGGGGACTGTTTCTGATTGTTGATGTATATATCCAATTAATACCTCAAGAGTAAGCCAGGCTTACAGGCAATTCGAGTGTTGTCTCATTCAGAACTGAATATTCCAGGCCCTAATATGTACTGTAACTGCCTAAAATTTACATCCAAAAATATTTGGCATAAAGTTTCATGTTGTGTGAGTACATGTTTGTGAAGGCTCAGTCATTGCATATGTAATTGCAAGGTTGTATATCTGCGGATGTGTGTGTGATTGTGATCAGCCAGTGTGGCTATAGATGCAGGAGTGTAAACGGCAACTTCCCCTTTTTTTCAATTAGTTTGTATTTAGGAATGTACAGTACTTGTGTGGTGGTTTCAACATGCTGAATCTCCTCCATACTCCTTGCTTATTGCAACATTTCCTTCAGCTACAAAGAATGGCACATAAAAAGAGAATTCTTACAATACAGCACACCATAGGTGTGAGCAGTACATATTCTAGGGTACTCATATATGATTCTTTGATTACTGTAAACTGTAAATAACTACAAACTGTTAATATTTTTGTTCTTTATTAGGAGTTACATGAGAAAAACCCAAGAAATGTAGGGCCCTATTCCAAGGTTAGTGTAAACCTAGCCAGAGCTGTTGTATACTTAATAACTCCATAGACTATAGGCTATATTACAAAGTTAACGCTAATGTTAGCACTCCAGAGATTTACGAGATACCACTAGGTTAAGTGAGATTAGCGCATGTCCCCATATTACATTCCTAATGATAAAGCCGTTTGTCATTCGTTAGCATGTCGGTGATTGTGCTAGCTTGAGCGAGCTTGCTGTACTTTTTGCTCCCATGTTAAGTGTAAGATGCACAATCAGTTATTAGCGTTAGGCTAATAATTAATTAATTAAGGTATTTCAAAGTCTAACGCCAATTACCACACCGATGCGCAAACCTAAAATATTGCTACTGCTAGAAGCTGGTGTTAACCGATTCTGCTTCTGTAGCTGAAAACCCCCCAATAAATCTGATACTGGCGAGAATGCAGGCCCAATCCATCATTTCTGACCGCTCATAGCAGAGTGAGACTGGGGACAAAGAGTCTGAGTCTCCCTTCATGATCACTGTGCGACACTGCATGAGCTTGTGAGATTGAGATTGGGCAGGACTCACGGCCCGGCAGCACAACTGTCCATGGAGTCTGATGTACTCCAGAAGGTGATACTCGCGGCGGCGCTGAAGTGCTACTATGAAATATCAGGGAGGGTAGCACTGCTTTACGGGGCAGGCTGCTAAAATAGCACCTGACCCGTAATATGGTACTAAAAGGGGGACGCTACAGGGAAACCTGCAGGCACAGGTTTTACTTGTTTGCATTCCCATTTCAGGGCTACCTATGTAATATGGCCCTGTAATGGCTCTGGTAAATTAACACCAGCTCTGGTTAAGTTAACAACAACTATGGAATAGGGCCCGTGGTTGGGAACCATAAAAGTCAAAAGTAGGTGCAAATCATAAGGGGCCCTATTACATACTTGACGGTGAGGTGGAGACAGTAAGCAAGGGAATCTGCGCCTTTTACTGTCATATTCCGCCATAAGCGCTTTGTTGGGTCCTTGCCCTGAAATGAAATGCTAAGCTGCCTGATACTGAAAGTAGTGTAGAGTGCCATTGCTAGCATCGGCTTGTGGAGTCCATAGGAGATCACACAGTGCCGTGGAGGAATCCTGGAGGGAGGCTAGGAACCATTTGTTCTTAGTCTCACTATACTCCGGCGAGAGGAAGCAGTGGATAGCAACGACCTTTTCACAGCATGATGAGAGGTGAGGATGGAACTTTTAATGGGGGGGTTTAGAGAATGTTATATGATCTTGCATTTTTGCAGCCGTTCTGGTAGGGAATAGGTGCAAGGCCGTTTTTTCTGCATACTGTATATAGAAATAGATTTACTTTTTAATACTCATAATCATTCTAGCAACTGTTTTTATGTGGTTATTATGTGGTTATAGCGTCAGTTTATTGGGACATCTAGAAGACTGCTTACATGTCACATTTCTCCTTTCTCAATTATTGCTCTGCACAGTTCTGCTCTTCTACTCTGGGATTACAAAATCAACCAAGACTTCCTGACACATTGCTTCTTCAGGTGGATGCAAAGGACGTTGTTCTGCAATATGGAAATTACGTATGCTCACAAAAAAATAGAAGTGGAGAATGTGTGTGTGTGGAGGTGCTTTTATGTTTAATGCCCATACTATCAGGGTTATTCAGAGAGGTCCGAAATGTAACGGACACTGAATTTCAGCGAACGGGGCCATTCGGCTATTCAGAGAGCAGGCAATTCGACAAATTCTGGGGAATTGCCTGCACGTACAGTGCCTGTTCGAGGGCAGTGAAATCCCCCATAGAGAAGCAATGCATCGTCTATTCAGAGAACACCGAACAGCTGAGGAATGTCAGTGAAGTACCCGGCCATTTAGAAACATAGAAACATAGAAAAATGTCGGCAGATAAGAACCTTTCGGCCCATCTAGTCTGCCCAATTACATGGATACTTTACCTGGATTTATCTTTTGTTTAGGATAGCCTTATGCCTATCCCATGTTTGCTTAAATTCAATTACTGTTTTGGCCTCTGTTTTGGTGGTTTCATTTGTCAGATTTATTCAGGCAACTCCCATAGGCTTCATACGTTGAATTCTGATTGAGATGGTCTAGGTACTGTTCAATAAAGATGAGCCGAACACCCCCGAGTTCGGTTCGCATTCGAACTCGAACTTTTCAAAAGTTCGAATTCGAACTCAATACAAGTCAATGGGACTTGAGATGCTGATGGGGTTGTGTATAGAGATGCGATGAGGTTGTGTATAGAGATGCTGATGGGGTTGTGTATAAAGATGCTGTGAGGCTGTGTATAGAGATGCTGTGAGGCTGTGTTTAGAGATGCTGATGGGGTTGTGTATAGAGATGCTGTTTGTGTATAGAGATGCTGATGGGGTTGTGTATAGAGATGCTGTGTATAGAGATGCTGTGAGGCTGTGTATAGAGATGCTGATGGGGTTGTGTATAGAGATGCTGTTTGTGTATAGAGATGCTGTGAGGCTGTGTTTAGAGATGCTGATGGGGTTGTGTATAGAGATGCTGTTTGTGTATAAAGATGCTGATGGGGTTGTGTATAGAGATGCTGTGTATATAGATGCTGTGAGGCTGTGTATAGAGATGCTGTGAGGCTGTGTATAGAGATGCTGATGGGGTTGTGTATAGAGATGCTGTTTGTGTATAGAGATGCTGTGAGGCTGTGTATAGAGATGCTGTGAGGCTGTGTATAGAGATGCTGTGTGGCTATGTTTAGAGATGCTGTGTATATAGATGCTGATGGGGTTGTGTATAGAGATGCTGTGTATAGAGATGCTGTGAGGCTGTGTATAGAGATGCTGATGGGGCTGTGTATAGAGATGCTGTGAGGTTGTGTATAGAGATGCTGTGAGGCTGTGTATAGAGATGCTGTGTATAGAGATGCTGATGGGGTTGTGTATAGAGATGCGGTGAGGTTGTGTATAGAGATGCTGATGGGGTTGTGTATAGCGATGCTGTGAGGCTGTGTATAGAGATGCTGCAAGGCTGTGTTTAGAGCTGCTGATGGGGTTGTGTATAGAGATGCTGTGAGGCTGTGTATAGAGATGCTGCGAGGCTGTGTTTAGAGATGCTGATGGGGTTGTGTATAGAGATGCTGTTTGTGTATACAGATGCTGATGGGGTTGTGTATAGAGATGCTGTGTATAGAGATGCTGTGAGGTTGTGTATAGAGATACTGTGTGGCTGTGTTTAGAGATGCTGTGTGGCTATGTTTAGAGATGCTGTGTATATAGATGCTGATGGGGTTGTGTATAGAGATGCTGTGTATAGAGATGCTGTGAGGCTGTGTATAGAGATGCTGATGGGGCTGTGTATAGAGATGCTGTGAGGTTGTGTATAGAGATGCTGTGAGGCTGTGTATAGAGATGCTGTGTATAGAGATGCTGATGGGGTTGTGTATAGAGATGCGGTGAGGTTGTGTATAGAGATGCTGATGGGGTTGTGTATAGCGATGCTGTGAGGCTGTGTATAGAGATGCTGCAAGGCTGTGTTTAGAGCTGCTGATGGGGTTGTGTATAGAGATGCTGTGAGACTGTGTATAGAGATGCTGCGAGGCTGTGTTTAGAGATGCTGATGGGGTTGTGTATAGAGATGCTGTTTGTGTATACAGATGCTGAAGGGGTTGTGTATAGAGATGCTGTGTATAGAGATGCTGTGAGGTTGTGTATAGAGATACTGTGTGCTGTGTTTAGAGAGATGCTGTGTGGCTATGTTTAGAGATGCTGTGTATATAGATGCTGATGGGGTTGTGTATAGAGATGCTGTGTATAGAGATGCTGTGAGGCTGTGTATAGAGATGCTGATGGGGCTGTGTATAAGAGTGCTGTGAGGTTGTGTATAGAGATGCTGTGAGGCTGTGTATAGAGATGCTGTGTATAGAGGATGCTGATGGGGTTGTGTATAGAGATGCGGTGAGGTTGTGTAAGAGATGCTGATGGGGTTGTGTATAGAGATGCTGTGAGGCTGTGTATAGAGATGCTGCAAGGCTGTGTTAAGAGCTGCTGATGGGGTTGTGTATAGAGATGCTGTGAGACTGTGTATAGAGATGCTGCGAGGCTGTGTTTAGAGATGCTGATGGGGTTGTGTATAGAGATGCTGTTTGTGTATACAGATGCTGATGGGTTGTGTATAGAGATGCTGTGTATTAGAGATGCTGTGAGGTTGTGTATAGAGATACTGTGTGGCTGTGTTTAGAGATGCTGTGTATAGAGATGCTGATGGTTGTGTATAGAGATGCTGTGTATAGAGATGCTGTGAGGCTGTGTATAGAGATGCTGTGAGGCTGTGTATAGAGATGCTGATGGGGCTGTGTATAGAGATGCTGTGAGGCTGTGTATAGAGATGCTGTGTATAGAGATGCTGATGGGGTTGTGTATAGAGATGCGGTGAGGTTGTGTATAGAGATGCTGATGGGGTTGTGTATAAAGATGCTGTGAGGCTGTGTATAGAGATGCTGTGAGGCTGTGTTTAGAGATGCTGATGGGGTTGTGTATAGTGATGCTGTGTATAGAGATGCTGTGAGGCTGTGTATAGAGATGCTGATGGGGCTGTGTATAGAGATGCTGTGAGTTTGTGTATAGAGATGCTGATGGGGTTGTGTATAGAGATGCTGTGCATAGAGATGCTGATGGGGTTGTGTATAGAGATGCTGTGAGGCTGTGTATAGAGATGCTGTGAGGCTGTGTATAGAGATGCTGTGTATAGAGATGCTGATGGGGTTGTGTATAGAGATGCTGTTTGTGTATAGAGATGCTGATAGGGTTGTGTATAGAGATACTGTGAGGCTGTGTATAGAGATGCTGTGAGGTTGTGTATAGAGATGCTGTGAGGTTGTGTATAGAGATGCTGTGAGGCTGTGTATAGAGATGCTGATGGGGCTGTGTATAGAGATGTCTTGCGGCGCCGAAGTGCGGCCTAGCTCCGGTCCCCGGGGTCCCCCCTCACTGCTTGACGTCCTCACGCATAGCGTGATGACGTCAGATAGCCGGGGAACCCCTAGCTGCCCGGAATCCCCTGGTGGAGATGGGGGGTTCATTTGAACCCCGATATCTCCAGAACCATGCTAGGGGGTCATGCAGGGTGTCAATCGAAAGGCCTGAGCATGGCCTTTCGAATGATACCCAACATGACCAGGTATAAAGTAAACAAAATAAAATAAAAAAAAACATGTATTTTTTTTGGGTGTTAGTTTTATTAATGCAGAAATATTGTTCACATTTCAATTATAATGTGAACAATGATGCTGCACTAATGATTTTTTTCTATGGGTTGCGTTTGCTATAAATCACGTAATTCCCCCCACAAAATGTAACAAGTCCCCATTTCAAATTTTTGTACAAGCGCACCCCATAGAAAACATAACCGCAAACGCTCATGTGCTAAATTGTGAAAAAAAAACACTTTACACAATGCAGATGATTAAAAATTCTATTTTTATTGCATTTTTTGTCATAATATACAGGTAGGACATGAGGTATACATATAAAAATTATATATTATGAATCTGCGGAGTCTGCCGGAAAGAACGATATCTAATATGTCTGGGTCATTTAATAAAATGTGGCTTTAAATTGCATTTAAACATGATGAGCGAAAGCAGTAAAAATTAGCTGAGCACACAGCAGTGAAATGCAGCGTTAAGGGGTTAAACAGCGTATCAGAGGAAGATTTAGTAGAGTAATGAACACTTCTCAGAAACAAAGGTGTTGTTTGATACATGTTCAGGAGACACCACACCCTCAGTCTACATACAATGTATCAAATTCATCAGACCAGACTAATTAAAAGCACATGTTATTTCCAAACACTAATTAACACCTGTTGTTTACGGCGTTTGAGAACACAGGTCATTTAGAGGTGAGAATCTTTGCACCTAGACATTAGTTTTTAATTCAATATCTAATAAACCGTTGCTTATAATATTCTGCAGTAAAGAGTCTCTTTATTTCTAGATTTTTTAGTATTTTTTAAGCATTTTTTATACTTTTTTCAAAAATGATTTTTTTTTTTCGAACTCGAACCAAACACGCCAAAAAGTTCGAAGTTCGCGAACTGGCGAATGGCCAAAGTTCGAATCGAACTCCGAACTGATCGAACCGAACAGCTCATCCCTACTGTTCAATACATCCACTCTCTAGGGCGTAGCATGTGCAGTGACTGAAGAAGAGACTTTAATTTTGATTGACACAAGCAATGTATGCTTATAACCCCTTCCTTCTCACCTTCGGCTAGGTATTCTTTCCTACTTTGGCTAGGTGTCATTCTTTTATGTGTGATTTTAATTGTCCATAACTGTGATATTATCAGTGTATGTTTTTTGATTCTATCAGGGTTATCCAAAGAGATCCGAATTGCTTGAGAAAGGTAACCGAACGCTGAAAATCAGCGTTCGTTTGCCTTTCCTGGCCATTCGGCTATCCAGAGAGCAGGCAATTCACCAAATTCTGGCGAATTGCCTGAACATACGGTGCCTGTTCGGTGCCTGTTGAGGGCAGTGAAATCCCCATGAAAAAGCACTGCTTCGGCTATTCAGAGAACACAAACCAGCAGTGAAAAGGTTCCCTAATGCCCTGCCATTCGGTGGTTTAATTCTGAAAATTTATTCAGGAGAATCCCATAGACTTCAATGTAAAAATTTCCCGATTTAATTCAATATCTAATAAACCGTTCATTGTAAAATTCTGCAGCAAAAGTCTCTTCATTTCTAGATTTTTTAGGATACTTTAAGCATTTCTGAATCTTTTTTTTTAAAAGTCCGATTTTTTTTTGATTTTTTTTTTAAGTTTACTTATTTTTTCTGTAACAGCCCTCTTTATTATCATTCCCTGAACCTCTTGTGTAAATTTCAGACATTTTCGCTCAGTAGTTTCTTTGCAAACAGCGTTTCATTTTCCCAGATTCATACAAATGGTTTTTGCTAATTATTCACTGCTCCTCTGCGTCTCAGCTGCTTCGGCTCTGTGTGATTCGGCTCCTGTTCGGCTGCTTCGCTGTGTGTGATCGGCTCCTGCTCGGGTTTTTCAAAGGTTAATCCAGATGTTTTTGCTTGTTTTCGGCGTGCATTCGGTGGGTTTTGCGATTAGTTTTCGTCAGGTTTGCGGCAGCTTTTCCCTGCAATTCGGGGACCCTGTGGTGGTGCTTGCTGAATACACCGCAGGGTCACCGAAATGCAATCGGCAAAAGGAACCGAATTGAAGAGAACGAAAAGTCACCGAACGTGCGGTGACTTTTCGAATCTCTTTGGATAACCCTGTATATCATACATTGCAACACTGAAGAAGTGATCAATATTTGGGAACACACACTGTAAGATTTCACGCCACCGGTGCCGTAAGAAGACCTAACTCTTGGTGTCTCATCATGCTATTCCATTTCTACCTGGTCCTATGTTCCTGCACAGCTACACAACATCCTCAGGTACTTCTCCTTATCAGCCCTGTGTTCCCCCATAAAAGGGTGTCTTTGGATACCTCATCTACGGATCTACAGTTCCTGTCTACAGATACCCCTCTACAGTTTCTGCCTACAAGGACCCTCTGCTTAGAAGAACCTCCCTGGTTCCAAGGACCCTCCGCTTCCAAAGACCTTCCACCTTCACACACCTCTCTACTACAAGTTTATTTTTGTCCTCCGTGTCCTCCTGTGAGTTCCTTGCGTATCTGTTTCTTATCATATGTGATATATATATATATATATATTATCGTGTCCAGCCCTTTTCCTTCCATATCTGCCTTTTGTGTCTTTCAGCCCTTTTATTTTCCCCTTTCTTCAGTCAGCTCTTTTCATGTCCCCAGGACATACTTGAAAACGAGAGAAATCTCAATGTATCCTTCCTGGTAAAATCCTTTATAAATAAATAAATAAAATAAATGTCCTGTCTGTCTCCCTATCCCTGCTGTTATTTATTTGCACCATCCCCTCTTATTTCATTTGTTTCTTATTTGCCCACTTGTGCTACTGCTTACTCCTTTGCCTTGTTTTTGTTTTGTAGTCTTTAAGTTTGCATATAAAACCCCTTATTCATATCCACCTGCTTAGTCATTGTAAATTGGACTTGATCCTACCACCCCGGAACCAGCTTCTTACACACACCTACACTGCACATGCTCTTGTCCCAATTTGTAACTGAGCAAACTCGCTTTCACTGTCAGACTTCTTTTCTGGGGTACCCTCAGGCTACCTCTGTGGCTTCCTGTCTTTATTTCACCCCCTCCTTGTTAACCTCATACCTGTGGGGCATTCTTCACAAGTATGATTACAGTATATATTAAAAGATCAAGCTTGATATCGGCCAATGGGCTTTAGCGTGAAATTAAAAAAGTGTTTTAGAAGAGCTTTTGGCAACTCATACTCTCTTGCTTAGTTATATACACATTATATAGCACTATTCTAAAAAGTTGGGGCGATTCTGCTTGCGCAATCAGTTTTAAAATAAAATGGATAATACATGTAATTATGCATTTCTAAAGTTTATCTCTTTATTTGTAATGGCTATAAGTAAAATCTGTTGAATGATAAAGATTATGATTACAATCTATTCTTGCTTATTATCCACTGAACTTGTAGAACTAGGTGAATTAAGTAGGTTGGAAGAACTCACTTGTAATTACACTGGGTGGAGTGAAATGACTCATTTGTTTCAGGGTAAAAGAAAATCCAAGAAACTGCTGTGTAATGGTGAATAGGATCATTTGAGGCTTCCCATATATCAATCCACTGGATGGGTTTTGCTTCTAGTCATTTGTAGCTGTTAAACCTTTTCTATTAACTATTTGTTATTTTTTAATTTAATAAAATAGTATTGCATAGGCAGACTGCCAGTCGTAGTTTTGAAGCATTTTCATCTGTTCTGCAGTCATTGTGTACATGTAAATGATGCTTAGATACAAACGAAGGAAGCTTTTGTTACAGGTTGCTATGTATACGTTCATTGCAATAAGACTAGTAAAAGAAATGATCAGAATGTTTCCCTTCTCATCAAATAACCGAAGCCTAGAAATGATAATATAAGTATTGTGACACAGGTTCTCTAACGCGATGATGACAATGAGTAAAAAAAATAACTTTAGATATGAGATTGCTATATTGTGATTCTTTGGTTATCAATAGAGTTGTCAGTGTAAGTCACTTTTTTCTAGATAAATAAAAAGCTCCAAAAATATCTACGGTATTGCCAGGGATCAAGTAGAGCAGAAACAGGTGCTCCTTCTCTATTTGATCAGGAGGAATGGTGTTTCCACTGGGACCACACACATTATCCCCTTAGTAACCAGGTGGTTCTACGATTGTCTGTCCGAAAGTGCCCACTGCTGTTTTCACGTTTCTGCACTGTTTATGTTTAAGTCTAATTTTCCTCCTACTTGTTTATGGAACCCACACATATTATATACAGTTATTCTCGCCATTAAATGGACTTTCTAACAATACCATTATTTCCATCATATCCTATAATTTACTATATAAGAAAAAGAAATTGAATCCTCAGAATCTACCACTGCCAAAAAAGACCCCGACTAAATAGTTTAAAAATTTTATCCTGAGATTAGAAATACCCAATTTTTACATGGTTTTGCTTTTTAACCTCTTCACTGCTGAGCCATTTCACCTCTGTGCGGTGAGCTCATTTTGACCGTTTTATGCGCATCATGTTTACTCGGCAATTGAAGTCCTATATTATTATATCTCCAGACAAGTTTTTTTTAACAAAATGCACTTTTTTTATTTTATTATTTTTTTACTTTTACACCAAACCTAGTCATGTGTGAAAGGCCATGATCAGGCCTTCCAATGATACCAGACATGACCCTCTAACTGCCCCGGATCAGGAGATATGGGGATCTAAGGGATCCCACTAGCTCCTCTTGGCAGCCAGGGGGTTAACTGGACGACTGACGTCATCGCACATATGACGACGACGTCGGTGGTGGTGGGGTGACCTGAAGGCTTGACTGACAACCAAGATGTCAGCCACTTCTGAGTTCGAATCACGATCTGGCATCTAAAGGGTTAAAGAGAGGCACTGCTGAAAAGGGCAGACTCTGCCCTTTTCAGCGGTACTGTTCTTTTTTTTTCTAACCCTAGCCGTTTGGGAGGGAGAGGCGTCCAAAGGAACCGCCCTCCCCTTTCAGGTTCCCCCTGCAGGCACAGGGAGACACTTGAAAGTGGTGTCATCGAGAGGGCTGGGGCCCATAAAAGGTCGGCTGACTTCAATGAAGGAGAGGGGAGTATAAGGAGGGAGGGGGGTTAAAGGACAATGATGTCCTTGGTCCTTAAGGGGAATTTTCCCCAGGACGTACTACGTACGTCAGTGGTCCTTAAGGGATTAAATCCTTTTTTTTAAGTTACTATTCTAAGTTACAATAAATATATCACACTTCTGATAATTATCATAAAGTTTCCCTAAAACCCAGCCTTCCTATAGCTTTATATCAATTTCAAACATCATTGTTGGCTAAATGCAATACGAAAGTGATTACTTGGAGAAGGGTAATGCGCAGACATGTTCCCACACTTCTTTTTGTTGGACTTATCCATAGGTGTCTCTACATAGGGGCAATTCCCCCCCCTAGGATATTCCTTGCCCTCCCATGTTCCCTGAAAAAACTGAACTATTTATTTCATTTTACAGGGTTGAAATGGTTCAGCAGTGAAGGGGTTAATGGTATTAGATTGTGGATTACTTTTGTTTTTGCCTTGTTTCAGTTGTATATTAAGGGTAAATGGGTAGGCTACATGCCTCACAGTGTACTCATTTCATGTTTTCCCTTGATTAATGGCATTTTAGGGGTTAATGGGTATGCTACATGCCACACTGTTTATTATTTTTATTGTATTTCCATGGGTTTATGGCATTCTAGGGGTTATTATGGAAGTTAGAGTCTAAGGCTGGGGTCAGACGAGCGCAGTAATCACGTCCGTGTTGCCGCACATTAGTACGTCCGTGGTAGCATAGAATCATGACCACACACGAAGTTCGTCCGCACAAAAAGGCGGCCGCACAACGGACGCAGCAAACGGACGCAAGTAAGAAGAACGTTAAACCACTAGAACGGACATGCGGAGCGTGCCACGTCTGCAACGTCCACATAGCTTTGTGTGTGAGGGATGGATCGTAGTTAGACAGACTGTGTTTATGCGTCCAGCATTTTTGACGGACAAAATGTTTTTTCATTTCCCATCTAAATCAGTCAAAAATAATGTCACTCACAAAAACGGACCTTGTGCCACTACTGCGTCTTCTGCCAGAATGTGCGTCCGTAACGCACGGACGCACAGTCCGTACAAACTGCGGTCGTCTGACCCTAGCCTAAAGGGTCTATACGTCTTTAGAGCCTTTGCTATTCACCACACATCGGGGAATCCATTTTTCCGAAGATATGAGGAATTCATTATTTAGGGACCACCGTAATTTGCGAAAACTGGAGTTGCTGAAGCAGTTGTTGGACGTCGGCGAAAACCGAGGAATTGCGGAAAATGTTGAATTTAAGTATCAGGTTAGTACAACAAAAAGGTATCATTGCACCTGATTACTCTGGTACTTTGGAATCTTATATATCCTCATTTAGGTTTTTTCCAGTGGTTTGAATTAGTGATGAAAATTATTAGCCCCCCCAGTATTGAAATGTTGTATCTTATTTGCCCCCCCCCCCCCATGTATTGCTTCTAGAGTAGCCACTGGAGAGTCATAACTAACTGATACGATGTTAACCACAATCTCATCTGTTAGTGATAAATATCTTGCACAATAACCATCCTCCTACCTTCTCTCTCTCTCCCTTTTTCTTCTCCCTTTTTCTTCTTCCTAATTTTCTTTTATCTTTACTTTATACTGTACAGTATCTTGCATTTCTGGAATCATTTTCGTATGAGTAAATGGTTGTGGAACGAGTCGTCAAAGTTTCCATTATTTCTTATGGAGAAATTGGCATTGATACACAAGTGATCTGGATTACAAGCACGTTTCTGGAACGAATTAGGCTAGGGTCAGACGAGCGTGATTTCTACGGACTATACGTCCTTGCACACGGACGTACGTCAGTACGGAAGACACAGTAGTGGCCACACAGTCCGTTTTTTTCACTGACAAATATTTTGACGGATGTAGGAGGGAAAATAAATTAAAAAGCAAAACCATTTTGTCCGTGAAAAATGCTGGACGTATAAATGCAGTCCGTCTGACCACGTTCCATCACTCACACACAAAGCTATGCAGACGTTGCGGACGCAGCGCACTTTGTGCGGCCGTTCTAGGGGTTGTACGTTCTTGCCTGCCTTGCGTCCGTTTGCCGCGGCCGTTGTGCGTCCGCAGTTCAGTGCGGACGTACTTCATGTGTCAGGCTCCAATGGGCTTTCTGTCATGCTATCACGGACGTACTTTTAGGCGCAATCACGGACGTGAACACTACGCTCGTCTGACCCCAGCCTTATGCGCACAATCCAAGGTATAACTTGTATATATGTACAAAAACCTCAATAAACTAATATATTTTTATTTGGCCATTAACCCCTGACTGTGATATAAACTGTGCCCTGTGAGATGCCGTTAACCCATGTTAACGCTGTGTTTTGAATTGCATTGATTTTTTTTTTCGTCTCAGATCAATTTTGTTTAGTTTTTTCATTGTTACTGTGATTCATTTTTTTTGGACTGATTTGGAATTTCAGATTGCTGATTTTCGTTTTCGGAAATGCGTCCGAAAACTAAAATTGGTGGATTTTCGTCCGAATTTCAATTTGGATGAAATGAAACGCACATGTCTAGAATTGAATAACTATAGTTTTGAGATGAGCATAAACTAGAATTAGGATCCCTCTAGTGGTCATTCATTGTAATACAGCGTAATTTTTTTTAATATGTATAAGGTAAAGTGAGTGCTCTTTTTTCTGTTACTGTTACAAGTTTTTATAAAGTGCTAACAGCTTCCGTACAGAGTTATTGTGCCACCATAATAAATTTGTTACCAAAGCTCCCTCCATCTTTCAGCACTCACCCTCCTTGGCACCCTTGCCAACACTCTACATAGCCTTTGTGCCTGTTGGAGAAGTATGGATGCTGGCCTCCTGCCAAGGGACCACAGACCAATGTGGCAAAGCCAAATCTAAAAGCCAATGGGCATAAGTGGGCACCTAATGGTTAGCATGTCAAATGTATTGGTAACGTTGAAATTAGGAAAAGTAGGAACCAACAATACAATGCCAAAGTTGGGCAATGGTGGACGTCACCCAATAAGTAGTTAATAAAAGAAAAAAAAACTTTATTGGTATATTTGCATTAAGGACAATAAAAAACAAATAAGAGAAAAACGTAGAAATGTGAACATGTATGTTGAATCAATGCATAGAGAGACCACTAAGACTGATAGGGTCTCTACTTGAGCTGTAAAAGGTTGGTATCAATTTATCAGCTAGTCACCAATAGCAATGGTGGCAAATATACAGAAGATCTTATTCAACAAATCTAGGGCTACATTACCTAAATCGAGCTAAAACGTGGACACAAAGGAGAAAAACCTGCTACTGCATGTTTTGTCCTTTGCGGCCCCTGTTTTAGCACGATATTACAATGCAGGCACTTAAAAAGCTGCCTGCATATTTAGTGCAAAACTGCACTGAGAACCACTCTGAACATCACAGACAGACACTCCAGTGGAAAGAATTGTATCAACTATGGTAGAAGTTCACTAAATAATGATTTCACCATTAAAATCACCAGAATTTCAATAAAAACATGGTGATTAGTGAATAAGCCCTATACTCCCATCCAGCCTGTTATCAGAATTATTGGTGCCCCTTACTGAACTACTGATTGGAACCCCCTTCCCTCAGTTACCTATTTTAGTAACCTAACTAAAGAGAAAACTAGGGCTGAAACAACCAATCGATATAATCGACAACTAATCGGTAATGCAAATAGTTGTCAACTAGTAACAAATATCTTCCTGGATCGCCCAGAAAGAAACAAAGTGTCTGCCTGTTATTAAAATTTGACTTTTATTTAAATCACCAATAAAAATAAAATGAACACATCATAGCACACAATATTGCGTCTCATACACAAAAACAAAAACCAATTAAAACCAAATCTCCACCAACAGGGTGACAATTCAATTTCTGTCAATAACAGGAATAATTCAGTAGTAAAGGAGCCCTAAATATACATAATGGTTCATGACAAGATCTATTTGTTATTATTATTATTTTTGTTATTGTTATTATTATTGATTATTATTTCTAATGGGCCAGCATAAAAATTCATGCAGAAACTGAACAGAAATACAAATAGATGTAGAGACCGCTGACCATAATCCAATAAAGACTAGGGTAGCTGGTCAAAATATCACTGAAACCAGAGACTATCAGCATGCCAAGCAGTGTTGTAAACCGATCAATAGCATTTCCCCAAATATCTTAGGTACACATGATTTCTAAATTAGGCTGCTGCATCTCAATATTAATGATTTCAAAAAATCGGTCCCTGACATCTAACACGCACAGACGTGCGTTTCGCCTTCAACGGCTCATTAGGAGTGCTTAACCTGGAAGAAGAAAAGAGTCTGCTATTTAAATCTTTACTCGTATCGCTACAATTAGCCCATTAGCCAATAGGGACGCCTGGTCATGATCCTCCGATATTGTCACGTATCCCAATAATGACCGACAATGTGGTTTGCCAGTCACAAGATAGCATTGTAATATCACATAGTAACGCTCCTATATTGTTTTGGTTTTGATTCCGATCTAACCTGATCGACAATCATGCCGGTGGCAATCATGCGCGTTGGGTGCGCAACTGTTCTCATTATCGGTTACCGATTAATCGATTTGTTTACACACCGTTTGGAGTCAGACAAAGTTAAACGTTATAACCTCTGATTCTGCTTTGGAGCTGATTGGAAAAGACTTGATGGTGCTTTAGACTGCAGTCACACGAGCGCAATGATTGCATCTGTTTGACCCCCCTCTGCGTCCGTCACAGCTTTCTGATGGCATGACGGGGGGGGGGCCATACGGTGTAACATGCGTAATAGTATCGCATGTTACACTGGATATGCTGATACCCTCCCTGTCAGAAAGCTGCGACGGGCCTACATAGGAGGCTCATGGTTTGTAGGGCTGAGAGCACTAACGTTTTCTCAGCGAGGTGTCCACATGGGCGTCTGAGCAGAGAGAGGCCTTACTTGGTATGATTTAGTTATTTCTAGGGTTATTTCAGTCATAACCAGTTTGTTTTTATTCAGTTTACAACTCTAGCAGCACTATAACACAAACCCTGGGATACTGCCACTGGATATGGGCTCTGTACCGCTGGTGTTTTATACTTAATGGAGTCCTGTGCCACCACCCCATCTTGCTTGCCACCCCCTCTTTGGTCTGGAGCTGCAATTCTCTCCCTTTGGTCCTCTCCTTTCCCACAATCTCCCTTCCACACTCAGGTACAGTATTTTGCAAAAACCCACTCCCTTTCATACTCAGGTCAAGTCCATTGCCCAAACTAACTCCTCTACCTCCGGACCCTCCTCATTTTGAATAGCCCTGTTAGCCTTCTCTTCTGTGTTGCTTATGTTACAGGGAGTGAACTAAATCCCTGGTGGTCTATAAAAAGGTGTAAAAGGTATTCCCTGGAGGTATAGCATTGGGTCTGCACTCTGCACCTCTACCTGGTGCAGTCCATAGTAGGGCCGAAACAACTAATCGATTAATCGACAACTAATCGATAATGAAAATAGTTGTCATCTATTCTCATTATCGATTAATTGGCTGTCGAATAATCAATTTGTGTACACACAATGTTTAGACTCCGACTGAGTTAAATGTTATAACCTCTGACTCTGCATCGGAGCCGATTGTAGATGACGTGCCACTGCTTTACTCGGTATTATTTAGTTCTAGACTTATGTCAGACATCACCAGTTTGTTTTTATTCAGTTTACAACTCTAGCAGTGCTATAACACAAACCCTGGGATACTGCCACTGGATATGGGCTCTGTACCGCTGGTGTTTTATACTTAATGGAGTCCTGTGCCACCACCCCATCTTGCTTGCCACCCCCTCTTTGGTCTGGAGCTGCAATTCTCTCCCTTTGGTCCTCTCCTTTCCCACAATCTCCCTTCCACACTCAGGTACAGTATTTTGCAAAAACCCACTCCCTTTCATACTCAGGTCAAGTCCATTGCCCAGACTAACTCCTCTACCTCCGGACCCTCCTCCCACTCAGTTTGTTCATAAAATTATTGTAAAGGGATACTCTACACATCCTGATCACTTTAGGTTCTTAAAATGATCAGGCTGCGTGGAGTGCCCCATTCTCACAGTGCTTTCGTGATGACATCATGTCTGAGAACTCGTAGCAGCATTCTTTTGGGGAGAAAGCAGAGATGGGCTTAAGCTGCGTAAGCAGCATCAATCCATCACTCTGACCAGGTGAAAAGTATGCAATTTGTGTATGCACGTACGAAATTAATATACAGTAGGCAAATTGCTTAAAAAAAGGAGGGAGGAAGGCAGGGGTTTTTCTTTAGTTTTTTTCTTACATAATATTCCTTTTAAGTAAAAAAAAATATTTTTTTTATGCGATGAATCAAAAAATAATCGATTATACAAATGATCGTTAGTTGCAGCCCTAAAGAAAACATTAGCAGGGCTATTCAAAAAGAGGTGATAACCTTGAGAATGACTGGAGAATTGAAAATTCTAGATCAAAGTAGCCAAACCAGAAAAAATCTCCCATTTATCTCACTTTCCATAAAGGCTATTTGGTCTAGATAGTTCATTTTCCTGGCAATTCTCAAGGTTTTCACCTCATTTTGAATAGCCCTGTTAGCCTTCTCTTCTGTGTTGCTTATGTTACAGGGAGTGAACTAAATCCCTGGTGGTCTATAAAAAGGTGTAAAAGGTATTCCCTGGAGGTATAGCATTGGGTCTGCACTCTGCACCTCTACCTGGTGCAGTCCATAGTAGGGCCGAAACAACTAATCGATTAATCGACAACTAATCGATAATGAAAATAGTTGTCATCTATTCTCATTATCGATTAATTGGCTGTCGAATAATCAATTTGTGTACACACAATGCTTAGACTCCGACTGAGTTAAACGTTATAACCTCTGACTCTGCATCGGAGCCGATTGTAGATGACGTGCCACTGCTTTACTCGGTATGATTTAGTTCTAGACTTATGTCAGACATCACCAGTTTGTTTTTATTCAGTTTACAACTCTAGCAGTGCTATAACATAAACCCTGGGATACTGCCACTTGGTATAGGCGCTGTAACGCTGGTGTTTTATACTTACTGGAGTCCTGCGGCACCACCCCAACCTACCTGCCACCCCTTCTTTGGTTTGGAGCTGACATTCTCTCCCTTTGGTCCTATCCCTTCCCACAAACTCCCTCCCACACTCAGGTCCAGTCTTTTGCAAAAATCCAATCCCTCTCATACTCTGTTCAAGTCCTTTGCCAAAATTCACTCCCTTCCACCCTCGGACCCTGCTCCCGCTTAGTTTGTTCATGAAATTATTGTAAAGGGACACTCTTCGCACCCTGTCCACTTTAGCATGTTAGAGTGGTCAGGCTACGTGGAGTGCTCCCCTCCTCACCCTGCTTTTGTGCTTTTGTGCTGACATCATCATGTCTGAGTGCTCGTAGCAGCATTAGTTTGGGGAGAAAGCAGACACGGGCTTAAGCTCTGCACGAAGCATCAATTCATCTCTTAGACCAGGCGCTTGTGTACCTTGTGTGTGAAAAGTATGCAATTTGCGTATGTATGTACGAAAGTAATATACACTAAGCAAATTGCATATGAAAAAAAGGAGGGGGCAGGGTTTGTTTGTTTTTATTACATAATTTTTTCTACTTAAAAGGAATTACATTTTTTTTTCCAATTAATCGAAAAGATAATTGGCCAACTAATCGATTATGCAAATAATCGTTAGTCGCAGCCCTAGTTCATAGTAATTGCTTCCTCAGTAATGAGGCAACCCCAGATGCTACAGCTCACCAGGAAGTTTCGTGGTATCCCGGCAGGCTGGTTCTGGGTAGGGATGAGCGGTTCGGATGGTTCGGGGTTCGACCCGAACTTAGCCTGTTCGAGTAGATCGCGAACACCGAACATTTCCGGGTGTTCGCCGCATGTTTGACCACAATGGACCACAATGCATTTTCCCACTGGCCTGAAGCTCGTAATTGGCTACAGCCTTGCACCTGACCACAGGTCTGGTGCAAGACTGGTTGAACACTATGCCAATCACCGCTCATGGGCTCACAGAGCTAAGTCCCGCAGCACACTATATAACGTTTCCACGCGCTAATTCTGCACGCATTTCAGAGGAGATTTCAAAGGAGATAGTTGTGTCTTGTTACTGCCGGTCTGCCATGCTACTGGGGGGGGGGGGTCTGTGGGGGTCTCATTTCTACCAAATATCAGAGAATTTAGGTGATGTGTGTCTTGTCACTGTGCCAGCAAGTTTTTTGTGGGTTTACAACTTTCTTTAAAACATTTGTGAATTGAGGTGATCTTCTGGGTCTTGTCACTGTGCCAGCAAGTCTTTTTGGGTCTCATTTCTACCAAATATCAGGGAATTTAGGTGATGTGTGTCTTGTCACTGTGCAAGCAAGTTTTTTGGGGTTTACAACTTTCTTTAAAACATTAGTGAATTGAGGTGATCTTCTGGGTCTTGTCACTGTGCCAGCAAGTCTTTTTGGGTCTCATTTCTACCAAATATCAGGGAATTTATGTGATGTGTGTCTTGTCACTGTGCCAGCAAGTTTTTTTGGGGTTTACAACTTTCTTTAAAACATTTGTGAATTGAGGTGATCTTCTGGGTCTTGTCACTGTGCCAGCAAATCTTTTTGGGGCTCACTAATTTCTTTAAAACATTTGTGAATTGAGGTGATCTGTGTCTTGTCACACAGCCAGTACCATGCAGTATTTTGGGGGTCACAAATTTCTACAAAACATTTGGGAATTGAGGTGATCTGTGTCTTGTCACTGCCAGCAAGTATTTTGGGGGTCACAAATTTCTAAAAAACATTTGGGAATTGAGGTGATCTGTGTCTCGTCACACATCCAGTACCACTCAGTATTTTGGGGCTCACTAATTTCTACAAAACATTTGTGAATTGAGGTGAACTGTGTCTCGTCACACATCCAGTACCACGCAGTATTTTGGGGCTCACTAATTTCTACAAAACATTTGTGAATTGAGGTGATCTGTGTCTCGTCACACATCTAGTACCACGCTGTATTTCAGGGCTCACTAATTTCTACAAAACATTTGTGAATTGAGGTGATCTGTCTCTTGTCACACAACCAGTACCTCGCATTATTTTGGGGCTCACTAATTTCTTTAAAACATTTGTGAATTGAGGTGATCTGTGTCTCGTCACACATCCAGTACCACGCATTATTTTGGGGCTCACTAATTTCTTTAAAACATTTGTGAATTGAGGTGATCTGTGTCTCGTCACACATCTAGTACCATGCATTATTTTGGGGCTCACTAATTTCTTTAAAACATTTGTGAATTGAGGTGATCTGTGTCTCGTCACACATCTAGTACCACGCATTATTTTGGGGCTCACTAATTTCTACAAAACATTCGTGAATTGAGGTGACCTGTGTCTCGTCACACATCCAGTACCACGTTGTATTTTGGGGCTCACTAATTTCTTTAAAACATTTGTGAATTAAGGTGATCTTCTGTGTCTTGTCACACGGGCAGCAAGTTTTTTTGGGGCTCACTAATTTCTTTAAAACATTTGTGAATTGAGGTGATCTTCTGTGTCTTGTCACACAGGCAGAAAGTTTTTTTGGGGCTCACTAATTTATTTAAAACATTTGTGAATTGAGGTGATCTTCTGTGTCTTGTCACACAGCCAGCAAGTTTTTTTGGGGCTCACTAATTTCTTTAAAACATTTGTGAATTGAGGTGATCTGTGTCTCGTCACACATCCAGTACCACGCATTATTTTGGGGCTCACTAATTTCTACAAAACATTTGTGAATTGAGGTGATCTGTGTCTCGTCACACATCCAGTACCACGCATTATTTTGGGGCTCACTAATTTCTACAAAACATTTGAGAATTGAGGTGATCTTCTGTGTCTTGTCACACAGGCAGCAAGTTTTTTTGGGGCTCACTAATTTCTTTAAAACATTTGTGAATTGAGGTGATCTGTGTCTCGTCACACATCCAGTACCACGCATTATTTTGGGGCTCACTAATTTCTACAAAACATTTGTGAATTGAGGTGATCTGTGTCTCGTCACACATCCAGTACCACGCTGTATTTTGGGGCTCACTAATTTCTTTAAAACGTTTGTGAATTGAGGTGATCTGTCTCTTGTCACACAACCAGTACCACGCATTATTTTGGGGCTCACTAATTTCTTTAAAACATTTGTGAATTGAGGTGATCTGTGTCTCGTCACACATCCAGTATCACGCATTATTTTGGGGCTCACTAATTTCCACAAAACATTTGTGAATTGAGGTGATCTGTGTCTCGTCACACATCCAGTACCAGGCAGTATTTTGGGGCTCACTAATATCTACAAAACATTTGTGAATTGAGGTGATCTGTGTCTCGTCACTGGCTGCCAGCTATCAGAGTGTCTCACTGAGTTATACCAGAGTTCTTTAAATCTTTATACCAGAGTTGAATCAGAGTTCTGTATATATTAATCTATATATCACACACCATGTCTGAAAGAACAAAAAGACAGGCAGACGCTCCCAGACACAGATAAGAGGGCAAGCAGCCCCTGTGTCGGGAGGCTGTGCCTCTGGTTGTGGTGGACGTGGTGCATCCTCTGCAGGGGCACGCTTGTCCTTTCTAACTGGTGCTGGCCGTCTTAAGCAGCAGCAACATACAGAGGACTTGGTGGATTGGCTAACCAGGCCATCCTCATCCTCCGAGTCCTCTGCCAGCCAGGCTTCTAGTGCTTTACAGTCCACCTCAGCTGCCAAAGCATCTAATGCAGCCTCCATGTCCACAGCTACTCCTGCCGTAGCCTCGCTATCACACATGGAGGAGTCAGCTGAATTGTTTGACTACAATGAGAGTGACATGCTGCTTGAGGATGCGCAGCAAGTACAGTGCTCTGATTCAATCTCTGAGGTTGAGCAAGGGAGTATAATCAACCTAGAGGAAGGGTGTGCCAGTGATGACACACAAATAACTGGCACTCATGTTGCCCCAGCCGCTGCAGCATACTGCCAAGTTGGCTCCAGTGACGAGGAGATAGGGGGTGAAGATGACATTGATAATGAGGTCACTGACTCCACCTGGGTGCCAGATCGAACTGAGGAATCAAGTGAGGAGGAGGGGGATGAGGAGGAGGAGGCACAGCAAACACGAGGCACAACATCCTCTGTGACCAACCGTAGCACTAGCCAGTCCAAGGCATCAGATGTCAGAGCTGCTCCGGTGCAGAGCGCTGTTGTCTTAAAGAACACATGCAGGAACTCTGCTGTCTGGGAGTTCTTTAAGAAATGTGCAGCAGACCCCACCGTTGCTATTTGTAATCTATGTCGGATGAGGCTGAAGCATGGGATAAACACCGGACACTTGGGTAGTGTACCACGTGCTTGAGGCGACATATGAACAAGTGCCACACATCCCGTTGGCGCAAAACTTTGCGTAGGTCCTCCTCCTCCTCATCTGTCTCTACCCACACTGTATGTCCTGCCATGTCATTGCCTACAACCTCCACCGACAGGGATTATGCTACAGTAATGGATGTACCAGGTCCTTCCTCACAATGTGACATCATCCCAGTAGTTGAAGATTTACGCAGTCAGATTACGTTGCCGCAGCTGCTGCAGCGAAAGAAAAAATATAGTCCCAACCATCCCCAAGCACAGCGTCTAAATGCCAGCTTAGCAAAATTACTCGCATTGCAGCTGCTGCCTTTCCAGCTGGTGGACTCTGCTCCCTTCCGTGAATTTGCTGAATGCGCTGTACCACAGTGGCAGGTTCCAAAACGCCATTACTTTTCACGCAAGGCCATTGCAGCACTATACCAGCACGTGGAAGACAATGTTATCCAGTCATTGGGAAAGGCAGTCAGCAGCAAGGTGCATGTGACTTTAGACACGTGGTCCAGCAAGCATGGACCGGGTCATTACATTTCCTTCACGGCATACTGGGTAACTCTGATTGCAGCTGGGAGGGATCCAAGACGGGGCTCTGTGCTGGAGCTTGTTCATCCACCACGCCTCCAGAAAGCTGCTTGTATGAGGTCTGTCTGTTCCACCATTACCACCTCCTCTTCCTCCTCCTCCTCCTCCTCCTCCTTCTCTGTCTCTGGCAAAGTGGCAGTTAAACCGACGCCTGACAGGGTCTACGCAATGGCTCAAGCAAAAAGATGCCATACTGTGCTTGAGCTGGTTTGTTTAGGGGACAGGAGCCACACCGGGTCAGAAATTTTGTCAGCTCTGCAGGGACAGGTGCAGAGATGGTTAACACCACGCCAGCTTGAGCTGGAAATGATCGTCTGCGATAATGGCAGCAACCTTCTCTCCGCCCTACGCAAGGGTAAATTGATGCATGTACCATGCCTGGCACACGTCCTAAATCTGGTGGTACTGCGTTTCCTAACCAAGTACCCAGGGCTGCCAGAGCTTCTCATCCAGGCCAGAAAAGTCTGCAGCCTCTTCAGACGGTCATTCTCAGCAAGCGTTCACCTGGCAGAAATTCAAAGAGAATTCCACCTTCCCACAAACCGTCTGATCTGTGACATGCCCACCAGGTGGAACTCGACATTAGCAATGCTGCAGCGTCTGCACAAGCAGCAGAGGGCCATCAACGAGTACCTGTGTGAGTATGGCACAAGGACAGGTTCAGGTCAACTTGTTTTTTTTCCCCCCCGCAGTGGCTGATGATCAAGGATGCATGCACTGTACTGTCACCATTTGAGGAGGCAACGAGGATGTTGAACAGGGACAGTGCATGCATCAGTGACAAAATTCCTTTAGTGTTCCTGCTGGAGCACACTCTGCAGGGAATTATAGATGTGGCTCTAGAGGCAGAGCAGCGGGAGGAAGAGGAGGCCTTCCCTAGCTCTCAAGGCCCCAGTCTTTCCGCAGACAGAATTCCGGCGGGTCCTACTCAGATCAGACAGGAGGAGGATGAGGAGGAGGAGGTCTATTTAAGTAGTGGGGGCATTGAAGGTGGGGATTCCTCAAGGGAGGGTTTTGTGTGCCCAGAAACAGAAGGGCTTGTGCGTGGCTGAGAGGAGGAAGTGCACGATACGGTCATCCTCATTGACCAGGAAGACTCGGAAGCTAATGCCACCTCCAACCTATGCTGCATGGGCTCCCTAATGATGCAAAGCCTGCTAAAGGACCCCAGGATTCGTGCTATCAAGGAGAGGGATCATTACTGGTTGGCAACCCTTCTTGATCCACGATACAAGGGGAAAGTTGCAGAGCTCATCCTGCCCGCACAGAGGGAGCACAGGATGAAAAAACTTGAGGACGCTCTAAAGCGACACTTGTGTAACACCTTTCCAGGCACTGGTAGATTACCAAGTGCTGACACACGTGCTTCTGAGGCTGCGGGTGATCAGAGGAATGGCGGTGAAGGCCAGGGCCGCTTGACTGATGCTTTTTAAAAAAAAATTGCCAGCGTCTTCACCATATGGTGCAGGACTACCTAGGGGCAAGGGCAGACCTGGATACCTTTCCAGCAGATGATCCACTGGCTTACTGGGTGTTGAGATTGGATCACTGGCCAGAACTTAGCCAATATGCTATACAGCTACTAGGTTGCCCTTCATCTAGCGTGCTTTCCGAAAGGACGTTCAGTGCCGCTGGAGGTTTTGTCACAGACAAAAGAGTGCGTCTGTCCACCGACTCTGTAGACCGGCTGACATTTATAAAAATGAATCAGTCCTGGATCTACCGGGGTACTCTTTATATAGAAAAGACAGAGAAGGTAGGAAAGGAGGAGGAGTGGCCCTGTATGTGAAAAACAACATAAAAACGAACCAAATAAAAGTTAGCGAGGTGAACATAGAGTCAGTTTGGGTTACGCTAACATTTGGCAATCATACAGTAGCTCGTGTAGGTGTGATCTATAGACCCCCTGGACAAGTAGAAGAGCTAGATAATCTGCTGCTTGAGGAAATAGCCAAAATGGCAATGAAGGGGGAAGTTATTATCATGGGGGACTTTAATCTTCCTGATGTGAACTGGAAAACCAAAACTGCTGGGTGCACCAGGAGTACAAATATTCTAAACTCCCTACTGGGATTATCTCTAACACAAGTAGTTGAGGAGCCGACCCGTAAAGAGGCCATATTGGATTTAATACTCACAAATGGAGGTTTGGTATCGGACGTTGTTGTAGGTGAAAATTTGGGATCTAGTGATCACCAGTCAGTATGGTTTAATATAAGAACAGAGATGGAGCCACACCACACAAAAACAAAAGTTTTAGACTTTAAAAAAACAGATTTTTCTAAAATGAGACTTTGTGTGAAGGAGTCATTATCAGACTGGAGGAGTTTAAAGGGTGTCCAGGAGAAATGGGATTATTTAAAAGAAGCATTATTGAAGGCCACAGGCAATTGCATTCGACTTGTTAGCAAAAACAAAAAAGGGAAGAAACCACTGTGGTACTCTGCAGAAGTGGCCACAATAGTGAAGAACAAAAAGACAGCATTCAATAATTATAAAACAACTCAGAGTGAAGAAGATAGGCAAACCTATAAGATTAGGCAGAAAGAGGCAAAGCAATTTATAAGAGCTTCCAAAGCACACGCAGAAGAGAAAATAGCTCAGTCAGTAAAAAAGGGGGACAAAACATTTTTTAGATACATAAACGAGAAAAGAAAAGTAAAACAAGGATTAGTTAGATTAAAAACAAAGGAAGGAAGGAATGTAGAAGAGGATAAAAGTCTCGCTGACTGCCTCAATGAATATTTTTGTTCAGTCTTTGCAGAAGAAAAGGAAGGAAAGGGACCTCAGTTAGGAGGAAACACTAACGAGACAATTACATATCAGTTTACAGAGGAGGAGGTTCTACAGCAGCTGTCTAAAGTAAAGACAAATAAATCAATGGGGCCTGATGGGATCCACCCTAAATTATTAAAAGAGCTCAGTGATGTAATAGCAAAACCGTTAACAGATTTATTTAACCAATCCTTGCTAACGGGAGTCGTCCAGAAGACTGGAAATTAGCAAATGTTGTGCCCATTCACAAGAAGGGTAGTAGGGAGGAATCTGGGAACTATAGGCCAGTTAGTCTTACGTCAGTAGTGGGGAAATTAATGGAAACCATGTTAAAGGAAAGGATTGTTGAACATCTAAAAACACATAGATTACAGGATCAGAAACAACATGGGTTTACCTCAGGGAGATCATGCCAAACTAATCTTATTGATTTTTTTGATTGGGTAACAAAAATAATAGACACAGGTGGTGCAGTAGACATTGCTTATTTAGATTTCAGTAAGGCTTTTGATACGGTTCCGCATAGAAGGCTTATCAATAAATTGCAATCTTTGAGCTTGGATTCCAATATTGTTGAATGGATTAGGCAGTGGCTGAGTGACAGGCAACAGAGGGTTGTGGTAAATGGAGTTTATTCGGCGCAAGGTCTTGTTACCAGTGGGGTACCTCAGGGGTCAGTACTTGGACCCATTCTATTTAATATTTTTGTTAGTGATATTGCAGAAGGTATTAATGGAAAAGTATGTCTTTTTGCTGATGACACAAAGATTTGCAACAGGGTTGATGTTCCTGGAGGGATCAGCCAAATGACAAATGATTTAGGTAAACTAAAAAAATGGTCGGAGCTGTGGCAATTGAGTTTTAATGTGGATAAGTGCAAGATAATGCACCTGGGACGTAAAAACCCAAGGGCTGAATATAGAATATTTGATACAGTCCTAACCTCAACATCTGAGGAAAAGGATTTAGGGGTTATTATTTCAGAGGATCTAAAGGTAAGTAGTCAATGTAATAGAGCAGCAGGAAATGCTAGCAGAATGCTTGGTTGTGTAGGGAGAGGTATTAGCAGTAGGAAAAGGGAAGTGCTCATGCCACTGTACAGAGCACTGGTGAGACCTCACTTGGAGTACTGTGTGCAGTACTGGAGACCGTATCTCCAGAAGGATATAGACATCTTAGAGAGAGTTCAGAGAAGGGCTACTAAAATGGTGTACGGCTTGAAGGAGAAAAGTTACCAGGAAAGGCTTAATGATCTTAACATGTACAGCTTGGAAAAAAGACGAGACAGAGGAGATATGATAGAAACATTTAAATACGTAAGGGAATCCACAAGGTAGAGGAAGGGAGTATATATTTAAAAGGAAACAAAGTAGCAAAACAAGAGGACATAGTCTTAGATTAGAGGGGCAAAGGTTTAAAAGTAACATCAGGAAGCATTATTTTACTGAGAGGGTGGTGGATACATGGAACAGTCTTCCAGTTGAAGTGGTAGAGGCCAAAACAGTAATTGAATTTAAGCAAGCATGGGATAGGCATAAGGCTATCCTAAACAAAAGATAAATCCAAGTAAAGTATCCATGTAATTGGGCAGACTAGATGGGCCGAAAGGTTCTTATCTGCCGACATTTTTCTATGTTTCTATGTTTCTAATCCCTTGATGCTGAAGTAATGGAATAGATAGGGGATGTCCTCTTCTGCATTCACAAAACCTCCAGCACTGAACTCTTCCACAATACCACAAAAGGTTTACGGTGTGAAGGCACTTGCTGCCATGAAAGGCACAATATTTGGCTGCACTGACGCCTGTGCCAGATTTATATCATTTTATTTTTATGAACCGCAGGGTCCAACCCTGCACTCTTCCACAATAACACAGAGGGGTTACTGTATGATGATACTTGCTGGCCTGGCATTAAAGGCACAATATCTGGGTGCACTGACGCCCATTAACAGATAAAAAAAACACTTTTCAATATAGGACCACATGGTCCACCCCTGCATTCTTCCACAATACTACAGAGGGGTTACTGTATGATGATACTTGCTGGCCTGGCACCAAAGGCACAATATCTGGGTGCACTGACGCCTTGACCAGAATCATATCTTTTCAATATAGGACCACATGTCCACCCCTGCATTCTTCCACAAACCACACAGAGGGGTTACTGTATGATGATACTTGCTGGCCTGGCATTAAAGGCACAATATCTGGGTGCACTGACGCCTTGACCAGAATCATATCTTTTCAATATAGGACCACATGGTCCACCCCTGCATTCTTCCACAATACTACAGAGGGGTTACTGTATGATGATACTTGCTGGCCTGGCAGTCTTGCACCAAAGGCACAATATCTGGGTGCACTGACGCCCATTAACAGATCAAAAACTTTTCAATATAGGACCACATGGTCCACCCCTGCACTCTTCCACAATACCACAGAGGGGTTACTGTATGATGATACTTGCTGGCCTGGCATTAAAGGCACAATATCTGGGTGCAATGACGCCCATTACCAGATCAAAAACTTTTCAATATAGGACCACATGGTCCACCCCTGCACTCTTCGACAAAAATACCACAGAGGGGTTACTGTATGATGATACTTGCTGGCCTGGCAGTCTTGCACCAAGGGCAGAATATCTGGGTGCACTGACGCCCATTCCCAGATTCATATCTTTTTAATATAGGACCACATGGTCCACCCCTGCATTCTTCCACAATACCACAGAGGGGTTACTGTATGATAGTACTTGCAGGCCTGGCACTGAAGGCACAATATCTGGGTGCACTGCCACTGACGCCTGTATCAGATTCATATCCTCAGAGGGGTTACGGTGTGACGGCACTGTTGCCGACGCTAAAAGCCCAATTTTAAAGCACCTATTGTTACTTTCATACAAAGCCTGCATAAGCCTGCACAATAATTTAGCCCAAAAAATCACTAAACTTTTTCTGCGCGTCCTAAAATGTCTTTTCATACATGCTGCCGCCCCAAGCAGTTGTTTATGGATAGATTAAAGGAAAAGCATTTACCGTCATATGAAACGTCATTTTTTGGTTTTTAAGTGTTTCTATACATCCTAGAAATCCGCCACTTCACGGGCAGGTTATGGGGACCTCCTAGGCACGATATTTGAAGGAAGTTTTCGTTTTTATTTGTAACCCTTATTTCATGGAAAACTCACTGTCCCTTTAAAAACTTTTTTTTTAACTTTTTGTCCTTGTTTCCTGTCCCCCAGGGCACTACCCGGACCCCCATACACCTTTTATGGCAAATATGTAGCATATATGCCCTCTTGGAGGGCACTCTAAAAAACTGAATTTTCAGCCCCATTGACTTGCATTGGTTTCGAGTTCGGGTTCGGGTTCGGTCCCGAACAAATGGGAAGTTCGTGGTCGGGCTCGAACCGAACTCGGGGAGTGTTCTGCTCATTCCTAGTTCTGGGTGCATTGAATGGGCCTCATACATCTGTGTCACTTAGACAAGCGGCATGGGGTTTGACAAGTGCCCCTGATCATAGCACGGGGTGTCACCCCTGATGGCAGCCCTGCTCCCAGCTGCCCATTTCCAGCAATTACCTTAGTTATTTATTTATTTGTATGCTTTGTATTATTTTGTTCCTTCCTTTTCAGTTTGTTTGCTTTTGAAAAGTTTTAAGAAAAAAAAAGCAAGTTCAGTAAGCATGTTTTAAGAATTAAATAACTAGCATTGTTATTCACTCATTGTAGTTTACAATTTTTACAAACAACAGCAAATATGTTCGTTGTTGCAACAATGATAAAACTGTGTGTTACCCAAAAAGAATATTCAAATATCGGAAGGAGAATATTAATTAATGAAACTTTTCCTGTCAAAGTAGATTCTCCCTTTTTCTAGATGCAAACGTTTATCATGTTGACGACAATGGTAAGCTATGGCGCTTCGTGATTAACCCCATTTGGTTTTATTATGGACATAAAGTAGAATGAAACTAGTATTAGGATCCCTCTAGTGGTCGTTCATTATAATACATTGTAATAAACAAATGTTCAGTAATAAATGTGATGAAAAATCTATTAACAGTGATAAAAAAAAATTCAGTGACTTACTAGCTAGACGGATAACATGGTTACAGAAACAAGAGCAAGGGAAAGTGCTCGATCTTATATTATATTGATCTTGAAATTACAAATAGAGTTAGGAAAGCATGTATTGTTGCAAGATGAAGATGACAGGTTTTAAATGAGTCTGGAAAAGAGGATGCAGAAGATGGCCCAATGAAAACTCCAGCTCGATTCCAAAGCAACTGAGGGGCATGGCCGAACCTTGAGCCAAGAAGGCAGCTAGAGCTGTGAGCTCCAAAAACAAATTAAGCTTAATATTCACCAATTTGGCTTTAAATCAATGATGGTGTGCAGCAAGAGTGGGTCACAGACACCTTCAACCCCGCACTCTGGGTGTATATCTTCAAATCCAGATAAGTCTCATCTTGGGCTTGTCTCAAATGAAGCATCGTCCCCAGCCATAGCTGACTCCTCATTGCCGGAGGAACAGGCCCATGTCCGTCGAGTGGTGGAGATGTTAGTTAGAACTCTGTGCCTCGCTGCTGTCTGGTTAACTCTTTGCCCAACTATCCCCTATCATCATTCCTCTTTTCTTTTGACCCAATGCACCTTTCACCCACTCCTTCCTCTATTCTCTCTCCCACACTCTTCTTACACTGTGCCCCATTTTCCTTACCCCTTTCCTTTTATTTGCCCCTTCGTCTCTACTCTATTTCTTTCCTTCCCTGCCTACTCCCCTCTTTTTTTAAACTTTCACTAGTATGTGCCATGGCCACTTCACTTCTTAACACATAATCTTAAAGGGTTTAAACAACCTGGGAAGAAGCAAACACTGTTTCAGGAGCTGCATGTGCTGAGGTCATCAGTGGTCTTTCTCCAGGAGACCCAGTTCTGGTTGGACTCCTCCCCAATGCTGTATGGTCATTGCTATTACAAATGTTACCACCTCCCTACCAGAGATTCACAGGGAATTCCAGGATTTGCGATCAACATGGAAAACACAGAACCTATAAAACTCTTCTCACCCCTGAAAACAGTTCTGCTTAAGTGCTCCGACCCCTCCAAATGGTGCCAGTTAAAGATGCAGAGATGTCTGGTACTAATTTGCTTTATTTGGCCAAGAATGACTCTCATGGAATTGTGCCAACCTAACATATGGGATGGCATTACTAGACCTTAAACTCTACCACACGGCAGGACACCTCATCTGAATAAGTGAATGGATGGCTGAGAAAGACAAGGGTTGACTGGATATAGAACAGAAGTTAGCGGAGTACCTCCTTTTGACACTACCTTGGTGTTTGTATGAAGGGGAGTGGTGGATTTCAACTTGTTATATTGTATAGTGCATCTCTGGCATAGGGTGGAATTTACCTGTCTTTTGTCCTCCACCTTATACATCCCATACCTCTTCAATACAAACCAGGATTACCTGGAAGCTGTAACGTTGGGGGCTTCCAGCCTTTCCGGTGTGCTTGACGGCAGCATGTCTGATGCTGTTCGCTCACCAACGATTCTTCTATCCCTAATCTGTTGGTAGCTTTTGGGCTCTGTGGAGTGTTGGGCTTTAAGGACTGCGTGGTGGGATCCGGGAACCATGACAGAAGCGTGCGCCTGACCCTGGTCTCGCATTCTACTAAAGAAAATCCTCTAATGGCAGCCCATTTGTACGTGGAAGGAAACCTTCTTGATCTACATCTCCACCTCTCAACAGGAGCCCTCTTTCTAGAGACTTCTTAGGGATACATTCAGCTGCTACCAAATATACACAAACCTGATCCTGGCATAGTGGCTGCAGCCTTATGCAGCCACTCACTGCCTTTGAGACGTTTTGCAAATGTATCATTAGACCGTGGAGTTTCTGTATATATGGCATGCTGTAGGCAGTCAATGAAAGCTAATTTTCTGTGGTCTAAACCAGATGGGGTGGTCGAACTAGCCAAAAGTCCATAACACAGTGGGTAGTCGTACAAGCCAATGTGGGCAACACGCAAATATAACATAAGCATGACACGCTATAAAAAACCACGACAGGGCACTGCGCAGAGTCTGGTTGGACCCAAAAAAATAGCTGTATTTTTCACCTTATTGGCTGGCTTCAGAACGTAGCAGCAAAACATGAATGATGCAGACGCAATGATGCTGCACGCAGCATTGACTGGGAATGATGCACAACATTCAGCCTATAAGAAAATGATGCTACCAAGTGTCCAGGGTCAAACTCACTGACAAGCATTCTGCTGAACAAGGAGGAGGTCACGACAAAACTAGAGTTCAGAACTCTCAACACCAAGGTCCAGGTAACATAATAATTTCTCAGGAAAAATGGATGAAGCTGTTGGTACATTCACATTCACATTCTTGTGCTCATATCCTACCCTTCTGGCATAT
Organism: Leptobrachium leishanense; assembly: GCA_009667805.1. Taxonomy (NCBI): domain Eukaryota; kingdom Metazoa; phylum Chordata; class Amphibia; order Anura; family Megophryidae; genus Leptobrachium; species Leptobrachium leishanense. The sequence continues at coordinate 274,031,269 of CM019063.1, read as the reverse complement.
GGTGCACACCATGGTTTTGTGGTGTAGAGAGTGTTTTCTGGGTTTTTTTCTACTAGTAGCCCCTACAAGATGCTCCGGAAGTCCTTGGTCCTCTGCCTACTTCTGGTTGCTAGAACACTTATCCCATTGCAGTAGATATCTAATCATGTTCTAACATCCTGAGAATGGATCCATAAAGTGGAGGAAATAGACATTCAGGTGAGTCTTATAAGGAAAGATAGAGAACTTTAGATTGAAATACTGGATACAATATACTGCCACTTGAGCCTCTAGTGGCAGCAAGGGGTTCGGGTCGTGGGAGTTCTTAGGAAGACTCTCTATAAGTTATATCACAAGGTGACCTATTGATCTGAATGGGTCATGTTGTGCATGTTTTTTTCATAATTGCATCACGTGCACACAGATATGCTGGGTGGAGTAGAGGTAACATCACTGCTCTGCGTGGAGAGAGCCTGTGGAGAGATGGGTTTGATCCCGGCAAGAGCTCCTCTCCAGTAAGTGTCCTTGGGCAAGACACCTAACGGTACATACTCGCCACCCAGGACATACTTGAAAACAAGAGAAATCTCAATGTATCCTTCCTGGTAAAATCCTTTCTCAAAAAAAGAATATATAAACCTATTTTCTATTAACATGTACAGCTTGGAAAAAAGACGAGACAGAGGAGATATGATAGAAACATTTAAATACGTAAAGGGAATCCACAAGGTTGAGGAAGGGAGTATATTTAAAAGGAAACAAAGTAGCAAAACAAGAGGACATAGTCTTAGATTAGAGGGGCAAAGGTTTAAAAGTAACATCAGGAAGCATTATTTTACTGAGAGGGTGGTGGATACATGGAACAGCCTTCCAGTAGAAGTGGTAGAGGCCAAAACAGTAATTGAATTTAAGCAAGCATGGGATAGGCATAAGGCTATCCTAAACAAAAGATAAATCCAGGTAAAGTATTCATGTAATTGGGCAGACTAGATGGGCCGAAAGGTTCTTATCTGCCAACATTTTTCTATGTTTCTATGTTTCTATATACGTTGTTTGTGCATGCTGCATGTGAGTGTATAATTAGTGTTTGGTCGGCGGGAGGGTCAGAGGGGGTCCTAAACTCAGCCTTTTCTCAAGTGCCCAGTGAGGTCCAGGTACACTCCTAGCCCTTTATTAACTATATGATTTGCCCTCATTTCTTTGTCAAAAAATTGTTGGTTCAAGTTGGTGTTTTATGACCTAGCCCTAGAGATCCTGTACCCTGTCTAGCCCCCAGCAACTCCTGCCTTGTTTCTGGAGAATACCTGCCTTGCCACCCAGTGAACTCTTACTTAGTCACACAAAAGACATGTGTTTTGTACTGCTAGTTTACCTACTCTTAATTCATCTGACAATCCTATATTATATCTGGTTTAATTTTGTTTTGATCTCTCAATATTAGGTTTCAGCATTAACCCCTAACCCTGCAGAACTCCAGCAGCATCCCTGAAAGAAACCTAAACTGATGCATTATTGCAACTTTAACTCACTATAAATACAGACGGTTTACACCATCAAATATTCCATCAGCGAATACATGATATCTCATTGAAAGGATGAAAGATCACCCATCAACAGGAACCTATCTCTGTAAGACTTATGGAAATAGATCTTTGAGACTTGTGCCAAGAATCGCATGACATCTGCCAAGGGGTAATATGGTATTTCATTCATACCCATTACCATCAAAGTGTGTATGCGCATAAGGTGGATTTTTTTATGAATCAACTGCACAACAGCTGTATATTCTACATTTCTTTTCTAAACACTTGCTATTTCTTTTATTCTGGATGAAAGCCAAAGTGCTAAAAGCATTGGGATAAAATTAAATCTTATTTCTCGCTCGTTTAAAGAATAGTACTTGGCCATTTTACCATTGACATGCTTCTTTGAAGTCGATTTCTAATGTTTTGGAACTTATGCTGTGGACTAGAATTTCCATAGTTTATATCAATGGTAAAAAATTTAAATTTCACCTAATGCTAACGACGTTTTTGTCGTTCGATACATATTGCAAGGTATTGATATTTCATTAACGGGACACTATGCACTATGATCACTCAATTTTATTTGAGTAGTCACTCTGCCCTGAGTGCCTTTCCCCCTCTTCCATTTCTAGGGGTTTCATAGTGCTGATTCAGGCCTCGGAGTGCAGGCTTAGTCGCGCCCAGGACCTGAGTGCTGATTTCAGGGTCCTGGCGATTAGGACCTGGCTAGCAACAATGGCTCATACAGCACTAGGCATTGAGAGCAATTGGATTGACAGCCTCCATGTGGTCATGTGACATGCTGCAGCTTTCAGGAATGTCCGGACCAGAGCAGAGGAAGCCTTGTGCTGGAATTGAGGTGAGTTTAAAATTAAACTAAAAGGTTCAGATGGTAGCAGAGTCAGGATGGGTAACATCTAACCCTTCTGGTCCCCCCTCTAGTTAACCCTAGAGTATCCATTTAACTAAAATGTGATGTAGAATTTAGAAATGCCACAGCAAATCCATATATGTCTTTCTGGACTCAAAGTTATCTAAAATCAATAGAGTATTTGAAGATGCAATCATTTCACGATTACCTATTTTGATTTGCTTGGTCCACCTTGTAAATGCACGGCCATCCATGAGAATAGCATTTGTAGCGCTGTGGTTAATTCTTATTGTGGCAGTACCTGTTTTTGGCCACCGGAGGGAGACAAGCGCAATGTGAGACACTGAATGTTACATTGGGACTACATTTCCCGGCATGCTTTGGGAACGGACACAGGAAGTGGGTGGGGCAGAGAGACTTACATCCTGAGCCTCGGGGAGAGAGCTGGCAGAGCGCGCCAGGGAGTGAGAGAGACAAGACACAGTGCTGTAGAACGTAACAGCATCCAGGCTGGAGCGCAGGTGCGGCCCAACGGAGTTGCAGATCGGGTTACTCAGCCTTACCAAAGGGAGACCCAGTGATCCACAAGATTACCCAAGCTGCTACTGAGGAAGCCAGAGGACCCCCGAGTAAGGAGTACCACAGGTCGATCGGACTGGGAGAGCAGGCGGTAAGCTGGACAAGTCGCGGCAGGAGCAGAAAGCCAGACAGCGGATCCAGAAGCCGAGAGAGCCCAGTCAATATCGAGTGGAGAGACGTCCTGGGTCCAGCGGAGCTTCAAGTATCTAGCGGATGGGTGAGAGGCCTTCTAGGCCGTTGTACAACCAAGAAAGCACGCTGCTGTTTGTTTCCAAAACCCACAGGGCCCCAACTTGACTAGTCGAAGATACCTCTTAAGCAATTCACTGGCCAGTTGAATATTGTACCCGGGTACCATAACACACACACACACTTACATTCCGGGACACAACCTGTGCGGGACTCACTCCCCAACGAAGAAAGGGGTTAAAGATAATTTTCCATTTATTTTCCGCTGCGCGTTTCTCGAATTACGAAACCTTGTATTTCTTTTCCGCTGCGCGTTTTCTCGAAATACGAAGCATCGTATTTCTTTTCCGCTGCGCGTTTCCCGCATTACGAAATACTGTAAATATATCTACGAACACCGTGTTATTCATTATATGCCATTTATTCTAGTAAACTATATAATTTATAAAATCCACAACGGTGCTGGAATATATTTATTCCCTAGTGCGGGGAGACTGACCCGAGGTTCAATTTCAGCGGCTCCTCCGGGAGTGAGCGCTACACATTTTTTTGAGAAAAGATTTTACCAGGAAGGATACATTGAGATTTCTCTCGTTTTCAAGTATGTCCTGGGTGGCGACTATGTACCGTTAGGTGTCTTGCCCAAGGACACTTACTGGACAGGTGCTCTTGCTGGGATCAAGCCCATGTCTCCACAGGCTCTCTCCATGCAGAGCAGTAATGTTACCTCTACTCCACCCAGCCGGCACCGTATTGTCGTATATTCCCATGAAAAATAACTACCTAACTGAAAGGTAAAAACTCTGTATGTTGATTTTTATTCTATGTTGCTAGCCAGTCCCCAGGACGAAGGGTGAATAGTGTAAAAATACCAGCTTTTAATTTACACACCCCATAACCCTGCTCATTTCTACATTTAGAAAATAAACAAGCAATATTTAGGTTTTCTAGGAAATGTGTTATTGTTTGTATATCCATGTTTTACATCTTCATTCACATATTTCTAACTCAATTACTTAGCATCTTATCCCTCACATTACCAAATTTTTAATTATTTATCAAATTAGTTTTGTAATCAATATATTCTTTTTAGCACATACATTTATTACTGTTCACTTATATGTGTATGACAATAACTAGAATATGAGTAGAAAAATAAAAGCGCCATGTTAATACTTCATCATGACTCATTATTGGTGCACGAAGCTTGAAATCAGAGCCAGCATGTAAAGATAAGCTCTATGGTTCCCTTTAGATGTTAAGGATCTGAAAAAGTTTAAACTTAAACCTCAAGACGCCAAGTGCACTGACAATTGGCTTTTAATCTGACGCCTGCTGTCTGCTCAATAAACACATGCAGCCGTGTTATAATCTCTGAGCACAAAGAGGAATGTGATAGCATTGCGGTTCAGAATATCATTTAGCCACAGCAAGTGATTTTCTAACATCAAGACAATTTCTGCTTATTGTCACTTGGTCAAAAATTTGTTACTGTCAGCAATTAAACAGTAATTTACACAACATGATCCGCAAGTGGGGTCCTTGATCTTGCACCGCAAACTGCAGAAGTTGTACTGATGGATAATCAAAGGAATTGCTTGCTGTGATCTGAAGAGTTTAATTCATACACTATAAAAACAATGCTACTCTGTACATCAGTTTTGATTAAATGCATAAAATGTACCATTGATTGCTAAAAGTACCATTTGGTAAGTTTATTTAAAAATTGTACTCATTTGTTTGTCTAATGTTATTGACCTATTGAAAGGGTTAAATCTTATCTATGTGTTGAGAAGTACAGAGAACTGGGCAGAAGTTTGGGGGGAGGCTTGGCTGGAGGTGCCTATCTCTATTCCAAGCTTGAAAACAACTCAAGGACATGACTGTTAGCATTGCCAATTAAGTTTCTTTTTTTGGATTTTACATCACTTCTGGGAATCGTACGAATATATAATTATAAGTGTCATGTATGTCATTTCCACTGTATTATGATCTCTGCCTCCTGTGAGCTGTTTGTCTATGATTTGCTAAAAAGTGCCATGGTGTGACATGTGATTTGCTCGGTATAAATTCTTTGTTTCCGATTGTAACCCTTCAATAGAATTTTAACCTGCACCTCGTGTTGTGAGTTATTTGAGTTCTATAATGAAACTGGTTGAGACCATGATTGGAGTCAAGGCTAGATAAGTCCATATATATATTTGGCAGTTGAAGAGTGATCACTCGATAAGGTAAAGCAGCAAGCACTCATTCTTTCACCTATTAGAATGAGACAAAAAAGAAAACAACTGGGATAAATCATACTAAATACAAACGTCAATTTTTTTTTAAAAAAGGATGGAAGATATGAGTGAGAAAGAGAAAAGAGAAGGAAACACCATGCATGCATGCTCACATACTATTTGCACGAATTTCACGCCCAATACAACTCTGTGGAGAGTTTATCCATCAAGGAATTATAATTAATACAATTATTAATTTCATCAATAGAGGGTTAGCAATGTAGCCATGAGTATTGTACAGATGCAATTAGGTTTTTTGGCTCACTGATTTGGAACTTCGGATGCTTCCAAGGTTCTGAATTGCCAATATTCAGTCATATTTCATTTTAGAAGGAACCTAATTGCACAAGTCTACCATCTACTAGTCTTTGTTAATTAATCAAATTGCTGCTCAGAGTAATGCTATTCACACTACCATCATTTCCGGAGTGCCTGCTTGATACCTGAAAATTTATTTCTAAATTATTTTGGAAATTTACAGTTCAGAGCAAGGGGAATATATATATATATAGATATAAATATAAAGCCGCGGCAACCTGCTATGGCCATATAAAAACTCACCAAATGCCTGGGTGCAAAGCCCAATGGAAGATATGCAAACCAAAGATGAGAAGGATGCACACCAGGACTTAAAAAAATGATAAAAAATTTATGTTTAATTCAATAATGCATTAAAAAGATGCCCAAAAGCATCAAAACCGATGTTTCGGCCCTCACAGGGGCCTTTATTAAGGTAGTGGGCACAAGGTAAATACCAGGTATAAATAGAGAGCGTGTGAAACATTAACGAATCACTTACCCAGCTTGTAGCGTGCCGCCTGGCAAGACACTCAATCCCCAAAGGGCGTGGAGTCCCGCTGTCGGCAGGTACGCATGGTGGTGACGTCAATACACAGCGACTGCAGCGTCTCTGCCGGAGGGTAACCGGGGAGACGCGTCTGCGCCGAAATCTAAAAACAATATCATGGAGGAGGGCGATTTGTGTGTGAATGTGAACACTGCGGAGCATACGAAACAACTCAGCCCGCCCACTGCAGTCACGTCATCCAACCTTGCTGTGTAACTCACGAACATCCAACCCTGCACTCTGTATAACACACAACCCCCTCCCACGGCTGTGTATAGCGCACAAGCCTACTGACTGTCACCCACACACCCTGAATATATAGAGGAATCTTGAAATAGACAGTGTGTATTTAGAGATTCCTCTATATATTCAGGGTGTACGGGTGACAGTCAGTAGGCTTGTGCGCTATACACAGCCGTGGGAGGGGGGTCGTGTGTTATACAGAGTGCAGGGTTGGATGTTTGTCAGTTACACAGCAGGGTTGGATGATGTGACTGCAGTGGGCGGGCCCTGGATTGGTGTATGAGGAAGTAATTCCTTCCTATCTGCATCTCATATACGTATTGCAAAGACAGGACGTTTAACCGACCTTGGAGATTAGTAGTCAAGACAACTACTGTGATAAGGGCTGGATATATACCAACACAGCAATTTATAAACAGTAGAGGACCACCTCTATAAGGAGGATACGTGATATAAGAATAATCTCTTACTTTGATGAGAAGTCCACAGGCTCGATAACAAGATCCTTTGAGGATAAGGAGAGTGGTTGCTTCAGCCCTTGAGAGGTTTCGTGAGGACGATAAGGTGGGTATACAGGGATTGTCAGATGTAAGCGGAGGTTCAAGGAGGCAGGCGGCGTTCAGGGATCGTCAGAGGCAGGCAAAGGGTCAAAGAGGCAGGCGGCGTTTCAAGGATCGTCAGATACAAGCGAAGGGTCAAAGAGGCAGGCGGCGTTCAGGGATCGTCATATATTCAGCAAGGTTTCAGCAACGGGAGGTCAGTAGGTAAGGTAGCTCTAAGCGTTCTGTGAACAATAAACGAGCGATTACTCACCATCCGCTGACTTCTTTTATGGGATGTTGATTGGAGGCAGGTGCCAGCGTCTTCCACCATGATCCGTTCTTACTTCCGGGTCTGCATCATTGGTGTGCGGCGCCATTCCCTGGAACGCAAGCCAGAAGCGCCTGTCTTGTCCGCGCATGCGCGGCTCTTCGTGGACGCAACCAGGGAACCCAGCGGATCAGTGAGGAGATGCTGGTCATCGGCTGTGTACAACGATGTGGTATGTGCTGGAACCAGGGTCCGAGCACGTGAGGGTGCGGGCACATGACACTGCTGCTGATCAGAGGTTACACTGCCATTGCGGATGCTGTATGCAGCTGATCCGCCTCACTTTTGGTGACGTATAGGTGCACCAGAAGTGATGCGGTTCGCCATTATGGCAAGTTTGCTCGATTGGCAGAACACCGGAACAAGAAGAGGCCTATATGACCACCGTTCTCGCAGTGGGATGAGAGGTGAGTATCAGATTTATTCAGGGGGTTTTAGGGGCTGCTACATGATTCTGCAAATACAGAATCATGTAGCGCCAGTTTTAGAAAGTGCTAACTCTTGGCTCTCCGCATCCTGCATTAATTAGCATTAGTACTTTGTAATTCCTAACTCATCTAAAGGCTATTGGAAGTTTGCGTCCCCCATGTTAGGTATAGGATGCGCAAAGTACAGTAAGCTCGTGGAAACTAGCGCAAAAAATATGCATTAACAGATTACTAACGTGGGTAGCGCCAGGAATGTTATGTGGTTGGTAAGTGTTAAACACACTTACCCTGGCTCTAAGGCTTACGTATCGAGGTGCTAACATTATCGCCAAATAGGGAATAGAGCCCTTTGTATTTCAGTATGTTTGTCCTGGTTTTAGCTTAAAGATTGCATTCCAGCCTGCCTTTTTTTCAATTATTACATTTAGTTAGGTTTTATGTATTTTCTTTTTTTTAAATTAATCTAAATCTGTAGATGCAGGACAACAGTAAAATGAGACGTTCATAGAAATATGATATGTAGTCACAGTACGGGAAATTATATCAAAAGCAAGAAAAAACAAACATAGCAAACAAATGGCTAGTCATGAGCCCCCTCCACCAAGAACCGAGACAACTCGGATATGGGAACCTTCCTGGAGAATGGGGAGTGAGGAGGCACGTTTGCAGCAAGAACCAAGGGGTATTTACAAGAGCAGGCCAAATTTTGTCTCTGGTGGACTCCGGCAGTTGTTGCATTAGAGACCCCCATACCTTGAAAAAGTGCTTCACCTTGAGGGTGCTGTATGACAAGGCTTTCGTCCAATCATATTGAAAAAGGGCATATTAGCTTGTATATACCATCTGGATCGATGGTGGTGAAGGTAACAGCCACTACCCAAGAATTGCCTTTTTAGCAGAGGCAGAAAGGATCTCCAGTAAAATTTTCCATGCTCTAGGGAGGGAGCGGAGATCGTCATCTGGTAGAATATTAAGCAGAGCCCATTCTGAAGTATCTGGCATGTGGAGTTTTAAAATTTGGGAGCCAAATCACACCACATCCAAAAACATAGAAATAAATGGGCATGACCACAAACAGTGAAAAAGATCAGCATGTAAATGAAGACATTTCAGGCCGTGAACCGAAAAGTCCGAAGAAAGTAAAGCTAACCTAGCTGGCGAGTAAAACATGCCATGTAATAATTTAAAAAACATCTCTTCATATTGCGCCGAGGGTATTTGTCTGCGCATTCTGTTTGTGGCCACAATCAATTTAAAAGGAGTGAGGTGAGTACATGAGTATATGAAGGTAGCTAACTGCATGTAATATAAAGGGTGAAAGCGAAGAAGGGTTAACAGGGAACAAATATCCCTATAGGGATATAATTGTTGGGTAGACTGTCACACACAGGCATAATTTTCTGTGAGCTGTGTGTCAGATTTTAAACGCAGAATTTGAGGTTTTTTTTCTCCTGTCTTTGCAAAGGAGTTTGCAAGGCAAGGCCTCTGTATTTACAATTCCTTATCTGATCTGCTCTCTTGGGCTGAATGGAAACTTGATCCAGGAACCCATGCGAACCAAATTGTTGGGAAAGAGGGTGAGGGGCAAGCTCTTTGTACAGGATACTCACCAAAATCTCAGGGTATTTCTCCAAGGACTGGGTACAAGGACCATCTCTGAAAGTACAGTCCTGGGACGTTTTGAAATCTGGAAATACCCATGGAAGTTGCCTACTGCAAGTTAAGTTTTCTATGTCAGTCCCATTTTATTTCAAGAACTGTATTGCACCTTTTCCTATATTTTGTATGTCTTCTTTTTGTGATATCGGAACTGTGTAAAGTTTGTATTTTTATCTTTTTTCCATTACAACTTTGAAACCCAGTACTGTCTTTGAACTAGATGCTTCACACTTCTAATTGCTTGGTGTATCGTTACTGTAGTATATAACATTAGGTAGATAGATTAGCTGTATATGGTTGGGCTCCAAGGCTTGGAGCTGTAACCCCTTGTATGCTTTCCTTCTGCACGTCACGATTGGGTTAGGTAGGACTTGATCGTGACATAGACGAGTTTATGAAATGGCGGATTGGTGCAAAACCCTTGGTCGCCAATGTTCTGAGAGTCAGAAATGACATCAGAGGAAGGGGCGGCTCTAGTGGCAGTACCAGGAAGAGTACAGAGAGAGTAGATGCAAACAGTGTGTCTCCTATTGTGTTAACTGCTGCAAAAACGCATTGGTGAACCCAGTCTGCTGCTGTGTTATTTGTATCTCATGACAGCCGAAGTCACGAATACAGGGACTGGTATGCCCTCCTGAAACAAAAGGTTGCTTAGGATAGGTTGAAATAGCAAATACCGCCAGGAGAGACCTGATTGCTTATGTGCTCTGTGCCATGTCAGGCAGTTTTATGTATATTCTTCTGTTTCAACTGTATCTCATGTTCACTCTGTGGGGTTACTTGGCCAGAGGGTTACTACAAACTTCTGAGGCATGTACATCTGAATTCAGGGTGGTTCATAATATCACTTCTGGTTTTCGTCCCTTGCGACCATAACATTTCATTGTTTCACATCACCATTGGTAACATGCTTTATTTCTGTACCAATATTTTACAATATTATTATTTTATTTTTTTGAGAAAGGATTTTACCTTTTAGATTAGAGATTTATGTGCTAAATTTGTTTTTTAAACGCAAAACTGTGTATACAGTTTTATATAGTGAAACATTAAGGATATGGATGCAAGAAATAAAAAGCATGTACAGTACATCATTGAAGAGTTTTATAACATTGTAACACTTGGTTTAAAAAATGTCGCCAAAGAATTTATCGCAAAAACCATGAGTAATGTGAAGTAAAATGTCAAGTTATTTGTGGGGGCCGATGCTGGCGAATTATACACAACCATGTGATAGTTTGTGAACACAATGTTAGTCAGCTGTACAAAACAATCTGGAATATTTCATTTTATAGCTGTCATATCTTGCACAGGAAATGTCTGCTCCTAGAAATATCCATGGTATGTTTTTATGGTTTACAGTTAGTCTTCGAGCAATTTGCAAAGACGTGAACAATATAAAGATATACAGTGCATTCAGAAAGTATTCTTATCTTTAAAATAGTTTAAATAATTTTTTCAGTCTAAACTCAATACCCCATAATGACAAAGCAAGCTAAGCGCTGCCACGAGCATCCCCTCCATGAAGTCCATAGGACTCCTTTGAGGCTTTGATTGCCGATCACATGACCTGCAGGATCTCGCCTCTCGCGAGATCCTGCAGGTCGGAGGAGTGATTCGCGGAGGGATACAGGGGACTTTTTTTTTCCCCCTGTCTCACTCTGCTCCCGGCGGCCAGAAGTAGCGGATTGAACCGCCGTTCTCGCCGCGGGATGAGAGATGAGTATGGGATTTTATGGGGGGATTTGAAGCTGATGATAACGGATTCCAAAGAAATGGAATCAGTTAGCACCAGCTCCAAGCTGTGGGTAACTTTTCAGCTAACCGCAGCGGGACATAATTATTGTTGGGACTTTGTAATCCTAACGCTATCTAACTCTTTCGCTTCCCATGTTAAGCATGGTGTCAGGAATCAGTCTCAGACAAAGCCTGTGCCCGCACCTAATCCCTGGCAAACCCTTATATACCTGCATTTGCTTGTTATTCACCTGCTTATGTTTGTATACACGTTACAGGATCCTCTATCTGGCTGTTCAGCTCCTGTTGTGGTGTCTTCAGTAGGGATGAGCTGTTCGGGTTCGGACGGTTCGGGGTTCGACCCGAACTTAGCCTGTTCGAGCGGATCGCGAACACCGTACATTTCCGGGTGTTCGCCGCATGTTCGACCACAATGGACCACAATGCATTTTCCCACTGGCCTGAAGCTCGTAATTGGCTACAGCCTTGCACCTGACCACAGGTCTGGTGCAAGACTGGTTCAACACCTTGCCAATCACCGCTCAGAGTCCTGATTGGGCAAATTTTGCCCAATCATGGGCTCACAGAGCTAAGTCCCGCAGCACACTATATAACGTTTCCACGCAGCGCTTCTGCACCCATTTCAGAGGAGATTTCAGAGGAGATAGTTGTGTCTTGTTACTGCCGGTCTGCCACGCTACTGGGGGGGTCTGGGGGTGTCTCAATTCTACCAAATATCACGGAATTTAGGTGATGTGTGTCTTGTCACTGTGCCAGCAATTTTTTTGGGGGTTTACAACTTTAAAACATTTGTGAATTAAGGTGATCTTCTGGGTCTTCTCACTGTGCCAGCAAGTCTTTTAGGGTCTCATTTCTACCAAATATCAGGGAATTTATGTGATATGTTATTTTGAGCTCACTAATTTCTTTAAAACATTTGTGAATTAAGGTGATCTGTGTCTTGTCACACAAACAGTACCACGCATTATTTTGGGGCTCACTAATTTCTTTAAAACATTTGTGAATTAAGGTGATCTGTGTCTCGTCACACAGCCAGCAAGTTTTTTTAGGGCTCACTAATTTCTTTAAAACATTTGTGAATTAAGGTGATCTGTGTCTCGTCACACAAACAGTACACGCATTATTTTGGGGCTCACTAATATCTTTAAAACATTTGTGAATTAAGGTGATCTGTTCTTGTCAACAAACAGTACCACGCATTTTTGGGGCTCACTAATTTCTTTAAAACATTTGTGAATTAAGGTGATCTGTGTCTCGTCACACATCCAGTACCACGCATTATTTTGGGGCTCACTTTTCTTAAAACATTTGTGAATTAAGGTGATCTGTGTCTCGTCACACAGCCAGCAAGTTTTTTTAGGGCTCACTAATTTCTTTAAAACATTTGTGAATTAAGGTGATCTGTGTCTCGTCACACAAACAGTACCACGCATTATTTTGGGGCTCACTAATATCTTTAAAACATTTGTGAATTAAGGTGATCTGTGTCTTGTCACACAAACAGTACCACGCATTATTTTGGGGCTCACTAATTTCTTTAAAACATTTGTGAATTAAGGTGATCTGTGTCTCGTCACACATCCAGTACCACGCTGTATTTTGGGGCTCACTTTATTTTCTACAAAACATTTGTGAATTGAGGTGATCGGTCTCTTGTCACTGGCTGCCAGCTATCAGTGTGTCTCACTGAGTTATACCAGAGTTCTTTAAATCTTTATACCAGAGTTGAATGAGAGTTCTGTATATATTAATCTATATATCACTCACCATGTCTGAAAGAACAAAAAGGACAGGCAGATGCTCCCAGACACAGATAAGAGGGCAAGCAGCCCCTGTGTCGGGAGGCTGTGCCTCTGGTCGTGGTGGACGTGGTGCATCCTCTGCAGGGGCACGCTTGTCCTTTATAACTGGTGCTGGCCGTCTTCTTAACCTGCAGCAACATAGAGAGGATTTGGTGGATTGGCTAGCCAGGCCATCCTCATCCTCCGAGTCCTCTGCCAGCCAGGCTTCTAGTGCTTTACAGTCCACCTCAGCTGCTAAAGTATCTAATGCAGCCTCCATGTCCACAGCTACTCCTGCCGTAGCCTCGCTATCACACACGGAGGAGTCAGCTGAATTGTTTGACTACAATGAGAGTGACATGCTGCTTGAGGATGCGCAGCAAGTACAGTGCTCTGATTCAATCTCTGAGGTTGAGCAAGGGAGTATAATCAACCTAGAGGAAGGGGGCGCCAGTGATGACACACAAATAACTGGCACTCATGTTGCCCCAGCAGCTGCAGCATACTGCTAAGTTGGCTCCAGTGACGAGGAGATAGGGGGCGAAGATGACATTGATGATGAGGTCACTGACTCCACCTGGGTGCCAGATCGAACTGAGGAATCAAGTGAGGAGGAGGGGGAGGAGGAGGAGGCACAGCAAACACGAGGCACAACATCCTCTGTGACCAACCGTAGCACTAGCCAGTCCAAGGCATCAGATGTCAGAGCTGCTCCGGTGCAGAGCGCTGTTGTCTCAAAGAACACATGCAGGAACTCTGCTGTCTGGGAGTTCTTTAAGAAATGTGCAGCAGACCCCATCGTTGCTATTTGTAATCTATGTCAGAGGAGGCTGAAGCGTAGGATAAACACCGGACACTTGGGTACCACGTGCTTGAGGCGACATATGAACAAGTGCCACACATCCCGTTGGCGCAAAACTTTGCGTAGGTCCTCCTCCTCCTCATCTGTCTCTACCCACACTGTATGTCCTGCCATGTCATTGCCTACAACCTCCACCGACAGGGATGATGTAACAGTAATGTACCAGCAGGTCCTTCCTCACAATGTGACATCATCCCAGTAGCTGAAGATTTACGCAGTCAGATTACGTTGCCGCAGCTGCTGCAGCGAAAGAAAAAATATAGTCCCAACCATCCCCAAGCACAGCGTCTAAATGCCAGCTTAGCAAAATTACTCGCATTGCAGCTGCTGCCTTTCCAGCTGGTGGACTCTGTTCCCTTCCGTGAATTTGCTGAATGTGCTGTACCACAGTGGCAGGTTTCAAAACGCCATTACTTTTCACGCAAGGCCATTCCAGCACTATACCAGCACGTGGAAGACAATGTTATCCAGTCATTGGGAAAGGCAGTCAGCAGCAAGGTGCATGTGACTTTAGACACGTGGTCCAGCAAGCATGGACAGGGTCATTACATTTCCTTCACGGCACACTGGGTAACTCTGATTGCAGCTTGGAGGGATCCAAGACGGGGCTCTGTGCTGGAGCTTGTTCATCCACCACGCCTCCAGAAAGCTGCTTGTATGAGGTCTGTCTGCTCCACCACCACCACCTCTTCCTCCTCTTCCTCCTCCTTCTCTGTCTCTGGCGAAGTGGCAGTTAAACCGACGCCTGACAGGGTCTACGCAATGGCTCAAGCAAAAAGATGCCATACTGTGCTTGAGCTAGTTTGTTTAGGGGACAGGAGCCACACCGGGTCAGAAATTTTGTCAGCTCTGCAGGGGCAGGTGCAGAGATGGTTAACACCATGCCAGCTTGAGCTGGGAATGATCGTCTGCGATAATGGCAGCAACCTTCTCTCCGCCCTACGCAAGGGTAAATTGATGCATGTACCATGCCTAGCACACGTCCTAAATCTGGTGGTACAGCGTTTCCTAACCAAGTACCCAGGGCTGCCAGAGCTTCTCATCCAGGCCAGAAACGTCTGCAGCCACTTCAGACGGTCATTCCCAGCAACGTTCACCTGGCAGAAATTCAAAGAGAATTCCACCTTCCCACAAACCGTCTGATCTGTGACATGCCCACCAGGTGGAACTCGACATTAGCAATGCTGCAGCGTCTGCACAAGCAGCAGAGGGCCATCAACGAGTACCTGTGTGAGTATGGCTCAAGGACAGGTTCAGGTCATTTTGTTTTTTCCCCCCCCGGAGTGGCTGATGATCAAGGATGCATGCACTGTACTGTCACCATTTGAGGAGGCTATGAGGATGGTGAGCAGGGACAGTGCATGCATCAGTGACACAATTCCTTTAGTGTTCCTGCTGGAGCACACTCTGCAGGGAATTATAGATGTGGCTCTAGAGGCAGAGCAGCGGGAGGAAGAGGAGGCCTTCCCTAGCTCTCAAGGCCCCAGTCTTTCCGCAGACAGCATTCCAGCGGGTCCTACTCAGATCAGACAGGAGGAGGATGAGGAGGACTATTTAAGTAGTGGGGGCATTGAAGGTGGGGATTCCTCAAGGGAGGGTTTTGTGTGCCCAGAAACAGAAGGGCTTGTGCGTGGCTGGGAGGAGGAAGTGCACAATACGGTCATCCTCATTGACCAGGAAGACTCGGCAGCAAATGCCACCTCCAACCTACGCTGCATGGGCTCCCTAATGATGCAAAGCCTGCTAAAGGACCCCAGGATTCGTGCTATCAAGGAGAGGGATCATTACTGGTTGGCAACCCTTCTTGATCCACGATACAAGGGGAAAGTTGCAGAGCTCATCCTGCCTGCACAGAGGGAGCACAGGATGAAAAAACTTGAGGACACTCTAAAGCGACACTTGTGTAACACCTTTCCAGGCAGTGGTAGATTACCAAGTGCTGACACACATGCTTCTGAGGCTGCGGGTGATCAGAGGAATAGCGGTGAAGGCCAGGGCCGCTTGACTGATGCTTTTTTAATTTTTTTTAGTCCACGACGCCCAAGGACGTCAAATGTAGGCACCCATTGCCAGCGTCTTCACCGTATGGTGCAGGACTACCTAGGGGCAAGGGCAGACCTGGATACCTTTCCAGCAGATGATCCACTGGCTTACTGGGTGTTGAGATTGGATCACTGGTCAGAATTTAGACAATATGCTATGCAGCTACTAGGTTGCCCTTTATCTAGCGTGCTTTCCGAAAGGACGTTCAGTGCCACTGGAGGTTTTGTCACAGACAAAAGAGTGCGTCTGTCCACCGACTCTGTAAACCAGCTCACATTTATAAAAATGAATCAGTCCTGGATCAGCAGCTATCAATCCCCTGATGCTGAAGTAATGGAATAGATAGGGGATGTCCTCTTCTGCATTCACAAAACCTCCAGCACTGAACTCTTCCACAATACCACAAAAGGATTACGGTGTGAAGGCACTTGCTGCCATGAAAGGTACAATATTTGGCTGCATTGACGCCTGTGCCAGATTTATATCATTTTATTTTTTTGAACCGCAGGGTCCAACCCTGCACACTTCCACAATACCACAGAGGGGTTACTGTATGATGATACCTGCTGGCCTGGCATTAAAGGCACAATATCTGGGCGCACTGACGCCCATTAACAGATAAAAAACAAACCTTTTCAATATAGGACCACATGGTCCGCCCCTGCACTCTTCCACAATACCACAGAGGGGTTAGGCTAGGGTCAGATGAGCGCATTTTCTACGGACTGTGCGTCCGTGCAGTACGGACGTACTTACTGACTGACGACAAGGTAGTGGCCACATAGTCGGTTTTTTTCACTGACGTATTTTTTGTCTGATGTAGCAGGGAAAATAAATTTTAATGAAAGAACATTCTGTCCGTCAAAAATGCTGGACGTATAAATGCAGTCTGTCTGACCTTGTTGCATCACTCACACACAAAGCTATGCGGACGTTGTGGACGTGGCGCACTCTGCACGTCCGTTCTAGCAGTATTACATTCTTGCCTAACCTGCGTCCGTTTGCAGCGTCCGTCAGCCCCTGCACTTCTGTGCGGACGTACTTCGTGTGTGGGGCTCCATTTAACAGAATTGTATGCTATCACGGACGTACTTATGTGCGGGCAACACGGACGTTAACACTGCGTTCGTCTGACCCCAGCCTTACTGTATGATGATACTTGCTGGCCTGGCAGTCTTGCACCAAAGGCACAATATCTGGGTGCACTGACGCCCATTACCAGATCAAAAACTTTTCAATATAGGACCACATGGTCCACCCCTGCATTCTTCCACAATACCACAGAGGGGTTACTGTATGATGATACTTGATGGCCTGGCATTAAAGGCACAATATCTGGGTGCACTGATGCCCATTACAAGATCAAAAACTTTTCAATATAGGACCACATGGCCCACCCCTGCACTCTTCCATAATACTACAGAGGGGTTACTGTATGATGATACTTGATGGCCTGGCATTAAAGGCATAATATCTGGGTGCACTGACGCCCATTACCAGATCAAAAACTTTTCAGTATAGGACCACATGGTCCACCCCTGCACTCTTCCACAATAACACAGAGGGGTTACTGTATGATGATACTTGCTGGCCTGGCATTAAAGGCTCAATATCTGGGTGCACTGACGCCCATTAACAGATAAAAAAAGCACTTTTCAATATAGGACCACATGGTCCACCCCTGCACTCTTCAACAATACCACAGAGGGGTTAGGCTAGGGTCAGATGAGCGCTTTTTCTACGGACTGTGCGTCCGTGCAGTACGGACGTACTTACTGACTGACGACAAGGTAGTGGCCACACAGTCGGTTTTTTTCACTGACGTATTTTTTGACTGATGTAGCATGGAAAATAAATTACAATGAAAGAACATTCTGTCTGTCAAAAATGCTGGACGTATAAATGCAGTCCGTCTGACCTTGTTGCATCACTCACACACAAAGCTATGCGGACGTTGTGGACGTGGCGCACTCTGCACGTCCGTTCTAGCAGTATTACGTTCTTGCCTAACCTGCGTCCATTTGCAGCGTCCGTCAGCCCCCGCACTTCTGTGCGGACGTACTTCGTGTGTGGGGCTCCATTTAACACAATTGTATGCTATCACGGACGTACAGTCATGGCTGAAATTGTTGGCACAGCAGACATTTTTCCAGAAAATCAAGTATTTCTCACAGAAAAGTATTGCAGTAACACATGTTTTGCTATACACATGTTTATTCCCTTTGTGTGTATTGGAACAAAACAAAAAAGGGAGGAAAAAAGCAAATTGGACATAATGTCACAGAAAACTCCAAAAATGGGCTGGACAAAATACTTGGCACCTTTTCAAAATTGTGGATAAATAAGATTGTTTCAATCATGTGATGCTCCTGTAAACTCAGCTGGGGCAAGTAACAGGTGTGGGCAATATAAAAATCACACCTGAAAGCCGATAAAAAGGAGAGAAGTTCACTTAGTCTTTGCATTGTGTGTCTGTGTGTGCCACACTAAGCATGGACAATAGAAAGAGGAGAAGAGAAGTGTCTGAGGACTTGAGAACCAAAATTGTGGAAAAATATCAACAATCTCAAGGTCAATCTCAAGGTCAAACTCAAGTCCATCTCCAGAGATCTAGATTTACCTTTGTCCACAGTGTGCAACATTATCAAAAAGTTTGCAACCCATGGCACTGTAGCTAATCTCTCTGGGCGTGGACGGAAGAGAAAAATTGATGAAAGGTTGCAACGCAGGATAGTCCGGATGGTGGATAAACTGACCCAAACAAGTTCCAAAGAAATTCAAGCTGTCGTGCAGGCTCAGGGAGCATCAGTGTCAGCGCGAACTATCCGTCGACATTTAAATGAAATGCTATGGCAGGAGACCCAGAAGTTCCCCACTGCTGACACAGAGGCATAAAAAAGCAAGACTACAGTTTGCCAAAATGTACTTGAGTAAGCCAAAATCCTTCTGGGAAAACGTATTGTGGACAGATGAGACCAAGATAGCTTTTTGGTAAAGCACATCATTCTACTGCTTACCGAAAACAGAATGAGGCCTACAAAGAAAAGAACACAGTACCTACAGTCAAATATGGTGGAGGTTCAATGATGTTTTGGGGTTGTTTTGCTGACTCTGGCACTGGGTGCCTTGAATGTGTGCAACACATCATGAAAGCTGGGTGGAGTAGAGGTAATGACACCGCTCTGCATGGAGAGAGCCTGTCATGGGTTCATGGGAGTCATGGGTTCGATCCCAGCGAGCAACCTCTCCAGTAAGTGTCCTTGGCAAGACACCTAACGGTACATACTCGCCACCCAGGACATACTTGAAAACGAGAGAAATCTCAATGTATCCTTCCTGGTAAAATCCTTTCACAAAAAAAAAATCAGAGGATTACCAAAGGATTTTGGGTCGCACTGTAGAGCCCAGTGTCAGAAAGCTGGGTTTGCGTCCGAGATCTTGGGTCTTCCATCAAGATAATGACCCCAAACATATGTCAAAAAGCAGCCAGAAATGGATGGCAACAAAGCGCTGGAGAGTTCTGAAGTGGCCAGCAATGAGTCCAGATCTAAATCCCATTGAACACCTGTGGAGAGATCTTAAAAGTGCTGTTGGGAAAAGGCGCCCTTCCAGTAAGAGAGACCTGGAGCAGTTTGCAAAGGAAGAGTGGTCCAAAATTCCAGGTGAGAGGTGTAAGAAGCTTATTGATTTCTATAGGAAGCGACTGATTTCAGTTATTTTTTCCAAAGGGTGTGCAACCAAATATTTAGTTAAGGGTGCCAAGAATTTTGTCCAGCCCATTTTTGGAGTTTTGTGTGACCTTATGTCCAATTTGTTTTTTTTCCTCCCTTTTTTTGTTTTGTTCCAATACACACAAAGGGAATAAACATGTGTATAGCTTAACATGTCTTACTGCAATACTTTTCTGTGAGAAATACTTGATTTTCTGGAAAAATGTCTGGGGTGCCAACAATTTCAGCCATGACTGTACTTATGTGCGGGCAACACGGACGTTAACACTGCGTTCGTCTGACCCCAGCCTTACTGTATGATGATACTTGCTGGCCTGGCAGTCTTGCACCAAAGGCACAATATCTGGGTGCACTGACGCCCATTACCAGATAAAAAACGTTTCAATATAGGATCGCAAGGTTCACCCCTGCACTCTTCCACAATAACACAGAGGGGTTACTGTATGATGATACTTGCTGGCCTGGCATTAAAGGCACAATATCTGGGTGCACTGACGCCCATTACCAGATAAAAAACGTTTCAATATAGGACCGCAAGGTTCAGCCCTGCACTCTTCCACAATAACACAGAGGGGTTACTGTATGATGATACTTGCTGGCCTGGCATTAAAGGCACAATATCTGGGTGCACTGACGCCCATTACCAGATCAAAAACTTTTCAATATAGGACCACATGGTCCACCCCTGCACTCTTCCACAATACTACAGAGAGGTTACTGTATGATGATACTTGCTGGCCTGGCATTAAAGGCACAATATCTGGGTGCACTGACGCCCATTACCAGATCAAAAACTTTTCAATATAGGACCACATGGTCCACCCCTGCACTCTTCCACCACACCACAGAGGGGTTACTGTATGATGATACGTGCTGCCCTGGCAGTCTTGCACCAAAGGCAGAATATCTGGGTGCACTGACGCCCATTCCCAGATTCATATCTTTTTAATATAGGACCGCATGGTCCACCCCTGCATACTTCCACAATACCACAGAGGGGTTACTGTATGATAGTACTTGCATGCCTGGCACTAAAGGCACAATATCTGGGTGCACTGCCACTGACGTTGTATCAGATTCATATCCTCAGAGGGGTTACGGTGTGACGGCACTGTTGCCGACGCTAAAAGCCCAATTTTAAAGCACCTATTGTTACTTTCATCCAAAGCCTGCATAAGTTTCACAATAATTTAGCCAAAAAAATCACTAAACTTTTTCTGTGCATCCTAAAATGTCTTTTCATACAGGCTGCCGCCCCAAGCAGTTGTTTATGGATAGATTAAAGGAAAAGCATTTACCGTCATATGAAACGTCATTTTTTTTGTTTTTAAGTGTTTCTATACATCCTAGAAATCCGCCACTTCACGGGCAGGTTATGGGGACCTCCTAGGCACGATATTTGAATGAATTTTTGGTTTTTATTTTTAACCCTTATTTCATGGAACACTCACTGTCCCTTTAAAAACGTTTTTTTTAAAACTTTTTGTCCTTGTTTCCTGTCCCCCAGGGCACTACCCGGACCCCCATACACCTTTTATGGAAAATATGTAGCATATATGCCCTCTTGGAGGGCACTCTAAAAAACCGAATTTTCAGCCCCATTGACTTGCATGGGGTTCGAGTTCGGGTTCGGTCCCTAACAAATGGAAAGTTCGTGTTCGGGCTCAAACCGAACTCGGGGAGTGTTCGGCTCATCCCTAGTCTTCAGGTGTATGCTATTATTCCTAATGAAGCCTGCTTAAAAGAGTGATCCACCCTTCCATCAGGGCTTCAACATTAATGTTCTGAAAGTGCAAACAACCAGTCCTGTTCCTGAAGCTCCCTGCTATTGAACCTGAACCCCTCCTGTGATCCAGACAAGTGGAACCCCGCTCCCAAGTGGAACCCCTCTATCAAAGGTACCCCTGCTCTCAAGAGCATCCTCGCTGGCAAGTGCACCCCTGCTCTCAAGCAACCTCGCTGGCAAGTGCACCCCCGCTCTCAAGCATCCTCGCTGGCAAGTGCACCCCCGCTTTCACGCATCCTCGCTGGCAAGTGTAACCCCGCTCTCAAGCATCCTCGCTGGCAAGTGTATCCCGCTCTCAAGTATCCTCGTTGTCAAGTTAAACTCTGCTTCCCAATAAACCCTGGAACCAGCATACAGTCTGCTGCCTGCCTGATATTGATTCAGATCCGTTTGTTTCTTGCTTTGTTTATGCTTTAATAACCTTCTTTGCCCTGTAACCTACGTGACTCCTCCAATCACTGCATCATGGGTCCAGTTCACCAACCGTTGCATTCCAATCCTGACAGAATGTTCAAGCCAAACGCTGAGCCCGTGGTGATACAATTCATAGTGGAGCTGGTCAAAAACTTTCACAGAACTATTCTCACACCTGGCTAATCTCATGAAGGAATTGCTACAAGCTATATGGGGCTCTTCTAAAGTGAATAAACCTGAAACAAAGAAATTATCTCCTGAAGAGCGTAAACGTAGAGAAGAGTTTACTTTATGCTGAAACTGCGGGGATCAGTCTCATTTATTATGTGATTGCCCATTAAGACCCTCCAAAAAAAAACAGCTCCAGTGTCCAAGCCAGCTGCAGTTCCTAAATCAACTCCAGTATCAAAGAAAGCTCCCAAGAAAGCTCCCATGTCTAAGCAGACTCCTACAACCAGTAAATCTGCTCGTACTAAGCCTAAGAAGAAGGTGTTTATTGACAATGAGTATGATAGTGATGAATACCCTGCACCAGTGGCGGAAGTACCAGGGTCGCAGCAGTCGCAGTTGCGACCGGGCCCTGGCATTCCGCCACTGGAGGGGGGCCCAGCGCCGCCCACCAGATTCCGGCAATCAGTGCCGGAATCTGGGAGCCGCGCGCTGGCCGTCCCTCTCCCTGCGAGCGGCCACTGACATGCAGCTTGGCCGCTCACGTGGGATAGGAACCACCTGACCAGTGCACGAGATCCTCTCGCGAGACCTCTGCGCTGATCAGGTGGTTTCCAGCGAGCGGCCGATGCATGCTTCCAGCGGCTGCTCGCCTCGGAGAAGAACGGAACGCTGGCGGAGCCTGCCCTGGGGCCAGCAGAGGTGAGAGCTGGGGGCCGTATATACCCATGAGAGCTGGGGGCTGTATATAACCATGAGAGCTGGGGGCTGTATCTACCCATGAGAGCTGGGGGCCCTATATACCCATGAGAGCTGGGGGACCTATATACCCATGAGAGCTGGGGGCAATATATACCCATGAGAGCTGGGGGACCTATATACCCATGAGAGCTGGGGACCTATATACCCATGAGAGCTGGGGGACCTATATACCCATGAGAGCTGGGGCACCTATATCCCCCTGAGAGCTGGGGGCAATATATACCCATGAGAGCTGGGGGGCAATATATACCCATGAGAGCTGGGTTCCCTATATACCCATGAGAGCTGGGGGACCTATATACCCATGAGAGCTGGGGGACCTATATACCCATGAGAGCTGGGGGCTATATATACCCATGAGAGCTGGGGGACCTATATACCCATGAGAGCTGGGGGGCTATATATACCCATGAGAGCTGGGGGACGTATATACCCATGAGAGATGGGGACATATATACCCATGAGAGATGGGGACATATATACCAATGAGAGATGGGGGACATATATACCCATGTGAGCTGGGGGACATATATACCCATGTGAGCTGGGGGCCATATATACCCATGAGAGCTGGGGGCCATATATACACCCATGTGAGCGGGGGGGCAATATATATCCATGTGAGCTGGGGGGCAATATATATCCATGTGAGCTGGGGGGGCAATATATATCTATGTGAGCTGGGGGGGCAATATATATCCATGTGTGCTGGGGCAATATATATCCATGTGTGCTGGGGCAATATATATCCATGTGAGCTGGCGGCAATATATATCCATGTGTGCTGGGGCAATATATATCCATGTGAGCTGGGGGCATTATATATCCATGTGAGCTGGGGGGCAATATATATCCATGTGTGCTGGGGCAATATATATCCATGTGAACTGGGGGAAATATATATCCATGTGAGCTGGGGGCAATACTATCTTTGTTTTATTTTGCAGTGAAAAATAAGTAAAAATATAG
The DNA here is from genome assembly GCA_009667805.1 of Leptobrachium leishanense. Lineage (NCBI taxonomy): Eukaryota > Metazoa > Chordata > Amphibia > Anura > Megophryidae > Leptobrachium > Leptobrachium leishanense. The sequence goes on along the minus strand of CM019063.1, from coordinate 274,007,522 downwards.
ATCTTTTTTTGGGGGGGGCCCTTCGTGGATTCTTGCACCGGGGCCCTCAGGTTTCTAGTTACGCCACTGCCCTGCACCCTCATGGGCAGAACTTCTTGATCCTATAAATTCTGTACCTGTTATGCCTGAAGAGACTGATCCATCTACAAGCATGGAATATGAACCGTCTGTATCTCGGGACTATGATTATGCTGAACCTATGCAGATTGGGTCTGCTCTAGCTACTGGGACTACATTCCCATCACTACCAGCCAGCAGCCTATGAGATCAATATCACCAGACTGCGCCTATACATCTAATGGAGCTGTAATCCGCATGAAAGACCTGCAAATATATGAAGAGGCTTTAGCAATCAGAAAAGCTGCACAACGGTCTGAGTTCATTACAGCAACAACTGCAACTCCCATTACTCTCAGCCAGCAAGATCAATCATCATCCTTACCTTACCATCTTTCTTGTGACCATGGATCTAATGATGGGAGTGACGCTGACTCTGATGGTGAGATACCATTACAGTATGCCAAACATCCCCATGGTGGCCCAGGTCAACCTATAGAACGTATTAATTGTACTATGGGTACTCCTTACAAAAAATTCTGGAGGGAAGGTCTACCATATGACCAGTGTATATCTGACTGTTGTGACGAGGAGCTCTGTGAAAAGACTGCTACTCCTATACCTTCTACGGTTCAAGGCTCCTACCGTCCTAAACCGATCTACTCTTCAGCTGTAAAGCCACGACCTGGTGCATCAAAAACTCCTTATCCAGTGTACTGCGGTGCTACATTCACCAAAGCATATCCTCAGTCTAACCAAGATTCGTTACACTGCTGTGTTTCTGGTAACCCTAACCACGCCAAAGTACCTATCCTAAAGACACCCGCTGCTGAGACTCTGGCTCCTGCTTCTGCCGAGGTGCCCACTGTAGAGATGCCCACCACAGAGTATCCGGTTCCTGTTACTGCCATCTGCAGTACCGCTGGGGTAGTACAAGTGACCTAGCCTCTACAAGGTCCTCTGGGTCAGCATGCCAAAGCTGCCAAGCCTGCTGACCTAGCTCCCTCCGATTACTATAAGGAGGTTGAGCAAAGAGATCCTGTGGCGCCTAAGCTGTCCCATGACAAGCCACGATGGGACAGGGCTATGGACTCAGATATGGTAGAGTCCACGGACTTTCTCTCTCTCCAGGTCACCGGTGTACAACATATCCTTGCTTCCATGGCACCTCCGGTTCCTGATTCTGCCGAAATTCCCGGTCCACGCCGAGGTACCTTCTGCCGAAATCCCGGTGAAGTGGAATTGAAGTCCTTCCTCGGATGCCAGTCTCTGTTCTAATTCGGTGGAGAAATCAGATATATGCGCGCATAAAGAAATCACACAGACAAGGAATAAGTCTATGTGGCTTCAAAGCCAATGATTCCTCTGACCTTTATTGACAATTTACAAGGCTTTTATGCTACTTCGCACATGACGAAAACAGGCTGTTGCCCAACATTCTATTCGTCATTAATATTGTGAAGTTACAGACTTTTGTTTAATAACAGTTAAGGAAATAGAACATCAGCTTCTCCGTTTGTCCCCTTAGCCATCAAGGACGTTGTTACAGGACGTTCCAAGATGTTCCAAAACATTCTCTTCTTGATACTTGGAAAGAGAAACTACATGTGCGTACAAAACAATCGGTTAAGATAGCGTGTTAAACAATAATATGCATTTGATTCTTAAATCCTGATTAACCACTTAAACTACTTAAATGAGCATTTTTCTAGGCCTCTTTCTAAGCCTTTGAATATTATAAAAAGCGAATATATACATTTTTGTCCACAACAGTCCCCCCAAAAAATGCACATTTCCCAAGTGTACCCCTGGAGACGAGCCGTGCCTTCATCCGTTCCCCTAATAGTCTCGCCAGCCATCCCAAATCTTTGCTGGAGGTTGAGACGAGAAATTCCTTTTGAATAAAACCCCTGTGTAGTCCGGGCTTCTGAGCATGGTTGAGACTGGTGGGTCAAGAGTCGGGCCTCAACTCGTCTTGCAAAGGGTCACTAACCTTGGCTTAAAGCCAAATCACAGACGGTGTTCTCGAGATAGGGGACGCATGGACTCATAATTCTGTGGTTGACTTGTCCCAGGTGGGCGGAGTTCATCATACCTCTCATTCACAGGAACCCCTAGAAATTCTAGACTAGTATAGGAAGTGCCAATATTCTCCCCAGTGTCCCCACACACTTGACTAAGCAAAACAGGTGTAGTGGATTCCACAGTTCTTTCGATAACCTTTTTAATGCAGGGTAAAACACAACATCCAATCACCGTCAACAGAACCATCATTACCAGGATAACTATCCCTATTTGTGTGAGGATCTTCTGCCAGCCAATTCAGTTTGCTGCAGCAGTGTCATTATTGAACGCTTTAGATGCAAATTTCAAAACAAAATGGCGGATTTCTGTTGTTTCTGCAATATCCACAGTTTTATTCACAGAAACTGAAAGTGAAACTGAGGCTGAGGCCATCTATAAAATAACTAAAAGCAGTCAGCACAATGCGTTTTGTACGCACACAACACAAACAATAGTTTTATTGAATAAACGTAATGTTTACTTCTGAAAAAAATATATAATTGAACGGTAGTATATGTCTATGTGCAGGGGAAATAATAAATATTTTGTGACTTTAGACCTACAGTTGTGTTCAAAATTATTCAACCCCCAATGCTGTAAAGAGTTTTAGGGAATTTAGTGTACATTTGTAATTGTATTCAGAATGAAATCCTACAAGGACTTTTTAAAGAACCATATGCAACTAAAATGACATCAATTGGTTTTGTAATACAGTAGTAAATGTTTCTTTTGTGAATTCTTCATTGACACAATTATTCAAGCCCTTAAAGACTACCACTCTGAAGAACAGAGGTTCATTCAAGTGTTTTCAATCAGGTATTGAAAACACCTGTGGATGTCACGGAGCAGCAATAAAACATAATAAGCACCAATTAGGCAGCTTTAAAATGACTGTGATACTCAGCTCCTTCTAGACATTTACTGGTGTGGTTACAAACATGGTGAAGTCAAGAGAATGGTCCAGGAAGACAAGAGAAGAGGTGATTACTCTTCACAGGAAGGGCAATGGCTATAAGAAGATTGCAAAGATGTTAAACATACCAAGAGAGACCATAGGAAGCATCATTCGCAAATTCAAGGCAAAGGGCACTGTTGAAACGCTACCTGGTCGTGGCAGAAAGAAGATGCTGACTTCGACTGCTGTGCGCTACCTGAAGCGTAGAGTGGAGAAAAGTCCCCGTGTGACTGCTGAGGAACTGAGGAAAGATTTGTCAGATGTGGGTACTGAAGTTTCAGCTCAGACAATACGGCACACACTGCGTAATGAAGGCCTCCATGCCAGAACTCCCAGGCGCACCCCCTTGCTGTCTCCAAAGAATAAGAAGAGTCGACTGCAGTATGCCAAAAGTCATGTGGACAAACCACAGAAGTTTTGGGATAGTGTTCTGTGGACTGATGAAACAAAATTAGAACTGTTTGGGCCCATGGATCAATGCTGTGTTTGGAGGAGGAGGAAGAACAAGGCCTATGAAGAAAAGAACACCTTGCCTACTGTGAAGCATGGCGGGGGGTCAATCATGCTTTGGGGCTGTTTTGCTTCTGCAGGTACAGGGAAGCTTCAGCGTTTGCAAGGTACCATGAATTCTCTTCAGTACCAGGAGATATTGGATGACAATGTGATGCAGTCCATCACAAACCTGAGGCTTGGGAGACGTTGGACCTTTCAACAGGACAATGATCCCAAGCATACCTCCAAGTCCACTAGAGCATGGTTGCAGATTAAAGGCTGGAACATTTTGGAGTGGCCATCGCAGTCACCTGACTTAAATCCGATTGAGAACCTCTGGTGGGACTTAAAGAAAGCAGTTGCAGTGCGCAAGCCTAAGAATGTGACTGAACTGGAGGCTTTTGCCCATGACGAATGGGCGAAGATACCTGTAGATCGCTGCAAGACACTTGTGTCAAGCTATGCTTCACGTTTAAAAGCTGTTATAACTGTAAAAGGATGTTGTACTAAGTACTAAGATTGAATGTCACTTGGGGGTTGAATAAAACTGATAATGATGTGAGCACAGAAAAGACATTTGTGGTTATTTCATTATAAATGTTATGTTATATTTGTCTGACCTACACGTGCCTCTTTGATTTAATTGTAAGCAAGATGACTGAATGATCAAAATCAATGTCAAACTGGCCAAAACACTCAATTTCAGTGGGGGTTGAATAATTTTGAACACAACTGTATGAGATGGGAGTAGTGGTGGGTCAAGCTGGTAGTGCTAGTGGGTAGAGGAGGGGTGTCGCAATACTTTCGGCAATATATTGTATAGATATACCATTTTTTCCAGTCTGCATTATTTACGTGTTATTTTTTGGATTTGGCAGAAGACAGGAAGAAGGCAGCATCTGCCCCGGCGGGCGCCACCAGTGCCCCAGTGGAGGAGGAGGAGGAGCCACGGGCGACCACCAGCGCTGGTATATACTGTTTTATTTTGCTACGACTTTTGGTCAAAAACAGAAACATTTTTTGTTTACTGTATTTTAATTTAATTTTTTTATGTATAGCACAAAAGGAGCAGGAGGAGGAAGAGGAGGAGCAGGAGGAGGAGCAGGAGGAGGAAGAGGAGGAGCAGGGCGATGGAGAGAGGGAGCCGGAGCGAGTCCAGGTTTTTTTTTTTACTGTTGTATTTTGCATCGAGTTTTGTTCAAAAATAAATCAGTTTTGTTGTTTACTGTATTTTTTATTTCTTTAATTTCTTAGATATAGCACCGGATGAGATGCTGACGGTGGTGGTGGAGGAGGAGGAGTCGGAGGAGGAGGAGTCAGAGCCTCCGGAGGCCACCAGCACTGGTATATACTACTGTTATATTTTTTCAAGACTTTCAGTCAAAAATAGAAACCTGCTTTACTTACTGTATTTTCCTTCTTTCATTTATTGGATATATAGAAGGAGAAGCCAGACCGGACACGTCCAGCATTAGAATAATAAATAGGATGGCGATCGGCGAGCTACGCCTGGCTGTAACCACCATCGATTCCATCCAGGAATTGCTCCAGGAATTGCGGGAGCATATTAGCAATGCCGCTGACATCCTGGAGCGGCAGTGAGACCAGCCTCCTCCCCTATGTTTGTTTGTGCCCCGTTGGGCAGTTTGCCATCCTTGGCATGTTCCCCATGTTGTAAATAAATTTTATATTTTTTCTATATTTTTCTGTTTGTGTGCGTTGCTTTTCCTTACTTAATAAGTTAATATGTATTGCTTGGTTTCCACACTGTTAAAATTATATGTACATAAATTTATTGACATTTCTATGGACCCTTTGTCATAAATTTGTCAACATATTTGTGGCCATGAATGTGACTGTGCACATTCTACACTGTCTGCCTGGCCAAAAAATGTCACACACTAACACAACCTTGTTGTACTGCCTTGAGATTTGATTACCGTGGCATGGTTTTATTAAGCTTCGGCGATGTCTCAACAACACAGATTTTTGTCCACAGTCACATTCATTGTATAACCAAGAATTTATCAAAAAATATTGATGGCAGCACTGCGTGAAGTCTTCTCCGACACAACCCAAAGATCCTCAGTGCGGCTCAGGTCTAGTTTATTTGTCCCTGTTTGCAGCTTCATGCAACACCTCCTCCCAGCTATGAGCTCTCTCTCTCCCACCGCTGCCCGCTAAGACGCTGCCCGCCAACATGGTCACGTCTTTCCAGGAAGACAACAGCGTGGGGGAACGGCAACTGCCGACACTCCCAAGACCTCGTCACAATGACGTCAGTTCTGGAGTTAACCCCTAACTTCGACCAATGGTGGAGATAGGGGGTTCATTGGAACCCCCTATCTCCCGATCCGCGGCAGCTATCGGTTGGTTAATGTTTGGTATCTTTGGATCGACCAGAGCATGGCCTTTCCAACAATACCAAACATGACAATGTTAAAAATTATAAAAAAATTAAAATATAAAAAAAAATAAACAGGTTTTTTGTTTTGTTTTGTTAATGCAGCAATATTGTTCCCATTTCAATTATAATGTGAACAATGTGCACTAAGGATTTTTGTATGGGGTGCGTTAACTGCATTTGTTAAAAATAGTGTAATTTTCACCCAAAAAAATATAACAAGTCCCCATCTCAATTTTTTTAACAAACGCAACTCATAAAATATAACCGCAAACACTCGCATGTTAAAATGTGAAAAAAACACTTTACACATTGTAAAACAAACATTGAAAATTCTAATTTTATTGCATTTTTTGTTATAATATACAGACAGGACATGACGCATACATATGATAATGATATTATTATTATTATTATTCTTTATTTATAAAGCGCCAGCATATTCCGCAGCGCTGTACAATAAGCACAGTATAGACAGGGTTACAATACATTGAACAACATTTGACAAACAGTACAGGAGGAGATGAGGGTCCTATTCCCGTAGGAACTCACAATCTGGGAGGGTTGGGGTTGGAAACAGGAGGAGAGGACCATAAGGTTAGAGTGATTGATGATTGCGTCAGTGAGTTGGGTGGTAGGCTTCCCTAAATAGGAACGTTTTAAGGGAGCGTTTGAAGGAAGAGAAGTTAGGGGAAAGTCTGACAGTACGAGGAGAGCGTTCCAGAGAGTGGGGGCTGCACGTGAGAAATCCTGCAGTCTATCATGGGAAGAGGTGATGCGGTGAGAAGCTAGGCGCAGGTCACTGTTTGACCTTAGGGAGCGGGCTGGGGTGTATTTGGTGATTAGTGAGGACAGGTAGTGGGGAGCTGAGTTAGTGAGGGTTTTGTAGGTAAGGATAAGGATTTTGAACTTAATTCTGCAGTGGATGGGGAGCCAGTGAAGGGACTCGCAGAGGGGAGCGGCAGAGACAGAGCGGCGGGTGAGGTGAATTAGCCTGGCGGAGGCGTTCAGGATGGATTGTAGGGGGGAGAGGCGGGACAGAGGGAGGCCAGATAAGAGATTATTGCAATAGTCGAGTCGGGAGATTACCAGGGCGTGTATGAGTTGTTTTGTGGCGACAGCGGTAAGAAATGGCCGAATTCTGGAAATATTACGCAGTTGGTATCGGCAGGAGGAGGAAAGAGACTTGATGTGGGGGATGAAGGAAAGAGCAGAGTCAAGTGTAACTCCAAGACAGCGAACTTGGTTTGATGGGGAAATGGTGATACCCTCCACCGTGATAGAGAAGTCAGGAGGTGGGGAGGCATTGGAGGGAGGAATAAGTAGGAGTTCAGTCTTCGACATGTTGATCTTTAGGTGGTGGGAGGCCATCCAGGAGGAGATGCCAGATAAACAGTCACTGACTTTTGAAAGGACAGGGGGAGAGAGATCAGGGGTAGAGAGGTAGATCTGAGTGTCATCAGCGTAGAGGTGGTAATTGAAGCCAAAGCTGTTGATGATTTTGCCCAGGGAGGAGGTGTAGATGGAAAAGAGCAGAGGACCAAGGACAGAGCCTTGAGGTACACCAACAGATAGAGGCAATGAGGAGGAGGAGTTACCAGCAAAGGACACACAGAAGGACCTGTTGGATAAATAGGATTCGACCCAAGCGAGTGCAGTGTCACCGAGACCCAGAGAGTTGAGGGTCTGTAGAAGGAGGGGGTGGTCAACAGTGTCAAAAGCAGCCGAGAGGTCAAGCAGGATGAGAATAGAATAGTGGCCGTGTTTTTTAGCAGTTAGGAGGTCGTTGGTGACTTTGGTGAGGGCAGTTTCAGTTGAGTGTAGGGGCGGAAGCCAGATTGCAGGGGGTCGAGTAGGGAATTGGAGGACAGGAAGAGGGAGAGGCGGTTGAAGACTAGTTTTTCTAAGAGCTTTGATGTGAAGGGAAGCAGGGATACAGGGCGGTAGTTGGATGGAGAGTTGGGATCTAGGGATGGTTTCTTTAGTAAAGGGGTAACTAGCGCGTGTTTGAAGGCGGATGGAAAGGAGCCAGTGGAGAGAGATAGGTTGAAGATGTGTGTGAGAGAAGGGGTGAGGGAGGAGGAGAGGGGAGGAATTAGATGTGAGGGAATGGGGTCGAGCGGGCATGTGGTGAGATGTGAGGAGGACAATAAGGAATTGACTTCCTCCTCAGTGGCTGGGAGGAAGCGGCAGAGGGTGGCAGAGGGGACCTGTGGGAGTGGAGGTGGCAGATAACTATCTTGTGTTGGGATGTTGCATCTGATATTTAGAGTTTTACTGAGGAAGTAGTCTGCCAGGTCTTGAGCGCTGAAGGCAGCTGTGGGGGGAGGTGCAGGTGGGTAGAGGAGGGTGTTGAAGGTGGACCAGAGCCGTTTAGGGTTGGAGGACAGCGTAGATATAAGAGATGAGAAGAAGGATTGTTTGGCCAAGTGGAGGGCAGAGGTGTATGACCGGAGAATAAACTTGAAGTGAACAAAATCAGCTTCAGAGCGGGATTTCCTCCAGGCACGCTCTGCAGTGCGGGAGCATCTTTGCAGGTAGCGTGTCTGGAGGGTGTGCCAGGGCTGAAGCTGGCGGCGTGGGGCCTTACAGAGTCGAAGAGGAGCAAGAGTGTCTAGAGCAGAGATAAGAGTAGTGTTGTAGTGATTAGTGGCAGCATCAGGGCAGGTGAAGGATGAGGTATGAGGGAGGTGGTGAAATAGGTTGCAGAATTGATGGGGTCCACAGCATGTAGATTTCTGCGAGTGTGTGTGCGGGGTGGGGGAGCAGGGTGTTTAGGAAGTCCAGATAGGTTGAAAGAGAGAAGGTGGTGGTCAGAGATGGGGAAAGGGCGACAGTTGAACTCAGAAATGGAGCAGAGGTTGGAAAAGACAAGGTCAATAGCGTGACCATCGCGGTGGGTAGGGAGGAGGAGGATTGTGTGAGTCCAAGGGAGGATGTGAGTGAAAGAAGTTTGGAGGCAGCAGGGGCGGAAGGATCGTCAATGGGAATGTTGAAGTCGCCGAGAATTAGGCATGGAAGATTAGAAGACAGGAAGTGAGAAAGCCAGGTAGCAAAGTGGTCAAAGAACTGGGAGGTTGGTCCCGGTGGGCGGTAGATGACTGCCACCCTGAGAGCCAGAGGAGAGAACAGGCGGATGCAGTGTGTCTCGAAGGAGGAGAAGGAGAGGGATGGGGGTGGAGGGAGATGCTGGTAGGTGCAGGTGGGAGAGAGCAGGATTCCGACCCCGCCACCATTTCTCTCACCCGGTCTGGGGGTATGGCTCAAGTGTAGACCGCCATGTGAGAGAGCAGCAACGGAGGCCGTGTCAGAGGGAGTTAGCCAGGTTTCAGTTAAAGCTAGGAGGTTGAAGGAGTTTGAAAGGAAGAGGTCATGGATTGCTGTGAGTTTGTTGCACACAGAGCGAGCGTTCCAGAGGGCGCAGGAGAAAGAGGACAGGCGCTGAGGGATTATGGGAATGAGGTTGCTGGGCTTGCAGGGAGGTGATTTATGTGCGATGGAGATAGGATGAGATGGAAGTATTGGATGTGTTGTGGGGCCAGGGTTAGGGGATATGTCACCTGAATAGAGTAACAGCAGGAAGGTGAGAAAGAGAAGGTGGGAATGGGATTTGTGGGAGTGGGAGTGATTGGCAGCACGAGAGTTAGAGGGAGACCATGTTCTGAGGAAACAAAGGAGCTCATGTGAGGCCATCATGTGGGACGAGAGGAGGGAGGGAGAGATGCAGATAGTGTAGGGGTCGGTGGTAGAGGGGCAGGAGTTCCATTTAAGGAGAAAGGTATAAGTAAAGAGCAGAAGCGTGAGAGAAAGCATGATATAGACGTGCGTTTACCCAGAGTAAAAGTGGGCCTTGCAGTTCCTTCCTCCAGTCCCGCAACTCCAGGAATCAACTCTGAGCGTCCACTTAAGATGCCACTTGAGGATGTCACATGATATATTATGAATCATCTGCCGAGTCTGCCGGAAAGAACGATATATCACATGTCTGGGTCATATTATAAAATAAGGCTTCAAAAAAACGAGTTTAAACAAGAGGAGCGAAACTGTTAAAAATTAGCTCAGCAGCAGACCGCGCACACAGGCGTGAAGGGAAGCCGTGAAATGCCTCAGCAGCGAAAGGGTTAATTTTTTTTTGTCTGTTTTAAATCATTTTATTTTTTTTATTCTTTTCGTTTCAGATCATTTTGATCAACTATTTTTCCGTTTTAAAACCTTTTTGTTCTAGTTTTATTTTTAAAGTCAGACCATTCGGGTCAGTTTAGCTTTTTTTTAAATCGTTTTGTTCTTTTTTTTTGTTCCTTGGCTTTCATACCATTTTTTTAATGTGATTAAATAAATAAAGTTGTGAAATGTATATTCATAAGAAAAAAAGGATCTTTATTTAATAAAAAAAAAACACGATAGAATCGCCAGAATTATCGTATCGACAGAATGAATTATCGGATCCGAAAAACAAACCAAATATTTATTATAAAAAAATATATAAAGTATAAAAAAGTAAACCATAGTAGTTTACGTCAAAACGAATAGAGTTAGACACTTTGAAACGAGGACAACAGACGTTCCGAAAAAAATGAAAATTTCCGAAATCACGAAAAGTCGATACAAAAAACGAGCAAAGTGACCCGAAAATACGAAAAATGGTCGATATTCGGAAAAAAAAATGTACACGAAAAACGAGCCGAACCAAACCGAATCGAAACAGAAATCGATCGAAACGAGCCGAATCGAAAATTTTAAACATCCGAACAAATCGAACCGAAAAAAAAATCGGTGCACAAGCCTAGTCCAGGGCACCTACCAAAGAGTGCCTAAGGCTATACTGACTGAGCCTGAGTTTGAAAGGCTCCTTAATTGGTAAGTGCACTGTGTAATTACCTCTGTTTGGTTACCCTGCAGTAAAAACAATATATAACTATATAGGCGCCCACGCTTCATGGTATATAGCTTTATACCCATATCCCTTTCACATTAATGGAAAAGCCTTGCTTCCATCACAGCCAGACGAAGCAGGAATTTGAGAGATAGACTAGTCCATAGCCATCATAAAATCTCCACAACAAAAACGCCATCTACTTGGCTATCAGAGAACTTACGTGGCACGTATCAATGCGGCATTGTGTCGCTTGTAAACTAATTTTAACCCCTTAAGGACCGCTGACGTACTATGTACGTCCTGCCTACGGGTCTCCCTTAGACCCGCAGACGTACGTCAGCGGCTCCTAACCTCCCTCCCGCCTAAATACTTACCTCCCTGCTGATTCCAATGGCGATCTGGCAGGGAGGAAGCCTGCCCCTCTGCCTTAGAGGGGCTGGCGAGCACGATGACGTCACCACGCTGCGTGGTGACGTCATCGGCAGGCGCCCCCCCAGCTCCTGCATTAAAACTAGGAAGTGGAGGGGGGCTCATTTGGAGCCCTCTATCTCTCCAACCATGTCAGCTAGAAACTTACTTTTTACACTGCTGGAAAGGGGAGGGTCTCGCTGCCGGATCGCGACTTGGCGCAAATCGTCGCGGAGTCGCGATTTAAACATGGTCCTTCTGGTCACCCCCCCACCCACTGACATCCCCATCATATGTGTGAGGATATCAGTCGGCCAGTTAACCCCCTAGCTGCCAAGGGGAGATCCTTTGGATCCATTTATCTCCCAATCCGGGCAGCTAAAGGGTCATGTTGGACATCTTTTGAAAGGCCTGATCATGGCCTTTCCAATGATACCAAACATGACCAGGTTTGGTGTAAAAAAAAATTAAAACAAAAAAAACAAAACAATTTAAAAAAAATTGTCTGTGGGGGGGGTTAAATTAAATAGGACCTAGGCTGTCATCTAAAAATAATGGGCATAAAACGGTCAGAATGAGCTCAGCGCACATAGGTGAACTGGCTCAGCAGTGAAGGTGTTAAAAAGCAAAAACATGTAAAAATTGGGTATTTCTATTCTCGGGACAAAATTGTGAAACTATTTAGCTGGGGTCTTTTTTGGCGGTTGTAGATTTTGGGGATTAAATTACGAAAAAGTGTGTTTTTAGCATTGTTTCATCATATTTCATATTTTTTTTATAGTACATTATAGGATATGATGGAAATAATGGTATTTTTAGAAAGTCCATTTACTGGCGGGAAATACGGTGTATAATATTTGTGGGTTGCATAAACGAGTAAGAGGAAAATTTGACCGAAACACGAACAGCGCAGAAACGGAAAAACAGCAGCGGTCACTAGACGACGGACTTGTGTAAAAGCGCCCGGTTCCTAAGGGGTTAAAAAACTCAAAAAAGGTCACAGACTCACGCAAAACACATGATTATGATATTAGAATATTCTTTAATTGTAATTCCTCAGGCCTAGTATATCTGGCCACGTGCGATTGTGGCAAAATGTATGTGGGAAAAACACTTCATCTGTTTAAAAGAAGAATTATGGAACATATACATTCTGTTAAAAGAATTCATGAAACCCCTATTTCTTGACATCTGGCCCAATTCCACAACAATAATGCCATGGTCCTGAAATTCTGTGGACTAGAGTTGGTATCTCCATCAGCTAGAAAGGGTGACTTTGACCGTAAACTTCAGCAGAGGGAATGCGGCTAGATTTACAAACTTCGGACCTTGTCCCCGTCAGGTTTGAGTGAGGGATTTTCATACACCCCTTTTTTATAATATTCCCTACCAATACCGGTTTCCAACCAGTTGAGCCTAGTTATTGATCAGTGGATTTTAGCATTCCACAAGCTTATGGTTACTTGTATAGGGGTTCAACTGAAATATACTAATCTCCTCTAATTCAACTAATTATTTATACCAACTTTCCTAGCCTTGTACGGGTTAATATTACTCTCCTGTTATTAACATCTCAGGAATTCATAAAAACCTCCACTTTTATCATATCATATCATATCTTTTATCATATGGAAGACAATCCATGATAATCCACCAAAGTGGTAGGGGAGTCATCACCATTATTCAATTGGGCATATTATTATAAGGAACTGCTGACCTTCGACGATAGTGAGCTGGCCATTCATTAATTGTGGTTCCTAATTTAGGATCATAACTATTAAGTGGTATTACATCGGCACCTAATATGACCTTCTAGCTGAATCTGTTGTCTCACTAAGATTATGGCTACTTATCTTAGTAGCCTAATATTGATACATTGTATGTATGTGGACCGGCGGATGGAGGTCCTAATTCTGCCATGGACATTCCAGCCCCCTATATTACTACAGATATACACAAATGGCAAATTATCTATTTAACCGGACTGAGGGAGTGATATTATTCCACTCGTGATCGGAGCCTTTTGCCGTAATACTGTTATATTTACTGGCGTTGGCTGCAATTGAAACCCCTATTGATTGGTACCTGAGTTTGGCTACGTACGGGGTCATGTGGTTATCCATTCATCTGATTGGCCTGGATAGACTACGCCTGTCAAATGGCTCACCACACTACCACCATACTAAGGGGCGTGTGGTCACCTCGTTGGAATTGATTGGTTAACCACTTATCAGATACAGGTTTAAAAGGAGGGAGGAGTATACAGCAGTACCGACTATTTTTTGCTCCAGACGAGGCCTACGTGCAGTCGGCGAAGCATATGTTGAGCTAATGTACAACTTGTGTTTTTAAGTTGTCAGTGTGGTGTTGCATATGTAGGGTCAGGACAGAATTATGAGCACTGAGAATTATGAGCTCAACCAGCATCAGGGCTAGTATCGGCGTGAAACTTTTGTATGGGTCACTTTAATGTAGGATTTGCCTACTTTTTCTCCATTTGAGATTATTTACAAATGATGCTGTGTACCAAATACAGTATGTCTGGAATTTTCCAGTAATACACGCATTTACTGTAAGATACGCATCTTTGGAGCTTCACATTACAATGTGCAAATTCAGGGGTTTCATTTTGAAACCCGCAACTTGCAATCTTCATGCAGTAAGAGAGGAAAAATATGTTGCACAGCACAACAAGCATCCAAAAAGCCATTTATCAACACCTTTCAGCACTTGAAATAATTTTGGAAATCGTCATCTCTGTAAATTCGAACTGATTCGCTAAATGTTTGAAAATCACAGATATGAGACCTGATATTTGATCCACAAGTGTCGATATTCAAACCCGAAATTAAATTTTCTCAGACAATGGAAACCTGCAGAACATGGATTTGAATCTCCCAAACCAAAAAGAAAAGAGAATAATTGTTAAAAAAATGTGTGTTTCGGCAATTGGTTTGAATTAAATCAAACCCTGCGTTTGTTTATACTTGTGAATTTGATGTAGCGTAGATGACAGATCATGCAGAAAACCAATTATTTCAAAAAGGTTCACATACTGTTTCCTGCCACTGTAAATATATATTTCTGAAATTAACAGGGTTATTCAGAGAGAGGTGAAAACCAGGAGAATTGCCAAGAGAATGAACAATCTAGACCAAATAGCCGATTTGGAATGGGAGAATTTTTCTGGTTTGGCTATTTTGACTTACAGGGTTATTCAAAGAGATCCAAATGGCTACCGGGAAGGTAACCGAACGCTGAAAATCAGCATTCGGTTACCTTTCTTGGCCATTCGGCTATCCAGAGAGCAGGCAATTCACCAAATGTTGGCGAATTGCCTGCACATATGGTGCCTGTTCGGTGCCTGTTCGAGGGCAGTGAAATCCCCATAGCTTCGTCTATTGAGACAACAAAAAACAGCAGTGAAAAGTTGCCAAATTGCCCTGCCATTCGGTGGCTTCATGCGGCAGATTTATTCAGGCAAATCCCATTGGCTTCAATGTCAAAAATATTCCAATTTTAATTCAATATGTAATAAACCGTTGATTACAATATTCTACAGCAAAAAGTCTCTTTATTTATAGATTCTTTGGGATATTTTAAGCATTTTTCGGTATTTTCTTGCCAAAACATTATTGCTGTTTTTTTTTTTAACAGCCCTTTTTATTATCATTCATCGGACCTCATATGTAAATTTCAGACATTTTCGCTCATTAGTTTCTTTGCAAACAGCATTTCACTTTTCAAACATTCAAGTGTAGCGCTCACTCCCGGAGGAGCTGCTGAATTAACCTCGGGTTAGTCTCACCGCACTAGGGAATAAATATACACCAGCACTGTTGTGGATTTTATAGATTATATACTTTACTGATCCCAATAAAGCGGCATATATAATGTAAACATGGTATATGAACGACAGGACTTCGTAATGCGGGAAAAACACGCGGCGGCAAAAGGAAAGTTTAACCCCTTTGATTCTGGAGTGTAAGTCCCGTGAAAGTAATGTCTCAAAAAGGTGTGTGTGTATGATCTCAGGTACCCGGGTACTGTATTCAACTGGCCAATGCATGGAATGAGCAAATCTTCGACTAGTCAAGTTGGGGCCCTGCAGATTTAGACAATAATGCAGCGTGCTTTGTTATACTTGGAACTGTGGCCTGGAAGGCCTCTCACCCATCCGTTAGACAATCTGTTCCACTGCCTGATCAAGGATGTCTCTCTGCTTGGATTGTACTGGGACTCTGTGCCACCTGATCCGCTTCCCTTGCTTGTCCGAACTCCGCAATGAGAAACTACGGCCTACCGCCTGCACTCCCAATGAATCATAGCGGTCTCCTTACTTGGGGTCCAACCGGAACTTTGTGCCTCTGCAAAACCTCTCAGCGGTGCGTAGGTAGGTCTCTGGCAAGTCACTGTCCCGATCCCCAGCACCCGCGAGGCAGCGCCTGCTCTCCGGCCTGGTCACAATCTCTGGCAGTCTCACGTGCATCTTCCACCTTCCGCCGCTCGGCTCACACTGGCTATCCCCTGCTCGAGGCTGCGGATGTCCTTCCTTTCTCTCCCACCCACTTCCTGTCTCCACCGCAAAGCACGATGGAAATTTGTAGTTCCGTTTGTGTCCAGCATAGTCCATATTGCCCCTGTCTCCCTCTGGTGGCCACAACAAGTAAATGCAGCAAGCAAAATCTTAAAGCAGCGCTACACTAGCAAACATTTTTTTTTATTCACTCCATTCGTCTGCGGTGTCGGGTTTTTCCGGTGGCTGCTCTGCGCTCTGATAGGCTACTGCTGGGGTTTCTCCGTCATGTTCGGCAGGGTTAATGCAGATGTTTTTGCGGGTTTTCATGTGCATTCGCCGTGTATTGCGGGGAGTGTTCGCCAGGTTTGCGGCGGCTTTTCCCTGCACTTCGACGTCCCTGTGGTGCTTGCTGAATACATCGCAGGGTCGCCGAAATGGGATTGCCGAATCGCACCTAATTGAAGATAACGAAAAGTCACCGTACGTGCGGTGGCTTTTCGATTCTCTTTGAATAACCCTGCTAGAATTTTCACTTCTCCAGTCATTCTCCTGGTTTTCACCTCTCTCTGAATAACCTTGTAAGATAAAAGAGGGACAAAAGGAAGCTAAAGGGAGGCAATGCTTTCTTGGGGGAATATGGGTGCTTGCTTGTTAGTCTCTCTACTTCTACTACTGGTTCTCAGACAGTTTTAAACATTTTGAAGTCATCAATCTAATTCCACCTAGTAGCGCACCATAAGTTTGTGTTTCCCATCCATAGTTTTTTCACCCCTTAAATAGATTTTTGGACTATATGTAATCTACACATAATGAAGAAAAAGGACTCCCTCTTCCCTATAAGTGCCTCATGACAAAATAGAGACTAAAAGCTTACAACGTCCTCTGAGCTGTTTGAATGGGTGTTTTAAGTGCAGAACATCTGTTTTTTATTTTATATCATGAGAAAGGCTCATTCTGCTTGTCATACAATTAATTCCAGGTGCTGATAAATTAAAGCAATCTTGCTCTTAACTTACTATGTTTTCTTTCTTACAATTTCGAAAAAAGTCCAGCTGCCAAAGGGGAGTGGGGGGATAAAATCTGATTCAGATTTTAAGACGTCGGACCCCAGAGTCCATTTGTGTATGCAGTAAATATTCAGCGTTAGAGGAAATTTGGCTGGATTGGTGCGATTGTGTAATATATTTTTCCTTGCGATCTTTTAGAAGCTGAGTCGGCTAATGGCTTTCAAGCAGAGATCAAATGCTGGAAAGCTTTGGAAAAAATAACTGGTGAGAAAACACGACGAAGAGAAAGAAGCATTTTTTAATAGAAGTAGAAAAAGGAAAGAATAGTGGAAAATATTATTGTACTGATTTAAAACACATGACATGGATGCACAGTGAGTCTCAAAGCCTTTCTGAAGAAAACAATGCTGGAGTAGATAAATAAGGAAATTGGTCGGGTATTATACTATCAACGATAAGCTAACCATGAGGGAACACTTTGCTGCCCTATACACAATGCAGGCTTTGCTTTCCTTGTGAGATCATAGGTATGAGAAAGCAGAGATCTATTAATAATGCAAAAGGAAATTGAGATTATATCTCTCAAAATATTAGATTTAACAATTTTTAAATAATAATTTCTAGTCTCAGCCCAGGCCTACAATCTGTAAAAAAATACTTTGGGTCAAGATGCAAATGACCAATGGCTCTGCCAAACCTCATAAAGGCTCAGTAAAATGAGATACAGATCTGCACGCCACACATAAAAGTCAGCACAGATTTATTGTAGATACAATCACTTTCAGTTTTCATGACACATATGTTCTCTGACCCTCATACTGCACACAGCATGCACAGACACTCTCTCAACCTTTACCCATTGACACAGACGCACTCTGGTTCCTACTCTGGCTGTGCTGGTAATTGTCACATCCTGCGTTGTGCTGATACCCCGGCGGCCGGCAGCGCCTTCCATGCTACTCGCTGGCTGGCCGTCGAGTGAAGTATCGGACGAATGCAATCACGTGGTGAGGTTGCATGCGGGGCACGGTGTGATGACGTCAGGTTTAAAATAAAAAACCTATGATATGTTCCTTGCCCTGACGTGGTTCTCACTCCTCACAGTGCTTGTCATTATTATCTGATTGATTATATGTGCACCGACCTGGCTTGTTTATCATTGTTCCTGGCTATTAACCCCTTGGCTCCTGTTCTGATGGCTCTTTCTGGCATAACGGCCCTCTAGCACTTGGATGATGACTCTGACGTAAAGATCCACTGGCACTTGGCTGATGACTCTCTGGCATAACGACCCCTGGTATTCCTCTGACGACCTGACTGGTATTTACCCCTTGTGTCTGGCTCATGAGCAACCCTGGTATCTGGCTCACAAGCATCCCTGGCATTAACCCCTGCTGTCTTTTGTTCTGTTCACGTATACTTCTGGTTTTGTTTGCTTCTGGAAATAGTTAGTATTACCGACCATTCTATGGATCGGCAGTGTAGGATAGCCTGTCTGCGTGCAGGGATCAGACATTATATACAGGAGTAATAGGGGTTACCTGATGGAAAAATGCAGAGTCACTTGTTAACCGTTATTGGCTGCCTATTATTGGTTCTATAACAAGCAAGCCACAATGTTAGCAATAATTTGGAGTTATTTACCAGCAGCATTGCCATGTTCCACTGCTGGCACTGTCTGCTAGAGTCCATAGCAAATGCAAAATTATTTAACATCAGGTTTTGAGCAATGATAACATATCATCATGTATCTCTTTTGTTCCAGTCCTTACATTGGCTTCCTGTACCTTCCAAACCCTAACTAGTGCTACATTTCTTTGCATTTCTTCCCTATTTCATAAATACTTACCTTCAAGATTGCTATTGTCTTTTGATGACTACCCACACTGTGAACTCCCACCTATTAGACTTCTCTGGGCAGCAACTGTATTGTGGAATGGACTAACTCACACGACAAGACTCTTTCCTAATCATCAGTCCTTCAATAAATTTCCCAAAATCTTTTCAGATTACTATATCAAATTCCAGAATAGTCTTTTCTTTTTTTTAAAATGTATAGTTTATTTAAGATTACAAAAAATAAAGCACAGTTAAGTAGGCAAATCGTCAAGGGATTCACCTATGTCTGGCTCCCATCTGGAAATGTATGTGGGGGCCTGGGAGAACGTGCACTGGAGGAGCTGGCAATATAAAATTGAAATCAGGCCCTTCGTAGGGTCCCGCTGTCTGCAGCACCTCTCGTAAGAGGTGGGCTGGGGGAGAGGAGTTGACTCTGACACAGGCCCTAGCGAAATGGAGGACCTGGATTGCCTTGAAGACCTCCCCCTTTGGCAGGCCATGCATCTCCTGGAGATAGCCCAGGGTGACCGGGGAGCCCTGCAAGAGGAGGTGACCCAGATCAGTGAGACCCTTCTCAGTCCACCAATGGAAAGCTCCTGGGCGAACACCCTTAGGGAATGCTGGATTATGAAAGAAGGGAGTCAGCACAAAGCCAAAACAGGCTATCCCGGTGTTGCCGCCGCCTCCATAAGTGAAGCAAGCGTTGGGCTATCGAGGGAATGAGGGATCTGGACATCCGAGCACCACATGGCCGATCGCAAAGGCCCAGAATAGTCTTTTTTAATTGCTTCCTCTACCTACATCACTAAAGGTTTCAAAGTCTAATTCATTGTCTTACCTTACAATGAGCCCTATTGCAACCTAGCTGTTAACGGCTTGCATCATTATACATAATGGATTGCGATTCTATTCTGACTGAGCTACAAGATTTTTGGACCTTGTAGATATTTACTTTACATTAACGGATCGATCCTTCCCTTTGTATAGGAGCTGTTACTTTGCGCCTACCAGGAGAAGAACAAGCCATTCCAATTTGGCGCATTCTCCTCAACTCAAGATGGTATTCTGCAAAGAATACTGACTTTTAGAGCCTGGTATAAAGTGGGTTTGAATTTTTTTGCATTAGGTCACACTTCACTCTATGGAGACTTTTTCGACTCCTGGAGCCAATACCAGCGGTGGCCTGCCATGCTGCTGCCAATATCTACAAGCCCGTATATAGAAGCCTCTCATTACCATTATGGCTCAAACTGTTAATACAATGATTCAGTTGTAATAGAGTTGGTAACAGGGAGCAGCTATGGGTTATCAGGTCAAGATGATATTTCCAATAAGCGTCTCCCTGTTACTAGAAAAGGGCTGAACAATTTTTGATAGAAACGCTAGACTTTTTTTAATCTCAACAACAGATAATCTATTATTCCTCTTGCTCTATGCTGACAGGGCCCTCTGCACCTCATGTCTCTGGTTTCTACATTTGTTTGTAATGTTAGTTCACTTCCCTACTATTTATTGTAAACCTCTGCTGAAAATCTGAAACTGTTGGCACTATACAAATAATGGTTATACCTATAATCATCTTCTGGCATGAACAGCTATAGAGTTGCAGCATTTATAAAGTGCCAATAAAATTCCACAGCTCTGTACAATGGGGAAGCAGAAGATGTAATGGTACATAAGGAACAGACAACACTGCCTGTAGGGTAAATTGTCCTGCCAATACACTGCGTCATACGAGTGCTGTGCCAGAAATCCTGTGAGCTTACAATCTAAAGGACTAAAGGTGAAAGAAAATAGTGCAGGGGTAGTGTGGAGCTGGTGACCAGATGGAGTATAGCAGACAATGCATGGGGAGAAACCAATAGCTCGAGTTTAAAAGAGTTAATCAGAGAGAGTAGTGAAAGCACCTGGATGGCAGAGTTATAAAAGTAGAGCAAGGACTGGGTGAAAGGAAAAGCAGAGAGAATATGGTGGAGAGTGTGGCTGGGTTTTTTGAACTGGTGGTATTTGGGGATGCTGTCCCGCCTGCTATATAAGAGCTGTTTGACTCTAGCATTATCTGGTTCGTTCTGGTGAAAGTGCCATAGTTCACACAACTTTATCGCATGGGAACATAAATTCTAACTGTAAAGCTAGAAAATGTTTTTAGCAGATTCTTTTATTAAAAATACATGTGATATTACCTCCACTCCCCAACTCTTTCTCATACTAAAATGAGCAGCATTACAGTCTCAGTATATTCATCTGGGGAGAAGAAATAGTATCTACCATCTTCAGCTACTGAGGTTGTAAGGCAAAAATAATTACTGTGAGGTTTCGAGGATTTCAATAGTCTAGTTGTATGGCGTAATTTTATTGAAGCATTACAACATAGTATGTCAGAATATTACAATATTTCAGTCAATTTAGATATAAATCTGGAACTCCTTAGGCATGTATTTTAATGTTGCAACATGCTCTTTAATATTGTACCAATTATTTATGATGCAATTTAGTACACCAGCCTATGGGAATAAGAACTATTCAAAAAAACAGACCTGAATATCAATAAGACCCCCCTCTGAAAATAACACAGTATTTAACAAAATACGATATTCATATTATTCCAGCTGAAACAAAATCAAAAGCGTACTTCTGAAATACTGTATTTTGTACTGAATGTCATCATTTTGGATCTTTGCTCAGCATAGCATAACAGGATTGGTATTAAAGTAGGGTAGCAAGCCTTTTCTTTGACCCATGCCAATATATTCAGCAGCACTGTATATAAATCATACAGTTTAGCCCACACATGCAGGGCCATACTACATTACTAACGCTAACGTTAGCTATGGTTGCCCTTGTGTGGGTGGCTCATATTACAATCCGAACACTAATGGGTTAAAAAACCCATTAGCAATTAGGATCTTGCACTTTTCAGAGCAAACTTACTTTACTTTTGCTCCCTATGCTTACCATGGGGAGCGCAAAGAGTTAATTAGCATTAGGATTACAAAGTCCTAACGCTAATTACACCAAGCTGCAGTTAACTCTAAAGTTATGAACAGTCAGGACCTGGTGCTAACTGATTTCTCTTCTACTGAATCAGTTATCACCAGCTAAAAATCCCCACAAAAATCACATACCTCCCATCCCGCGGCGAGAACGGCGGCTCCATTCGCCTCTTCTTGCTGCCAGGAGCAGTGAGAGACTGGGGGAAAAAAGTCTCCCAGTCTCCCTCTGCGAATCACTATGCCGACTTGCCGGAACTTGCAAGGTGAGATCCTGCAGGTCATGTGACCGGCAGCGTTGGCCTCAATGGAGTCCTATAGACTCCATGGAGGGGATGCTCCATGTGACGCTTAGCGCTGCCGTGAGCATCCCGAGGTGTAGTGCATCATTACAGCGCAGGCTGCTGAATTAGCGCCTGCACCGTAATATCAGGCTAAAACGGTGACGCTAAGGAGAAACCTGCAGGCGCAGGTTTGTCTCCTTAGCGTCCCCATTTTTGCATCGGGATTGTAATATACCTCGCAGTGTTTTGTTTCCATCCTGTCTCACCATTTATTCAACACAGTAGATAAGGACATGTCATATGGCTGGTTATTTACTTGCTGCTCATTTCAAAATTAAAGCTGTTCATATTACCAACTGGAACTTAATTTATGCCAATTTGATGTTATACAATGGATGTTGAAGGAGCATGGGGCTAATTGTTAACCCATTCTGATCCATACTCTCACCTTTCCCTGTTAGCTTAAAATATCCTTTAAAACTCACCCGGTTTCTACATTCCTTCAGCAAACATTGACAATGGGCTGAACATTCATTGAATTGTTCAGCCAAAAGAGCCAAGAGAAACACTAGCAGACATTCTGCTAACAATAACTCCTGTTGGCACATGGTTTACTTGGAATAGCAGAGTCTACTGTAAACCAAAATGAAAGTGACAGTCGGATTGAATATGAGTGTCTCCAACTTGGTCAAAATAATTTGTGACTATGTAAGCCCTCACCCATAGGCAGTGGGTGATGAGTTAATTGAGAGAGTGGGTGGGCTGAAGGGAAGCCTACTCCTAGGGCCTGGTCAGACGAGTGTACTAAGTGTATATGTAGTGACCCCTCCTCCCAGCATCCATCGTAGTGTTATGCTGGCTCAACTGGGAGGGCCACACGGTGTAACGTGTGCTCTAGTATCGCACGTTACAACTGGTGTGCTGATTCCCTCCCCGTTGAAACGCTACAGCCTGAGCGTACATTGGAGGGTTTACAAAGCGCGTACCTCCATAGGCTTGCGCTTTGTAGGGTTGAGCGCACTAATGTGCACTTAATGAGGTCATTACACAGGAATCCGAGCCGAAAAACTTCCGTTCTCACAGACGTGGGACCCGGGCATAAATCCCATGTCTGACAAAGATAAGTGGGACTCCTGTCTCTCCACACATGCCCAGACCCCATCCCCTGGTTTGTTGGATGGTGGCAAAATAAAATTTAGGGGAGACTCCCATCCCCGGTGTACTCTTGACCCATGCCAGGGGTTGAGGGGTAGATCACATGAGGTCAGAAAAGGCCATCTGCTATCATTTAACCCCTTTATATGTTATCATGGGTTGGAGTTATGAATGTCAGAAGTGCGCAGCCTGCCAAGTCAAAAAATGTACATGTTATATTTACCTGAATGTCAATAAAATGTGGATATGTTACATGATTGGTTACAGCTTGGATACTGAGTTATCAGGTGTACCAGTAAATTGTATTTGCTGTGTCTAAACTGAATTGAGATACGCTAAAACAGCTGTAAATAGAAACACACATTTAGGGCTCTATTCCGTAGTTGTTACTAACCTTAGCACCTTGATATGTAAGCGTCAGTGGCAGGATAAGGGTGTTTAACGCATGTCACCCATATTACATTACTAATGGGGATAGCATCATTAATCAGTTAGTGCATCGGTTTTTGCATTAGCTTCCACAAGCTGTACTTACTGTGCTTCCACACGCTTACTGTACTTTGTGCATCCAATACTCAACATGGAGAGCGCAAACTTTCCATTAGTGTTTCGATAAGTAATGTATTACAAAGTGCTAGCGCTAATTACCGTCAAGATGCAGAGAGCCAATAGTTAGCACCTTCTAAAACCTGGAGCTGCATTCTTATGCATTTGAATTTGCAGAATCAAGTAGCACCCCCTAAACACCCCCCAATAAATCTGATACTCTTCTCTCATCCCGCAACAAGAACGGTGGCATGATCCACCGTTTCTTCTGGCCATGAGTAGAGGGAGACTGCGATCAAATAGTTCCCTTTTCCCTCAGTGATCACTCCGGAAGTTCCACCGAGAGTTTCTCAGCAGTTAGCACTGCGTTCCTGGGCAAGGTGCTGACGTAGCGCCTGTCCCGGAATATCGCAGTAACATGGGGATGTTATGGGAAAATCTGCAAGTGCAGATTTTCCGCGTTAGAGTCCCCATGTTAGCTCAAACTAGGGAATAGTGCCCTTAGTGTTCAATGGACAGAATAAATGTTATTTTAAGTTTTTGTAAAATTATTTAAAGTTAGATTTATATATTACAATGTAAAAAAACGGATATAAAACTCTCTAGCAATTATTTTTGACGAAGTAGGAAGCACTTGATTGACATTAATATCCCACCTGCTCCTCTGCTCTGGCAGGTTTACTTACAATTGTGTCTCTTCAGCTGAATGTTTATTCTATGTGATTAACTATGTTAAAACTCTGAGGACACTATGGTTTCCCTGTAGCATCCCCTATTTTACCACACTACTCCGGATCAAGCACTAATTCAGTAGCCTGCCCCGAAATGCAGCGCAACCCTGATACTCACAGTAGCACTTCCGCGCTGCTGCAAGTAACATTTCCTGGAGTCCATAGGACTCCATGAAGGGTTGCACTGCTGGGCCGTGAGACCTGCGCAGGGCCACGGAGTGTTTCGCGGAGGAAGACTGGGGACTATTTGTCCCCAGTCTCACTCTGCTCTGGGCAGTCAGAAGCAGCGGATCAGGCCACCGTTCTCTCTGTGGGATGAGAGGCAGGTGTCTGATTTATTGTGTCGGCATAGCTGGTGCTAACTGATTCCGCAAAAGCACCAGCTTCTAGCTGTGGATAACTTTTTTCATTACCGCCTCAGTGCGGTTATTAGCATTAGGACTTTGTAATACCTTACTTTTCCTAATGCTAATTACTGTTTGCGCAAAGTACAGTAAGCTCGCGCAAGCTAGTGCAATCACCGATGCGCTAACTGATTTTTCAGGATTTACAGGGCTTTAGCGTTAGGAAGGTAATATGGGGGGCATGCGTTAAAGTCACTTATCCTATCTTAACGTTAACACTTACTCACCTGAACACTACAGCGAACATTCACTTGGGCAGTGTTTCTCAAACCTGTCCTCGGGACTCTCAACCAGGCCAGATTTTGCAGACTGCAGATTGCAGACTGAATCCTGCATTCACTGTGCAGCAAATCATATCACTTGTGCTGTGCTACAGCTATCTGGAAAACCTGGCCTGTTAGGGGGTCCTGAGGACAGGTTTGGGAAACACTGCACTAGGGCATAGTGCCCTGAATTTGCTGGATAGACTGTAATTGACAATCTGTTTTGAAATATAGAGGAAAAAAAAGAAACCACTTAATATCTCATAGTTTCCACTTGGTGGGGCTTGACTCAAGTAAAAAGAATATGTAAAAGGGAAATTTTAACTAAAAAATTACAATTTTAAAAATCTACAATCTCTAGGAAATAAGATAAATAAATGTATACAGTAATAGTGATAGTAATCTAATTCTAAAAATATGCTGAATACTATTGTACAAATTGAACTCCAGTGTGCAGTTTGTGATAGATTTGCTATAATATTTATTTTTCTAGTTCAGTGCATAACATAGGTAATGTGGCTGTAAGTGAATAGTATTTTCCATGACCTTCAAATGCCCTTCCGGTGTGGCACGAAGCAACACAAGAAACTCATTGTCCTTTCTTTTTTAGATGGGATACCCTTTCGGAAAACTGAGCTGGGCTTCATTAAATAGACATTTTTCCCCTGCCACAGAGTCCCATGCTTTGCTTTCCTAATCACACATACAAATGTATGCTTCTGTGAAAGTAACGCCATCAATATTTTCATAAGATTCCTAATCGCCTAAAGAGTCGGCTCACAGGAAGCAAATTGTATTTTACTAGCAGAGAAGTCTCGTTTGAAATTAAGGTAGTTTTTGGTTAGTAGGAAATTTAAATGCGGTCAATAGTGAAAAAAAAAATCACAAAAAATCCCTTATTTCTACTACTTATTGATTTAATCTCTTATGTCTGTACATTTATCTTCAGCGATGCACAGACCATTGCTTTGTGGTTGTGTACTGCAAATGACTTAAATATGTCTAAATTATTTGTCAATTGATAATTTGTTCAGTATGAATAGTATAAGTAGATGTAGCTAATATCACTGTAGAGTGATATTAGCTACACCTCTCTGATAAAGAAAATGCTAAATGTGAGAGATCAGACCAGGCCTGGACCACCAAGGAATTGCCCAGAGGGCTACAGTGGACTTATGCCATGTGCTGTAGCAAGCCTGAAACCTTACCCATGGCACATCCAAGCCCTGCCCTCGCCAGACCAAATCCTGCACTGCCATGTGTGTGCAGTCCTTATCATTTATTTATTACTTTGTATTTCTGTAACGACTGTAAAATTTCAATGTTTTTGAACCCAGGACATACTTGAAAACGAGTGAAATCTCAATCAGGGTTATCCAAAGAGATTCGAATTGCTTGAGAAAGGTAACCGAACGCTGAAAATCAGTGTTCGGTTACCTTTCCTGGCCATTCGGCTATCCAGAGAGCAGGCAATTCGCCAAATCCTGTCGAATTGCCTGCACATACGGTGCCTGTTCGGTCCCTGTTCGAGGGCAGTGAAATCCCCATCAAAAAGCACTGCTTCGGCTATTCAGAGAACACAAACCAGCAGTGAAAGGTTCCCGAAATGCCCTGCCATTCGGTGGTTTCATGCGGCAAATTTATTCAGGAGAATCCCATAGGCTTCAATGTTAAAAATATTCCCGTTTTAATTCAATATCTAATAAACCGTTCATTATAAAATTCTGCATCAAAAAGTCTCTTTATTTATAGATTTTTTAGGATACTTTAAGCATTTTTCTGAATTTTTTTTAAAAAAATTAAAAGTCCGATTTTTTTTTTTTTTTTTTTCAGTTTGCTTATTTTTTCTGTAACAGCCCTCTTTATTATCATTCCCTGGACCTCCTGTGAAAATTTCAGACATTTTCGCTCAGTAGTTTCTTTGCAAACAGCGTTTCTTTTTCCCAGTTTCATACAAATGGTTTTTCTAATTTATTCACTGCCTCCTCTACGTCACAGCTGCTTCGGCTCTGTGTGATTCGGCTCATGTTCGGCTCATGTTCGGCTCATGTTCGGCTTTTTCAAAGGTTAATCCAGATGTTTTTGCTTGTTTTCAGCGTGCATTCGGTTCGTTTTCGTCGGGTTTGCGGTAGCTTTTCCCTGCAATTCGGGGACCCTGTGCTGTTTGCTGAATACACCGCAGGGTCACCGAAATGCAATCGGCAAAAGGAACCGAATTGAAGAGAACGAAAAGTCACCGAACGTGCGGTGACTTTTCGAATCTCTTTGGATAACCCTGAATGTATCCATCCTGGTACAATACTTTGCAAATAAATAAATAAATCATAAGGATCTACACATGGGACCTGCATCATCAACTCCACAAATTGCAGATGGGAACCTAAAAGGTGGATAAGCAGTACTGGTCCACCCTACAGACACCGCCTATACGGACTTGTAACTATAACTATAACAGTGTTAATGTTGTACAGACTTGCAAAATTTAAACAGTACAGAGGTTGCGCGATTTTATTGTAAATGCAGATCCTACATTAACTAATACACTAAAATTGTTAACATGCAAATCTGTACGTTAAGTTTGTTTACTGGTAAAATTATAACGCGCAAGTCTATACATTAATATTTTACATTTAAATTTTCAAGCTAAATTTTCCCTACTTTAATATTCCATTGTTACAATTACATCCTGCAAGTCCATACTGTAATATTTCCACTATTACTGTAAACCACAGACATGTGCGTTTTACTGTAAGACTGGTATTTTTGGGATTTGAAATAAGACTTGCATTTACGGGATTTACAATAAAAATGTGCATGATCATAATTTACAGTAAGTCGCGTATTTTCGAAGTTTACAGTAAGACTCTGGTTTTTGCGATTTAAGATTACAAGACGCATGTGCAGAATTTCATATTAAAATGTGCAATCTACATACAGTAGGAGGCAAACCAATGTATTATATGAAGCTACAAGCATCCAAGAAGCCATTTTTCAACATCGTTCAGCATTTGATATATTTTCAGAAAACGGCATAACGATAAATTCAAATTAAATTGCTAAATCCAATATTTCCATTGGAAATAAAAATAGCCGCAAGAGCCGATATTTGATCTGAATATTTTTTGTGGCAATGAAATGCTGGTTAGCCTTGATTTGAATCTCCCCAACTGAAAAATGGCCACAATTTGGCTGAAATAGGTCCCAATTTCAGCCATCGGGCCAAACTAAATTGTGGCTCTATGGTGCTATTTTGCAGGTGACATCATGACAAGCCATGTGCATTTATGTGCAGGTACAAGAACTCTTGTCAGGAATTAACGCCTTAAGAGGTCAGTTTGAATCCAATAGCTAAAAGATCATTATAATAGAACACAGAGTGTACTTAGCATAGCTGTTACAGAAGAACACTATGTTTTAATTACTTTATTGTTGGTTTACTTTTCCATACGACTGCAGATGGTAAAATTGTCAAGTACATGGCTGCTCTTTGTAAAGCAACAGGGCTGCAGTAACAAGTGTTGATTTAATTTAAGGTTCCACGGTCTGGGAATAATGACTAAATCTGTTTCTGAAATCACAGAAACATCCAAATGTTTTTATCAGGTGTTTGAAGGAAATATAGCTTCCTTCCTTCTTATTGATGCACCCTGGTTACAAAAACAATTTAATATAAAAGCTTTTCTATTTTAGAAGCATATAATCAGACGATTGGGTTTCAATACTGCAAACAAAAAACCTCAATTCCATATTTAGCACTGCTAAATGGATACAATAGCAGGATAATCATTTAAATTTATCTGTAAAATGTACTCGGTGGATAATTCAGCATGCCAAGCAGCCAAACCACAATTGACTTTATATATTGTACAATGTTGGTATATAATACTTTTCTGACTGGGCATTGAATCTTTTGGGATGTAATGTGCAAGATTGTGTCATTTTGGGGGTGTTTTCTCACAATATTTATTGACTGCCATTTATTGGACTTGCGGAAAAAAGTTTGTTTTGTAAGAAGCAAATCATCCTGCCCCACAAACACACCTTCAGAAACTTACCACATTATATAACTCATTCTGCCGCTTTGCGCTACAATGTAACTACATGACTCACCATTGTGACATGTTAAAAGAGCTAAACTGCCCGTTGTTGGAGTCTAAACGCACCCTTCACCTTTCCAACCTGGTGTTTAAGTGCTTTTCTGGGAAGCTACCACCCTACCTGAATAGACTGCTTCCTCCAGCAGTTCCCTCATCCTATAACCTCTGATCCAGGATGTGCACCTTACTTACAATACCACAATACAAAAAGACAGTGGCTCGATCTTCATTTTCCTACAGCGCACCGCAGTTATGGAATAACCTCCCAGACGCCATCAAATCTTCCCCCAGTCTAAAGTCCCTTAAGACTTCCCTATTAACATACCTCAATACGGAATGCACCTGTAAACATGTAACATAATGACTATTTCCTACATATTTATTTTCTGTTAATCTGTATGTATATATGTATGTGTGTGTGTATATATATATTATAAAGATTATACAGATTATTTATTTTTAATATCTTGCATTGTATTACTTTGTATTTCTGTAACATTTTAATGTTCTTGAACCCAGGATGTACTTGAAAACGAGAGAAATCTCAATGTATCCTTCCTGGTAAAATACTTTATAAATAAATAAATCCTAAACACTGTTTGCCCCTGGCTGATATGACTCAGGTAGGGCAATATCACGTAAACAGTGAGCTACTCATCGCTACCTATTCAGCACTGCTGGGGCTAAATATCAGTGACTGAGCAGCTATTGCTAAGATAATTGCCAAAGATATTATTTGGGTTTAATTAAGCGCTTTACTGTCTTTTGGGGAATCAGTCTGTAGACTGTCAGAGTCACTAGGAGACTGCCAGACATCATTGTGTAAGGACATGGTGACATCACCAATATCATTAACCCAGCAGTGCTGCTGACGAGGATATGAACTTGTTGGACGGTTGGAGGGGGTCTGGGGAATTATACCACAGTAACTCCACTTCCGTAAGTTGCAGAACCCCAGAACAGGTGTCACTGGAAAAGATAATTGTATTTTTTTTCATTGATATAAGTCTTCAAGTACTGTATAAATCCAGATTTCCCTTAAAATTATGACGAGAAGTCATACTTTTATTAAAGACAAATGGAGGCGAGTATTATTATGCCATATCGCCTTTATTACCACTCCCAGCAGCAAGAAAAAATATGTAAACAGCTTATAACCTCCACAGTGAACATGTTATGGACTGTATCCTAGCAACCTCCCAGTATAAGAGTCCAAACTCCTGGAAGCTTCCTCTTTCTTGATGGTAACAGTAGAAGAATATGGGAACTGGAACAGAAGAAAAACGAAGAGAATCACACCAAAACAGGGATCCTATAAATCAGGGAGCTGGAACAAGAAGAGTACAAATTGAGAAAATAATCAGACTCAGGAAGGCAAAAGAATGCACCATAAACCATTAGAATGGAACACATGTAGGTTAGGAAGAAGAAGAAATAGCAGCAAACTCTGGCCTGGAAGGCAAAAGTTAAATAAAAACAACACAATCAAAAACAAAGCCCGGAATAAATCAAACTCAAACTTGAACTGAGATCATTGGAGATGGGGAAAGCTATGAGGGTGGGAATAATACCTGCCTCCGTTTGTCTTTAATAAAATTATAACTTCCCATCATAATTATTGGAAATCTGGAATTTTATTACACGGCACGGAGGCTCCTATTATCATGCCAGTTTAAAGCTATGCCAACGTTCTAGTAGCCCAATGAAACTCTTAGTGTAAATAAAATTCCTTGAATGTGAACTCCCTGAGTTCCCCACCCTTAGAGCCCTAGAGTTCCATAGTCCTCTTAGTGGAATGGGCACCAAAAATTGAAATAGCTATTCCGCTAAGGACATCAACCATCTCAACAGGGGAGAGGGTGGTAGAAGACACTGGATGAAATGGACAAATAAGCAAAATAAACAAAGGATCTATGGGGCTGCGCTCAAGGGCTCAGTCGCCAATTCATAATGATGAAGGGAATGGATAAGGCTAAGACGAGAAGAGTCTTGGAAGGCTGTGTCACGTAAACGCCTTAACTCCAGAAGGGCACGCGACTCAGCGAAGTGGACGCAGGGTTAAAAATCACTAACCGTCTGCACTAGATGCCGAATAATGACTACGTTGCACACAATCCCGCGCACCCACTCCCCATAATTATCCACGCCACCACCATAGGTCAGTGATATATACAGTTGTGTTCAAAATTATTCAACCCCCACTGAAATTGAGTGTTTTGGCCAGTTTGACATTGATTTTGATCATTCAGTCATCTTGCTTACAATTAAATCAAAGAGGCACGTGTAGGTCAGACAAATATAACATAACATTTATAATGAAATAACCACAAATGTCTTTTCTGTGCTCACATCATTATCAGTTTTATTCAACCCCCAAGTGACATTCAATCTTAGTACTTAGTACAACATCCTTTTACAGTTATAACAGCTTTTAAACGTGAAGCATAGCTTAACACAAGTGTCTTGCAGCGATCTACGGGTATCCTCGCCCATTCGTCATGAGCAAAAGCCTCCAGTTCAGTCACATTCTTAGGCTTGCGCACTGCAACTGCTTTCTTTAAGTCCCACCAGAGGGTCTCAATCGGATTTAAGTCAGGTGACTGCGATGGCCACTCCAAAATGTTCCAGCCTTTAATCTGCAACCATGCTCTAGTGGACTTGGAGGTATGCTTGGGATCATTGTCCTGTTGAAAGGTCCAACGTCTCCCAAGCCTCAGGTTTGTGACGGACTGCATCACATTGTCATCCAATATCTCCTGGTACTGAAGAGAATTCATGGTACCTTGCACACGCTGAAGCTTCCCTGTACCTGCAGAAGCAAAACAGCCCCAAAGCATGATTGACCCCCCGCCATGCTTCACAGTAGGCAAGGTGTTCTTTTCTTCATAGGCCTTGTTCTTCCTCCTCCAAACATAGCGTTGATCCATGGGCCCAAACAGTTCTAATTTTGTTTCATCAGTCCACAGAACACTATCCCAAAACTTCTGTGGTTTGTCCACATGACTTTTGGCATACTGCAGTCGACTCTTCTTATTCTTTGGAGACAGCAAGGGGGTGCGCCTGGGAGTTCTGGCATGGAGGCCTTCATTACGCAGTGTGCGCCGTATTGTCTGAGCTGAAACTTCAGTACCCACATCTGACAAATCTTTTCTCAGTTCCTCAGCAGTCACACGGGGACTTTTCTCCACTCTACGCTTCAGGTAGCGCGCAGCAGTCAAAGTCAGCATCTTCTTTCTGCCATGACCAGGTAGCATTTCAACAGTGCCCTTTGCCTTGAATTTGCGAATGATGCTTCCTATGGTCTCTCTTGGTATGTTTAACATTTTTGCAATCTTCTTATAGCCATTGCCCTTCCTGTGAAGAGTAATCACCTCTTCTCTTGTCTTCCTGGACCATTCTCTTGACTTCACCATGTTTGTAACCACACCAGTAAATGTCTAGAAGGAGCTGAGTATCACAGTCATTTTAAAGCTGCGTAATTGGTGCTTATTATGCTTTATTGCTGCTCCGTGACATCCACAGGTGTTTTCAATACCTGATTGAAAACACTTGAATGAACCTCTGTTCTTCAGAGTGGTAGTCTTTAAGGGGTTGAATAATTGTGTCAATGAAGAATTCACAAAAGAAACATTTACTACTGTATTACAAAACCAATTGATGTCATTTTAGTTGCATATGGTTCTTTAAAAAGTCTTTCAGGGTTATCCAAAGAGATTCGAAAAGTCACCGCACGTTCGGTGACTTTTCGTTCTCTTCAATTCGGTTCCTTTTGCCGATTGCATTTCGGTGACCCTGCGGTGTATTCAGCAAACACCACAGGGTCCCCGAATTGCAGGGAAAAGCTGCCGAAAACCTGACGAACACTAACCGAATGCACGCTGAAAATAAGCAAAAACATCTGGATTAACCTTCGAAAAAGGCGAACAGGAGCCGAACAGGAGCCGAATCACACAGAGCCGAAGCAGCTGTGATGTAGAGGAGGCAGTGAATAAATTAGAAAAACCATTTGTATGAATCTGGGAAAAAGAAACGCTGTTTGCAAAGAAACTACTGAGCGAAAATGTCTGAAATTTTCACAGGAGGTCCAGGGAATGATAATAAAGAGGGCTGTTACAAAAAAAATAAGCAAACTGAAAAAAAAAAAAAAAAATCGGACTTTTTTTAAAAGAAAAAAAAAATCTGAAAAATGCTTAAAGTATCCTAAAAAATCAATGAATAAAGAGACTTTTTGCTGCAGAATTTTATAATGGACGGTTTATTAGATATTGAATTAAAACGGGAATATTTTTAACATTGAAGTCTATGGGATTCTCCTGAATAAACCTGCCGAATTAAACCACCGAATGGCAGGACATTAGGGGAACCTTTCACTGCTGGTTTGTGTTCTCTGAATAGCCGAAGCAGCGCTTTTTCATGGGGATTTCACTGCCCTCGAACAGGCACCGAACAGGCACCGTATGTGCAGGCAATTCGCCAGGATTTGGCGAATTGCCAGCTCTATGGATAGCCGAATGGCCAGGAAAGGTAACCGAACGCTGATTTTCAGCGTTCGGTTACCTTTCTCAAGCAATTCGGATCTCTTTGGATAGCCCTGATAGTAGGATTTCATTCTGAATACAATTACAAATGTACACTAAATTCCCTAAAACCCTTTACAGCATTGGGGGTTGAATAATTTTGAACACAACTGTATATATATATCCAAGATGCCTAATATCTGAACCAGAGCTGACCTGAGACCCTGATTGATTATGCACCCCAAAACAGAAAACAGTTCAGAGGACTGACTTCACCTCAACTCACTTTTAGTAGATCGTCCCGAGCTCAAGCTATATACTCCTATCAGTCAAAGGCAGATCTTAATAAATTTTATATTTATTATGATATAAAAAGCTTCACAGGCATATACATGAATCAAAAAGGTATTATAATTAATAATTACATCCACAAGCAGAGAAATAAAAAGGAGATAACAGCAGATTCTAGTTACTTACAATGCAAGCTAAGAGATCAGCAACCAGGGAGGCTCTGGTAGGAGATGGCAAATATTTTTTCAATTTCGATTGACCTCCAAAATAATAAGCAATGAGCCTGGCTTTGATCAGAGAATTTATGCATTTCCTAGACATACCTCATGGCAGAAACTGTGTGGCCTGCCCACTTCCTGTTAATTTGTGGGCATGCTCAGTTCACTTATTTAATTTTTATGATAACCTTGGCATGCATGGCTTCCAGTTGCACTGGGTCATTGGTGTTTATTGATGATGTGACAGTAGACAGAAGCAGCTGGATCAATTCAGCAGTGTTTAGAGATATACTGTCAGCCCAGATTCAGCCAAATGCAGCAAATTTGATTGGACGGCACTTCACAGTACAGATGGACAATGATCCAAACACACTGCAAAAGCAACCCAGGAGTTTTTGAAGGAAAATAAGTGAAATATTCTGCAATGGCTTAGGCAATCACCTGATCTCAACCCAATTGAGCATGCATTTCACTTGCTGAAGGCAAAACTAAAGGCAGAAAGTGCCACAAACAAAAAACAACTGAAGACAACTGCAGTTAGAGCTTGGCAATGCATCAGAAAGGAAGAAACCAAGTCTTTGGTAATGTCCATGGGTTTCAGACTTCAGGCAGTCAGTGCCTGTAAAGGATTCTCAACAAAATATTAAAAATAAACATTTTATTTATGATTATATTCTTTTGTCCAATTACATCTGAGCTCCTGAAAATGGGGGGACTGTGTATAAAAATGGTTGCAGTTCCTAAGGCTAGGGTCAGACGAGCGTGATTTCTACGGACTGTACGTCCGTCCACACGGACGTACGTCAGTACAGAAGACGCAGTAGTGGCCACACAGTCCGTTTATTCACTGACGAATATTTTGACGGGTGTAGGAGGGAAAATAAATTAAAAAGCAAAACCATTTTGTCCATGAAAAATGCTGGACGTATAAATGCAGTCCGTCTGACCACGTTCCATCACTCACACACAAAGCTATGCAGACGTTGCGGACGCAGCGCACTTTGTGCGGCCGTTCTAGGGGTTGTACGTTCTTGCCTGCCTTGCGTCCGTGGGCTGCGGCCGTTGTGCGTCCGCAGTTCAGTGCGGATGTACTTCATGTGTCAGGCTCCAATGGGCTTTCTGTCATGCTATCACGGACGTACTTTTAGGCACAATCACGGACGTGACCACTACGCTCGTCTGACCCCAGCCTAAAATTTGTACTTGGTGTTTATGTTCAACCCCTCGAATTAAAGCTCAAATTCTGCACTTCAAATTCATTCTTGCAATTGTATTTTATGTGTGCATTTATTAATTCCTGATGGATCAGTTGTCTTTTAAATCTCCCACTCATTTATTTAAGGGGTTATTCACAGAGCACCAAAATGTCGCCAACATAAAAAAAAACGAAAAACAAAATGATTGAAAGTGTCAAAATGTAAACGCTGTTTGCAAAAAATGACTCAACGAAAATGTCTAAAATTAACATATAAGGTTCTATGAATGATAATAAAAAGGTCTGTTACAGACAAAAAGAGAAACCGCTATCAAAAAAAGAAGAAAAAATCCTGAAAATGCCTAAAAGATCTTTGAAAAAAAAATAAAGAGACATTGTACTGCAGATTAAAGGAATAAATGGTTTATTAGATATTAGTTAAAATGGGAATCTTTTTAAGATTGAAACCTATGGGATTCCCCTGAATAAACCTCCCGAATGAAACCATCGAACATCAGGGCATTTTGACAACTTTTCCCTGCTGTTCGGTGTTCTGTGAAATAGATTAACCATTTGTTCTCTAAGGGGACTTTCACTGCCGTCGAACAGGCAACATACTGTACATACTGGAAATTCACCAATATATTTTTTTTTATATAAAGTATTTTACAAGGAAGGATACATTAAGATTTCTCTCGTTTTCAAGTATGTCCAGGGTGGCGAGTATGTATCGTTAGGTGTCTTGCCCAAGGACACTTACTGGACAGGTGCTCTTGCCGGGATTGAACCTGTGTCTCCACAGTCACAGAGCAGTGATGTTACCTCTACTCCACCCACTGGTGTATTTTGGCCTAGGCCGACTAGGCCCAGGCCTAGGGCGGCACTTTCCAGGGGGCGGCGGCCCGCACTGGGTGGCCCCACCCCTAAAAAAAAAAATATATATTTTTTTTTTTACTTTTACAAAGTATTTTACCAGGAAGGATACATTCACAAACACCCCCCTTGTTTCTCACTGTAATTGTAAAGGGTCATCCAGAAGTGGACCCCTTGCTTGATGTGCCTAGAGGGGTGTCAGCTATACCCTCCTGACGAGGCCCAATAAGGCTGAAACGATCGTCGGGGGTTGCTGCACCTCTCGTGCAGGGATGACGTCCTTGGCAATCAGCACTGGCCACCCTTTCTGCGTGAGAGCAGGCTGATTTGCATATGGAAAATTCATCCCTGTAATGGCACAATCAAGCTAAAACCTTGTTTGTGAGACCTGAGCGGGCACCCACCGTAGAGCAGGCCATTGTGCTGTTGCTCGTTCTCAGGACCCTCACAAACACCCCCCTTGTTTCTCAGGATACATTGAGATTTCACTAATTTACACTTTCAATTTCACTTTCCAGGGGGCAGCAAAAAACCTCACCACTAAATGGGTTACTCGCAGAGCACCGAAATGACGCCAACTTTTTAGTGTTCTGTAGCTCCCTGCACTTAGGAGAATAAAATTTCCCCACCCTGCAGTGAATTCACCATTCACCGCAGGGTCCTCAAAGTGCATGGAGTCGGCCGCTGAATGCTGCCACCGCAAACCCGTGGCCTGCTGTTTTCAAAAGAACTACTGAACGAAAATGTCTGGAATTTACATATAAGATCCTATGATTGATAATAAAAAGTTCTGTTACAGAAAAAAGAAAAACTGCTATTAAAAAAAAGGGGGGGAATTTTGCCCAAAAAAATCTGAAAAATGACTAAAAGGTACTAAAAAAAATCAATAAGTAAAGACTTTTTATTGCAGATTAAAATAATAAATGATTTATTAGATATTGCATAAAAACGGGAATATTTTTAACATTGAAACCTATGGGGTTTGCTTGAATAAACCTGCTGATTGAAAGCACCGAACATCAGGGCATTTCACTGCCGTTTCTCTGAGTCTCAGTACCACATGACTGGCTGAACCACGTGAAACGCACGCGCGCAGCTGCCCGCCCTTTCGTTAACACAGACTCTATTCTGGACTGAACACCCCCCGGACGGGAATCAAAGCTACAGTGCACCCTCTGGCAGTGGCACCCCACTGCTGACAAGATGGCTCCACAGCATAATTGCTGTGTGCTCATATACACTCGGTTTGCTGGGAGTTTTATTGCAGTGGATTCTGATGCACTCATACACACCGCACATTGCATTGCTGGGAGTTTTATTGCTGTGGATTCTGATACGCTGACACACACCAAACATTGCATTGCTGGGAGTTTTATTGCTGTGGATTCTGTGATACACACTGCATATTACTGTGAGTTTTATTGCCCTGGAGCTCTGGGATACGCTCATACACACTGCACATTACTGGGAGTTTTATTGCTGTGCAGTTCTGTGATATGCTCATACACACTGCACATTTCTGTGGGTTTTATTGCTGTGCAGCTCTGATATGCTCATACACAGTGCCCATTTCTGTGGTTTTATTGCTGTGCAGCTCTGATATGCTCATACACAGTGCCCATTTCTGTGGGTTTTATTGCTGTGCAGCTCTGTGATACGCTCATATGCAGTGCACGTTTCTGTGGATTTTATTGTTCAACCAATTAGAGCGTCTGTGTTCCCGTTTACTTGACATGCGTGGCTGTTCTTTGTAAAAATGCTTGAATTTTAACATTTCATAATTTTCTTTATCTCATTAGATACATTTGAAATGGTATACAAAATATACAAGTAGGCACTTGGTATCCACTTTTAATATAAAGAGAGGAAAAGGCGGAGCTCTAAGAGGAAAGGGTGGGGCTTAAAGAGGAAGGGTGGGTATTAACCAGGAAGAGGTGTGCCCTTGACAGGAAGGGGTGCATCAAATTTAAATTAGGGGGTGCACGAGTTTAGTCAGGCCTAGGGCAGCACAAAACCTAAATACACCACTGACTCCACCCAGCCGGTACCCGGTAAGCTGCTTGCTCTGTGTATAGCCGAATGGCCATGAAATGGCATCGTACGGGGAAATTCCCTGTTCGGTGCTATTTCGGGGCCAGATCGGCTCTTTATTAATAACTTGGTTAGTACTGTATATCCCCATCTGCTTCTCCCTCCCCCTCCTCCTCCTATGTCATAAATTCTTTAACAATCTGAGCACTTTTACAAAATCTCAATCTCTCTTTCGTCCAAGCATACACAGACAGAACCACATTTCTTCACTCTTCTTCATTCTTTCTGGCCACCAGCTCACCTTCCATCTGCTCCCATTTGTTTCACATACCCCTGTCCCTTAGATTATAAACTCATGGGTTGTCTGGCTGAGCACTCGGTTAAAGTGCTGTATTACCTGGACAGCTATTCTACGGGCAGGGTTGTCTTTTCCTAAATTATCATGTACATCACATGTTTGTGCTCCCCATCGTAAAGCGTTACAAAATATGCTGGCGCTGTCTAAATGCCTGTAACTGTACCCTACTGTACAAATTCAATATTCTTGAACATACTGACATCCTTGAAAATGAGAGAGATCTCACTATATCTCAATGTAACACTCTATAAATAAATAAATTTGGATTGTTTTGTTTTAATTTTATTCTGGTGGCATACAGAGCCAAAAGAATGAAACGTATTCCTCTGTTTAAATATATATGGATCATACTGTATATTCCTTACTTATCTCTGCCTGCCAGCTTGTATTTCCTTCTTAAATAAAGGAATGTGCTACCATAACTGAAGTATAATTAGCACAAATAAATGTTTATTTTCCCTTATGCTCTGCATAGATAGTATTATCAGTAGGGTGTTCTTTTACAAGTGGTCGTCACTTCCTGTCACTATATGTATATAGAAAAACCTAGTCATGAAAGATGACAAGAAGCACAATTAGGTTGTCAATTGTAGACATTAAAACATGCAGCATGCTCACTAATAAATATAATAAATGTACTCTCAATTTGTATTTTAGGTCACCATTTTGGTGCTCTCTGATTCGCCGCACTTTGGCGAGTCCGATTCGCTAACCCTGTAGTGGTTTCTGCATTCACCACAGGGTCCCCGAAGTGCAGCGAATCGGCCACTGAACGGCGCCGCTAACCCGTCGTCACCAACCCACCGGACAGCCACTGCAAACCCGCCAGAGGGCCGTCGAACGCAGCCGACAAGCCGTCGAGCACAGCGCCGATCAGACATTGAAAAAAGCTCTCAAGCTGCCGGATGGGTAAAACAAAAGATCGGTTGAAAGTGTCAAATTTAAATGCTGTTTACAAAAAAAACACTACAGGACGAAAATGTCCGGAATTAACAGATAAGATCCTATGAATTATAATAAAAAGGTCTGTTACAGAAAAAAAAACCTATTTAAAAATAAATAAAAAATCGGAAAAAATCCTGAAAAATGACTAAGAATCCTAATAAATAGTCTTTTTGCCGCAGATTAAATGAATAAATAGGTTATCAGATATTGGTTAAAACCAGGAATCTTTTTAAAATGGAAACCTATGGGATTCCCCTGATTAAACCTGCCAAATTAAAGCACTGAACATCAGAGCGTTTTGACAACTTTTCACTGCTGTTCGGTGTTCTCTGAATAGATTAACCATTGCTTTCACTGCCGTCAAACAAGCACCGTATTTGCAGGCAATTCGCCAAAATTTGGCAAACTGTCTCCTTTCTGAATAACCACGGAAGTGCACCTTACAGGAAAATTCTCTGTTCAGTGCAATTTTGGGGCCCGATTGGCTGTCTCTGTATAACCCCTTAAAGTTGAAACTCAGGAGAATTGGCAGGAGAGAACAATCTAGACCAATAGCCAATTTGGAAAATGAAAGAATTTTTCTGGGTTTCCTATTTTGACCTAGAATATTCACTTCTGCGAATTCAGGGGCAGTTCCAAGTGGGGGCAATGGGGCAACCCCCCTGCCCGAGAAAATTTTGCCAGCCACTGCGTTACTATCCTCCTACGAGCGGCCACTGGCATGAAGGGGAAAATATATACATATCCATATGAGCTGGGGCAAATATATCCATGTGAGTTGGGGGCAAATATATTCATTTGAGCTGGCCTGGAGCAAATATATCCATATGAGCTGGGGGCAATATATCCAGATGAGCTGGGGCAAATATATCTATGTGAGCTGGCCTGGGGCAATATATCCATGTCAGCTGGGGGAAAATATATCAATGTGAGCTGGCCTGGGGCAATATCTCCATGTAAGCTGGGGCAAATATATCCATGTGAGCTAGGGGCAAATATATTCATGTGAGCTGGCCTGGGGCAATAGATCTATGAGAGCTGGGGCAAAAATATCCATGTGAGCTGGGGGCAAATATATCCATGTGAGCTGGGGGCACATATATCCATGTGAGCTGGCCTGGGGCAATATATTTATGTGTGAGCTGGGGCAAATATATCCATATGAGCTGGCCTGGGGCAATATATCCATATGAGCTGGGACAATATATTCATATGAGCTGGGGCAGATATATCCATATGAGCTGGGGAAATATATCCATGTGAGCTGGGGGCAAATATATTCATATGAGCTGGGGGCAATATATCCATATGAGCTCAGGGCAATATATCCATGTGAGCACGGGGCAATATATCCATGTGAGCTGGGGCAATATATCCATATGTGAGTTGGGGCAATATATCCCTGTGAGCTTGGAGGGGGTACCCTGGGCCCATGGTATGGAAAGGGTTTACAGGGCTGTGCAGATGGGGTGCCACATGTGTTCTGGCAGCATGGAAAGGGTGCACTGGGCAGCCCACACCGCATAGCTGCGTAGTTGCAAGGGGTATGTACTTGCAGGGGGGGAACCCTGGGCCCCTCGCATGGAAAGGGATTGCAGGGCTCATGAGCCACATGAGGACAGACCCTGTGCAATGTTCTGGTGAGAATGAGTGTCCCCCTAAACCTGTGTCTGGATCTGCCCCTGAGTGAATTCTCCAGAGTTTCACCTTTTAGTGAATACCTTTTAGTTAGACACTAAGGGCCCAATTTCAGTGGTACCATTTAAAACATGAGCCATTAGCAGTTATGAATGAGCCATAATTCTTAGCAGTTCTTGTCTGATTCCAAGCTGAGCAGGAACTCCTGTTGTAGCTCAGTGTCTGCACCAGCTAACTGTACATTTAGGTTTCCTTACTATACTTGGTACAAGAATTGTCAACATTGGGGGAGCCAGAGAATAACAAGCTATTTTGAATCTCTTGTTAGGCAACTGCGCCAAAAAAAAATCCCTCAATGATTACTAGCTCCCAAAAGCATGTGTTAATGGAACACTGTATGCACCCTGACACTTTAACTTATTAAAGTGGTGAGCCTGCATGGAGTAACTGCCACTTCCTCAAGCCCCGTTTGGCTGGTACAGTTATGTAAAGCAGACAGTTTCCTCTGAGGGTGTTATAATTGCTGAAAATCCCTATATAGTACAGATACAATGTGTTACTGTAATTTCCATATACAGGCATTATGCCACATACATGTTTTTTTTATTTTTTGTTGTAGCTGCATTGGTAATAATCCCATAATTATCACCACAAATCCCCATAATCAGAAGATCTGACCATTTTTATTATTTGGGGCCATTTCTTTCTGTATGCGAACAATACAGACCTCATTTGAAATTGCAGAAGATAAGGGAGACCAATGCCGAAAAGGCATTTGACAGAGTTGATTGGACCTTTCTCTTTACCACATTATCCTGTATGGGATTTGGCCCACGAATGCTGCAATGAATCCGTTCCCTTTACCACTCACCTACTGAGCGAATCAACCTTAATGGGACTCTTGTAGACCCATTCCCAATTGGGAATGGGACCAGGCAGGGATGCCCATTATCACCTATGCTTTTCGCTCTTACTTTAGAACCACTTCTCCAGGTAATACGTACTGAGGAGGCGATCCATGGAATCGAGATTGGGGGCATGCCCAAAAAGTAGCCGTATACGCAGACGATTTGTTTTTTTTCTTCAACAACCACTAATCTCCTTCCCTAACCTCTTGCAAGCCTTGCGCCACTATGGCACCCTGAGTAACTACAAAATTAATATCTCCAAATCAGAGATATTGAATGTAGTTTTTCGCCCCCCACATGCAATAACAATTGTCATTCAATTTCCCGTTTAGATGGTGTGCCTCCTCATTGCATTATCTCGGGGTAAATCTGACAGCGCAAATCTCAGGCAAATATGCAGCTAACTACCTCCCCTTACTATGCTCCCTCACAGCTGACCTAACACGCTGGAAATTGCCGCACATTATTATGGTTTGGGAGGGTTAGCGTTTTAAAAATGAAGGTCCTACCTCAGATCCTATACATACTACAGACCCTCCCCATTCGCCTCCCCGAACACTTTTTCCGCTCCCTACGCACGTTATTTCTTAGATATGTTTGGGATGGCGAGGCACTGAGGGTAAAATATACTGTACTCATCGCCCCGAGGAGTAAAGGTGGCATAGCTTTGCCCCACATCAAAGGGTACTATATGTCACGGTTCCCAGATCCCACCACGCAGTACTTAACACCCCACACTCCACAGAGCCCAGAAGCTACCAACAGAGTAGCCGTGAAAGATCTCTAACTGTCTGGTCCTTAGAATTGGCCAGGTAAACTAGCTAGACAGAAAGGGTTAACAACACGGGGAGTAGTCAGCCGAGCCAGAATCAGGAATACAGAGTTCAGAATGGTCAAATGGAATAGCCGGGTCGATATCAGAGCAGTGGCGTAGTACAAGAAAAAGGTCTAGGGCAACAGAAGGCAGAATAGTCAGAAACAAGCAGAGGTCAATAACGGGTTAATTCAATATAGCAGTCAGGTACAAGGAGCTCAGGTATGGATAACCACGATCTGGCAACTGCTGAGAATACACTGAGGGTTTTTAAAGACCTTCACCAGACCACGCCCCCCACTCAAGCCGCACCTCATGCAACCACCTCCCTGCCTGTCTCCATTTAAACCGGGCATTGGTCAGCGAGCAGCATCAGACATGCTGCCCTCAAGCACACCGGTAGGGCTGGAAGCTCCCAACGTTACACTATAACGCTTTCCACCTGCAGGACATACTGGAATGGTCCGCCAACTCACCTGCTAAACTCTGGGTCTCCCTTGAGCAGGCAGACATGGATGTTCCTTTGAGATCCCTGCCATGGTTGCCCCCGAAGGCCCGACCTCTCCCACACTCCACGCATTCCCTTATCACTGCCACCCTTTCGGTATGGAGCTCCGTACAGTCCCAGCTCGCAATTG
Organism: Leptobrachium leishanense; assembly: GCA_009667805.1. Classification (NCBI taxonomy): domain Eukaryota; kingdom Metazoa; phylum Chordata; class Amphibia; order Anura; family Megophryidae; genus Leptobrachium; species Leptobrachium leishanense. The sequence goes on along the minus strand of CM019063.1, from coordinate 273,964,005 downwards.
CCCCATTTCCTTCCCCTCTTATGCCCCTTCAACACTTACCTGCATATACACACCATGTCCTCCCTATGCTTCCACCGGAAGCCCCACAATGTCCGCTACCACAACATTACATAAACCCCACCAGCCCAAAAAACCCTCAGCAGATTCCCCTCTCCCGACCTGACTCTTTTATCGCCCAGTTTCACCTTCACCAACTCCTCACATATCTCCGTGCGTTGGCCCCGCTGCTCACTTTTGTTCGTCCTCTCACACCCTCTTAAAAATTGGCACAAAAAAACAAGACCCCTGCGCGTAGCATCTCATTGCTGTACTCTATCCTTGGCTCCCTTTCCTCGATCACACCGCAATATGTGGCTAAATGGGAGGAAGACCTTCAGATGCATTTGTCGGAAGAGCACTGGCATAAGATCTTCACACTGACCAGTACTTGCTCTATGGCCATACGCACCCAGGATACAGCCTTTAAACTCCTGACTAGATGGTATTGCACGCCCTCCCAAATAGCCAGATTTTCAATTACTGCTGGTGACCTGTGCTGGAGATGCCGGGCCCCGAATGCAGACATCCTCCACATGTGGAGGTCTTGCGCACTAATCCAGCCTTTCTGGAAACAGGTCCACACCAAAATCACCCAGATAGACTATGCTGACTTTGAATACACCCGGCCAAGATGCTCCTCCACCATAACCCTCTGGGTCTGTCTTCCTATAAAAACTCACTCACCATCCGGTTGCTCAATGCCGCTAAGGTGGTCCTTCCTAAATTTTGGGAACAATCAGTCACTCCACCCCTTAGAAATTGGTTTTGCAAAGTGGAATTTACTCGATCTGTTGACCTGATTTACAGGGCCCGTGGCCCATTGGACAAACACCTCAGACAATGGTTTTATTGGTCGCCGACTCCGCCTCGGTGAGCCCTGGTGAAGCTCTTTGCTTTTCCGGTTTCTTCCCTCGTTTGTCTAGGTTTTACAGGCATGATTTGTTTGTAGCATCGCACCTTCGCAGATTCGTATATTGTATTGTATACCTGTACATTTTCTCTGTGTTCTTGTATTTTTCTCTAAGACTTGTATTTTCTTCTTTGAAAAACTAATCAATTTTATTACGATAAAAAAAAAAGATAAGGGACACCATCAAGCATTTGGAACCTTTAACCCCTTCAGACTGAGATATCTCTGATTTCAAAGGCACCACCTGGTGCCCCGATATCGAGATATCTTGATCTGCAGCCCAAAAGCAAATGAAATTCATTAGCTGCAAACAAGTTACATGTGCTTTTGAGCTGCAGAAGGTGTCCCCAAAGTTTTAGCCTGTGGGCATAATGCCGAAAGAGCTCAAAGTGTAAAATCAGCTGATGAATGCTCTGAAATATCGGGCTTTCAGCAGCCAATGCAGGGGAAAAAAGGAAAAAAAATATCAACCTGCAGCTCAAACCTTTGTAACTCAATTTGGCAGTAAATGGCGCCATCTACTGGCCAAACAGGTTATTTACAGTAAAAACTAGTTATTACTGTATAATGAATTAAAAATTATTTTACAAAAAAACATTGGTTTCTGATTGGTTTTTTGGAAAATCTCTTGCTAGTGAAATTAAAAATGATCATATTTACATTCTTTTAATATTTTAACTATGTCAAAACAAGAATACTTTTGCAGAATTTCTATTTACTCCTATATTTAAAAGGACATGCATGCTTTGCTATTATGCTTTTAAAAATGTGCATTGCCTTTATTAACGAATCAGTAGTGTCATTCGGCAGACATAAAAAGCAATAAATATGATATTTTTTCATATTTGCCTGCTTTTCTTTCTTGGCACCTTCCATGCCCACCTCAGGAGGCACTTTGAGTTAACCAATCAGTGTGTATACCCACTGGCGTCGCAAGGTGGGGGCAGGCACCAGGTGACACCCGCCCTTAGCGTGACACCGTCATGCTAAGGGCGGGTGTGTCACCTTGCGACGCAGTGTTCGGCTCCCTGCGAGCGTCCGAAGCTATGGAGCTTCGGCGCTCGCCTGGGGGAACCACGTCACCAGCCGAGTTCTCGTGAGATCACGGCTGGTCACGTGGCTCCCCCAGGCGAGCGCCCAAGCTCCATGCCGCCGGACGCTCAGAGGGAGCCGAACACGCGGCAGCGGCAGGAGCAAGGATGTGAGCTGGGGCCTGGGGGCTGTATCCATGAGAGCTGCTGGGGCAATATCCATGAGAGGAGCTGGGGCATATCCATGAGAGGAGCTGGGGCAATATCCATGAGAGGAGCTGGGGCATATCCATGAGAGGAGCTGGGGCATGTCCATGAGAGGAGCTGGGGCATGTCCATGAGAGGAGCTGGGGCATATCCATGAGAGGAGCTGGGACATATCCATGAGAGGAGCTGGGGCATATCCATGAGAGCTGCTGGGGCATATCCATGAGAGCTGCTGGGGCATATCCATGAGCTGGGGCAATATCCATGAGAGCTGCTGGGGCATATCCATCAGCTGGGGGCAATATCCATGAGAGCTGCTGGGGCATATCCATGATCTGGGGGGCAATATCCATGAGCTGGGGGCAATATCCATGAGCTGCTGGGGGCAATATCCATGAGAGCTGCTGGGGCATATTCATGAGCTGGGGGCAATATGCATGAGAGCTGCTGGGCCATATCCATGAGCTGGGGTAATATCCATGAGCTGGGGGCAATATCCATGAGAGCTGCTGGGGCATATCCATGAGCTGTGGCAATATCCATGAGCTGGGGGCAATATCCATGAGAGCTGCTGGGGCACATCCATGAGAGCTCCTGGGGCATATCCATGAGAGCTGGGGCATATCCATGAGAGCTGGGGCATATCCATGAGAGCTGCTGGGGCATATCCATGAGAGCTGGGGCATATCCATGAGAGCTCCTGGGGCATATCCATGAGAGCTGGGGCACATCCATGTGAGCTGGGGAATATCCATGTGAGCTGGGGCAGTATCCATGTGTCCTGGGGGCATATCCATGAGAGCTGGGGCAATATCCATTTGTGAGCTGGTCTGGGGCAATATATCCATGTGGGAGCTGGTCTGGGGGCAATATATCCATGTGTGAACTGGTCTGGGGCAATATATCCATGTGTGAGCTGGTCTGGGGGCAATATATCCATGTGTGAGCTGGTCTGGGGCAATATATCCATGTGTGAGCTGGTCTGGGGCAATATATCCATGTGTGAGCTGGTCTGTGGGCAATATATCCATGTGTGAGCTGGTCTGGGGCAATATATCCATGTGTGAGCTGGTCTGGGGCAATATATCCATATGTGAGCTGAGGTGCAATATATCCATATGTGAGCTGAGGCGCAATATATCCATATGTGAGCTGGGGCAATATATATCCATGGGTGAGCTGCTGGGGGCAATATATAATTGTGAGCTGGGGCAATATATCCATATGTGAGCTGGGGCAATATATATCCATGGGTGAGCTGCTGGGGGCAATATATAATTGTGAGCTGGGGCAATATATATCCATTGGTGAGCTGGGGCAATATATATCCATTGGTGAGCTGCTGGGGGCAATATATCCAGAGCTGCTGGGGGCAATATATATCCATGTGTGCTTTCACTGCCTTCAAACAGGCACCGTACTTGCTGGCAGTTAGCAAAAATTTGTGTGAGCATATGAGAGCTCCACAGCAATAAACCTCACAGTAATGTGCGCTGTGTGTATGAGCATTCAGTGTTATATGGGGTACTGATTTATGAGTAAAAGTAGTTAAAAAAAATCCGTTAAACTGGGGCGGGGGGTGACACCATAAATTACCGCACCGGGTGACACCAACCCTAGTGACGCCACTGTGTATACCTAGGTATAGATTAAAAAACACACAAAGCATGTGCAACTGTGTTTCTCCTCCTCCCTCCAGCACTGTGAACTGAGGGGAGGGCGGGGCTGAGATTCTGATCTGTAACCCTTTCACCCCCAGCTACTGCAGAGGCAGGGAAGGAAAGAGACAGCAGAAAGAGGTACAGCAAAGAAAAGCACAGAGACACAGCAAGAAAATGTAAAGAGAGAAAGACATATATATAATATACAGGGAGGACGTCCCATTAGTTAAGAATAAGGATTCTGGAGCAGTACGGCAATATTAGACGTAATAAAATTGATCATAGTGTTCCATTACATTGTAACAATTGCCCTGCGTTTTATCTTAATAATTTTAAATGCATAGGAATAGATGTTGTGCAGAGGAATTGGAGGGGTGGAGTTTTTACGAGAGTTTTAGCTAGTAAACAGACTGAGTGGATTTATCGAGTGGGTACATTGATGAAGGGGGCCTTAATAAAGATGTGATATAAAAAATTGTTTATGCGATTCCTCAGTTTTTTATAGATGTTTTTTTCTTGAATGCTAGGGGTATCTGTGGCTGTGAGAAGACGGGAGTTGTTCTTTTTATTCTGATCTTTTGTTTTGTTTGCTTTTTGTTGTTTTTTCCCCTGCTTTGAGCTCTTGGAACTGTGTTTGTTTGTGGAGCTCCCTGGATGTTGAAAGGGGTAACCTTTTAGGTATGGACTGTTCCCCTTTAAGAAGGAACGTGTATCAGCGTCGCCATCTGGAGCAGGGCCGGATTAACATAGGGGCTGATGGAGCAGCAGCTCCAGGCCCATGCCCCAGAATAGGCCCAGAGAAAGGATAAATATGTCTGCATTTAAGGGCATTTGGACCCCTGTATCTCCAACACCATAGCAGCTACAGAGTCATGTGAGATATCGCTGGAAAGGCCAGAGCATGGCCTTTCCAATGATATAAAATATGACCATGTTTTACTTAAAAATAAATATTTCTTTATTTTTTTTCTTTCTAACACAGCAATATTTTTCACTTTTCAATTATAAAGTGAACAATGATGCTGCACTAACTAACCATCTCATTTCTCATGTCACCAACAAGTATGGATGTGATGGCACAATCCGTGGTTGCAAAATGGTACATCAAAAACCGAAACCGCTGTACTGCAGCGAAGATCACGGGGGGGGGGGCGACTTTAGAACCCTGCAACACTAATCTTTACACCTCACAAGGGCAAGTGAGGTGTCATTGGTCAGGTCAGAGTCTGGCCTTTGCATTGATACTAAACGTGACAATGAATATCTAAAAGAAAACAAAAAAAAATGTTTATTTTTAGTTCCAAAGCGATGGCATTGTCCATTTGTCACGTATAAAATGAGCAATACCACTGCCATTACGCACCTTTTCATTTCCCACGATGAGAGCAAGGTCAGTGTTTTATACAGTCATATTATTCATAAAACACCATCCTCCAAAACAAGGGAAATATTTCCTTTTTTTGGTTAAAATTGGAAATTTTCTCCAAAAAGTGCAGGAACAGGTTCCCATTTCAAATCTTTAACAAAAATGCCTTATAGAATATATAACCACAAAGGTTTGGATGATAAAATGTAAAACAATAATTTTACACTCTGTAAATGATTGAAATCTAAATGGAAATTTACTCACAGTATTTGCCTGGTTAGATATACCCGTACCTGCACTAGTAAAGAACCTAAAATCTGTTTTCGTTTCACTAAATTCCAAAAAAAGCCACCAAAATCTTCAGCTCCAGGCCCATAGAGATCTTAATCCGGCCCTGATCTGGAGGATTGGTATCCCTGGAGCTATGCATCTTCTGAATGAACGCCGAACAAACACCCGATACGTCACTTCTGGTGGAGGAGCAAGCTAGTTCTGGGCATGCGCATTGCGTGGAATGCACACGAACTGGAAGTCAAGACGGAAGAGAAGGTCACCGATTATTGTTGATTATAGACTGTATTTAAGGGTAATGGCGGGGGGAACAGCCATTCTACTTTTCTCCCTGATGAAGTCTGGGGTTTAACTGGACAAAATGCATTGGAGTGTTTTATTGTTGCTGTTTTACCATTAAAACCTTTATCTGGAATGGCTTCCAAGTTTTTGTCCTGTGGCGGTGGGGTGAAACAGAGAGGCTGGAATTTCCTGAGTAGTAACAGCAATATTGATGTGTTTGATAATACATACTATCTTGTGAGTTCAATATGAAGGGGGCCTTGTAAATGTTATAATTCTTACTGGCTACACCATTAAGTGTGTTTTGATTTGTTTTAGATTGCACTCCCTATTTCTCTGTTTTACCAAAGTGAGAAAGATGGCAAGATAAAGCAGATAAATTGCAAGAAAAGGTGCAGTGAGAGAGACAGCACCAGAGTGTGAGAGTGACTGACTGTGTGAGGGAGTTCGAGTGAGATATGGAGTATGTAAACCACGAAAGAGTGCAAGTGTGCTAGTCAGTGAGTCTGTGGGTGAGCGAGTCAGTGGGTGAGCGATTCTGTGGGTGAGCGAGTCAGTGGGTGAGCGAGTCAGTGGGTGAGTGAGTCTGTGTGTGAGCGAGTCTGTGTGTGAGCAAGTAAGCGGGTGAGTGAGTCTTGCTTTCACAGTTGCACTTGAGATAGCTAATATTCAGTTCCTCAGTCTGAAGTCCTGAGCGTACACAGGGTTTCATGTGCACAGCTTGTACTAGTTCATGTAAAGCTTTGATGGGTTTAGTAGTGGGCGGGGAGGAGGTGGGGAATATTCAGGAAGTAGGACTGAAGAAACACCCCTAACTGAGGCGCGTGGCCAGAGAAGATGAAATGACAGTTTAAAGCAAGAAATTAAACATTTATTTACATATTTTAAAACTTTTATTGATTTATTTTAGTTTGTCTATATAGGTATAAAAAAAATTAAATGGCAATTATTATTTTTTTCTAGACATGCATAGCCCTTTAAGTGTTAACCATGCATCTCGTGTTTCAAACAAATGTTATAATAATTTTTCAACAAAATACATTTGGTACTGAAGTGGTTAAGCATTTTATAATTTTATATGAAAAGAATATAGCGGTGTATGATTTATGAGGTGCTATTTCATGTCCTCCTAAATTCAGACAAATTCATTTGCACTTTTCTATTTCTGTTTGTCTGTTTGTACCTTGAAGAGAGCACTTTCTTTTAAAATCTAAGTGAATTTTGCTGATCAAGCTAAAGCCAATGGTTTTCCTTATAAGTATGAACTACTTGCATTGAGTATTGAGGTCAGGTCTAGCTGAAATCTGTTTCCACTTAAGTTCGCATTGACCTTTCACCAAATTGTCTTCAGTTCCCGAAGTGATCAGTGGTCCTCTCATCTGTTTTCACCCTCCTCCTCCCCTGCCTCCTTAACCCGCACTCACCGGTTGCCCTGGACAGCAGGAGTATGGAATACAGCCTGCAATATAAGGTCACATAATGCAAATGTGACATTTTGTGACAAGCAATGGTGTTATTGCAGCTTCACAAGCAGCAATCAATCTAATGAATTGAGTAGATAAAGGCCCTCTTGTTTTGAATTGAATCCTTTGGCTCTGCTGTTTTTTTCACATAGCATGAGAACATTTTACTGCCAGTGAAGAAAATCTGCATCCACTTTCTTAGCATGACAAGGCTCGTTATTATTTTTTAATGAACTTTATTTCCAGGAAGATAGAGCGTACAAATAGTACCAGTTGTAATACAGACAGCCTACAAAGTCTCTCTCTCATTTTTAACTATTTTGTTGCCAGTGGTTTAATGGCTGTGTTGAGTTATTTTGAGGGGACAGCAAATTTACACTGTTATACAAGCTGTACATTCACTACTTTACATTGTAGCAAAGTGTCATTTCTTTAGTGTTGTCACATGAAAAGATATAATAAAATATTTACAAAAATGTGAACGGTGTGCACACTTCTGGGAGATATTGTGTGTATATATATATATATATATATATATATATATATATATACACAAACACACAGAAAAGGTAAAAATATAATTTAAAATATTATAATTTACTTAATTATTTACATTATTATATTATTTATATATTTATAATAAAATGTGAGTATGAATTTTTACCCTATTTTTTTATGGTAAAAAAATTAATAGACTTTAAAAATTAAAAAGACCAAGGCACCTAGTGATCATTTAAAAACCGGAGCGCCACCACACCAGTCATCTCTTGAAAAAGCTGACGTAGTTTATCGGCGAAACGCGTCCTGACTGAGATGTAAAATTGTTTCCCATGATGGGAAGTTTTAAACAGGTTTATTTTTGTCTGTGTTGGGTGTGCACTTGGCTAATTGAAGCAGCAAATGTTATATCATTGTCGGTTCATTTTTGTATGTGTATTTGATGGCGGTATATTGTAGCCATTGTTCTTCTGCCTAAAATTATTGCAAGACAGTAAGGCTAAAAGTACTGCATGATAGCCCTGTTGAAAGTGGATCGGGATTGTCCTTCTAAGTATTGACCAATTTTCTTATATAAGTGCACCACTGAGAAAACGGGCTGTCCTGACCCTGTGGATAATTGCTATTACCTTTATACTGTTAGCTTTTAAAACTGCACAATATCTGAGGGTTTTTTGCCTCCATAAGGCGCTGTATTTTCCCTGTTCTGAAAGTAACGGTCTATGTTAAATTTAATTAAAGTCTGGTATTATAAATTTATTATCAGCAATCTTGTTGCTATAACTGACCAGTACTGAACTAGGAATTAAGGAACATTGGTCTTGAAGGTGTGGGCTAATCCCCTTGCAAATATTTATTGTTTGCTAGTCTATTTATAACAGCCGAATTCTTGAGCCTTCCAGACTTTAATCTAGAACAATGAACTTTCGATGACAGCTTCTCGTTACTAACATTAAGCGTTCCCGCCTCATACAACATTGGTACACTTTTGTGCTGCTTCCTTGTTGTTTCATTTGATCAGGGTTGCTCTGCGATTCAATTAATTGGCTAATTAAGCCTTATAGAGTCTAAATTCATTTCGGTAACATTATTTGCAAAGCAAGATAAACAACCGCATTTTTCATTGTGATTATACCATCTGTGCCCACCTGTAATTGGATTTTGATATTTCGATTTATATGTATTTTATATGTGTGTCTAGCAAAAGTTCTTCCTTAAAAAAAAAATATAAAATGATAATGTACCGTATTTAATTTTTTTGCACATCTTGGCCCATATTATAGCTCAGCTACTAAGAGAGCCACAAAAGGGCAATTGTGGTGCGAGCTGCCAGTTTGTGTACGTCTCTTAGGCTCAGGGCCAGATTTATAACTAGGCAGATTTACAATTTACAATCATTTAGACCACTGTATCTCTGGAGCCATAATGGCTAGAGGAACATATGAGGTAGCATTGCTTTGGTCAGATTATGACCTTTCCAGTGATACCAAATATAAGCAATGCTTTGGACTGTAAAGAAGACAAACTGTTTTATGAAGCCCGTAGCAGTGGAAGCAGCAGTGTTCAGTTTGATATTGAAGATAGCAGTGAAGACGAGTATCATGCAGGGTTATTCAGAGAAAGGTGAAACTCTGGAGAACTTTTGGAGAAGTGAAAATTCTATCCGGGTTATTCAGAGAGCGGTGAAAAGCAGGAGAATGACTGGAGAATGGAAAATTCTTGGTGAAAATAGCCAAACCAGAAAAATTCTCCCATTCATCTCACTTTCCAAATTGGCCGTTTTGACCTAGAATTTTCCATTCTCCAGTCATTCTCTTGCTTTTCACCTCTCTCTGAATAACCTCGTATGTCAAAATAGCTGATTTGGAAAGTGAGATAAATGGGAGAATTTTTCTGGTTCGGCTATTTTGACCTAGAATTTTCACTTCTCCAAACGTTCTCCACAGTTTCACCTTTCTCTGAATAACCCTGATGGTTTCCAAGATAGCAGTGATTCTGATTAAAATTTTTGTTAAAAGTTATAATATCTAAATATATGTTTTCAAAGAGGTGATTTTTTCCTCAATATCACATTTTTTTTCTTAATTAAGTAGTATAAATATTAATAAACAAGGTTCAGAGCACCCTTTAATTTGCTTTCAAATCATTTATTTTAAATTTAAGTGTTTTTTTTACATAAATTTCCTTTTTAAATTTAAAATGCGTGTTATACAACAGTGCGTGTTATTCGCTGAAAAATACGGCATTCAAAAGATGAGAGGAAATAAGAGAAAAAATAACTAAAGGATAATAAGTGTTCCCCACACAACACCTCTGCCTAAACCCTACTGTATGTACCGCACTCATCAGTGAAATTCTTGTGTTTTGCATCCTTTTTTTCAATCGCTTGGAGTCTATATGGGAGGGTTGGTACCACCCTGCACTGAATGGTTGCCTAGGGGTTTAAAAAGTAAATTGATACTCAAGCTGACAGCTCCATTTAGTCTAGAAAAACATTTAAGTAGTAAAATGTGGGTTCTCATGCATAAGGGGCTAGAGTGCAACATTGCTACCTAATATTAAGAAGACACATCTTTGCCCACAGTTGCTCCGTTACTGGCGAGGTGGCAAATGGATCATAGGGCTTTCTTAGGATGTCATACTTCACTTTATCTTTTTATAACATTGATCCTATATAGGGACTCCAAATTAGACCTTGGAGACCCCCTCAATATCTCTCCTCCCAATCCAATCCCTCCACACACCCTCACCAATGTGTAGGACAGTAGATTAATATTCACCGTTGTTGTTGAGGCAATTCCAAGATACAAGGAGACTATGAATCCCTTCTTTTTATTATTATTTATTATTCTTTATTTATAAAGCACCAGCATATTCCGCAGCGCTGTACAATAGGCACAGTATAGACAGGGTTACAATACATTGAACAACATTTGACAAACAGTACAGGAGGAGATGAGGGCCCTATTCCCGTAGGAACTCACAATCTAGGAGGGTTGGGGTTGGAAACAGGAGGAGAGGACTGTAAGGTGAGAGTGATTGATGGTTGCGTGACGCGTCAGTGAGTTGGGTGGTAGGCTTCCCTAAATAGGAATGTTTTAAGGGAGCGTTTGAAGGAAGAGAAGTTAGGGGAAAGTCTGACAGTACGAGGGAGAGCGTTCCAGAGAGTGGGGGCTGCACGTGAGAAATCCTGCAGTCTATCATGGGAAGAGGTGATGCGGTGAGAAGCTAGGCGCAGGTCACTGTTTGACCTTAGGGAGCGGGCTGGGGTGTATTTGGTGATTAGTGAGGACAGGTAGTGGGGCGCTGAGTTAGTGAGGGTTTTGTAGGTAAGGATAAGGATTTTGAACTTAATTCTGCAGTGGATGGGGAGCCAGTGAAGGGACTCGCAGAGGGGAGCGGCAGAGACAGAGCGGCGGGTGAGGTGAATTAGCCTGGCGGAGGCGTTCAGGATGGATTGTAGGGGGAGAGGCGGGACAGAGGGAGACCAGATAAGAGATTATTGCAATAGTCGAGTCGGGAGATTACCAGGGCGTGGATGAGTTGTTTTGTGGTGACAGCAGTAAGAAATGGCCGAATTCTGGAAATATTACGCAGTTGGTATCATTATTTGTTTCATCTTTCTCATATCATTTCAGATATGTGCATACAGAAAATTGGCCAAGTAAGCGGCTGTGGAGTGGGCAAGTATACAATAAGCTACAGGAATTGAACATAGCATGGTGTTCTTGTTCCTTGGTGTCCAACGTCTCTTGTTTGGCGTTGAACAAAGACAATCTACTGTATTATATAAGCATTAGTCATCTAGAAGGGTGCTTTTTATACAAATCGTTTTTTTCGGTACAGCAAGAACTAGATAATAAAACAATATTGAGAAGGAAACAAAGCTACGTGTTTTCATAGATTCCATACAATAGGTCCATGCGGATGTCAAGGAAAAAGCTGTCATGTGGCTGAATGGAAAGCCTATATGTTTATGGATAATTAATATATTTTATGGTCTGTGTAGAGTGAAGATAAACATGGAGATGACTGCAGCCCTGTAGAGTAAACAAAATGCAGTTGCCTAGAATGTTTGTGTTTACGGCAAAACAATCGCCAGACCATAAGCTGGCTAGCTACAGGCTTCAGGCTAGCTCTAGATTTTAAACAGCGCTGACATAACATTGAGACATTTTTGCAGTACATTCAATAGAGTCATTTTTTACAGAACAAAATCAAGATTTCACAAACTTCTTCCCACTACAGGGGATTGTTTGCTTTTCTTAAATCTTTGCCTTGCTTTGAGACGATGAAGGCCAGACCACCATAAAGTTTCATATTATGTTATTCAACCTAAATTAACCCCATCCATGGTTGCCTAATCTGTTTGATCGTCTGCACAAAACCTAATAAACCATTGCTAAAGGCAATTCACTTCATGAGACCGCTCAATTTCGATCCAGATGCATTTTATACTGTAATGCCTTTGTTCCTACTTGGAAAAGAAAATAGGAAATTATTTTTACTGTTCCTGTATATGTAAAAACCATATGGTGGAATCTAAATTTTAAACACTAGAAGAATCTGAATATATAATAGTAATTATGGCGCAGTTGGCTTGGCTATCCTTTCCTTTGGCTAAAATTTTATTGGGCTCAGTATCTGACCGTGCTAAACATTACCTAACAAGCAATAGGATAACATTTTTATTTGTAAATGTTTTTCTTATTTTCAGCTATTTTCCTGAGCAATAAGGTTTATGTATGTGTCTATGTAATGGGTAAAAAATGTGAAAGGGATACCCTAACAGACTTTTTAATAGAGTACAGTGAAATGAGTGAGAGAGGTGGAGAGAAAATGTCCCAGTACAAAGCGATCTAGATACACCCCAGTTTTTTTTATAACAATAATCATATATGTGTGTGTGTGTGTGTGTGTATATATATATATATATATATGTATGTATCTCATGCCTAGCTCCTGCTGATGAGGGTCCAATAAACCCGAAACAGCGCTGTCCTAGGATTGGCTTTGACCAGTTGCATAAACCTGATCTCTGCTAAAAGGAAAGCCATCTAGTGTGGCATGGCATTGATTTAAGGGTTCTATCAGGGTTATTCAAAGAGAATCGAAAAGCCACCGCACGGTGACACCCACTGATGAAGCTGCACTCAGCGAAACGCGTTTGAGGTGTATTTTATGTGTTTTTATTGCCTTTAAATAAACCCACTGTGGATTTTACCAACTCGAGTTCCTTTCTTGGTGGAAAATCGTGGGAGGACATTGTTTCGTATCCTGGGCATCGGGAGCCTAAGAAGGGGAATTGGTGTCCCTTATAAATTCACCGATTGTCTGCCGTTTGTTGTCATTTTTGTTAAAACAGGCACTGGAAAATGTGAGTAAAAGATCTTCTTATACACTTCATCTGTTTATTTAGAACAGTCTACACAGAGCGTATTCTTCTTCTTTTTTCCCTTTGAGGATTGTATACTTGGATATACCAGCTCCCACTTCGACTGAAGCAGTTGGAAATCTAGTGCCAGCGCACGGTACCAATTTTTCAACTTCTGTGATGTGCAAATGGCTTCTGCAATAATAAACTTTATATATATATATAAAAATAATGCAGCCTGTGGATCTCCCTCCAACTGTATTTGGGGAGAATTTTCATGTAAAGGGACAGTTATTTGTAAAGCAGAAGAGGCTCCTTGTCTACAAGGGGGTTAATCCTAATATTGTACTATTGCATCATGGGGAACAGTCGTCCAAATGAAGATAAGAGGACATATGTCTCAATTTAATATTGAAACACTTAAACTAATAATATTAAACTTTAAGTAATAAGAGAAATCATACTATCATAAATACATGATTTCGACAAGGAATACAGATGAATGAGAGGTGCAAAGAAGTAACTATGTACCCAGCGCATGTCACCAATTCAATCAGATATTCCAATATACATTATTGCGTATTGTGAAACTCAAGGGCTAATTGCCCTGGATATTAGACAATCCAAGATGCCTTACACTGAGCTATATAATCATTGGTATTTGCCTCTATATATTTTCTGAAAGTATTACTCCCCAAGATGTTATAAAGTATTAGTGCTTACAAATAGCTGAAAAAAGAGAGATCCTAGTGGCGCAACTGTTTTAAGTGAAGCAACACCAGTAATTTAGTGTAGCAAAGCATAAACAATGTGACCAACGAATATTAAAGTGCAACCTACAGCTTTACAAACAGTGTATCCAATGTGCATATAATAAAGCGCATATAATGAAGTGCATGCGATAAATGCTACACAATCTGATCGATAATAAAATGTATCTATTGGAGAGGAGTTAAGATCTGTTTAAATATATATTTGGGTAAACATATTAAATCAGCAATTTTAAAGAGAATTTAAATATCATAAAGTCTTCAGTCACAGAGTTACTTCTCAAGTCCATACTTTTTTAAAAAAAATTATTAGATCTAGAGTAGGTAAGTGTTTTGGTGGTGGTTCCTCTCTCAGTCCTCCTGGTCCTTTCTATTCTGTTCTTTCTAGGCTCCACTGTTCATTCTTCTCTTTGACACGTTCATTCTTTCCTTTATTACGCAGACATTTTATCCTCAAAGAATACATTTTCTTTTGATATGTACAGCTTTCTGTTTCTTGTGTTCTGATGGTTTTTAAGATATATTATAAATACGTTATTCAATTATACTTTACATTATTTCAAAGTACGACTTGAAAACAATTGCTCGCATACTGTGCTTCGTTAGATCTGACACATGCTTGTTTGCATTATTGCTATCAAACATAGTGAGCTAACAAACATTCTCGCATTGCTGTCATATTAAAGATAGGTGTAGCACATCCTCCGGTCACAAATATGAAACATACCTACTTATCAATTCCAAAAGTGTGTACTTTGACTCTTGATCAAATATTTTGTAGTTGTATTCTTGGAGAAACCAGACGCCCTGCTAGTGGGCAAGTTCATAGCTGGTTCACATCCTTCTTTCTAATACTAGACATAAATCCTTTCCTGCTACAGGACCGGCTCGGTGACCACCCAAAGCCAATTACTAAGAAGAACACACAAGATGTAACGGCATTTAGGAGGAAAAGACACTCATTTTATAAAAGCATAATAAACATTTGAATAGAGGCTTGATTAAAACACATCATAGTTACTGTTAAATATGCTAGTCTAGTAGAAAGGTTATTGCTCCAAAAAACTAGGAGGTCTTCCCATATTATCTTGTGAAGTCAGTTATGTTAAAATATACACTGGATATAATATGAGTCATTAGTTACATTTGTTGTCTGCAAAAATAAAAATGTAGACATGCCATTTATTATTATTACTATTTTTCAGCTTTTTAGGTTGGTTCACTTGACTTATATTATTCAGTTACATTTCTTTTACACCTTATATGAATGCAGTATTCTACGTATGTATGTACAATTCTAAATGGATAAATGTAGAGCACAAGTGCTCTCTTAAAGATTGGTTGTGTGAAGAGCCTTAGATTGTATTGGAGCTTCAATATTCGTTAATATTCACAGATGGAAAATGCATTTTTTTGTACATTTAATTTTAAAAAAAAAATTCTTTCATTTTTCCCTAACTACATGCAGAATAACCCTTCGTGATGCAAAATATTACACAGAAACTTAAATACAGATTATACACTGAAAGCATAAAATTAAATTTTTATTGTGTTTACGTGTCTGGAATTTTCTCACTTCCACCCAAAACCAACCCTCCTTCAGCACCTTAACACATGTACAGAAACCTCCATTAAACACATTGCAACTGTCCAACCATCTCCAAACTCTAGCTCCTAACTTAACTGACTTTTCCTTCCTTGACCTTGCTACATTTAATCACAACCATATACTAATCTTCACACTATTGCACTGGCTATTCAACAGCACAACTTAATTACAGACTATGCACTCCACTCATACCTGCCACCTGCAAAATGCTCCTGTGATGCTGAGTGTCCATTGTCTCGGTCCGCGCCGAAGACACCGGAGGAAGGGCAAGTAAGGTGCCGTTCCCCCTTCCAGAATCTGGTTCCAATCCTGAATTTACCGCTGCCTGGACTGGTGTCCAGACACTCAGGGATCCATTCCAAGTTTCCCCTCACCTCTCCAGCCTCAGGTGTGGGCTGGGCCTGGACTTCCCATATAATCAGGCCTCACCTTTCAGTGGATGCTTCTGCATTGCTCTTCCTTGGAAGCCTCACTGTGTGCCAGTCCTGCGTGCTATGCACATTACCTGTCTGAGACCTTCTTGCTGTATGCTGCGGAGACCCCCTCATTGTTGCATCCCGTGGAGACCACCTTCCTTGCTGCATCCCGTGGAGACCACCTTCCTTGCTGCATTCTGTAGAGACCACCGTCATTGCTACATCCTGTGGTAACACCTCATCTCTGCATCCCATTGCAACCCTCCTTCCTGGATACTCCTTGTTATCCTTATTCCTGAACTCCAACTCCCATCACTGCTTTAAACCCGCTTATTGATTGAATTCCCGTGTATGACCTCAGTTCTGGACTTTGACCATCCCTATGCCAGCTGCCTGCCAAGACCTATGCTCTGATCTGACCATTCTCCTGTTATAGTCCTCCTGATACCACGCTTGATATTGTTGTGTCTTTTGCCTTTTGTGTCTCTTGGTCCTTCATCCTGTTTCTTCAGTAAGTGTGTTCTTAAGTTATTCTGTATTCAGTGTCCAGTCCAGTACCTGTCCTGTCCACCCTTGTGTATTTCTGTATTCAGTGTCTGTCCTGTTAGCCCTATGGTGCTATTCATTGTCCTGTCCTGTCCACCCCTTCCTATCCCATCTGCTCCGTGTACCCTGTCCTCTGAATCTTGTATCTCACCCAGCCAGCTCCTATACGTGTTATTACTTATCCAGTGTCCCCTTCCTGATTTACTTGTTTCCTCATTTAACTAACCTTTTTTTTCTGGTTTAACCCCACTTACCTGCCTCTCACTTACCCACTTACCTGCCTCTCTCAGTTTGTGTAACCACACCCTGGGCTCGAAACCCCCAGCACCAATGTGACATCCACAGAGGAAGACACGTTGCCAAGCTGTCTTCCTCCACTACAAATTTATTCTATGGTTTTACACACCTCCTGCCCCAACAATTGTATTATTATTTTACCTTAATATTCTCTAGCATTCTTCTTTCATCATCATCATCATCATCATCATCATCATCATCATCATCATCATCATCATTAATATAGTGCCAACAGTTTCTGCAGTACTTTACAATAGCCAGAGGGATCAAGATACAGATAAAGGGACATGGGATGGAAACAAGAGGATTGGGGTTGAGGAAGACCAGGGGAGTTTTACTGGATGTCACGATCATTAGTGCCAGCGGTTATGAATGGTGGGGCAATGGAAGCCGCTTCAATCATTCGTGAGTAGGTGAGCAGGGGGATGAGTTGCATCAGTGATGTGTTACGCTAATCTGAAGAGATGGGTTTTGAGGGATTTTTTTAAGGCCTGACGATTAGGGGAGAGTTTGATATGGTGAGGTAAGTCAGGATTGGAGCTGCCCTTGAGAATTCTTTGAGGAGAGTGTTGGCAGGTCAGGTGTAGACAGAGGACAAGCGGAGGTCATCCACTGACCGGAGTTGTCTAGATGGGACGTGCTTGCGGAGTAACGAAGACATGTAAGAGGGGGGTCGCGTTATTGGGCGATTTGAATGTGAACGTCAATATTTTAAACTATATTCTGAAACGTACAGGAAGCCAATGGAGGGACCAGCAGAGGGGGGAGGTACGCGAGGTGCTTCTGGTGAGAAAACTAAGTCTGGCACCTGCATTCATTACAGGTTGCAAAGGGGCAATATGGGCATTGGGGTGGCCAATAAGGAGCGTGTTGACGTAATCAAGCTGTGAAATGGTAAGCGCATGAACCAGCACGTCATAGTATCTTGCATCAGAAAGGGGTGGATGCAGGCAATGTTCTTGAGTTGGTAGTAACAGGATTTGGTCACTGTCTGGATGTGGGGAGAGAATGCTAGGTCAGAATCGAAAGTGACACTGACGCTTGAGGCGTCAGGCTAATGAACGTTCCATTTACTCATAGAGAGAGATCGCTTTTTCTTGGAGGAAGGAACAACAGGATTTCAGTTTTGGCAAGATTGAGTATAAGGAAGCAGAAAGACATCCAATTCGTGATGGCAGAGAGACAGTGACTCGATCCAGGACCAGGAGAGAGTTCGGGAGAGGCGAGGTATATTTGAGTGTCATAAGCATGTAGGTGGTACTGGAATCCGAAGGAGCTGATCAGTTTGCCTAGAGAGGCAGTGAAGATTGAAAATAAAAAAAGGCCCAGTACTGAACCTTGGAGCACACCAACAGGGACAGACTGCCGGGAGGATGTACTTCCAGAAAATGAGACAATAAATGATCTTTGAGAGAGCCTTGAAAGAACAGTACCGTGAAGGCATATATCACTACGCGTTTGAAGGAGGAGACACTGGTCAACTGTATCAAAAGAGGCAGAAAGGTCAAGAAGGATCAGCAGACAGTAGCACCCATTTGAATTAGCAGTCACAAGGTCATTTGTCAGTTTCACAAGAGCTGTTTCTGTCGAGTGAAAGCCAGATTGTAGAGGGACAAGGAGAGAGTGGGTGTTGAGGTAGTCAATCAGAGGGGCATACGCAAGCTTTTCAAGGAGTTTGGAGGCAAAAGGGATCAGGGACACAGGGCGGTAGTTGGAGGGAGCAGTTGGATCCTTATCATGGACCCCTCATTTTCACTTTCTACACTTCTCCCCTCAGCAAACTTATCAATTTTCTTAGCTTTCAGTACCACATCTACACAGATGACACCCAGAACTACTTATCAACTTCTGTCCTCTCTTGTACTGTCTTTTCATATGTTAGTGATTGTCTCTCACATATCTCTTCCTGAATGGCCTCCCACCACCTAAGGTTGTTAAGGCTAAACAGAGCTGGTACTCATTCTTCATACAAACTCAAACCCCCCCTAATAGTTCCATCATGATTGGCGGCATCAGAATAAGTCCTCCTTCCAACTCTGATGTCTTGGAGTCACTCTTGACTGTACCCTCCATTAACCACTATATACAGGCTTTTTCAAAAAAATACCACCACCATTGCAACATTATAAAAATTAAACTCTTCCTGACCCCAGACACCTCCAAACTTCCCTTATCATCTCCCATCTTGATTACTGAAACAGTTTGCTGTCTGATCTTCCTCTCTTTAGATCCAACCTCGAAGCCTCCTCCTGCTTAATCTGCCTTTTGGCCTTACCCAGCTCCCTTCATTAGCATCCCCCTTTCCCAATTCTTCACTGGCTTCCCATAATCACCAGAATAAAGTTCAAAATCTTCACCCTGGCCTGCAAAGTGCTCAGAAAACAAACTCTTTCTTTCATGATCTATAAATGCTCCCCATCCCACTCTCTATGGGTACTATCACCTGCCTGTAGCTAAAACGTGGATGCTAAGGGGAAAAATTTGCGCTTGCAAATTTTCCCATAACATCCCTGTTTTACCAGTGGATTACGAGGCATGCGCTGAATCCAGCAGACTGCCTTATAGTGGCCGCTAGACTCCAGGATGCTCAGGGCAGCGCTAACATGCCTTTGCGAGCGTCCCTTCTATAGAGTCCATAGGACTATTTCCCCCAGTCTCACTCTGCTCCTGGCAGTCAGAAGCAGCAGATCAGGCCACCGTTCATGCCTCGGGATGTGAGGTGAATGTTTGTTTTTTTACGTGGGGCTCCAGCTGCAGCTAACTGATTCTGCAGAAGTGGAATCAGTTAGCACAAGCTCTAGGCTGTAGCAAACTGTATTAGCGACAGCGGTGAGTAATTAGCGTTAGGACTTTGTGATCCTAACACTAATTACTTTTTGCACTCCCCTTGTTAAGCATAGGGAGCGCAATGTACTGTAAGCTCACTCTAAAAAGCGCTATTAGCGATGCGGTAATGGGATTTTTTAACCCGTTAGTGATTGGGAGGTGTTCTTTGCGTCACACTAACGCTCATTTATGTGAGCGCTAGCAATAAGGAGATCATAGGGCCCTATGGTTCTTGCATAACTTACTATTATCCTATGCTTTTGTCATCTTCTCCCATGACAGACTTCAAGATTTCTCTTGAGTTGTCACTATTCTGTAAAATTCCCTTCCCACCCATTAGACTGTCTTCTAATACTCACTTCTTTAAATTCTCTGTGAAATTCCATCTACTCTGTGAAGCCTAGAATCAAATGGGAAAATCCAGAACTACCTCACCTTTGCCACTTCAACCTGCACTCTATCTACAGCACCACTAGCTAAGTACTACTAAGTGGCGTAGCGAGGGGGGGCACTTGCCCCCAGGCACCTGTCAGCGTGTCAGGGAGGGGGGCACCACAAGGCACTCTCTACAGAAGCAGTTCCTTGGTTCTCCACTAGGTTGCACGAGCATCACATCCCCACTCCACCTCCAATCCACCACGAGCTCAGACTCACTTTGCACACTGGGAGAGGCAGGGCTGAGATGCAGGTGCTGCTGCTCCTATGGGCCTGGGATCTTGCACAGTAGAAAAAAGGTGATGATTTTAAAATAATTTTTTCTTGAGCATGATGCCATTGTCTTTCTTTATGAGGAGGAGGAGGGACACAAAATGATTAGTAGTAATCTGGTGGGGGCCTTTGTTAAGCTCACAGAGCTTGCATGAGGTACAGGCCAGGACAATATTCAATATTGGCAGTATACAGGTGCTCTAGGAAGGTCTTGCCAGGGCAGTGGGGATGAGGACCCTGCTCCAGAGCTCACAATCTAAGAGGAGAGGGGACCCTGCTCCAGAGCTTACAATGTAAGAGGAGATGTGACCCTGCCCCAGAGCTTACAATTTAAGAGGAGAGGGGACCCTGCTCCAGAGCTTACAATCTAAGAGGAGAGGGGACCCTGCCCCAGAGCTTACAATCTAAGAGGACAGGGGACCCTGCCCGAGAGCTTACAATCTAAGAGGAGAGGGGACCCTGCTCCAGAGTTTACAATCTAAGAGGAGAGGGGACGCTGCCCAGAGCTTACAATCTAAGTGGAGAGAGGACCCTGCTCAAGAGCTTACAGTTTAAGAGGAGAGGGGACCCTGCTCCAGAGCTTACAATCTAAGAGGAGAGGGGACCCTGCTCCAGAGCTTACAATCTAAGAGAGGGGACTCTGCTCCAACCCCCACACACTTCTTTGGACTGGCTCACACGTGCTGGCAGCACTCCCCCCTCTTGCTGTCTCATGGGGGATGGCATATTTGGCTTTTGTTTGTGCCATTGAGCTAGGGATCATCCAAATAGTGTAACATTATTTTAATATGATGATTTCTTCACAAAGCCAACCTCTTCTTTTCTTACTCTTGATGCTTTGTGTGCATTGCTCTGGTATCTGTATCTGCTGCAATGTCCTCTAAATGTATGTAAAATTTTAATAATAAAATGGATCAGGGCTGTGCACACATACACAGATCTGATCCATTGTGGGCTCTCTGAGACCGATTGCTAACACAATTGGTCACTGCCAGAGAAAGTAAAAAATATATTTGCAGGGTGACACACTCGCATACAATGCACTTTACTGTGAGTTTTATTGTTGTGGAGCTCTGTAATACACTCATACACACTCACATTACTGTGAGTTTTATTGCTACATACTCCCAGGGTGTAGGGGG
This sequence comes from Leptobrachium leishanense, assembly GCA_009667805.1. Taxonomy (NCBI): domain Eukaryota; kingdom Metazoa; phylum Chordata; class Amphibia; order Anura; family Megophryidae; genus Leptobrachium; species Leptobrachium leishanense. The sequence goes on along the minus strand of CM019063.1, from coordinate 273,942,569 downwards.
GATATGGCTATGTATGTGAAAGTATGGCTGTGTGTATGCATGCATTTGTCTTTAAACAGGCTGCTGTACTTAAAATTCTGCTCCTGTGTCCTTGTAGCAGTCTGTCGTTGCCCCCTAGCCCTGCACCTTAAAGGCTGGTATTGCTCCTAGAATCGCCACATTACCTGCTACCTGCACTCCACAAAGCAAGAATGACAGCAGGCGACTTGGCAGCATCGTGAGGTACAGGTAGGAGACTAAATATTGGTGTGGGGCAGCAAGAGGTTAAACTGGCACCATGTTCAAATTTTACCCCCATTTTTCCCTTTAACCTCTTTGTTGCTGACGACTTGCTGAGCGCATCCTCTGGTTTCATGTTTGTGTGCAGATGATGTACTCAGCATGTCGTTGAAGTCCTGCAGCTTCGTGGCATTTCTTTCTACTTTCACAGCAGGCTGACATCTTTCCCTCATTGTAGGACTTCCCCTGGACACTGATATATTTGCTCAAGAGCGTGCTGATGTCAGAGTCTCTCCCACTTCCCCTTATATATATTTTTATCCAAATAATTGATTATGAAAATAACTGTCATTTGCAGCCCTACATAAGTTCTACAGGGTCATATGGGGCATCAGAAGAAAGGCCAGAGTGTCATGTCTGTGGTCCCTGGTGCCCCCCAGCACCCAGCAGCGTCATCCTGGCTGCTCGCTGGCCAGGTGCCAAATGATATACAGGCTCAGAGCAATCACGTGACTGGCCCAGAGGTGGGGCGTGGCATGTTATCAAGGAGCCACAGGGTTTAAAAGCCAGCTTGCTGCAATAGACATTGAGCTGTCGTGGAGTTTACTTCCCTCAGTGCTAACGTCTCCTGGCTGATCTCTCTGTGCTATCTCTTGTGTATATCACCTGGCTAGTCTGAGAACCACCTCCGTGTACCAGTCCATTGCTTTGTCTGACCATTCTGTGTCCTACTGTTTTGGCTAGTTTCAGCCTTCTCCATTGTACCCTGTCCTCTGTATATTGTATACCAGTGATATATGTGTTCCGTCTGGATATTCAGGTATACCTTGTCCTGTGTTGGTAAAACATTTCCCACTCATTGTTGGTAAAACGTTTCCCACTCGTTTTGTTTACTGTATCTGGTATCCTGTCCTGTGCATAACTATACGTATATTTGTGTTCCTAAAGTAGTATTTAGTTTACCGACCACTTAAAGTATCAGAGGGGTAGATAGGGACTGTCTTAAGGGACTTGAATCGTGTTTGTAGAGGGATATGTGACACAGAGCCTGCATTATAACACATTTTATCTAAAACAAAAGCCACTGTACTGGTGTAGGGAGAGGCTGGAGTCCTATGGACCCCTGTATCTCCATTATGTACACCCCACATGGTCAAGTGAAGGGTCATTGAAAAGGATAGAGTCTGGCCTTTCCGTTGATACCAAACATGACCATATAATGTGTAAAAATAAAAAAGTGAAAAAACAAACAATTGCAAACATCTTTATTTTCTCTGTTCTAAGGCAGCGTCATTATTCGTTTATAACGCAGTGTCACTGCACTAATTCACCTTCTCATTTCCCACACTGAGGAAATTTAAAAGTGATGGCATAATGCGTTACTATGCATTATTTCATCTAAAAATGGGGGGGGGCACTGAAGGAGGACTTGACCCTGGGCGACTTATGACCTTGCTACGCCTCTGGTACCACTCTCCCTCTTGTCTCCACATTTCCCATTCCCATAGCGATTGTATGTTGCCTTGTGAACACGAATTCTACTTTGTCAGCTTTGTTAAGTTATACATTGTTCAAATGTAATTATGTTGCGATGTATTATCCCTTTGTCCACTTGCCATGCATAGCGATGCAGAATCTGCTGGTATTATATAAATAATGTATAATACTAACGATGCTCAAAAAACTCTTTCTTATTGGGCTAAATGGCAAAACATTTTTTTTCTGAGTTTGATTGCTATTACATTTATTAATTGGGAAGAGGCAGAAGCTTTTTGTACTTAAGTGCTTCTTGTCCTTCTATTGTCTGAAGTTAAAATGAGTGGCTTGTTTTCACTCATTGACTAATAGCCAATTAGTACATAGTTTTACAGTCCGAAGCAATTTTCCCACAAACCAAAGTCTTTTACAAAAAAAGTGCTCTAACTGCCAGTTAAATGAGTCAAGAGGTTGTAAATTCTGGGGGGGGGGGGCAAATCTAAAAGTCCAAAATATAAAGGACAAGGAAAATCTACAAGAATATTGCTGATCATGAAATGCAAGCATACAGGGGTACATGTCACTTTATGGATCACTGCAAGAGTAAAATGATATGAGGTGTAATTTTCATGAACTGTTTAGTAAATTTGATGGACAGGCAGAATGAGTGAACAAAATTCACAGCCCTGCAGGAGGGGACTCGTAAGATAGATTTTAGAGGGAGGTCTTTCGGGAGGGTAGGGATCGGCAATGCCAAGAAATGCGTTGGCCGTGGGACACTGTTTTCTTTTTCCACCATGTATTAAGAAGGAGACCTTGGAGTACAATTTTACTGCTGAGCAACATGGATCTAAAGAAAAAAAAGGCAGTGTGTTAACAGAAGGGTAATTAAAAAGTAGCAGGACTTACTGAGAGATGGAAAGTCTTAATGACTTCCAAATGTAGTCACTGGAAACAAGATAGTAAGGGCTGCAACTCAAACCACCATAATTAGTTTATTTCATTTTTTGTATAATATGTATATTTTATTTTATTATTTTTTTGCAAACCGTACATCCAAAGACAGAATGTTATCCAACAGACACTCGCAAACATTGTCTATGACACAAACAATGGAAAAAATTCAAGGCAAACAGGAGGTACCTCAAAACATGGGGAATGCAAAGTAAAAACAAATTTAAAAAGGGTGAAAAAGGTGTATATGTATGGGTAGGGAGGGCAATGTGGATCTAGCTTGCTAGCTAGGTTTTTGCTGAATGGTGTCATTTTCAGATGTTTTAAAAAAATATGCTCAGATTTTTATATGGTCCTTCTAAACTCTACTTGTGTGTGTAATGAACTAGTTCTTAACCCCTTCACTACCAAGTGATTTAAAAAAAAAAACCTTGTCAGAAACCAGACAGGTCTATTCAGAGAAAGGTGGAAATCTGGAGAACTGGCAGCAGAAGAGAACAATCTAGACCAAACTGCTGATTTGGAGATTCTTTCTGGTTTGGCCATTTTGACCTAGAATTTTCACTTCTACCATCATTCTCCAGAGTTTCACCTTTCTTTGAATAGACCTGATAGCTTTTTTGTAAAATGATTTTTAATTAATTTTAAGTAAGAAATATTTGAGCTTATACCTAATGTATGTCTTACTGTAAATAACTTATTTTTGGCCAGTAGATGGCGCCATCTACTGCCAAATTGAGTTAGAGGTTTGAGCGGCTTGTCAATTTTCTTCTATTTCTCCCTGCATCAGCTGATGACAGCTCCTGAAAGCCTGATATTTCTGAGCTTTGAGCAGTTGATTTTATAGTTTTAGCTTTTTGGGCATTATGCCCACAGGGCTGAAACTTTGGGGGCACCTTCTGCAGCCCAAAAGCAAACAAAATTAATTTGCAGCAAACAAATTTCACTTGCTTTTGGGCTGCAGATCAGCATACCGAGAGAGATCTATATTGGACCGTCAGATGATGCCTTTGAAGCCCGAGATATCTCTATCGGTAGTGAAGGGGTTAAGAGGCCAAGGAGCAAGATACTATGTTTATCTGTATAATTTGTCTCTTCTGTTTCATTGCTATATATGCAATTGGTAATCCATTGTTAATTAGGAATTGTATGTTGTTACTACTAGCACTCACGCAAAGGTAATTGATCATCAATATTTCCAGTATCTCTTGTAATCAAACATTAAAGTGCGTCAATACTGCTAGTGTTTGGAAGACAGACCAGGATTAAAGTGCATAGAGGTTTTACAGAAGCTTCTGCACTAGAGAAGTAACCACACGTGTTTTTTGGTTCTATTGTTAGTTGCTTTAATAATATTTTTAATTAAATATTGATTTGAGTGGATGCATGCATAGACATACTGTATGTGCAAAATCCCAAACAATAATGATAGGCAATGTGACCCTATGCATTGTTCCATCAAAAATCAAAACTGGTGCATTGCTGGGAGGGGCGCAGAGAGTCCTTTGGAACCCTGCGTCTCTGATTTTTAAATCATGTGAGAGGTCTTTGGAAAGGTCAGAGTCTGGCCTTCTGGCCCAGAGATCAAAAGCAGTGGATCAGGCCACCTTTCTCTCCACGAGATGAGAGGTGCGTATCTGATTTATTTGGGGGGGGGGGGAGTCTAGCTGCATAAGCGGAATCATTTAGCACCAGCTTTTGGGTGACGGTAAAAATCAGTGCGGTAATAAGCGTTGGCACTTTGTAATACCTTACTTATGCTAATTACTGATTGTGCTCCCCGTGTTAGGTATAGGGTGCACAATGTACAGTAAGCTCACGCAACAGAATTTTACAGAGTTTAGCGTTAGGACGGAAACATGGGTCGCTTGCGTTAAAGTCACTTATCCTGTCGTTTACGCTTACTCACCCGACGCCACAGCTAGCCTTCACCAGGTTATAGTGCCCATTATCTTTACCTCACTTGGTTCTCACTGTGTGGCATTGGCCATAGAATGGAGTCTATTGGTCGATTACTGACTCAAATCATTGTTTTGTGGGGGATGCATTCAAAGGACATCACCAGGGGGTATATTTAGAAGTATTTTAAGCTCCCTGTCTTATCTCATTCAGCTGCCATCTCTTATATCAGTTAGCCAGGAGAGCAATACCCTCCTGTCGCCTTATGTAAACATGCCCTCCTTCAACTCATTAACAGCTAAATAATATAGATTACATAAACAAGAGCCACAAAGCACTGCTTTTGGTAAATTTTGCATCATAGGAAAAATACACAAAATGGAAACAAGAAATCAAAACCTTACTTTATTTTTCCTTTTTTCATGCAATTACTTCAAAGAAAGAAAAACAGCAGTATGGGTTTTATATTGTGTTTTTATTTGTAATGTACACACAATCTTGTTACAGCTTATATAAGTGTTAGTGTCCCTTTAACACAAATTTTCACTGGACATTAGCCCCTTCACTGCAGACAACACTCTAGACATTGATGGATTTTACCCTAGACTACAGATAATGTGTCGGGTACATTGTCTCGTTGCTGCAGCATGGGACCATTTGGGTGCCTATTTGGGGCCTCAACCACAGTGAGCTGATACCTTGGATGTCAGCTCACACTGCGAGACTGCCCCCTGCCTACTGACATCATTGAGCAAGAGCTCAACAAGGCCCCTCCCTCAGCACAGCACGAAATATCCCATAACAGGAGAGGAGGTCCTTTTGGACCTTTGTATCTCGACTTCCACACACCTCACAAGGTCAAGTAAAGTGTCATTGGAAAAGCCAGTGTCTGTAAAATGAAAAAATAGAAAATGAGGGGAAACAAAATTATTTTTAGGAAACATTTTTCAACTCTTTCACTGCAGAACCATTTAGATATATTTATTTGCTGTCTCTCCACCTCCTGACTTCTCTATCATGGTTGCTGGCATCATTATCTCCTCATCAAACCAGATTTGCTGTCTTGGAGTTACACTTGACTCTGCTCTTTCCTTCATCCCCCACATTCAGTCTCTTTCCTCCTCCTGCCACGACCAACTACGTAATATTTCCAGAATTCGGCCATTTCTTATCGATGAGACCACAAAGCATCTCATCCACACCCTTGAACTGTCAGATTTTCCCCTAGTTTCCCTTCCTTCAAATGCTCCCTTAAGACATTCCTATTTAGGGAAGCCTACCACACGACTCACTGGCACAACCAGTCCATCACGCTCACTTTGCAGTCCTCTCCTCCTGTTTCCACCCCCAACCCTTCTAGATTGTAGGTTCCTACGGGAATAGGGCCTTCGTTTCCTCCTTTACTGGTTTGTCAAACTGTTGCTCAATATATTGTAACACTGTCTATATTGTGCCCATTGTACAGCGCTGCAGAATATGCTGGCGCTTTATAATATGTTTGTTTATTAATTTACTTATTACAACTCTATGGTATTAGCAGACACACCAAGCCTGATGTGTCTCCTTCTGCACAGCTGGTTTTGTAAGCATCATTCTGTAAAGAAGAGAAAACCAGATGTGCTTGAGATTTTGAAAAGTACATTTAGAACTATTTTCCATTCAGAATAGAGAAGGCTCTGTGGACTACTGCATGAGATAAACAGAAAGATATTTGTAAAAATAGCTTCTCATCATATTCCGGGCTGATTTTTTTATCTGTTGTTTGGCTAGGAAAGTGATCCTTTATATTGTAGAATTTGTGAAAGGGTTGTCTGATGAAGTTCATTAGTATGAAGCAGGTTGCACAACTTGTATTCTTCTACATAATGACCCATAAACTTTGTATCCATGTGAGATGCAGAATCACTCACCACTGGTTATTCCCTTGATCAAATAAGTACTTTTCATTCTCTGAAACCTATTAAAATATAAATGGACGTGGAGGGAGCGAGGTATAATTGAGTTGCAACACCTTCTCTCAGGGGCGGCCCCAATGACTCTAATGGGACTCCGGGAGTGGTTTGATCTCCCGGACAGTGAGCTCTTTCGGGCCAGTCAGCTGCTACATTTTTGAGGGCCCTTGTACGGGAGGAACCCCCTCCCCTGATGACGTTCTACGAACGTCTGTGTCGACGACCGGATCGGACCCCTGCCCTGATTTCTCGCCTCTATTCACACTTGTCGCAGACGGCTTTTCCTCACCCCCTGCATATGTGAGAAAGTGGGAGGCGGATTTGGGAGAGTCGTTGTCAGAGGAGGATTGGTTGGAAATCTGGGACCGCTCAGCCCGAGTCACGGCCTGCACTGCCATCCAGGAAAACTGTTTTAAAGTCTTGACCAGATGGTACATTCATCCCTGCCGACTGGCCCACTTGTACCTGGGAGCTTTCACCCAATGCTTCAGAGGGTGTGGGAAGGAGGATACTTATTTACACTCATGGTGGGAATGTGCTAGAGTGCGACCGCTCTGGGAGTCGATGTTCACGGATCTGGGCCGATGTTTACGGATCCAACTGGAGCCGGATCCGTGGACGGCCTTGCTTAACCGTCCGTATCAGAGCCAGTCACTACCGCGGTGCTCGGATTATTTGATCTCTCAGGTTTGCACGGCCACTCGCTTGTGCCTGGCACGTACCTGCAAGGGACCTCCTCCAGATAGAGCACAAGTTGATGCGAAGATCTGGTACATGATCGTCATGGAAAGCTTGACAGCGATCATTCACGATCGAATGCACCATTTTACCCGGGTTTGGTCCCCATGGTTGGAGTTGTTTGCTCCCCCGGCCGCTGCGACTTTGGCCTTCTCGGACTAAATGATGGACTTGGAGGGGTCGCTGGGGGCTCATGCCCCACCGGCCCTGGGCCGCTTTACTGTTGCTGAGGATCTCGTGCTGTGTGCTGCTGCCTCCCCCCTGAGTCTCTTTCTGTACTGTTCTCATGTGCTCCCATGTTTGTTCCTTGACCCCCTTTTTTTTTTCTCTTCCTCTTCTTTCCTTTTTTCTCTTTTCTTCTTCCCTTTTCCATCTTCTTTCCCTCTCTTTCTTTTTCTTACTCTCTCTCTCTCTCTCTAGAGGTGCCTTGGGCCCTTTAGTGAGTTTTTTGACCTCTAGCTCCCTTTTTCGACACTTTCTTGGTTCCTCTTGCGCTTTCGTTGGCAAGGACCTTTGTGGAGGAATGTAATATTTGGCTGCACTTTGTACATGCCTTGGTGCACCCTTGTCACTGCTGCTACTGCACATATGCTCATTACTGTTTTGTTTATTACTTATTGTAGATGTTCCTTTGTGACCCATTTACATGGTTTGTGTTGCTATATACTGCATATTCTTCTTATTTCATATACTTCTTATTTTCTGTACTACTTCTTGAGTATTTGAGTGCCTTGACATAATAAAATCTTTTATTACAAAAAAATATATAAATGGACGTATTAATTTGGATGCCATGTGGTCTTTTGAATCCAGTGACTTTTTGGTAAACAGGTTTCCAATGCAGTAACACTAAAGAATATGGAAATGATGAATTGTGTAATCATGCAGCTAAAAGGAAATCCTATAATAAAAAAGCGTAACCCAGAAAGTGTCCACTTGTTCAATGGAAAAAGTCAACACCTGTTTAAATGCATTGTTTACTAGCGTCTACATTAGTGTTAGCATGAAAACACATTCAAAATCCCAGATTTGAATCTTCTAAATAGAACCAAATGAGAAGATCCAAGGAAGAGATGAAGGGAATGGATGCCTGACAGTAATGTGAAGAGATCCTATTAGGTGCAAGAGAGTCAACAAACAGTTGACACCAAAAATGCAACATGGATACATTTATATTGTTTAGATTACAATGGTTGTCAATGGTATCACCTCTCAAAATAACAAGCAAACTTCCTATCAACTCCAGTGGACCTTGTCTCTCATTATAAGTGATGCAATATAATCTCTACCTTCAAACATTATATCTACTCAACCTATTAATTCACCACTTTCCTCTCTGCATATCTATCTGCAACACAAGCAGATTGGAAATTAATCTGAACATGTTGATGGTACAGTGAAACTCAATTGTAACCTGCAAGTGCAAACAGTGCATAAATAGAAAATTACTCCTTCACAATGAGTTTCTCCAAGTGATCGGGAGAAATTTCCTGTTCAGCATTCCAGATGTAGTGAGGATATAGTCTAAAGTCAACAAAAATCCAAACTAAGTAACTTTTCTTTAGATTACTACTGAATTCCCTTCCTTCCCATGGAAATTAATATTAGATGAAACTTACAGGGTTATTCAGAGAGAGGTGAAAACTAGGAGAACTGGCAGGAGAAGAGAACAATCTAGACCAAATAGCCGATTTGGAAAGTGAGATAAATGGGAGAATTTTTCTGGTTTGGCTATTTTGATCTAGAATTTTCACTTCTCCTTTCATTCTCCTGAGTTTCACCTTTCTTTGAATAGACCTGTAGGTTAAAATTGCACACTGCCTTTAAAAGAATTGCAAAATCGCATAATATTCCTCAACATTATATCACTTAGTGGTTTAAAAGTAAAGTCTTTGAAAGCTAAACACGTTTCTACCATTTATTTATCACTTTCTTTTATTAAATATGCCTGATTTCGCGCTTCCATTCTTTTAGTATCTCTTGTTTACTTTATATTAACAGTAAATTTAAGTCATTGTGGATTTTTTTTATTTTAGACTCCAAAAATTATTACATATCTACAAAGAGGTTAAGGCTAGGGTCAGACGAAAGCAGTTTTAACGTGCGTTTAGACGCACAAAATCACGGCCGTGCTAGCAGCAAATGACGTCCAATGCCGGGGAACACACGAAGTACGGCCGCACGAAAGTTCGTCCGCGCAACGCAAGTGGCAAACGAACGCATTTTTTCTAGAACGTCAAACCTCTAGTACGGACGTACAGAGTGCGCTGCGTCCGCTAGAGGCGTGTGTGCGTGATTGGGAGACGTCAGACGCTGCTAATGTCCGGCTAACATAACGTCCAGACACAAAAAGTGTTTTATTGAGGATCCGTACAAAATCACGGACGACAAGGCGCATTGTATGACCGCTATCGCGTATTCCGTGAAAAAATGCGACCATTCGTTCCAACGCACTTTTTCACAGACAACGCGAAAAATGCGTTAGTCTGACCCTAGCCTTAAGAGATCCCAAGAAAGATCTGTTTTATTTCACAATTTTATATTTACTGAGATTCAGGGTAAAATGTACTGAGATGGAATTTAGCCTTTGCATAACCTCACCACGCATTTACACTGTCCTCAAGTTTTAATGACTAAATTTAAGCAAATTACATCTAGCGAATTCAATTAGATAAATGCAATAACAAGAGAAATTCAGTAAAAGATTCCGCGTACAGTTTCCACAATTGCTGTATATCAAGTTACTAAATGAGAATAAAAGTACTGTACACCAGCATTTCAAGCAGCTACAATTTACCTGGTTCCATTGGTCCCATTACCTGGGTCTATTAGGAAAACAATCAATGGCATTACTTTCTTTAGCAGGTGGCCTATTTGGTTGTTGACTAAGTAGACAAAACTGATTAAGGTGGTCTGATGGTAAGAAAAAAATGTTCATCACTCTTTAAAAGAAGTAACTACCAGCTCTGTAAATCCAAGAATGTCTATTACCCTAAACATTATTAGTATTTTTAAACATGGTAATTAGTGAAACACACATAATTGGAAGTAGCATTCAGAAACACGTCATACATTTTATTTAAGTATTTATTTTTATGGATTTTATTTCATTTATTATAATAAACTACAGGTATTGCATATAGATAGACTGTTCATTAAAATCACTAATAGGTGACATGAATATTAGTTATAACGTTACAAATGCAGCCTTTCAAAGGGTGGGATTTATTAGGAAGCAAGTGAACTGTCAGTTCTTGAATTTCATTTGTTGGAAGCAGGAAAGTGGGTAAGCGAAAAGATCCGAGTGACTTTGACAAAGACCAAATAGTGCAGGGTAGGCAACTGGGTCAGAGCATCTCTAAAATCGCATGTCTTGGGTGGTCACAGTTAGGGGTGGGCTGCCGGTTCGAAGTTCGATTCGAACATCGGCTGTTCCAAAGTTCGCGTACTTTGAACTTTTGGGGACGTTCGCGGAAAGTTCGAGGGGGAAAAAAAAAAGTTTTCAAAAAATGCTTAAAAGATCCTAAAAAATCTAAAAATAAAGAGACTCTTTACTGCAGAATATAATAAACGGTTTATTAGATATTGAATTAAAACAGGAATATTTTTAACATTGAAGCCTATGGGATTCATAAACATTTCCCAGTCATTGTTGGTCAAACATTTCCCACTCGTTGGTGATAAAACATTTCCCATGGCTTCAAATTGCATTTAAACATGAGCAAAAGCGGTAAAAACGAGCTCAGCGCACAGTGGTGAAATGGCTCAGCACTCAGCAGTGAAAGAGTTAAAAAAATATTTTTTTATATAAAAAATAAATAAATTCATTGTTTCCTGTCCCTCAGGGCAGTACCCAGACCCCCCCCCCTACTCCTTTTATGGCCAATATCTTGCATATATGCCCTCTTGGAGGGGACCTTAATTTTTGAACGTTCGTTCCCCATTGACTTGCATTGTGTTCGCATTGTGTTCGAGTTTGCGGTCAAACTTTTTCGGGTGTTCGATTTCGAATGCGAACCAAACACGGGGGTGTTCGGCCATCACTAGTCACAGTATGCAGAGGTTATTACCTCTGGCTATTTTGACCTATAATATATGGGAGCTCCCAACGGCAAGGGGTTAACAAGCATTTTTATTTTCTATTCTGACTTGAAAAAACAATGGAACCTTTGCCGAGCAGCAGTCACACCCCTAGAAAATAATAATTATATACAATTTGCAGATTCAGAGTTCAAGTAATGTGTAATTCCATCTGTTGCAGGACTTGGAATAGAGCAGGAAGCAATTGACGGGTCACTAGGGGCCTACATCTGGATGGAACATGTTGGAAAGACATTATGAAATTGCTCTTAGAAACAGAATGGGGGAGGAAGCATTGATGGGCAGTCGTGTATATTTCCTTGTATTTTCACATTGCAGTTTTACAAGTTTAGCTATTTTACAGGATTCACATTCAAATTTGTTTTGATAAAACATGTATTCTTTCAATTCAGCAATGATCAACAAAATCTTAAATACATTCCTAATACTCATGTCCAATAACAGGGTTATTCAAAGAGCACAGAATTCGCCCCGAAATTGCACCGAACAGTGAATTTCCCTGTACAGTGCAATTTGGCTATTCAAAAACCTGGCGATTGACCAACTATTGGCAATTTTTTTAAAAATTTTTTTTTTATTTTGAGAAAGTATTTTACCAGGAAGGATACATTGAGATTTCTCTTGTTTTCAAGTATGTCCTGGGTGGCGAATATGTACCGTTAGGTGTCTTGCCCAAGGACACTTACTGGAGAGGTGCTCTTACTGGGATCAAGCCTGTGTCTCCACAGTCATAGAGCAGCGATTTTACCTCTACTCCACCCATTGCCAGTGAAATGCGGTGACTTTCGGCAGCAGTGAAATCCCCGTAGAGAAGCAATGGTTAATCATTCAGAGAACACCAAATAGCACCGAAATGTCAGTGAAATGCCCTGATTCTGTTTTATTCGACAGGTTTAATCAGACGAATCCCTTAGGTTTCAATGTAAAAAAAAAATCCCTGTTTTTCTTAAATACTTATTCAGCGGTTTATTCTTTTCATTTGCAGCAAAAAGTCTCTTTATGGACTTTTTAGGCATTTTTGGGGATTTTTTTCAGATTTTTTTTAAAAATGCGTTTTTTTTTGTAGCAGACTTTTTTATTATTATTAAGACCTTAAATATTACTCCCAGGCATTTTAATGCAGTAGTTTTTGAAAACACCTTTTAACCACTTGGCTGCTATGGACGCGCTCAGCGCGTCCAGCCAAGTGGTTCTCCTGCGCTATGGACGCGCTGAGCGGATTCCGGCGGATTGCTGCACCCCCCCCGGTGCGGGCTGACATCTTGGATGTCAGCCCAGCACTCGGGACCCCGGTGGAGCAATTAGATGTCATCGCGGCGGCGCGATGACATCTAATTCAGGCGCCCCTCCCCGCATGTGCGGAGGAGGCGCCTGAAAGGTCCTTCGGACCTCTCTCCCTCCCGATCGCCGGGGGGGCAGGGGGTTAATCCAGGCACCGTTTGGAAGGGCACAGCCTGCCCTTCCAAACGGTGGCTGTCATTAACCCCTGGGGAGCCGGATCACGAATCGGCGCTGAAAAGCGCTGGTTCGTGATCCTTTCCCGGAGCTGGCCGACATCTTGGATGTCGGCCAAGCCTCCGGGAACTCCCCCTGAGGACTGGCGTCATCGTGCATAGCACGATGACGCCAGTCCTGGAGTTAACCCCTAGCTGCCACCAATGGTGGAGATAGGGGGTTCCAATGAACCCCCTATCTCCTGATCCATGGCAGATAGGGGTTAATGTTTATCGTTGGATCGGCCAGAGCATGGCCTTTCCAACGATATCAAACATGATAATGAAAAAAGTTTTTTAAAAAAAATAAAAATAAAAAATAAGAATATCTATTTAAAAAAAATTCTAAAAAAAAATAAACAAGTTTTTTTTTTTGTTTTTGTTTTGTTAATGCAGCAATATTGTTCCCATTTCAATTATGATGTGAACAATGATGCTGCACTAACGATTTTTGTATGCGGTGCGTTTGTTAAAAATAGCGACATTTTCCCCAAAAAAAAATGTAACGGGTCCCCATTTCTAATTTTTTTAACAAGCGCACCCCATACAAAATATAACCGCAAACGATCGCATGTTAGAATGTGAAAAAAAACACTTTACACATAATAAATTATTGAAAATTCAAATTTTATTGCATTTTTGTTATAATATACAGACAGGACATAACGTATACATATAATAATGACATATAATGAATCTGCCAAGTCTGCCGGAAAGAACGATCTATAATATGTCTGGGTCATATATCAAAATATGGCTACAAAACGCGGTTAAACATGATGAGCGAAAGTGGTAAAAATGACCTGAGCACAGAGGTGTGAAAAGCCTCAGCAGCAAAAGGGTTAAACTTTGAGGTTTTTGTGTTGCTTTTTTTACCCCGTTCGGCGGCTTGTCAGCTTTTTCCAGCGTCTGGTTGGCGGTCTGTTAGGTGGGTTGTCGGCTATCGATTTGGCCATTTTGCGTCAGGTTTTCAATTCCTTCGGCGGGTTGATTCGCTGCACTTTGCGGACTCAGAATCTAACTCGCCGAAGTGGTGGCGAACAGGAGAGCACTGAAATGTCGGTGACATTTTGGTGCTCTCTGAATAACCCTGTTTATGTTTCAATAAATGCATTTTCATTTGGAAAGTAAATTTGAGGCAATTAGTAATTAGGGAGAGCACTAATGCCATTTATATGAATTATTAAATCCTTTCTTGAATGTTGAGTTCATGAAAGAGAAAAAAAATATTCTCTTTTTCTATAATACTTTATCAAAGGTGACACACATGATCTTATTTTTTTTTTTGAGCTGATCAATTAGAACAGAACTGAACATAAAACAATATGCTATTCTAGCACTAGCTGTGTTGGGCTTCTTGATGTGGTCCCCATGCTATTTAAAGGGCCACAACCACCAAAAAATTAAATGTCCTTATTGTGTTTATGTTATGTTGCTGATATTTTAGGCCGGGTGCACACGAGCGTACTCTGCTGCGCACAGTACGTGCGTTAAAAAGGACGCACTTTATGACGGAAGAGATTGGTAGATGCCAGACGATCCGTTATGTTTGACGGACGTCGTAAAACCTGAATTTGAGTTGGAAAAAAAAAAAGAAAGCTGGGCTGGAAGAAACAAAATTTTCAGCACTACTCCAGCACGTGGCAAACGTTGTCTAAACGGCTTCAATCCTAGCGTTTTAGCGTTGGTGTTTCCATGGCGGACGTCTTCAGCGTGTGTTCTTCTCTATCCACGACATATGCTAGAACGGACGTCATATAGTGCGTCATAACGCACGCACTGTGCGCAGCAGAGTACGCTCGTGTGCACCCGGCCTTACTTGTACTTTCTTTTCTCTGGTATGTTTAGCTAAGAAACTTTGTGGTTTTGGCAATAGAATGGAGTCTATTGGTCGATCATGGACTCCCATCATTGTATTGTGTGGGATGTATTCAAAGGACATCACCAGGGGGTAGATTAGAAGACTTTCAAGCCCCCTGTTATATCTCATTCAGCTGTCAGCTCTTAGCTCCAGTAGCCTGGAGAACAATAGCCTTATCTAAACATTTCCTCCTTCACCTCATTAACTGGTAGTTATTGTAGATTAAATAAACAAGAGCCACAAAGCAAAACTATTGGTAACTGTTGCATCATGGAAATAATCCAGAAACTGGACCCTGGAGATAAAATACCAAATTGTATTTCTCCTCTTTACATGCAATTGCTTCAGACAAAGAAAGAAAACAGCAGCATGTATTTTATAAAGTGGTTTTATTTGTAATGCACAAGTAATCTAGTTACAGTTTATGTAAGTGGTAGTGTCCCTTTAAAGCAAATATTTCACTTCACTCAGAATCTCAGTAAACTAGACTGCACAGTCTTATTCTCTGCCAGTCAGACTCCTCTACACACAAAGACTGTCATTATGTAATAATGTACATTATGAAGTTTTGCAAGTGTGAAGGTGATATTTTGCTCATGTGAATTGACACGGAGTTAATCATGAGCAATCTAACTTTGTTGGGCAGACTACACTTTATAAACCTATGGAAGTGCGCCAGCTTTCATGAGAACTAGATCACAGGGTTATAGAGCAAAAGGTTGGTTTATAGCGAAGAAGGCAGTTTCAGGCCATTGGACATTGTGGGCATAGTTCACTAAGCAGTTGATATGGACGTGAGGTGATGCACCCAATATGGACACAAACCACCCCAAATCAATCACAATGCGCCAGCACAGCGTGATATTTCATGACCCTGCTTTCAACACTGGTCTGTTGAGTTGCTGGCAACCTGAAGCCAGTGAGTGAGGGGGTTATTAACCCCTTCACTGCTGAGCCATTTCACATCTGTGTGCTAAGCTAATTTTTACCGCTTTTGCTCATGTTTAAACGCGATTTGAAGCTACACTTTATTATAGGACCCAGACATATGATATATCGTTCTTTCCGGCAGGCTCCGCAGATTCATAATATATCATATGTATACGTCATGTCCTGCCTGTATATTATAGCAAAAAATGCAATAAAATTTTAATCATCTACAGCGTATAAAGTTTTTTTTCCACATTTTATCACATGAACATTTGCGTTTATTTTCTATGGGGTCCGCTTGTTAAAAAAATTAGAAATGGGGACTCGTTACATTTTTGGGGAATTGCATTATTTTTAGCAAACGCAGCCCATAGAAAAAAATAATTAGTGCAGCATTATTGTTCATAATTATAATTGAAATGGGAGCAATATTGCTGCATTAATAAAAAACACACAAAAAAACACGTTTTTTTTAATTTTTTTATTTTTATTAATTTTGTTTTACTTTTAAAATGGTCATATTTGATATCATTTTAAAGGCCATGCTCTGGCCTTTAAAATGACTTTATGCATGACCCTTTAGCAACCACGGTTCTGGAGATGAGGGTTCAAAGGAACCCCCTAAGTCACCAGGCAGCTAGGGGTTCCCCGGCTAACTGACGTCATCATGCCATGCGCAATGACGTCCGTTGCCGAGGGGGGACCCGGAGGTGGAGCGCGATCTGGCCCTTAAGGAGTTAAAATCAGGCATCGCTTTGAAGGGCAGACACTGCCCTTCAAAGTGGTGCCTGTCTTTTTTTTGTAGACCCTCCCGATCGGGAGGGAGAGGCCCCTCCCTTCAGGCGATCTCCCAGCTTTGCTGGGGGGGGGGGAGTTGCCTGAAAATGACATCATAGTGTCCGACGCAATGATGTCATTATGGTGGGGGTCTATAAAAGCAGCATCTGACTTCGAGGAAGTCAGAACGCCTCGGGATCCCAGACCAGAGGTGAGGATCTCTCTGGCTCCCCGCCAAGCGGAAGACGTGTGGGGAATGTCCTCCGCATACAGCAGGAGGCAATGAGGACGTTCCCCACACGTCTTCCGCAGTGAAAGGGTGAAGTAGGTTCCCCCTATTTCTAATTGACCCTTCAAAGTAACCATCAATAATATAATGTCTCACACCTATTAACACTATAATAACTAAAGCCCTAAACCATTACCCTCTTCCCTACTCTAAACATAGCTTTTAAATCCCCTAAATATGTTAACCTATTGTAGCGCTCACTCCCGGAGGAGCCGCTGAAAATGAACCACGGGTCAGTCTCCCCGCACTAGGGAATAAATATACTCCAGCACCGTTGTGGATTTTATAAATTATATAGTTTACTAAAGTAAAAGGCATATAATGAGACACGGTGTTCGTAGATATATTTACAGTATTTCGTATTGCGGTAAACGCGCAGCGGAAAAAGAAATGCGAGACTTCGTATTTCTGAAAAATGCGCGACCCAACAGAAAAGTACAATGCTTCGTAACTACGAGAAACGCGCAGCAGAAAGAGCATACAATATTTCGTAATTCGAGAAACGCGCAGCGGAAAACAAAATAAGATGCGAATCTTTGCCCCTTTTTCAGATACTAGGGAGTGAGTCCCGAACAGGTTAAGTCCCGAACTGTGAGTGTATGTGTGTGTTATGGTACCCGGGTACTATTCAACTGGCCAGTGAATCTTTTAAACGCTGTCTTCGACTAGTCAAGTTGGGACCCTGTGGGTTTCAGAAATAAACAACAGCGTGCTTTCTTGAGCTTTGTAAAACCGGCCTTGGAGGCCTCTCACCCATTCGTTCGATTCACCAAGGCTCCGCTGACCCAGGACGTCTCTCCGCTTGTTTCCTCGCTGGGATACCGGCTACTGGATCGGTGGTCAGGCTTTCTGTGCTCCGGCCCGGACTTGTCCAGCTACCGCCTGCTCTCCCATCCAATGGACTCGCGGTACTCCTTACTCGAGGTCCTCAGCTTGTCTGGATAGCAGCTTGGGTGATGTCTGTCGATAAGTAAGGCTCCTTCTGGCAAGGCAGGATAACCCCACTAGAATCCTGATAGGCCACACTTGTGCTCTGGCCTAGTCTCAGTTCCGCTCGGCAACACTGTGTCCTCTCTCATGCACTCCCTGGCGCGCTCTGCCGCGTTCTCCACGAGGCTCAGGATGTACAGCGTCTGTGTCCCACCCACTTCCTGTCTGTTTGCAAAGCATGCCGGGAAACGTGGTCCCAATGTTCAGTGTCTCTCATCGCGCTTGTCTCCCTCCGGTGGCCAAAAATAGGTACTGCCACAGTAAGAGTTTAAACTCAGCGCTACACTATGAAAAAACATAAAGGGTTATTCAAAGAGAATCAAAGTCACCGCACGTTCAGTGACTTTTTGTTCTCTTCAATTCGGGGCGATTCGGCAATCCCATTCTGGTGACCCTGCGGTGTATTCAGCAAGCACCACAGGGCTGTCGAAGTGCAGGGAAAAGCCGCCTCAAACCCGGCAAAAACTCAACGCAAAAACCTGGCGAATGCACGGCAAAACCCGCAAAAACATCTGAATTAACTCGCCGAAAACACTGGAAAACCCGAGCAGGAGCCGATCACACACAGAGCAGCAGCCGGATAAGCCTGACACCGCAGACGAATGCAGTGAATAAATTAGAAAAACAGTTTGCTTGACTGTTTGAAAAGTGAAACGCTGTTTGCAAAGAAACTACTGAGCGAAAATGTCTGAAATTTACATATGAGGTCCAATGAATGATAATAAAAAGGGCTGTTACAGAAAAAATAAAGTTAAAAAACAAATCGGATTTTTTTTTTAAAAAAAAATCCAGAAAAATGCTTAAAATATCCTAAAAAATCTATAGACTCTTTACTGCAGAATATTATAATCAATGGTTTATTAGATTTTGGATTGAAACGGGAATATTTTTAACATTGAAGCCTATGGGATTCGCCTGAATAAACCTGTCGCATTAAACCACCGAATGGCAGGGCAATTCGGGAACCTTTCACTGCTGGTTTTTGCTCTCTGAATAGTCGAAGCATTGCTTCTCTATGGGGGTTTCACCGCCCTCGAACAGGTACCGTATGTGCAAGCAATTCGCCAGGATTTGGCAAATTGCCTGCTCTCTGGATAGCCGTATGGCCAAGAAAGGTAACCGAATGTTGATTTTCAGCGTTCGGTTCCCTTTCGGCAGCCATTCGGATCTCTTTGAATTACCCTGATAGTAAATTATACTTACCATCCAGTGATCGGCAGCGTCGGAGAGGTCCTTCATGCCATGGACTTGATGAGCAATGTGCTGCTGTGACTATGCAATAGCATTCCTTGTTCATTGTTTCAGCCAATGTAACCTACAAAGGAAAGGTGTGTTTATTGTTTTTTTTTACAGCGTGAGCAATAAAAATATGGAAGTTTCTTATTAAATTATTTTTATCTGATTCAATTGATGCCTTTTTAAAAAAGTTTTGGATGCTTTCATGGTAAAATATGATGTAAATAGATATAACAATTAAGATTTAGAGCACATTGCTTGCTGATCCAAGGAGAAATTTGATTGCCATTATGGAATCAAGAGTTTTTTTTCTCCCTTTTTAGGTACAATTGGCATTACACCAAGTGTTTATTTTTTTTTTACCTTCTTTGGATCAACAGCAGCCATAGGAATATGTGGAAGGTTGAACTTGATAGACATTGGTCTTTTTTCAATGAATATTACTGTTATATTACTACTAGGTGGAAAGCCTGCCCAGAGGGCAGTCTATTGTTGTTGTCGCCAGGTCAGAATTCACATCCACATAGTTTTTTTTCAATGTCCTATCCAAGAGTAGCTCTCTATATAAATACGTTTGTAACGCGTCCATCGCCATCCCATCCGCAACAGGAGGGCCAACTGAGCAGCTGTGATGGGTGCACGCTTAGCTGACAGCGCATTACAAAGGAATTTATAAGAGTAGGTTCCTCTTCCCTCTTAGATTGTAAACTCACGGGAACCGGACCCTCAGATTGTAAACTCATGGGGCCCCTTAGATTGTAAGGTCATGGGGCCCCTTAGATTGTAAGGTCATGGGGCCCCTTAGATTGTGTTGGGCTTGGGCAGGCATTTTTTTTGTAACGTATACATTATGCGTATTTTTAATGGCACGTGGTATGCATGGCATGGCAGGCTGGTATCTAGGCACACTGGTATTATAAGACACTGGTAATATGGCTGGCAGACTGGTAATCTGGCTGGCGAACTGGTAATCTGACTGGCGAACTGATAATCTGGCTGGCGAACTGGTATTGTGCATGGCGAACTGGTATTGTGCACGGCAGACTGGTAATGTGCACGGCAGACTAGTGATATGGCTGGCAGGCCGGGCACGGAGGAGATATACAATACAAATCTGATCCATTTGTATTTCCAATTGTTCACCAAGTACTAATAATCTGAGTGCAAACAAGCGTATGACTAAAATCTCAATTACCATTGTCTAATTTAATTATCTCCATTATTACACTGAAATTATGGCTGTTGTGTTTGGAAGCTTTATGTGCAGATCCCCTGATGTGTCCCACACTTTTTTAGGACATTTAACAAGGTCTGAAGGCTCACCTCACACTCACATTTCCTGGTACTTTCTTCTCTATCAGTTTTGAAATGTCTGTACAGGTCTAGTGATTATTAGCGATCATTAACTACCATAAATTCAAAAAATGGGTACAGCGCACTCCAATCTGTCATAGTCTCTGTGTTCAGATTCAGATGGATGTTCACATATTCTGTGGAATGTTCAGACATAGAATAAATAAATGAGAAAACAATTGTTGCAGTATGTTTCACTGGTTCTCAATATATGTCTCAAAATTGTAAATTTACAAAGAGCCCAGGTACCGGCTCTAGTATTATTCGCCTTCTAGGTATTTTTCTAGGTAAAAGAAGAAAAATACCTAGAAGGCGAATAATACTAGAGCCGGTACCTGGGCTCTTTGTTTGTAAGTTTACAATTTTGAGATCTATAATTGAGAACCAGTGAAACGTACTGCACCAATTACATAGAAACATAGAAAATGTCGGCAGATAAGAACCTTTCGGCCCATCTAGTCTGCCCAATTACATGGATACTTTACCTGGATTTATCTTTTGTTTAGGATAGCCTTATGCCTATCCCATGCCTGCTTAAATTCAATTACTGTTTTGGCTTCTACCACTTCTACTGGAAGGCTGTTCCATGTATCCACCACCCTCTCAGTAAAATAATGCTTCCTGATGTTACTTTTAAACCTTTGCCCCTCTAATCTAAGACTATGTCCTCTTGTTTTGCTACTTTCCTTTTAAATATACTCCCTTCCTCTACCTTGTGGATTCCCTTTACGTATTTAAATGTTTCTATCATATCTCCTCTGTCTCGTCTTTTTTCCAAGCTGTACATGTTAAGATCATTAAGCCTTTCCTGGTAACTTTTCTCCTTCAAGCCGTACACCATTTTAGCAGCCCTTCTCTGAACTCTCTCTAAGATGTCTATATCCTTCTGGAGATACGGTCTCCAGTACTGCACACAGTACTCCAAGTGAGGTCTCACCAGTGCTCTGTACAGTGGCATGAGCACTTCCCTTTTCTTACTGCTAATACCTCTCCCTACACAACCAAGCATTCTGCTAGCATTTCCTGCTTGTTTTTTCTCATTTTATTTATTCTATGTCTGAACATTCCATGGAGAATATGTGAACATCCATCTGAACAGAGACTTTGACAGAGATTGGAGTGCGCTGTACCCATTTTTTTGAACTTCTTGGGACTGTATGGTCTGAATATCTGGTTTCATTGGGGAAACCACCAAGAGGGGACATAGCGACGTCGTAACTCGTAAGGTATTGTGAGGGGATTGTTGTTTTGGTGGGACGCTCCACTTTTTCTCTTCCAATATTAACTACTATAACCTAAATAATAACTTTAAATAATAGTCGAAACAATAAATTTTACCGATTTTTTTTTAATGCTAGGAGTCTCCCATTTTTAAAATTGGCAAAATTAGTTTTGGTAATTTGAATTTTATATCAGAAACATACCTGTTGCTGATGAAAAGAAAATACAGCCAGATGTCCTGCAGCTGTTTCAGTTTTCCTTTACAAGTCTAGCTTCATCTTGAAATGCTATATCAAGATACATTAACCCTAGACTGATTTGAAGCTTTTAGCATCAACTAATTACTAAAGTAATTAAAGGCAAAATTAAAAGTTCTTACTCAAAGGATAGAAATTAAAGAGATGTTTCTGGATCATTGGTGCACTCCCATGCGAATCTGGTTGAGATTAAAGGGTCTCATTCCTTTTAAAATATACAGTTATCTATAGTGAAACCAGATCAAACATCCACTCTGGTGGCTTCTCATGGATATACAGATGATGTCAATTATGTTGCGTGTACATGATCTCTCGACATTTCTAACCATGTGCAGACATCAAAAAGAGAACATTTAAATATATGTTCATCTGTCTAACCTTCAACTTCATACGTATATTTAAATATGCATCACTCACTTCTTTTTTAGATCAAAAAAGGTAGCAAAAAATGTATTGCGTCCTGGTAACTTAGTATAATGTAAACCAAACTCTTTTTTATCTGTATTTGAGACCAACTGAGAATTGTCCCCAATCAAGGACGACCATGAACTTGTGCCAGTGCTTATTCCTCAAAAGACTACACAAGTCCAGAGAAAATAGTGTACGAAGTAGCAATAAAGCATTGTTAATTAAATATATTGTTTTATATGTTTGTTAATACTGTATTTGGTGCATGACTCTGCTGGGCTTATCTTATTCCACCTTTTTGTTAAATGTGTTTGTAAAAAAAAAAAAATATATATATATATAATGTAATTTTAATATAGATAGATAGATAGATTAGGTAGGCCGTGTTAGTCCAGATGCCAAAATCACAAGTATAGCAGTCTGTAGTGATACCTTTTTTATTGGACTAAGTACAAGCTTTCGAGAGTGATCCTCTCTTCATCAGGTTTATTGAAGCTTACTGATCAGAATTATAGAATTAAACATTGGGACACGTTTGAGGGTGTAGAGGTTGTGAATCGCCAAATGGCATGGTTAAAGTGGGGAAAGAAAACAGGACAAAAAAACAAACATTATGGTGTCTCAGGCACATGAGACAACAGTGATAAGATCACTTCAAAGGGAAGGTGAAACCCCCCCCCGAAAAAAAAAAAAAACAGTGAGTATGAAGAAGACACAGAATAAAATAAATAAAAAAATAAATAATAATAATGAAAAAAACAAACCCACCCAGAATTATGAATATTATGTAACGTTGTTATGATAATGGGTTAAGAACCCCAAATCAACATTGAGTCCGGCATTCATGGTGTTAAAATATGTGATTTTCATTTCATATGTTTTGCGTTCAAGATTGTCTTTAAAATGTCCTTTTAGGATTTTAATTCTGAGGTTTTGGATGGAGTGGCCTGTTAGATTGAAGTGATGTCCCACTGGGGTACAATATGTATTTTCCTGGTGGTTCCTGATGGAGTGTCTGTGCTGGTTCAACCTGAGGTTCAGCTTAAGGCTGGTTTCGCCAATATAGCATCCCTTATCACACGCCATGCACTGGATCATGTACACCACATTGGTGGATGTACAAAGGTAATAGCCCTTGATGTTGCGTGCGGCGTTGTTGTGCTGTGCAGTGCTGCTGTCACATACATGTTGGTACAGTTTGCAGCGGGGTTTGTTGCAGCGTTTGGTCCCATTCTGTGTGTCACCCTGTTCCTGAGTGAGTTTGCTGTGGACCAGTTTTTGCCTCAGGTTAGGGGGTTGCTTGAATGCCAGTAAGGGGGTCTGTGGGAATATTTCTTTGAGCGCAGGGTCCTCTGTGACCAGTGGCTGCAGATATTTGATGATTTTGCTAATTGCTTCTAGAGCAAATTGAACTAATTAACGTTAGGATTACAGAGGACTACAAATCGCTAATTACCACACCAATGTGGTAATGAAAACGTTAACCACAGCTAGAAGCTGGTGCTACGTGATTCCGATTTTGCAGAATCAGTTAACACCAGCTAAACCCCCCCCAAAAAAAATCAGACCTCGTATCCTGCGGAACGAAAAGTGGCCCAATCTGCCACTTCTGGCCGCCAGGAGCAGAGTCAGACTGGGGAAAAAAAGTCCCTAGGTTCTCTCCGCAAATTACTCTGTGGCGTGGCGCGAGTGCTGAATCACGCAGGGCTCATGGCCCAGCACCACAACCCTTCATGGAGTTCTATGGACACCAGGAGGTGATAAGTGTGGCGGCATGGAAGCGGTACAGCGAGTATCAGTTAGGGTTAGCGCTGTGTTATGGGCAGGCTGCTGATTTAGCTCCTGCCCCGTAATATGGTGCTAAAACAGGGACGCTAAAGGGAAACCTGCAGGTGCAGGTTTCCCCCATTAGCATCCCTGTTTTAGCGCATTTAATATAATATAGCCCGTAATACCTGGGGTCATCCAAGAGGGCTCTAAAATTTTTATAGTAAGACTTGATTCACATCAACCCATACAGAATAATAGTCTTCATAATATAGCGTCCTTTGTATCATAAACCTCACTGTATGCAGGAAATTATAATGGGTAGATAGCTGATCCCATAAAGAGTAGGGGAAGGAGTTAAAGATAGACCAGACCATAAGTCCAGCGAAGAACAATTCTTAGAACTAAGATTGAATAACGAATTAAGAATAAGTAGAGTGACATAACAGATCACAAGAAAATATAGGTCCCTATTCTGGCTTGGACAATAATAGTGAGCTGCAGAAACATATATTTGTAAATTCTGTCGATTTGTAGCTGCTTATTTAAAAGCCAGGTGGACTTGTAATTGGTAATTCATGGCACGACTTCAGGTATTCTTTTGCCAGTTGGTACAAAGGCATACCAGTCTCGCCCCTAATCAATGAATCTATAGGGACTGGATACATACCCAAACTCTGGAAGACTGCAAGGGTGGTACCCATCCACAAAAAGTGGCAACAATACTTTGGTATCCAACTGCCGTCCAAAATCATTGCTCCCTGTAATGTCAAAAGTTTTGGAAAAATGTGTCTACACACAATTACGTGATTACTATCAATATTCAAACTATTTAACCCCAAATCACTCAACTACAACTGTCCTTTTAAAAGTTTGCAATGATATCAAAGCAGGCATGGAACAAGCAAATCTACCTGCAATCATCTTCCTTTATTTTCCCAAGGCCTTTGACACAGTAGAATATGGCATCCCATTACAAAAACCTAAAAACTCCGGTATTGGTGATCGCACACTTACCTGGTTTCAATCATATGTATCAGATCAATCACAAAATGTGTCCATTTCTGACAGCGCTTCCTTCCCCCTCTCAGTCACGTGGGGTATACCCCAAAGCTCGATACTAGGTCCATGGCTATACACAATATTCATAACTGATATGCCTAGTGTCTGCAAAGCCTCAACTATACACATGTACGCAGATGACACCATAATCTATACCAGCAAACCAAATATCCTGCAGCTGGAGGCAGTGCTGCAAGAACAATTCAAAGACGTAGAAAAGTGGATCGTACATAACAAATGTTTTGTAAATACTGACAAAACTGTCACAATGCTCTTTGGAACAGCACCTAAACTATATAAATTACAAACTCCCCATCAATGCATCACGACAAAATCAAATGGCACGCTGACCACAGTCCGTTCTCTCAAATATGTAGGTATGTTGTTAGACTTAAATCTATCCTTTGGCCCCCACATCGAAAAGCTCTCATCTAAACTTTACCCCAAACTAGGTGCCTTGTACATTAACAAATCCTGCCTGAGCCCCACGGTAAGAAAGCAGATTGTACAACAAATGCTTATGCCGGCTATTGAATACGTAGATGTAGTGTATGCAGCTGCCCCGCAAACGCACCTTCAGAAACTTACCACATTGTATAACTCATTCTACCACTTTGTGCTACAATGTAACTACATGACCCACCATTGTGACATGTTAAAAGAGCTAAACTGGCCGTCACTGGAATCTAGACGTACCATTCACCTTTTCAAACTGGTGTTTAAGAGCTTTTCTGGGAAGCTACAGCCCTGTTTCCCCCAGCAGCTCCCTCCTCTTATAACCGCCGATCCAGGACCTGCGCTTTACTTGCAATACCACAATACAAAAAGACAGTGGCTCGGTCCTCCTTTTTCTACAGGGCACCACAATTATGGAATAACCTCCCAGACGCCATCAAATCTTCCCACAGCCTAAAGTCACTTAAGAGATCTCTACTAATATACCTTGATACAGAATGTGATATATACATGTGATATAGTGACTATATTTTTTACATATTTATTTTCTCTGTAAATCTGTATATTTGTGTTATTTTTAATATCTTGAATCTTATTACTTTGTATTTCTGTACTCTTCTCTAAAAATTGAAAGTTATTGAACCCAGGACATACTTGAAAACAGCAGAAATCTCAATGTATCCTTCCTAGTAAAATACTTTATAAATAAATAAATAAATCTTGAGTCCTCAGGACTTCACAGCTGTCAGCTTTGCTGACTATTGCAAGATTACCAAACTTAGACTAGAAATCTCTTCAATGCCCTCCTCCATTAACCACTCTACTTCATTCACTCCCTGCCCCCTCTTATACTATGACTTCTTTTTCTCTGGTCTCAGAGGAGGATGTCTCAACAGTTCCCCCTGTTCGACCACCTGTCATATTTTCAACCTCTTCCTCTCCACAGGACTCTTCCACTCTGCATTCATACCTGCTCTGATCACCACCCATTCTAAAGAAGCCATCCCTTGATCCTACCTCCCTTTTGAACTACCGTCCCATCTCTCCAAAATCCTTGAACGTCTGGTCTATGACCAACTCACCAATTTTCTTGTTGCTAATGCTCTACTTGATCCACACCAGTCCGGCTTATGCTCCCAGCACTCCACTGAGACGGCTCTGACCAAAGTGACTAATGATTTAGTTACTGCTAAAACCAAAGGTCACTTCTCTGTGCTTATTCTTCTTGACCTTTCTGCTGCATTTTCCACTGTCGACCACCCTCTCCTGTTCCTCACACTGCATCAACTTGGCCTCAGTGACACTGCTCTCTCCTGGTTCTCTTCCTATCTCTGTCTTTGCTCCTTCAGTGTCTCCTTCGACGGTGCCTCGTCACCCCCAGTTCCTCTTTCAGGGTACCTCAAGGCTCTGTTCTGGGTCCCTTACTCTTCTCGCTCTATAATGCCTCTCTGGACAACCTAATTTCTTCCTGTGCACTCCAATATCATCTCTATGCTGATGACACCCAAATCTACCTTTCCTTCCCTGATCTCCCTCCTCCTATCGGCTGTCTCCGACTGGATGACCTCCTGTTTCCTAAAGCTCAACCTCTCCAATACTGAACTTCTCTTCCCTCCCTCTAAAACTAACATTCCTGCACCCATTTCCCTTCAGGTGAATGGTACCACCATTACTTCTACCTCTCAGACTTGTTTCCTCGGTGTCCTCTTCTCCTTCACTCCTCACATTCAGTCACTAACCAAATCTTAATACTTCCACCTAAAACCATTGCACGTGTCTCTCCCTGTCTTAATCAGGACACTACTAAAAGGCTCACCCAAGCTCTTATTATCTCCTGCCTTAACTACTGTAGCCTCCTTCTCTCTGGCCTTAATCTGTTATGAATGCCTGTGCTAGGCTCACCCACCTCACCTTATGCACCTTTCGCACCTCGTCCCTTTGTCAATCTCTACACTGGCTCTCTGTTTTCTTTAGAATCCAATTCAAAATACTGGTGCTCACTTATAAACATCTCATCCCTTATTTGCATGTACATCCCATCCTGACCACTTTGCTCTGCCAAAGATCTGATGCTATCAGCTCCACATACCCGCACCCCTACCTACCAGCTTCAAGAGTTCTCCCGAGCTGCCCCTTTTCAATGGAACCCCATCCCCTGCAACATCAGGCTCTCCCCGTCTCTCCAGTCCTTCAAGACATCTCTGAAAATACAATAATTCTGAGAAACCTATCGGCTCACTTCATGATTCGCCTGCTGTACATTCATGAGTCATCTTTCCACCCAACCCACATGCACCACGCTACTTCAGGTTCTCTATTTACCCTTACCTAATGTGCCACCCCTCTCCTCTTAGATTGTAAGCTCTCGAGCAGGGTCCTCTTTCCTATTGTTCTATGTGTTTAACTTGTATGGATATTTGTTCTTTTGTCTCACCCATTGTACCAGTATAAATACTGGTAATTGTAACTGTAACTGAAGAGTTGTGGGAGTCATGTGAGAATGTTAGTGACTACTTTAGAATTGAGCCTATAAATGAGGAGGGGTGTTAAAGCGTTGTAAGCAAAGAACGGTAAAAAGGAAATCAAAGGCAACTGACCTAAGATATATGCATGGAGATAACATAAGATATATGCATGGAGATAACAAAGTGGAAAAAAAGTAGAAACACTTTAAATGGAAGAGCAATTTTATGAACATTTAGATCTATTGTATTGCAGTATAGTTTAATATAATGCCCTGCTTACAATTACACTCTTTTTTTGGCAATAATAGAAAAAGAGAAAAACTCTTTTAGAGTAATCCAGTAGTTAGAGCATCAACCTTGCTATTAGTTGTTGCCTAAACAATTCTAAAATTACAAATATAATTTATGTTTGCTTTGTTGAAATTTTTTCTGGGGCCAATTAATTCAGACTCTAGTCTAGCTGTGAGAACTGAGAAATTGAAAGGCTGTGACTCCATAGCAGCAGAACAATCTTCTTATACACGTCAATCAATGTTTTGTTACAAGAAACTTCTTGTTGAGCAAAAGGATAAAATGATAGATGTTTTTTAATTTTCTTTTCATAGCAAGATAGATTCATTTGATTTCCTTTCTATTGCCTGCCAGAGCAGTATTTAATTTAGCTATAAAACCGACTCATCAAAACGTGTTTATGTTTCAGTGATTTCAATGGCGTATTATTACAAAAGCTTTATACTGTAAAACTATTGGAATTTAGATGGGGTTATATTGATGTCATAACGGAAATTGCAATATGTGCAGAGGCATACACAGCCCATAATTTAGGCTGTGGACACGTTACATTTATAACTTAGAAACTGTAATCAATCACAAAAAGTTAACTTTCATGTTCTTTATCATAAATCAAATGAGGAAAATCCAAATGTTGGACATGGGTATCCATAACATTTGACAGTGGGAGCAATTCATCAAGAAAGCACATCTTTCTGTGCACACCTAAGAACATGCGTTTTAGCCTTGGCCCCATTCACTCATGGCAGACTTCACTATCTGTCTTATCCTGTTTGAACACTATAGAACAACAGCCTCTGCCCAATTATTTCAGGACAAAAAAGGGAAATGTGTAATTCAATAGAGCTGAGCTGGTGAAATCGTATGCTGAAGTGTAAGAGTTTCATCCACCCCACTTAGCATCACCACCAGCTGGGATTTTTTTATTTCCCGGCTGCTGGTCACGAGATTGGTCACTAGTGATATCAGCCTGTAGAGAGCGTGCCAACATCACCCTCTCCGAGACCAATCTTGGTAGTGAGCATTCTCATGGAGGAAGAAATTGGTTTGGATCTGTGCATGTGCGGAGCTCCAATCTATCATTTTGCACAGGTACCACGGAACTTGTGTACGTAAAGTGTGAAAGTCCTGTAGCAGCGCACAATTTGTGGTTCCTACGCTATGCAAGTTGCACAGGAGCGCTAATTGCACAGCAAAGCTTCAGGGACTTCCAGATTCGGGAGTTTCTGAGCTGAAGAGGGGGAGCTACGCATTGTGAGGGACAAAAGGTGAGTAAAATGACCTGAAATTGGAAAAATAAATAAAATAATAAGGCAGAGACTGTCGGCAGCATCTGCCCAATAATATATAAGCAAACTTAAGGAAACTCTATTTTTCAGTAGAGCTTCCCTTTAAAGAAGACATCTGAGGACCTCAGATTGGGCTGAAGGTTCAGGACAATGACTATAAACACAAAGTCAGGATGATTGAAGAAAGGCTTTGGGACAACTATGAATATCTTTAAGTAGCCCAGCCACAATTCACACGTGAACATCCCTGGAGAGACCTGGAAATGGCTGTTCACTGACAGTCCCCATTCATACTGAGAGAGTTCGGTACATCATATCCAAGACGACCTGAGTCTGAAATTGCTGCTAATGGTGCTTCAACTCATTTCTGAGTAATGGGTTTGAACTTCAAACACTCATGTCAATGTGATACTTAAGCTTTTTCTTTTTATCTAAAGTTGTCAAAAATCAGTGGTTTTTATTTGTCATTATTTTTTGAGTATTAACACTTTTAGCACAAGGCTGCAACATAAAAAAAATGTGAACAACCACCCTGCCCTCGAACGAGTCTGAACACTTTCGGAATTTATGAATGCTTTATGTATACAGTTTTCTTTATGCCAATTTTATACTTTAAAAATGATAGAAAGGAGCCTTGTGAACCTATAATCTAAACTCATCGTAACATTCAGCATCTAAAAACACTGAATTTCATTTTGAATTTGTAGTTGTTTTAACTTGTACACCATCAAATACTTATATATTAGTACAGTCGGTGACTGGATAAATAGTTTTAGTTTACTCTGCGTTCTGGCAATCTGAAACTCAAATACCAGGGCTCCAATTGGTATATTTGGAACGTTGAGACAGAAGTTACTTCTTAAATTTTTGTTGTTTATGTACTTGTTCATATTTGACCTATGCGAAATACTTGTAAATGTTGG
Source organism: Leptobrachium leishanense (assembly GCA_009667805.1). Classification (NCBI taxonomy): domain Eukaryota; kingdom Metazoa; phylum Chordata; class Amphibia; order Anura; family Megophryidae; genus Leptobrachium; species Leptobrachium leishanense. The sequence continues at coordinate 273,912,162 of CM019063.1, read as the reverse complement.
TTCACTACTGTGAATAGTTTCTGTGTCATTTTGTGCCAGTTAGCCATACAATGTGCCAAGGCCACAAATTTCAAAATATTTTAACATTTAGTTACAAAAAGGATGTGACTTCATGCTATATATGAAAACTGCATCTAATAAATCCAAATTATGGAAGATAAGCATTTTTGCAAATGATACTATTTCTTCGGCAGCCCTCAAGCCTTTCATTCGACCTTAAGTGTATATTTTCTTATTCAGCACAGAGGAGATTATAATGAGCCTTTGTGTTGGGTACACTGCTGAGCAGAGGAAAGAGGACGGTGATCAACTGACAGAGGGATAGAGAAAGACCAAAGGTTCTGCTGTGGGACACAAAAGAAGAATCAATGTAAATTTTCAGCTAAAGTATGATCATCTGACAAGCCTTTCCAAGGAATTCAACTAGAACCATGATGCAGAATATAGACTATGTTGCAGGTAACTCAAATATCCCTATAGGGATTATCAATCTCTCCCTATTTCTTGTTATACTAGTTGTTTATTCTTTTTTGTTGAATATAATTCAGACAGAGTTGCTTGGATGGTTGACCTGAATGCTGTATATACTTGTTTCATTAAGTTGAAAATTAGTTACAGAGTAACGTAAATCTCATTTAGTTTGCGTCTAAAATACGAAATAAATTATGGAAAATGTGCTTTCACCACATCCCACATCCTTGCAAAGGATCATAGATTATTTTAAACTTGACCTACTCTCTGAGAACATTTTCAGCGTGAAAAACATAGCCAATTAGTTACAAAATATCTTGTTATCTCTTTCCTTTATTCCCTTGTGACAAGAGACTTAAACCACAAAGGAAAGGAAAATAAACAAGTACTTTATAACGCTTAAAAATCCTATCCCTTTCCTGTATCAAAAGCATTTGTGGTCTATTTACTTTACTTATTTAATATTCCTCTGACTTTTACTTTCATGCAATTTGGTTGTGTTCTATGGGCTTTGTATGAAAAGGTCAACGAAATGGCTGTTAAATGTAGAGTAAGTCATGACATTTGACCCTCAAAGTGTTTATGAAAAAATTAGTAAAGGACCAAGAATAAATATTTAACCCATATTTGAGGTGATGAATAGAGATTTATATTTATCATTTGTTTGTTACCCATCTTCTACAGTTCTGACATTACCTAGGCAGCTTTGGGTAAGAAATCAAAAGTTGGGCTTTACCCATGTAATCACAGAGCTGCGTAAACCCAGATCTAACCAAATGGTAATGTGTTTTCTGAGACTTTGGAGTGGTTTATGGATTCCTAAAACCTAGGCTCACCCATATCCCTGGCCATCCCTAATCCCAACCTAACCTTAAACCCAACCACAACCCTACCCTGACCGTAACCCAGTCCCCTCCCCAATCCAAGTGGGGTTGGTTAGTCTGCAGACTAGCGACAGGTTTATTCGGTAATCCTAGGTTTCTCTGGATTTTAGACTTTATCCATAGCATAAAGAAACAACAATCCTTGGTGATCCTTTTGCCCTACTTATGCCTTGTGAGTTGGGCATAACTGATAACCCCTGGATGTAGAGTGATTTGCATGTGATGTAGTCTCCTCCACTAATGACCGTATGTTATGTCCCTACCCGCCGGCGCCAAAAGAGAACTAAAGTCAAAGTGCCTCAGTGAATAAACACTAACAGTGATTCTCCTACTAAACCAAGCTGTTCCAGCAACCAGGTGCTAGCTAACGCATCATGATTCCTCCACTATAAAAAAGAGCCACTCCCAAGGCACAATGCTTCTGCATTGTTCTAGTGAACCCCTCACTAGTAAGGAGCTGCCTTTAATCTCTACTTCCTATAACCTGTTTTCTCTTGGTTCCCACCATACTGTCTATAGTTCCTGCTACAAGGATCCTTCTGTCGCAAGACCTCCTCTGCTGCAGATCCCCTTCTGCTGTAAGACCCCATCTGCTGCAAGAATCTTCTAATCCTGCTGCCCTGCATCCTGCAGAATCCTTAGAGCCTGCTGCCCTACATCCTGCAAGAATCCTCTAATCCTGCTGCCCTGCATCCTGCAGAATCCTCAGCCTGCTGCCCTACATCCTGCAGGAATCCTCTAATCCTGCTGCCCTGCATCCTGCAGAATCCTCAGAGCTTGTTGCCCTACATCCCGCAGAATCTGCTGCTCTACAGACCCAGGACCCCTTGCATACCCAGGACCCCCTGCATACCCAGGACCCCCTGCATACCCAGGACCCTCTGCAGACCCAAGGGCCCTCTGCAGACCCAAGGGCCCTCTGCCTCAAAGACTCTTCTGTTTCTATTTCCTATTTATTTTCTAAAGATCTCCTTCACTCTTCCTTCTCCTATTTTGCTCTCCATATCTGGTTTAACCCTGCTCTATCTACTCTTTTTTTTTATATGTAAGTAGTATAGTTTAGTGTAGTCTAGTTTTGATACTTTTGGTCTACCTTTTCTCTCATCTTGCCTTTTAGTTACTCTTATTGCTGATTTATTATTTACTAGGTGGAAAGCCTGCCCAGAGGGCAGTCTATTGTTGTTGTCGCCAGGTCAGAATTCAAGTCCACATAGCTTCTTTCCAATGTCCTATCCAAGAGTATCTCTCTATATAAATACGTTTGTAACGCGTCCATCACCATCCCATCCGCAACAGGAGGGCCGACTGAGCAGCTGTGATGGGTGCGCACACAGCTGACAGTGCATTACAAAGGAATTTATATATTAGAGTAGGTTCCTCTTCCCTCTTAGATTGTAAGCTCTCGGGAACCGGACCCTCAGATTGTAAACTTGTGGGACCCCTTAGATTGTAAGATCATGTGGCCCCTTAGATTGTAAGCTCATGGGGCCCCTTAGATTGTGTTGGGCTTGGGCGGGCATTTTTTTTGTAGCGTATACATTATGCGTATATTTAATGGCACGTGGTATGCATGGCATGGCAGGCTGGTATTTAGGCACACTGGTATTATGGCTGGCAGACTGGCATTGTGCATGGCAGACTGGCATTGTGCATGGCAGACTGGTAATATGGCTGGAGAACTGGTAATATGGCTGGCAGACTGGTAATATGGCTGGCGAACTGGTAATATGGCTGGCAGACTGGTAATATGGCTGGCAGACTGGTATTGTGCATGGCAGACTGGTAATATGGCTGTCGGACTGGTAATATGGCTGTAGAACTGGTAATATGGCTGGCAGACTGGTAATATGGCTGGCAGACTGGTAATATGGCTGGCAGACTGGTTTTGTGCATGGCAGACTGGTAATGTGCATGGCAGACTGGTATTGTGCATTGCAGACTGGTAATGTGCATTGCAGACTGGTAATGTGCATTGCAGACTGGTAATGTGGCTGGAAGACTGGTAATATGGCTGGCAGACTGGTAATATGGCTGGCAGACTGGTAATATGGCTGGGAACTGGTATTGTGCATGGCAGACTGGTAATATGCATGGTAGACTGGTAATATGCATGGCAGACTGGTAATATGCATGGCAGACTGGTAATATGGCTGGGAACTGGTAATGTGCATGGCAGACTGATAATGTGCCTGGCAGACTGGTAATGTGCATTGCAGACTGGTAATATGGCTGGCAGACTGGTAATATGGCTGGCAGACTGGTAATATGGCTGGGAACTGGTATTGTGCATGGCAGACTGGTAATGTGCATGGCAGACTGGTAATATGCATGGCAGACTGGTATTGTGCCTGGCAGACTGGTAATATGCATGGCAGACTGGTAATATGCATGGCAGACTGGTATTGTGCATGGCAGACTGGTAATATGCATGGCAGACTGGTATTGTGCATGACAGACTGGTATTGTGCATGGCAGACTGGTAATATGCATGGCAGACTGGTAATATGCATGGCAGACTGGTATTGTGCATGGCAGACTGGTAATGTGCATGGCAGACTAGTAATATGCATGGCAGACTGGTATTGTGCATGGCAGACTGGTAATATGCATGGCAGACTGGTAATGTGCATGGCAGACTGGTAATGTGCATGGCAGACTGGTAATGTGCATGGCAGGCTAGTAATATGCATGGCAGACTGGTATTGTGCCTGGCAGACTGGTATTGTGCATGGCAGACTGATATTGTGCCTGGCAGACTGGTATTGTGCCTGGCAGACTGGTATTGTGCATGGCAGACTGGTATTGTGCATGGCAGACTGTTAATATGCATGGCAGACTGTTAATATGCATGGCAGACTGGTAATATGGCTGGGAACTGGTATTGTGCATGACAGACTGGTAATGTGCATTGCAGACTGGTAATGTGCATTGCAGACTGGTAATGTGGCTAGCAGACTGGTATTGTGCCTGGCAGACTAGTAATATGCATGGCAGACTGGTATTGTGCCTGGCAGACTGGTATTGTGCATGGTAGACTGGTAACATGCATGGCAGACTAGTAATATGCATGGCAGACTGGTATTGTGCATGGCAGACTGGTAATATGCATGGCAGACTGGTAATGTGCATGGCAGACTGGTAATGTGCATTGCAGACTGGTAATGTGGCTGGCAGACTGGTAATATGGCTGGGAACTGGTAATGTGCATGGCAGACTGGTAATGTGCATGGCAGACTAGTAATATGCATGGCAGACTGGTATTGTGCCTGACAGACTGGTAATATGCATGGCAGACTGGTAATATGCATGGCAGACTGGTATTGTGCATGGCAGACTGATAATATGCATGGCAGACTGGTATTGTGCATGACAGACTGGTATTGTGCATGGCAGACTGGTAATATGCATGGCAGACTAGTAATATGCATGGCAGACTGGTATTGTGCATGGCAGACTGGTAATGTGCATGGCAGACTGGTAATATGCATGGCAGACTGGTATTGTGCATGGCAGACTGGTAATGTGCATGGCAGACTGGTAATATGCATGGCAGACTGGTAATGTGCATGGCAGACTGGTAATATGCATGGCAGACTGGTATTGTGCATGGCAGACTGGTAATGTGCATGGCAGACTGGTAATTTGCATGGCAGACTGGTAATATGCATGGCAGACTAGTAATATGCATGGCAGACTGGTATTGTGCATGGCAGACTGGTAATATGCATGGCAGACTGGTAATATGCATGGCAGACTGGTAATGTGCATGGCAGACTGGTAATGTGCATTGCAGACTGGTAATGTGGCTGGCAGACTGGTAATATGGCTGGGAACTGGTAATGTGCATGGCAGACTGGTAATGTGCATGGCAGACTATTAATATGCATGGCAGACTGGTATTGTGCCTGGCAGACTGGTAATATGCATGGCAGACTGGTATTGTGCATGGCAGACTGGTAATATGCATGGCAGACTGGTATTGTGCATGGCAGACTGGTAATATGCATGGCAGACTGGTAATGTGCATGGCAGACTGGTAATATGCATGGCAGACTGGTAATATGCATGGCAGACTGGTATTGTGCATGGCAGACTGGTAATATGGCAGGCCGGGCATGGAGGAGATGGAGGCCGGACGCGGAGGAGATGGAGGCCGGGCGCGGAGGAGATGGAGGCCAGGCGCGGAGGAGATGGAGGCCGGGCGCGGAGGAGATGGAGGCCGGGCGCGGAGGAGATGCAGGCCGGCAAGGAGGAGATGGAGGCCGGCAAGGAGGAGATGCAGAAAACAAATCCGATCCATTGGAGAGGCGCTGTGCTGTGCGCCTCTCCAATGGATCGGATTTGTTTTGTCCCTCTCGCACGCCGGCTGTGCGCGTGCCACGGCCGTTGGATGCGTGCGCAGCCAACCGCCGCAGGTTGCGCGCGCAGCCAACCGCCGCAGGTTGCGCGCGCATGCGCAGTAGGGTTTTGGCGACGGACACTCCAGCCCTTATTGTTTTATAGGATAGATACAGTGTTTTCCTTTCTTATCATTACCCAGCTACATAATTGTTTATTCACATTTGTTTACTGCCTTTTATGCTTTACTCTTAATAAACCCCTTTTGTTTATATACGTCTTTCTAAGTATCATTGCACATTGGGCTCAAACCTGCCACCCCGGAACCAGCTCCCTTACACCGTACCTTTTCTTAGTGTTCTCACATTAGTCTGCAGGGTAATCCAGGCATGGATCCTTTGCTCAAGGTGCAAGAGATGTATCAGCCACACCCTCCTGATGAGGTATACATAGGCCGAAACAATCTTTGGGAGTTGATATACCACATGTGCAGAGGAAGGTAAGGTAATGATTGCTATACTTAGCGCACAGACCTGAGAGACAGAAACAGTGCAAGCCCTGAACAGATCTGGTCCTTAATATGGCTGGGGAACTAAACAGTGAAAGCAAACCCAAAAGAGGGATGCTGAGTTAATAAAATAGGAAAACCATAAAACAGAGCTGAGGTCTAGGGTGAAAAGGTAAAGCCAGAATCAGAGACAGGGTATAAGGCAGGAGAGTTAAACTTATTCAAAATAGAGCTGGGGATAGGGCAGGAGAGGTACACATAATCGAAACAGAGCCTACAAAAAACATAACCGTTTTAGGTTACATTTCAAAATATGCCCATATAACTACGGTATATGTGTGTAGCGGTAACGTTGCCACACGAATAGCGGAGTTGAGATCCTTGAGGGCAAAAGTATCTGCTTGAATAACACAAAAGGTTCATAAACTACAGACTGTAACTTAATAGCCAAGTAGACACAAGGGCTAACATGAATTGCCTCTTGGCTCTGAAGGTTTTGAGACCAACAGATTACCTAGGACACGCTCAGAAACACCATACGTGGAACGACAGTCCGTGAAGTATTCAAGGGGCAGGGCAGTCAGAGATGCAGAAACCAATCGTTCTGGTAAATACTTAAGATTAGTAGATACCTGGTGACTCTCGGAAGGTACTGGCTTGCATACAAGATTGTTATTGCTAATATGTACAGAGATGCAATTAGAAATAACATTAAACAGAAATAAACAATCGTTTGTTATCATGGTCTTTGCAAAAACATTAACATGAGTAGTAGCTTGGGTAAAGGGAACCCGGAGGGTTACAAACGATACCCCTAAACATGATGGGACAGAACCCAAACAGCGAGCGATCAACCCAGCAACCAGAATGGTGTTAAATCACTAAAACACGCAAACAGCGTAATATACACGATAGAGTAGTCAAGGCCAAGCCAGGTCAAATAACAGGAGCAGGAATCTCATACAAAGCAGGGTCGTCAACAGTAAATTCAAATAGATTCAGGAAGTAGCGGTGCGTGAAGTAAACTCCACAACAGGGCGATGAGGCAACTCCTCGAGCCCTGTTTTAAAGCCTGCGGCTCCTGGTAACCATACCTTACCCCACCCCCTCAGATGCTGGTCTGCCAGCAGAAAGTGCTGGCACCCGGCCAGCCAGCGGTCCCCCTTCTTGCCCAGACCCCCCAGGGGGCACAAAGGGGGCTGAGGATGTAACAGAACCTCCCCCCTGTCTACGGTCGGGCTCAGAACGAACACCAGGCGCTGAAGGATGGGCCTCATGAAACAGGCGACCCAGATGAGGCACATGGATATCGCAGGCATCTTGCCAAGAACGATCCTCAGGACCATAACCCTCCCAGTCCACCAGGTACTGCAGGATACCCCTGACCAGACGGGACCGCAGGATGGCACGGACCTCGTACTCCTCCTCACCCTGAGACTTGATAGGCAGAGGGGGAATAGCAACTCTGGTGTACTTATTGCAGGTAAGAGGCTTCAGGAGGCTGACATGAAATACGTTATGTATACGTGGAGGAGACAAAGCCAGCGCATAAGAGACATGATTAATACATCTTAACACTTTATAAGGCCCAATAAACCTGGGAGCCATCTTCATGGATGGCACCAACAATTTGTTTCTGGTAGACAGCCATACCTTGTCCCCAACCGTATATACCGGTGCAGGACCTCTGCGTCTGTGTGCTTTTATTTTTTATTTCTCAATATTGGCCTTCATAATCTCTTTTACTTTTTCCCATGTCCCTTTCAGGTCATTCAGATGTTCGTCCAAGGCTGGCAAAGCAGTTGCTTGGAATTCAGAAGGGAGCATGGGAGGGTCATAACCATAGACTGCATGGAAAGGTGAGTGGCCTGTGGTTTCACTTACTGAGTTGTTTAAAGCAACCTCAGCCCAGGGTAACATGTCTGCCCACTCATTTTGTCTTTCAGACACGAGGCAACGCAAGTACTGCTCAACACTTTGGTTGGCTCTCTCTGTGGCCCCATTAGTTTGTGGGTGATTAAGTAGAGGAGAAGCTCAACTCAATACCTAGGTTTTCACAAAATCCTCACCAGAAACGAGACACAAACTGAGTTCCTCTGTCGGATACTATTCCCAGAGGAACCCCTTGAAGTCTAACACTATTTTGTATGAATACTGGTACCAGGTCACTGGCTGAAGGAAGCTTTACCAGTGGTATAAAGTGTACCATCTTAGAGAACCTATCTACCACTGTAAGGATTACAGTATGGCCTTTTGGAAGGTGGTAAATCTGTGATAAAATCCATCGAGAGGTGGGACCAAGGTCTCTCTGGCACTGGTAAAGGCTGCAAGAGACCAACAGGTAAGGACCGGGGATTTTTACTTCTACAGCACACGTCACATGTGGCTATGTAGTCCTTAATATCCCTTCGCATACCACCCCACCAGAACTGTTTCTCAAATCGTGGCCACTGTTTTATTTATTCCCATATGCCCATAGGGTTTGGAATCATGATAAGTCCTCATCTGTGTTCTCTCTTCCTCAGGTACAAACATTTTCCCAGGAGGTTTTTCAAGAGGAGCAACACCCTGACCAGCCTGGATTCTCTCCAGCAAAGGAGAAGACACTGTCAAGACCGTGGTACCCAAGATCCTCTCGTGAGGAATGATTGGACTGTGGTCAAACGTGTGCTGTTCATATGACTCGAAATGTCTAGATAAAGTGTCAGCTTTTGTGTTTTTAGAACCAGGACGATAAGTTAACAAAAAGTTGAAACTTGACAAGAGCAGTGACCACCTGGCTTGCCTGGAATTCAGGCATTTGGCATCTCCCATGTACACTAGATTCTTATGGTCTGTGATAATTATCATGTGACCTTCTAACAAATAGTGCCATTCCTTGAGGGCCGCTATAACTGCTAGTAATTCTCTGTTCCCTATGTCATAGTTTTTCTCAGCAGGTGTCATCTTTCTAGAGAAAAACCCACAAGGATGTACAGGTCCCTCAGGACTTTCTCTTTGAGACAGAATTGCACCAATCCCTATTTCAGATGCATCAACCTCAAGCTAAAATGGAAGGCCTGGTACTGGATGCCTTAGGATAGGTGCTGAGACAAACGCTTCTTTAAGTGACTGGAATGCCTGCTTGGCCTGGTCACTCCAAACCTGATTCTGAGCACCCTTCTTAGTTATGGCTGTGATGTGAGACATCCAGCGGTCCCCCTTCTTGCCCAGACCCCCCAGGGGGCACAGCGGGGACTGAGGATGTAACAATGTGCCTACTAATTGTAACCCAACATCCATAAAATTCTACAGCAGGGACTGTAGAAGAAAATTTGTTAAGACTATCACTCACGAGGCACACAGTGTATTTCGTCTATACACTATACAGGGAAAAAAGACGTGGAGTGTCAGTGCTGGGGAAGGCATCCCCATGACGTTCGACACACATCCTGGCACTGCAGGGGCAGCAAGACAGATTGATGGGGCCCCAATCTGGGCCCCTCTCCCATAGCTATTCGGCAGTGCCACAATTACCTCGCTGGTCAGTCCATTTCCAACATACACACTTGTTACTCCGAAATCTTCCGTCACCCAGCACATGTTCTCTGCAACGGACAATAATGGTCGCTGCACTTGTTTAAATTCAACAGGTAACACCTTCTGGTGCCTGTCATAGTTTCTTTCTTGAGCCTTCACCACAGCACATTGCACTGTATTTCGTCTGTGTACCGACCTAAGTTATGTTTTCCTGACTACTCTATGTGCCTTAACCCTTGTTGTATTGATTACTCCCTGTGAACCGACCTTGGCTATCGTTATTGACTGCTCTTTGTGCTTTAACCATTGTTGAAAAAAACACAAAAGTGGAAGGTTTTCCGTAAAGGGGGTAACCCTAATAATTCAAGGTATTGAAAACAAATAAATTTTATTCAAGATTAAACACAAAATGAACAAAGCAAAAAATTATCGTTTAAAACCAATAAGGGGTGAAAAGAAATCAAAATTTTTTCTGGCAACAAAATAGAAATCTTAGGTCGTTTAGGACAGAGATTCTTTTGTTAAGTTTCTTTAGGGTCCACATTTGAAACTCAGTATATCAATGCTTCGATGGTTTCAACAGTACCCATTTCTAAATTTAATATACGTGTGAGTTGAAAGGGCACCATATAGAAGTATACGATTTTGAATAAATTGTGCCCCTTCTTTTTATTCTAAATTCTTTTATGACACAGCAAAAAGGCAGTAGTTTTAGTCACAGAGTATTGGTGCAGCAACGTTTTAAATTCAGGCACACCAATTCAGTCATTAGAATGTTATTAACCACTTCAATGCTAAGGACGCGCTCAGCGCGTCCTCAGCATTACCGCTGGTGTGCTGAGGACGCGCTGAGCGTGTCCTCAGTTTGGGGTCAGCGTTCGGCCGGGTTCCGGCCGATCGCTGGCCCCTCCGGTGCGGGCTGACATCCTGGATGTCAGCCCGGCATCCGGACCAGCAGCCGCCAACATTAGGTGTCATCGCGGGGGCGCGATGACACCTAATTCAGGCGCCCCCCCCGCATGTGCGGAGGAGGCGCCTGAAAGGGAGGGGGGGAGGTCCTTCGGACCTCTCTCCCTCCCGATCGGCGGCGCACAGGGGCTTAACCCAGGCATCATTTGGAAGGGCACAGCCTGCCCTTCCAAATGATGCCTGGCATTAACCCCTGGGGAGCTGGATCGCAAATCGGCGCTGAAAAGCGCCGATTCGCGATCCTTCCCGGGAGCTGGCCGACATCTTGGATGTTGGCCAAGCTTCCGGGAACTCCCCCAGAGGACTGGCGTCATCGTGCGCAGCACGATGACGCCAGTCCTACAGTTAACCCCTAACTGCCACCAACTGTGGAGATAGGGAGTTCCAATGAACTCCCTATCTCCCGATCCGTGGCAGCTAGGGGTTAAATTTTGATATCGTTGGATCGGCCAGAGCATGGCCGTTCCAACGATACCAAACATGAAAGTTAAAAAATTTGTAAAAAAAAAAAAAAAAATGAAAATAAAAATAAAAAAAAATTAAAAAGAAAAATTAAAAAAAAAAAATAAACACTTTTTTTTTTTTTTTTGGGTTTGTTAATGCAGCAATATTGTTCCCATTTCAATTATAATGTGAACAATGATGCTGCACTAACGATTTTTGTATGCGGTGCGTTTGTTAAAAATAGTGTCATTTTCCCCAAAAAAAATGTAACGAGACCCCATCTCTAATTTTTTTAACAAGCGCACCCCATACAAAATATAACCGCAATTGCTCGCATGTTAAAATGTGGAAAAAAACACTTTACACGTTGTAAATTATTGAAAATACATATTTTATTGCATTTTTTGTTATAATATACAGACATGACATAACGTATACATATAATAATGACATATTATGAATCTACCGAGTCTGACGGAAAGAACGATATATAATATGTTGGTGTCATATACTAAAATAAGCCTTCAAAACACGTTTAAACATGATGCGCAAAACAGGTAAAAAATGACCTCAGCACAGGGGCGGGAAAAGCCTCAGCAGCGAAAGGGTTAAAGAGAATTCAAAAAGGAGTCATAATTACATCCAAAATTCAGCACGTCATTAACTCAGTGGGTTCAGCTGTACCCGTTGTTTTAGGATTTGGACAAGTTTGCCCCCTCTTTTTTTTCCCCAAAAAAATTCTGTAACACAACAATATAATGATTAACAATAATAGTCGCAAGATATTATTGCAACAGCTTTTTAGATATAGGCAAGCAAAACCAGTCATTAGATAGATGTTGGAGAGTTTTTGGAGAAGAGTAATAGGGCACCAAATCAACCCATCAAGCCAAAATCAGTTCAAGTGAATAGTCAAAAGAGACCCAATTCTTTAAATACCAGAATCCAAGACATATAAACAAAGCGGTTTAAAAGGTAGAACACCCAACGCGTTTCGTCGTTACTCAGAACGACTTCATCAGGAGTGATCCTACTCTGTGTGTGGTTTCCATTTAAATAGTAACTCCTAAGAGGGAGACACAGATGCGTTCAATTGACGCGTATATTGCCGGATTTCCGGCATGACGTTAGAATCGTCATTTCCGGTTCGGTCATCACTTCCGGTCAATCAAGAGAAAAAATTCTTGAGTGCCGAGAAAGACAGAACATGCACAGAACAAGCCCCAAATACATACTATTCCTTCCTCATGTTCAAGGAGCGCAGAGTTTACCCATTTTTATTAATTCATTCATACTAGTGGCCATTCGTCTGAAACATCTCAAAAGACAGAAACCGGATGTTTTTATTATTCAACTTCCGGCATAGTAAATAACATTATTTCCAGTTGCTGGAGTTTCCGGTTATTTCTGAAGGTCACAAGAGTAAAAGTAAAAGAGTAAAAAAATAAAAAAAGGGGGGTGTATAGCGCTCTCAAGGTCCTTAAGTTAGAGAAAAAATTTGAATGGGACAAAATCTGGAGTGAAGAAATAGGGGGTGTATAGCGCTCTAAAAAATCCTTAATATGGAAGATTAATCCTCACTTTTCTTATAGAAGCCATATATTATTTATAAATAAGTATGGCAGGTGAGGTTTTCTTTCGAAGACCCAATTTATTAAAGAGTTATGAGAGTCTAAATAAAGTCATCATAGAACCTCTATAGTAGGATAATTTAGAGCAGTGCCCAGATTACTAAGGAGGTGCTGTTCTTTAAAAGAAACTCAGGAGGGAGGAAACCAACACAACTTTAGAAAGCAAATTAAATTATAATGGATGTGTATTAGGACAAGTTAAAATTAATGTATGGCTAAATCATATAAAGGGAGAAAAGGTGAAGCCCTCATTCAGGCCTCCCGGATATCTCGTTCCCAATTGGTATATCCAATAGGCCTCTCTTTGACGCAATTTTTTATCTAAGTCGCCTCCACGTTGTCCATATGAACATGCTCAATTACCATGAACCTTATATTTTCAGCATTATTGTGATGTAGGTGGCGAAGATGTCTAGTAATCGGGGTATCTCGTGGGTACCTAACAGAACGCACATGTTCCAACATTCTCACCTTTAGGGGGCGTATTGTCTTGCCTATGTACTTGCTTCCGCAGCCACATACAAGCATATAGACCACTCCCGTTGTGTTACAATTGGCAAATTCTTTCACTGCGTAAGTTACAGTGTTAGCTACATTTGAAAATTCTTTTGATTCTTTAAGTATGTATTTACAACCCTTGCATTTGCCACATTTATAGGTGCCAAAAACAGGTTTAAGCAGCCAGTTAGAATTTGAAGATTTTAAGGTAGAAAAATGGCTATGTGTGACCTGGTCACCGATGTTAGAGCAGCGTCGTGTGGTTATGGAAGCATGCTTAGGCAACACTTTACAAAGGTGAGGATCCTGAGTAAGTAATGGCCAGAAACGTTCACAGATCTGATGAATTTCATGCCATCCAGTGTCAAAGTTGCCAATCATTCTAATGCATTTTTCATCATTAGTCTTTTTGTCTTGAAGTGCAAGGTGCCGATCGATCATCAGTGCATTTTGGTATGCTTTTTTCAGACAACGGTTAGGGTAACCTTTTTGTTTAAACATTTCTCTCAGATCAATAGCTTTTAATTTAAACTCATCCAGGGAGGAGCATGTTCTACGCAGTCGAATATATTGTCCCCTAGGTATCCCACGTTTTAAGGGGAGAGGATGAAAACTTCTCCAGTTCAAGAGGTTATTTGTGGCTGTCTCTTTTCTAAATAGAGTAGTAGCCACATGGCCATCTGGTAGTCTTGAGACAGAAAAATCAAGGAAGTTTAGGGTATGTTCCTGAATTTCATAAGTAAATTTAAGGTTTAACTGATTGTTGTTAAGTCTCTCTACAAAATTAATGAAGGTGTCGCGACTGCCTCTCCATAGTATAAAGATGTCGTCTATATAGCGTTTCCATTCTATTATAGACGATTGAAAATCGATCAGGTCGGGGCCATTGACAACAAATTGTTCCCACCAACCCAAATGCAAATTTGCATAGGATGGTGCCATAGCTGTCCCCATGGCCATCCCGGTCACCTGTCTATAGAAAGTACGATCAAAGATGAAAAAATTGTGGGTTAATACAAATTGAAGAAGTTGCAAAACAAATTCAGTATGTTTACTGTGTGCTTCACCTCTTGTTTCCAAATAAAACTTAACATGTTTCAGGCCCAAATCATGGGGATGCAGCTATACAAAGACTCTACGTCTAGACTGCAAAGTAGAGTGTCATTAGAGATGGTGCAACTAGACAAAAAATTAAGCATTTGTTTGGAGTCTCTGATATATGAGGGGAGTTGACATACAAGTTTTTGTAGAATTCTATCAATGTATATACTCGAGTTTTGGGTAAGGTTCATACAGCCGGACACTATAGGGCGACCTAGTGGTGGTTGAATTTTTTTATGAATTTTAGGAAGTGCATTGTTGTACTGATTACTCCCCTTGCGTTGACCTTGGCTATTCTTATGGACCACGCTTGTGCCATTATCCTTGTAATACTGCATACGGATTACTCTCTTTGTACCTAACCTGGCTATTGGTATTGACTCTGTTTGTGCCTGAAACCCTGCTCCGCTGTTTATTACTCTTAGCTTTCTGTTTCTCTTTTCCTAGAATAGATCAGGCCACTTCAATTAACTTCAAGAATATTTCCATATGAAAACCAGAACGTACAATGAACAGTGACTATACCTTCATGGATTGTGAGAGAAAAGGAAATGAAAAACATTTAAATCTATTGGGTAATAAGCAACCCTGCCTGCTCATGGTTCTGTCTGCTGCAACTACACTGCCTGCTCCTGCCTTTCTGGGAGTGCACTACTTGTCCATCCTGTGCTGTAACGCCTGTCTGCTCCGTCAGTAACATGTTCCTCCTGTGTGCCAAGTGTACCTGATCCAGCATTGCAGCAACTCCACTGCCAGCTCCTTCCTTGACTGTCGTGGGTTCATCTACCACAGCCACCGTTGCCACTCTGCAACACCTGCCCCAGAGATTTGTGTTAATTTTGCCTTGACTGCATTATTTTTCTAATACACTTTCAGTTTAATTTTGCCAGCCGTATCCCCTTTTCATTGGGCTTTTAACCATATTTTAGGTCCCACCATGGCTGATGTCAAGTGTCACCCTGACACTTGGTCACCATGATGGAGATTCCATGTGCATTCCCAAGCAATATCACCACTTCCTAGTGGAAGAATCTCTGTATTCAAATTATTTATTTAATGAGGACAAGAGTCATTGGTATCAACATATTGACGATGTGAGCTTGATTTTGAATGGCCCAGTACAGTAATTTTAATTACATAAATTGATATTTATTCTGTTTTGAAAACAGTTACATTTTGATTTTTTTTTTTAAAGAATCAACTGAATGATAATTAAGGTTTAAGAAAGAGTCTATTGTTTGTTTTATTATGTAAAGAATTATAACACTAGTGAGTGACTGATATGAATACAAACCATACCCCTTAATGCTGCCCAAATTAC
Organism: Leptobrachium leishanense; assembly: GCA_009667805.1. NCBI lineage: Eukaryota > Metazoa > Chordata > Amphibia > Anura > Megophryidae > Leptobrachium > Leptobrachium leishanense. The sequence goes on along the minus strand of CM019063.1, from coordinate 273,896,478 downwards.
TTTAATGAGCTCACAAAGATATGTTGAATCAGACCAGCTGTGATATACTGTATAATATTTGATGGTAGGAAAGTCCCAGCATTTGACTAATATGTTTCTTACATTTCCATTACTCTTACTTATCACTGTTAGTATGTATTCCAGCATTTCTCAGCACACGTATTTAGCATTTTTCAGCATTTCTTTTTGGCATGACGGTGAACCATAATGATAAACCTTGCCTAAAACCATCTGTCCCTAATTGAAAGAGCACTTAAGGAGTCTTGGCATTCTTGCCAAACACACCATAATAGAATTACAGTATTACAAGTGTCCATGTCTGTTGAAGCATAGGGAATTAGATTATGAAAAAAAGCTATTATTTTACATGCAGCCATCACTTCCAGTCCAACAACACATAATGTAACCTGGTCCATGATCTACAATTACATTTAGAAATGACATGTTCTAAAACCGCTCCCTAAACTTCTCAAATCTTCACCTCAAGTAACAGTGACAATTTAAGCTTACTTAAGTAAACATGTTAACAGGATTCTGACCTCCCTGTTATTTCTAGCTGTTGAGATATCTCATCTAAGTAGAGGTGTCAACTCCACTTTTAGGCTAATGTCAGATGAGCGCAGTCTGAGCGCACTCTGCGTACGTGCATAACGGACGGACGTACTGACGGAAGATACTGTAGACACCACACGGTCCGTTTTTTTTAATGGATGTAGAACAAAAAAGGGAAATATGGGAATCAAAATGAATTATAATTAAATACAGGTGCAGTCAGCCAGAGCAAAAAAAACTCTGAGCGTCAACGTGATGGACATCGCAAATGCGCTGCATGTCGCAGCATAACGCACACAGGCCGCTACGCGGACACGGCGCACTCTGAGCGTCCGTCTTAGCGGTTTTGCGTTCTTGCCTAACTTGCATCCGTTTTCCACGTGCGTTGTGCATGTGCACTTTGGTGTGCACGTGCTTCGTGTGTGGGTCTCTATTGATCATGATTCTATACTACGACGGACGTTAAACTGTGCGGCGACACGTATGTCATCACTGCATTCGTCTGACGCGGGCATTAAGACTGTTAATCAATGGACACCAGACAGCCTTCCATTTATTGAATTCTGCTGGATACAAAAACAATATCAAAATGATAATGGAACTGTAACTAAAATATATGTATAGAACTAATGGACTAAATCATGATTTAGTTAATTTAAACATAGATAACTCATAACATGCATTTCTGTAAATGGAACTTCAGTTAGTTATTTATGATTCCAGATAAAAATTTAGGTTACAAGCTTTTACTAATATAACCTTTTAATGGTTATTGATGTGATGCATGGAGAGGAGGTAGTGCTGCTGTTTGTTCATGTCCTGCTTGCCCACATCCAGGGTCGGGACTTCCTATAAGGCAGAACAGGCCTTAGGGCACCTGCCCAGCATATGGCGCTAAAATTCAAATCTCCACTCATTGACCGGAAATTTGGGCACATCCCGGTGCCAGGGAAGGTAACATAGAGCGCACTGGGGGCTAGGGAGGGTGACATAGGACAAACTGGGCCTAGTGAGGGTGACATAGGGTACACTTAGGGCTAGGGAGGGTGACATAGGGTATAATTGGGGCTATGGAGGGTGCATAGGACATACTGTGTGCTAAGTATGGTGAGCGACATAGGACACACTCGGGACTGGAGAGGGTGACATAGGAAACACTGGGGGCTAGGGATGGTGACATAGGTCACACTAGGGGTGAGAGGAGACACATTGGGGGCTGGGGTGGATGATATAGAAAACACTTGGGGCTGGGGAGGCTGACATAGGGCAAACCTGGGGCTACTGAGGATAACATAGAGCACACCTTGCGCTAGTGTGGGTGACAAAGGGCACACCAGGGCCTAAGGAGGATGACATAGGACACACTGGAGGTTGGAGAGGGAGCCATAAGACACACTGGGGGCTAGGGATAATGAGATGAGACACAGCGAGGATGGTGGAGGGTGACAGGAACCAGGGGCTGAAGAGGACAGCATTTTACATAGGAATGGCAACTAAGCCTGACAGGCACAGTGAGGGCTGGAACTGACTCATTGTGGCCCTAGCGAGGGTTTCAGAGAGCATATGGGGGCAGGAGAATGACACAGGTCAAATTTGAGACTGGGATTAGTGGCAGAGTGCTGAGTGGAAGCTGAGGAGGATGGCAAAGGGCTGAGTAGAGGCTCAGGAGAGTGGCAGGACACTGGGGCATGCAGTGAAGACTGGCATGGAATCACTGGGTGTGACGGGATGCAGTGGGGACTGACAGGAATTACAAAGGGCCGAGGAGAGTGACATGGATCACAGTAGGGAAGGTGCCAGAGGGTAGAAGATAGTGAGGTACATAGGTACAGATACAAGCATTTATAAAATGCCAACAAGTTCCGTAGTGCTGTACAATGGGAGAGATAGAATAACAAATATACATATACATTACACACACAGTACAGTAGGAGAGAGGACCCTGCTGGAGAGCTTACAATCTAAGAGGGGTGACACACTAGGTGAGGGTGAATTGAGTACAAGAAGTATTGGGGTGCATGTGGGCTCTGTAGGAAGAAGGAGCAAGAGATGAACAGTGGGGGATTATGGAGTGAGCCAATAGGCTTCTCTAAAGTATTGTGTTTTCAGAGACTTTATGAAGGACTGGAGAGCTGAGGAGAGTCTGATGTTGCGGGGGAGGGTGTTCCATAGAAAGGGGACAGGTCAGGAAAAGTCTTGAAGGCGGGAGTTCGGAGTGCGGGTACAAGGAATCATTAGCGTCAGACCATTGGCAGAGCGAATTGGTCGGGATGTACTTGCTAATAAGGGAGGAAATGTAGCCAGGAGCGTGGTTATGGAGAGCTATGTACGGGAGGACCAGTATTTTAAAGTGGACTTTAAAGGAAACAGGGAGCCAGTGTAAAGATTGACAAAGGGGAGAGGTGTGGTGGGATGTGAGGTGTATGAGTCTGGCACAGGCGATCATGACAGACTGCAGAGGGAGAATCTGGGATCTCTTAAGGCCAGAGAGAAGGAGGTTGCAGTAGTCAAGGCGAGAGATAATAGGAGCTTGGATGAGCATTCTAGTACAGTCCTGAATAAGAAAGGGATAGATGACTGAATGTGAGGAGTAAAGGATAGAATGGAGTCCAAGAGGACCGCTAGGAACCGAACCTGAGAGGTAGAAGTAATGGTGGCACCGTTCACCTGAAGGGAAGTGGGTGCAAGAATTGGGGGGGTTTGGCAAAGTGACGCTTCAACTTTGTTGGCAAAAATTCTTGCAACGGCCCAGTCCACATACCCATCTACAATATTTTGCACGTTTCCTGTCTTATTCAAGATAAAATTCATGAAAATTGAATGTTATTGTAGCGATGGTTTTAATTCCCTGTCGTGGTAGTACTTATTTTTGGCCACTGGAGGGAGACAAGTGCGATGTGAGACACTGAACATTGGGACTACATTTCCTGGCATGCTTTGGGAGCGGACACAGGAAGTGGGTGGGACACAGACGCTGACATCCTGAGCCTCGTGGAGAGAGCTGGCAGAGCGCACCAGGGAGTGAGAGAAGCAAGACACAGTGCTGCAGAGCGTGACAGTGACCAGGCCGGAGCGCAGCTGGGGCCTGACAGAGATAAAGACCGGGTTATTCAGCCTTACAAGAGGAAGACCCAGTGATTCACCAGAATACCCACGCTGATATCGAGTGAGCTGGAGGACCCCGAGTTAGGAGCACCGCAGATCGATCTGACAGGGAGTGCAGGCGGTGAGCTGGACATCTTGCGGCAGCTAAAGGAAAGCAAGACAGCGGATCCGGTAACCCATAGAATCCCAGTCAAAATCGAGCGGAGAGACGTCCTGGGTCGAGCGGAGCACCAAGTATCTGGTGGATGGGTGAGAGGCCTTCCAGGCCGTTGTGAAAATAGAAAGCACGCTGCTGTTTGTTTAAAAAAAACCACAGGGCCCCAACTTGACTAGTCGAAGATACCACATAAATAATTCACTGGCCAGTTGAATATTGTACCCGGGTACCATCACACACACACACCTACGTTCTTTGGGACATAACCTGTACGGGACTCACTCCCCAACCACAAAGGGGGTTAAAGATATATTTTTCTCTTTTCCGCTGCGTGTTTCTCGAATTACGAAGTATTGTATTTCTTTTCCGCTGCGCGTTTCTCGAATTACGAAGCATTGTATTTCTTTTCCGCTGCGCGTTTCCCGCATTACGAAGTACTGTAAATATATATACGTATACCGTGTTATTCATTATATGCCATTTATTCTAGTAAACTATATAATTTATAAAATCCACGACGGTGCTGGAGTATATTTATTCCCTAGTGCGGGGAGACTGACCCGAGGTTCAATTTCAGCGGCTCCTCTGGGAGTGAGCGCTACATTATGAATTACAGTTTGTAAATAATAAATCTTTCAAGGGTACATATAACAATGATGTGTGTTTCACACACCTCTTGCAACTTCAATATGACTTCTTTTGTCACAGTTACAATGTGTTGCTCACAATACATTAGCTCAAAAGGACTGAAGTACAGGTAAGTATGTGCTGTGTTTAACACTCTTTTCCAAAAAAACAGTCAGGACACTGCAAGTGGAGTACCTCCACTCCCATTTTAATACTCAACAGATCCTGGCACTGAAATGAAAGGACACTTATCAATGGCCCAGAATTCACAGCTCAAAGCTTCCTTTGAGGCTACTGCTTTCAGAGCTTTGACTGGGAGACCGGTACTAATGTCTAGCAAGTTCTTGAAGTAAAAATTAAAATAAGACTCTTTAATGTGGAACCAAAATTGGTGAGGCTTGAAAGCTCTAATTATACAATATGTATAAACCAATATCAAATACAGACCATTAACAGGATACTCCTCTCAGCATTTTGCCAATCCAATGACTCTCAATATAAGATAATGCTAGCCTAGTCACAAGAATTCTGTTTTTACATCTCTTAGTGGCTCCTGAACTGCCCCCTTATTGTGGAACTCCCTCCCCCACAACATTAGACTCTCCCCATTTCTCCAGTCCTTCAAGAAGTCTATGAAAACACATTACTTTAGAGATGTCTATCGGCTCGCTCCATAATCCCCCACTGTACATTTCTTGCTCTTACTTGCAACCCACTACTTCACATTCTCTGCCACTTACCCTCACCTAGTGTGACATCCTCATCCTCTTAGATTGTAAGCTCTTGAACAGGGTCCTCTCTCATACTGTTCTGTGTGTTTTACCTTTTTGGATATTTGGTATTCTTTCTCTCCAATTATACAGCGCTCCTGTCAGGTGTAGATACCGTGTGAGTGCCGGTTAGGCAAGGATCTGATCAGAGGATGCAGTAACACAAAGGTCCAGGGGTACGTGGAGAACGGTGAGTTGCAGGATGCAGGGAAATAAATAGTTTGAGGCCAAGGGCAGGATACGTAGAAGACTGACAATGGGGAATGCAGGAAACTAACCAGAACAATGGAACCTTGGACACAATGGATTCAGAGGGTGATGGAAACACGGGAAAGCCTGGGAAACACAGTAATGTAGAGGTTCTTGGTATAGCAGGAGAGCCACAGCATATAGGGCCTCTCTCTCTGAGCTGGAAGTTGACAATGCTGAAGCAAGGTGGAGACAGAGGGTGTAGCCCTTTATTCAGGTCAGATCATGTGGTGTGTGATTAACTGGTTGTGTGCAGGACTTCCAGTACTGTTTCATAGAAGAGCAGATACCTGAGGAGTGCTGCCCTCAAGTGTTGGCACGGATCAGGAACCTGAAAACTACGAAACTTGTTAGCGCTTTATAAATACCTGGAACTGATATATATATATCAGTTCCAGGTATTCACAGAGGTAGTAATATGGATCGCAGATAACAAACCTTTTCTAAATACTGACAAAACTGTTACAATGCTATTTGGAACAGCACCTAAACTACATAAATTGCAAACTCATCTATGTGTCCGGACAAAATGAAATGGCACGCTGACCACAGTCCGTTCTCTCAAATATCTAGGTATGTGGTTAGACCCAAATTTATCTTTTGGTCCCCACATGGAAAAACTCTCATTTAACATACCTCGATACAGAATGCACCTGTAAACATGTAATCTGTATATTTGTGTTGTTTTATAATATCTTGCATTTTATTACTTTGTATTTCTGTACCTACTGTAACAATTCAATGTTCTTGAACCCAGGACATACTTTAAAACGAGAGAAATCTCAGTGTATCCTTCCTGGTAAAATACTTTATAAATAAAATAAATACATTTCCTGAATCAAACAACTAACTTATATAACAAAGTCCTGACCAGTTGACTCTTGAGCAATGAAGTTATAAATTTTTTTTTCTGTTGAATGATTAAAGCTAAATACTTCTTTGAATGTTTGCGTTATATTATTTTATATTACTTCTATGTCTCTTTTTGAAAAGTAGCGGTTTATTTCGAACTTGATGGACTTATTATAGCAGAAAATGTGCAAAACATTGATGAAAGACTAACAAGATTATGAAGTTAATGAAATATTGATGCGCAAAAATTCCAACAGTGCTGTAGAATTTGCTGGCTCTCTATAAAGAAAAATAATGATGTATAATAATATGTTTTGCTTGTAATTTATTATTAATTGCACTGTCAGGAATAAGATACCATACATTAATAGGTTTCATTGAGAGGATTTATAGAGAAACAACAAACACATTTTATGAGATTAAATGCTGTATTTTCATATTCAAGTATACTTTATAAAAGCAATATTTTAAGAAGAATTTGAAGGGGAAGAAATATTATTTATACTTTGCACTAGAAAAGCAGCACAACTGTTTTTTACCTGACATTTGTGCAAGATATAGGGCCAAATTACAAACATTTGCGCCGGCGCAAAAAAACATTAACGCGAGGGGTAAAACCCTTTGCGCTGAACGTCGTATTACATAGCGCAACAAACGTGAGTAATCATCTACCGCAGGTGAACCTGCGCAAACCCTGCGCGACCGTACTGTACTGCGCGCATCCTATACTTAACATTGTGAGCACAAATGCGAATGAACGCTGGTACACGGACGCTATTACAATCTATGCGCAGGATTTAACGCATAGCCATTGTGCGCATAATTTTAGCAACTCCTAAAAGCTGGTGTTAATGGCAAATCTGAATGACCTGGCCGAACCCAAATACACCAGCCCAAAACAAAATGTAGCAAAGTACAGTTACACATTCTACTCATACCAAAGCAATAAAATGGAGAAGTTGTGTGTGCATTTATTATTGCTGCAGCATATATGCTTAGATTGACAGGCGCAAACACTTAATGGGAGAAAATTGTGGTTCTTAATTCTGATTGTCTGAATTGCGTGAAAAAACAGTCCGCACACTGATTTCTGCGCGCAACGTTAATGTGCGAGCATTTTTTTTTTTTGGAGAAAGGATTTTACCAGGAAGGATACATTGAGATTTCTCTTGTTTTCAAGTATGTCCTGGGTGGCGAGTATGTACCGTTAGGTGTCTTGCCCAAGGACACTTGCTGGAGAGGTGCTCGCTGGGATCGAGCCCATGTCTCCACAGGCTCTCTCCATGCAGAGCAGTGATGTTACCTCTATTCCACCCAGCCGGTACTTCTGTGTGCATCCGTTTTACGCGTGTTAGTATGATGAATTGCGGATCTGCACCAGTCATCTGAACTCCAGAGAATTAATTTTGCGTTCACCAGATATGTATATATTGTTACCACATATTACTGTATATACTGTTAATTGGACAGACTAGATGGGCCGTGTGGTGAGAGCGGAGTCACATGACAGGAAGGGTGTTGGCGGTACCAGGCAGTGTCTGCTGGGATGCCATGCTAGCGGGACGTACTGTATGTGTCTCCTCTATCCGATGTTATGCTGAATAAATCAACAACTATAAACCAACCCACGGAGTACACTCTTTTCATGACATGGTGTCAGAAGTGTTTCCCTGCGTATCCATTTTGATCTGTGAAGATGTCTAAGTTCTCTCCTCCGGAACCCTTCGATTTCTCTCAGCCTGCTGCATGGCCTGCTTGGCGCCAAAGGTTTGCACGCTTCAGGATCGCTTCGAAGCTGGATAAGGAGCCTGGTGAGGTGCAGGTTAATTCCCTTTTATACGCTATGGGGAGAGACGTGGAGCCGATTTACGGTACTTTTCAGTTCAGCGCTGGGGAAGAGATGGACTTTGATAAAGTCGTGGATAAGCTCAGCGCCCATTTTGTGCCCAGAAGAAATGTGATTCACGAGAGAGCCTGCTTTCACAAGCGCGCCCAGTGTGAGGGAGAATCTGTGGAATCATTTGTGCGCAGCCTTTATCAGTTGGCAGAGTTCTGTGAGTTCGGCGCTGCTAAGGAGGAGCAGATCAGAGACAGACTGGTTATCGGAATTGCAGACTCGGCAGTTTCACTTAAGTTGCAGCTGGAGTCTAAGCTGACACTGGATGAGGCGATACGGATTGCACGTCAGAGTGAATTGGTGAAGAAACAAAGTGCAGACTTAAGGTCAGAAAACAGGGTGGAAGAAATACACCAGTCACAAAGGGTTAAAAGCGGCAGACAGCAGGCAGCGGACAGACCCAGGAGCGGTTGGACACCGTGTTCCCATTGCACACGCTGTAACCGCCCTCACGAGATGAAGACGCGGTGCCCTGCTATAGACAAGAGGTTTCAGGAAGTGCAACCGCGCCGGCCATTTTGAGGTGGTTTGTAAATCAGAGTCGGACGTGAAGGTGTATGTGGATTCGATCTTAGCCTCCAAGTCCATCTCTTCGAGGAGATTGGAACAGAACAGATTAAGAGAGAGACGCACCTGGATGTTGTCCTTCAAGAAGTTATCAGCTATGTAAGAGACGGCTGGCCGGAGAGTCGTGCTGCGTGGTGGTCTCTGAGTGCGTTCCAGTCCGAGAGAGCGTACCTTACTGAAATGGACTGCTTAGTGTTTTTTCAAGACCGCATTGTTATTCCGAAAAGTCTGCGTCAAGACATGCTACGGCGGATTCATGAAGGTCATTTGGGGGTTTCCAAGTGTAGGGAGAGGGCGTCGTCTGCTGTGTGGTGACCTGGGATAAGCGCTGACATTGCTGATTTCATCTCGAGATGTGCCTTCTGCAGAGAACGTCGACCTACACAGAGACGTGAGCCTTTACTTTCCACCCCCCACCTGCGGGTCCATGGCAGAAGATAGCTGCGGATCTGTGCGAACTAAAAGGGAGGAAATACTTAGTTGTTGTGGACTACTACTCCAGATACCTTGAGCTCGCGCCACTGGGTGAGGCGACCAGTGCTACTGTGATCGTCCATCTGAAAAGCATGTTTGCCAGGTGGGGTATCCCGTCGGAGTTGGTGAGTGACAATGGTATGCAGTTCGCCTCTAAAGAGTTCGCTTCTTTTGGGAAGGATTACGATTTCCGTCACACGACTTCCAGTCCGCATTACCCGCAGGCTAATGGGATGGCGGAGCGAGCGTTCAGACCGCTAAGTTTATTTTGGGGCAGGCGGAGCCTTATTTGGCCCTGATGGCGTACAGAGCGGCTCCGGTTCAGGCTACAGGGTGTAGCCCTGCTCAGCTGATGTTGGGACGGCAGATTCGTACTACTTTGCCTTCTGTGGATGCTTCCCTGACGGATTCCCCGGTCCTTCCGGAAGATATTCGGAGGAGGGACGAGGTGGCGAAGCGGAACTACAGGTTCTTTTACGATAGACGACACTCTACTCGCCCACTATCGGTGCTATACCCGGGGCAGAGTGTCCGGGTTAAGCTAGATGATGAGACGAGGTGGAGAACCCCGGCTACAGTTGTGGAGCGTTCTCCGGAGCCCAGGTCCTATGTGATCCGCACAGAAGGAGGAACTGTCACTCGCCGCAACAGAAGGCATCTTCAGCCGGTACCCGAGGAGTTGAGTGCTGAGACCTCGACACCGCAACAGCCAGACTCTCCGGTTTTACGGAATGGGTCTACCCTGCAGGTGGTTTCTGGGCATGATGTACCGCTGCTTCCAGCGGAGCCACAGCCACCCTCTCAAGGACTTGGTGATGGTTCTTGCAAGATGACTTCGAGTGGTAGAGTTGTGAGGCCTCCGGAACGTTACCGGGATTGATGTTTAGCTAGAGCAGTGACTTGAAGAATGGGCAGAATAATCCCAAAATCACTGCGGACTAGGGTAGTCTACCCCGATGTCCAAGTTAGCATTGTTTATCTACTTGTATCTTTACGTTGTTTATTTTGTATGTTTTACCGTTAAAAGGGGGAGATGTGGTGAGAGCGGAGTCACATGACAGGAAGGGTGGGGGCGGTAACAGGCAGTGTCTGCTGGGATGCCATGCTAGCGGGACGTACTGTATGTGTCTCCTCTATCCGATGTTATGCTGAATAAATCAACAACTATAAACCAACCCACGGAGTACAATCTTATCATGACAGGCCGAAAGGTTCTTATCTGCCAACATTTTTCTATGTTTCTATATAGAACAGATACAGCTTTTCATTAATGTTCGATATATATCTATATTTAATCATGTTCCTGCTAAGTGCCTACCATGTCAGACAATTCAGCAAGAGCCATTTTCTGGCTGAAGGCAACAGCTCATAGAGATTGCCGTGGCCAGAATAGAAAGTAAATGTTTAAACATCTAATTTGGGGTATTCAGTAAGGCTAGGGTCAGACGAAAGCATTTTTCCCCGCGAACATGAAAAAGTGCGTCCGAACGCATTGACGTATTTCTTCACGGAATGCGCAAAAACGGTCAGACGACGCGCATCTTCGGGCGTGATTTTGTACGGATCGTCAATAAAACTCTTTTTGCGTCTAGATGTTATGTAGGCTGGACATTAGCAGCGTCTGACATCTCCTAATCACGCACACACGCCGCTATGCCGCAGCTGCGCACTCAGTACGTCAGTACTAGCGGTTCAGCGTTCTCAAAAAAATTCGTTCAAATTCCACTTGCGTTACACGGCCGGACTTTTGTGCGGCCGTACATCGTATATTGGCCGTCATTGCCTGTCATCTGCTGCTAGTGCGGCCGTAATTATGTGCGCCAGAACGCACGTTAAAAGTGCGCTGGTCTGACCCCAGCCTAACTGGTGATGTTTGCCAAATTTGCAAACATCGGCAGAAGTTTCATTGATGAAAGTTTCTCCTGTCAGTTTTTGTTTTTTCCTATCTGGATCACCAAAGTTTATATTGTTCACAATAATACCAAACAATGACATTATCAGGGCTATTCAGAAAGATGTGAAAACCTTGAGAATGACTGGAGAAGTGAAAATTCTAGGTCAAAATAGTAAAACCAAAAACATTCTCCCTACCTAGAATACCTCTAAACATCAGCATATCATGAATTTATACCTTGTGGCCATTTTGGTCTTCACAACTTGTAATACTCTCAAAATATATATTTTTTTCAAAATGTCAGCTTTGAATAAAAGATGCACTCTCTGTCTTATGCGACAGGCAACTGGGTTACACCGCAAATTGAATACATGCATTTCTCAAAGTAGGTACAAGAATGTAACAGTTGCACCAGTTGTGTTAGAATTATTGTGCAAAAACTTTCTAAATAGGTGTTTTTTGGTTTTCCCAGTTTTTCAGTGGAGATTCCTCGGGTGTCCCCAGAATTGAGATAACAGAGAGCAAGACCATGCTATTATATTAATACCAGTTGTCTTTCCTCCTAACTATTCTATATATGGCCATTTTCTGGAGATCTGTATTTTGACTCCAGAAAGATTATCAGGGTTATTCAGAGAAAGGTGAAAACCAGGAGAATGACTGGAGAAGTGAAAATTCTAGGTCAAAATAGCCAAACCAAAAAAATTCTCCCATTTTTCTCACTTTCCAAATAGGCTATCTGGTCTAGATTGTTCTCTTCTCCTGCCAATTCTCCTGGTTTTCACCTTTCTCTGAATAACCCTGTATATTTTTAAATGGTTATCCTTCACCCTTGGAGGTTCTTTTGTTGGGTGTCCTCTGAAGGGTTTTATTTTTCCTGTTTTTTTGTGAAACCCACATTAGAGAGTACACTTGAATTGGAGGGACACAGTCAGAAAATTAGGACTGCCCTGCTGAAAGAAGGATATTTTGAAGTTTGTAAAACATGGACCATAGTTGTCAGGAGCGTGGACGCAAGCGTCAGAAACGTGGCTTCTTGTAATGAGATTAGCAGTGGCCCTCCTAAACCACGCTGATCCAGCAACCAGGTGCTGGCTAATGCATCTTGATTACTCCTCTATAAAAAGGAACCAATCCCAAGGCACAATGCTTCTGCATTGTTCTAGTGAACCCCTCACTAGTAGGAAGCTGCCTTTAATTCCTATTACCCTTATAGCCTGTTGTATCCAGATTCCTCCATACTATCTACAGTTTCTTCATCAAGACCCTCTACAACCTGCTAAAGATCCTCTGCTCCTGAGACCATCTGCCTACTAAAGATCCCTTGCCTCTGAGACCCTCTGCCTCAAGACCCTCTGCCTGCTAAAGATCCTTGCTCCTGAGACCCTCTGCTTCGAGACTCTCTGCTCCAAGAGACCATTGCCTTCCAAGGACCCTCTGCCTGCAAAGACTCTCTGCTCCTGTTTATAGTTTATTTCCCAGAGATCTCCTTCAGCCTCCGTTCCCTTAATTGTATATCTCTACCTGATCTAACCCTACTGATTCTTGTTTGTTTCTACTTTCCTCATTATATATATATATATCTTCTCTCTCTGTCATAGTTTAGTATAGTTATTTGTCTATTTCTCTCATCTTGCCTTCAGTTAATGTTATTTACTGTTTATTGTTTATTCAGTGTGCTCCCTTCCCCTCAGTTTTACCAGCCTTCTTATATTTATCTATTGCCTTTATGTTCTATTTTGACTTCCTAATAAACCCTCTTTTTGTTTATCTATATGATTCTCAGCAATACCACTGCACATTGGGCTTAAACCTACCGCCCCGGAACCAGCTCCTTACAATAGTAATGGATACATATATTTGTATTTTACCTTTTCAAGCTCAAATATTACAACATAGATTTCCGAAGGATAGGAAGACTCAAGATCATCTTTCATCGTCAATGCCTGTAATTACAGACAAAGAAAAATAATAATCAAGAAGAAACCGGAAACGCAAAAAAAATGCACACAGAAGAATTCAAACTCATCAAATGTGATAGTAGTGATTCGTTGTTTTAGAAGATTGAAGGAGTGGAAGTAGTATTAAATATATGCTTAGCAACTGTTTAATGAAATATCTGTTGAAAAAAAGCTTGACAGTTGCACAATGGCAGCCTAGTTAAACAGATAAATGCATGAGGATCTAGGGATCAAAGACTGAAATGATACTCTTATCCCATGTGATCAGCTTCATAAACAGACACTTCCATGAGCTTTGACATTCCTTTGAAATGTACAAGATATGTAGGTTGTGGAGGCCATGTGCTACATTTTATGAGCTCCCATCTGTTCATAGAATTTCCTGCTATGCAGCAAAGCATGACAATGTATGGAATTCCCACAGGAATGTTTTCTGATGGAACCCATTGAGAATAGCTTTGGAGGAGTGTGCGTGTCTGTCATGTGTTCCTGGTTGTTCCCAGAGCAGCTGGTAGAACACACTTGCATTCCTAGGTGTCAAATGGTTAAGCCTCTGATATACAGAGAAAATGAATGAAAAAGCTTGCCAAGTCAACTTTCTATGTACTATCTGCGCCATGTTTACTTTTTACTTTCTAATGTATTATTTATGTAACTGCTGATTGACTTAAATGTCAAGATAAAAATGACTTTCCCCAGGAAGTCTGTTAAAATATCATCGATAGAATCGCTTTGACGCTTTCCATTGTTTTGTTATTTTTGTTCCTATAGCTGTTCACTGTGTGTAACCTCAAAGACTCGGAAAACACAAAAATATGCCAGGTCATGGAAAGTAATTATGCTTTTTTAATTACCTGTGTGACATTCATTTCTGGTTTCCTGAACTACCCGTGAAAGCATTCAAAAGGTCGGAATTTCATCAGAAAGTTACCTTCAAAAAGTGTTGTGTTACACCAATATATTCCAGTGATGACAGGGGGTCTACTTAGTTAACAAATTTCAATGATCATACTCAATATTTTATTTAGGACAGCTTTCAAATATCAGAGTTCATTCAGTTTTATTTATGTACGTGCATATATATATATATATTCTTTGTTGGCCTTTTGTGTGCAAAAAAAGTTAGGCGCGTGATGATTGACAACCCAGAACTGCAGCAAGTGGGTTCAAAAGGTTGTTCAAAATTTTAGGTTACTTGCAAACACATTTGTTTGGCATATTTTCTTAAAATATGATGTTTTCCGAACCTACATCAGGGCTGTTCACAGATGAAATAAAAATATTTCCAAGAAATCCGATTACATTTCCAGAAGCATTGCCACGTGCATAAACATGTTGAAGAATTTATATTGTGATTTGATATATCTATATGTATTGCAATCTTCACTTAACCTATGTTTTAAGTTTGCATGAGTGGGTTGCTTGCATCTTGTACCGAAACGGTTGGTTGCACTCTAATAGAATACCAATAGCAGTTTTGAACTATTAAACATGTACAAAAACAGTCCCACGCTTAACTCTCACTACTCGTGGGTGGCTGCGTACACTGCTAGTATTCAGCCCCGCTTCGTACAAGACAAAAGTATACGAAAAATTCAGAAAGTAGAAGGAAAAAAACACGAGTTGGGCTAGTTAAAGGAGTGATTGAAAAAGACAAACATTCCTGATGAGGTGGACTTAGTGCCATGAAACACGTTGAATGTACACATATCTTTAGAATAATGTACCAGTTATTATTATTCTGGTGTAATAGTGCTGTTTCATATTTTGGTATCCCCCGCAAGAGGTCTCACAGGAAATGGATTGATTGGTGTAAACCCGATTTAGACCTTTGGGAGTGCCTATGATCATCTGGATCCTGACCTGTGCAACGCACCAGACGGTATCGAGAGGAGGGTAACATTTCGGCTATATACTGTACATGAATGTGCTATTCATATACTTATCTCTAGTGAGTGCACCATATAGGGGGCCATATCAATTTAAATGTTGTAAAAACAATATCATGCTATGTTGGATATATGTTTTTTCTGTGTCTAGGTTTGCACCCGTGTACATATATTTATCTACTATTTGATGGTCGAACGTTCAAAAGGAGGAGGTGGTTATTGGGAACCATTTAAGATATGTAGATTTTACACTTGCAGGGTTATTCAGAGAGCGGTGAAAAGCAGGAGAATGACTGGAGAATGAAAATTCTAGGTCAAAATAGCCAAACTAGAAAAATTCTCCCATTCATCTCACTTTCCAAATCGGCTATTTTGACCTAGAATTTTTCATTCTCCAGTCATTCTCCTGATTTTCACGCTCGCTGAATAACCCTGTAGGTATCTGGGACACACAATAGTTTTTAGTGGAGCCTATGGGATTCGCCTGTGTTAATCCTGTCGAATGAAACCACCAAAAATCAGGGCATTTCACTGACATTTTGGTGCTGTTCAGTGCTTCTGACTAGATTAACCATTGCTTTTCCATGGGGGATTTCATTGCCGCCAAAGATCACTGTATTTCACTGGCAGTTTGCCAATATTTTGCAAACTGCCAGTTATTTGAACAGCTGAATGGTCACGAAATTGCCCCGGACAGGGAAATTCACTGTTCGGTGCAATTCGGTGGCCAGTTCGGCTCTTTTTGAATATCCCTGGTAGTCATAACATGCTTATTTAAAGGGGAGAACATGCAACAGTCTATGCTGATGATCCCAGATATAAACAGGCTTGGGTAGAACCAGCTATCCTCCTATGTAAGGAAGAAGTCTACCCTTTCCTTCCATGCTTGGTTGTAAACCTCTTCTGAGAGTATACATAAGAGGTTATTCAGAGGTTATATAACTTTGGCAAACTACTGTGAGGTGACTATTTAGGGAACTTCCAGTGTAGCTCGCCATACTTTCCACTGCGGTGTCTGCTGGTTATCTAGTGTAGTTTTCAGTGTAGATTACAATGGGTTTCCATCAATGTTTCCACAATAGTTTCGGTAGTAGCTTAGTGTAGCTTTCACCATAGCAGCACCAATTTTTCAGTTGACGTTGTCTAATATTATTTTCTACCAGTTTCTACTATTGTTTTCACTATATAAGAATAATGGTGGTGCCATTGTCCAGCGCTGCTCACCATTATGTCTAGCAACATCGCCTGTCACTGTTAGATTATCCTTTTTTCGATTTCCAAGGATCACCATAGATCCAGGTACTTTTTTGCTACTAGACTTGCAATTTATTTATTTATTTATAAAGGATTTTACCAGGAAGGATACATTGAGATTTCTCTAGTTTTCAAGTATGTCCTGGGTTCAAGAACATTGAATTGTTACAGTTACAGAAATACAAAGTAATACAAAGCAAGATATTAAAAAAACAACACCAAATATACAGATTAACAGAAAATAAATATGTAGGAAATATAGTCACTAGGTTACATGTTTACAGGTGCATTCTGTATTGAGGTATGTTAGTAAGGAGCTTTTGAGTGACTTAAGACTGGGGGAAGATTTGATGGTGTCTGGGAGGTTATTCCGTAACTGTGGTGCTCTGTAGGAAAATGAGGACCGAGCCACTGTCTTTTTGTATTGTGGTATAGCAAGTAAGGATCGGAGGTTATAGGATGAGGGAGCTGCTGGGTGAAGCAGTCTATTCAGGTAGGGTGGCAGCTTCCCAGAGATGCTCTTAAACACCAGGCTGGAAAGGTGAAGGGTGCGTTTAGACTCCAGCGATGGGCAGTTTAGCTCTTTTAACATGTCACAATGGTGGGTCATGTAGTTACATTGTAGCGCAAAGCGGCAGAATGAGTTATACAATGTAGTAAGTTTATGAAGGTGTGTTTGCGGGGCGGCTGCATACACTACATCTTCGTAATCAATAGCCGGCATAAGCATTTGCTGTACAATCTGCTTTCTTACCGCGGGACTCAGGCAGGATTTGTTTCTGTACAGGGCACCTAGTTTGGGGTAAAGTTTAGATGAGAGTTTTTCGATGTGGGGGCCAAAGGATAGATTAGGGTCCAACCACATACCTAGATATTTGAGAGAAGTGACTCAATGTCTCTGGAATCCTTGCTAGTGGCATAGGCTTGACAGTACAGTTTTTTTTTTGAGTTGTATATCTCTTGGCTCAGAATAGGAACTTAAATTGGATAAATTAAGAAATATGGAATTATGTCTTTCTGACCTAGTCATAAAATTTTCCTTTGATCTTTTGGCAGTAACTACAAAGTTAAGCCTAACAACCATAGCCTAACTTAGCCACTGTTTGCCAAATGTGCACAATGATGGTACTTGTTTTGTCTTATGTGACCAGTTGAACTTTCAGTTGTTCCTTTTCTGTTACAATACAGCAGTCAGTTGGTAGCATTTGGGTCAATAAAAAAATCAGTACGGAGCCACCTCATTTAAGGAATATTCATGTTAAATATCATAGATGATGCTGTTGTTGCTTGTATATAAGATTTATGTAAATCCTAATCAATTTTGTCCCTCGGTATTTACTAATATTTAAAAGGGACACTACACAGTGTGATCAATTAATCCTATCCGAGTGGTCACACTGCTGTGAACTCCCTGCTTCCTTTTCTCTCTGAGGGGACTTGGAGAAATAATTCAGCCATCCAAATGCAAGGATTTAATCCTGCCCAGACACTCAGTTCAGGAAGTCCTCAGCACAGGTTTCAGGGCATACAGACTTGCGGAAACTAGCCTTATCCAGTAGTGTCAAAGCCTTCCTGCACTGAGAGCCACTGGATTGACTTGAGCACTCAGTCCCCCTGCAGTCAAGTGACATACTGAGCTGGAAACCTGTCATATCCACACTGAGGGAATCCAACAGTGGATTTAGGTGAGTTTTTAACCCTTTCGTTGCTGAGGCATTTCCCGCCTCTGTGCTGAGGTCATTTTTACCGATTTTGCTCATCATGTTTAACTGCATTTTGAAGGCTTATTTTAGTATATGACCCAGACAGCGTTCTTTCCGTCAGACTCGGCAGATTCATAATATGTCATTATTATATGTATTCGTCATGTCCTGTCTGTATATTATAACAAAAAATGCAATAAAATATGAATTTTCAATAATTTACAACGTGTAAAGTGTTTTTTTTTCACATTTTAACATGACAGCAATTGCGGTTATATTTTGTATGGGGTGCGCTTGTTAAAAAAATTAGAGATGGGGTCTCGTTACATTTTTTTTTGGGAAAAATTACGAGATTTTTAACAAACGCACCGCACACAAAAATCGTTAGTGCAGCATCATTGTTCACATTATAATTGAAATGGGAACAATATTGCTGCATTAACGAACCAAAAAAAGAAAAAAAAATATTTTTTTTTTTATAATTTTTTTAAAATATTTTTTTATCTTTATTTTAATTTTTTTTAACAACTTTTTTCATACTCATGTTTGGTATCGTTGGAACGGCCATGCTCTGGCCGATCCAACAATATCAAACATTAACCCCTAACTGCCACGGATCGGGAGATAGGGGGTTCAGTGGAACCCCCAGCTCTACCATTGGTGGCAGTTAGGGGTTAACTCCAGGACTGGCGTCATCATGCAACGCACGATGACGCCAGTCCTCAGGGGGCATTCCCGGAAGCTTGGCCGACATCGAAGATGTCGGCCAGCTCCGGGAAAGGATCACAAACCAGCGCATTTCCGCGCCGATTCGTGATCCAGCCCCCATGGGGTTAATTTCAGGTACCGTTAGGAAGGGCAGGCTGTGCCCTTCCAAACGGTGCCTGGATTAACCCCCGAAACGCTGTCGATCGGGAGGGAGAGAGGTCCGAAGGACCTCCCCCCTCCCTTTCAGGCGCCTCCTACGCACATGCGGGGGGTGCCTGAATTAGATGTCATCGCGCCGCCGCGATGACATCTAATTCGGCTGCCGGCGGTTCCGGGTGCTGGGCTGACATCGAGGGTGTCAGTTCGCACCGGGGGGCACAGCGATCGGCCGGAACCCGGCCGATCGTGGCCCCAAAGGGAGGACGCGCTCAGCGCGTCCTCCGCAAGGAACGCTACCTGCGGGTGGACGCGCTGAGCGAAGGGGTTAAAGGAAACTAGAATGTCAAAATTGGGAGGTGTAGTGTCGAGGGGGTTAGGAAGGGTTAATATTTAATCACTCCATTTTTTTTCCAATACAGTTCTAAATCTCTAGAACGAGACCATTAACCGATTCATGTCCTGACTGTAAACATACATGCTATGACAAAAAACAATGCTATATTCAATCCTCATTTAATGTAGTTGCAAGATACATTTTATGCATACCAACCAGTCACTTGGTTTTTCCTGAATTTTGGAAGTTTTGTACAAGGAATATATTATATCTATTAACCCTTTCACTATGGGTGACGTGTGGGGAACGTTCTCATTGACTCCCGCTATATGCGGAGGACGTTCCCACATGTCACCCGCAAGCGTGAGCCCTGGGAGAGATACTCGCCTCTCTCTGCGGGGTCCCGCAGCGTTCTGACTACTAGGAAGTTAGATGTGTCTTTTAAGGGCCTCCCCACGTAAATGACGTCATAGCGCCATGCGCGATGATGTCATTTTTGGGCGACCACCCCCGGCAACGAAAGGGAGGTACCTTTCTCTTTCGGATCCCTCTCCTTCCCGATCGGGAGATCCCAGCCATACAAGCCAGGCACCGCCTAAAAGGGGAGAGTCTCCCCTTTTAAGCAGTGCCTGGTTTTAACCCCTTAGGCACAGGGCTGCGATCCGGCGCCATCCGGCTCTGGATCGTGGCCTAGCTCCGGTGGGGGCTGCCATCTTGGATGGCGGCTCTACCTCCGGGTCCCCCATGGCCACCTGATGTCATTGCGCATGGCGTGATGATGTCATTTAGCCGGGAACCCCTAGCTGCCCAGGGATTTCCCAAGGAAATCCCCTGGTGGAGATAGGGGGTTCCTTTGAACCCCAATATCTCCCGAAAGGTGGCAGCTAGGAGGTCATGTAGGGTATCATTTGAAAGGCCCGAGCAAACCATGTTTGAAGTAAAAAAATAAAATAATAAAAATAATTAAAAAATAAATAAAAATGTGTTTTTTTATTTGTGTGTTGTTTTTATTAATGCAGCAATATTGTTCCCATTTCAATTATAATGTGAACAATGATGCTGCACTAATGATTTTTTTCTAAGGTGTGCGTTTGCTAAAAATCACGTAATTTCCCCTCAAAAAAATGTAACCGTCCCCATTTCTAATTTTTTTAACAAGCGACCCCATAGAAAATATAAGCGCAAAAACTCGTATGATAAAATGTGAAAAAAAACACTACACGCTGTATATGATTAAACATTCTAATTTTATTGCATTTTTTGTTATAATATACAGGCAGGGCATAACGTATACATATAATAATGATATATTATGAATATGCGGAGTCTGCCGGAAAAAGCAATATATATATGTCTGGGTGGTATAATAAAAATGTGGCTTCAAATAGCGTTTAAACATGATGAGCAAAAGCGGTAAAAATTAGCTCAGCACACAGGCGTGAAATGGCTCAGCAGCGAAGGGGTTAACCCCTTAGTGACCGGGCAGTTTTACGCAAATCTGTCCTTTAATGCCGGCTGGGTGGAGTAGAGGTAACATCACTGCTCTATAACTGCGGAGAGAGACTGTGGAGACACAGGTTCGATCCTGGCAAGAGCACCTCTCCAGTAAGTATCCTTGGGCAAGACACCTAACGGTACATACTCACCACCCAGGACATACTTGAAAACAAGAGAAATCTCAATGTATCCTTCCTGGTAAAATACTTTCAAGAAAAGGAAGGAGACAGGGGTAGGGGGTAGATATCAGCTTCCAGTAATGGGAAACATTCTTCACAGTTCTGTCGCTCAGGGTAGTGCCGGGCACCCAAGCCAAAAAATATATATTTTGTAAAGTTATCAGATATGTTTTTCATTCAATCCAGTAATAATCTGTAGACCCAACAAAAGTGATTAATCATTTTCTGAAACTGTCATGGTCCGAACCCCCAGACCCTCTGACGCCCCCTTTTGTTTTTCCTTTTGCATGTTCTGCATGTCCTATGCAGATTCCAGGACTTTGTTTTTTTTCTTTCCCATGCTCAGTTCTGGATTTAGCCTGATTCGAATTGCATTCAGAGACAATCGCCTGCATATTATCCAGCCTAAGCTTCCCTGTATTTAAGGAGGTCACACCCCATGTGCTGAACTTCCTCATTGAAGTCTGAACCCTGAACCTTGCACCATGCTGACCTGTTTTTGGATAAGCTCCTTGTTTCTGGACCCACTGGACTTACCTTCTGTTTTCCCCCTGGACCTTCATCAGAGTACCCTATTGTAGACATGTGCACAGCACAAAATTTCGTTTTGAACTAATGGATTAGTCCTAAAATGCAATTTATTTAGTTACTAAAGAAATTCGTTTTCAGTTCTTTAGTATGAAAACTAATTTCACTCATCCGAAAACCAATGGATACAATTACTATTGTAGTGGCTCCTCAGAGGGCTGTGATCGCTGCTTGTTACAGTATCTCTCACTCTCAGCACAATGTGGGCCATATTACATCGTTGGTGCTAACTTAACCAGAGCTGTTGTAAACTTCCCAGAGCCATTATAGCCTATGGAGGTTTTCAGTTTACAACAGCTCTGGTTAAGTTAGCACCAACATTGTAATACTGCCCCGTGTCAGGCAAAGCTGTTACAGTAACTGACTGCTGCTCATCACAGCGCTCAGAGTTTCAGTAAAACTAGTAAATAATATTTTTATATATAAGAGGTTAGAACAATATTATTTACTTGTTTTACTGAAACTCTGAGCGCTGTTACAGTCAGTTACTGTAACAACTGAGCCTGATACATTGTACTGAGAGATAATGTAACAAGAAGCCGATCTCAGTGCTCACAGCCACTGGTTTTAAAGGGCTGAAAAAAAAGGATCCTCTCTGTATAATGTTTAGAACATCCTCCTGCATTAATTAATACCCCTCTCTGTATAATGTATACAACATTTGCCTGCATTAATTAATACCCCTCTCTTTATAATATATAGAACATCCTCCTGAATTAATTAATGTCCCTCTCTGTATAGAATATCCTCCTCAATTTATACCTTTCTCTGTATAATGTATATAACATCCTCCTGCATTAATACCCCTCTCTGTATAATGTATAGAACATCCTCCTGTATTAATTAATGCCCCTCTCTGTATAGAACATCCTACTGCATTGGCATGTGGAGGGTGCAGAACTTCGGATGTTGCGATGTTGTGCTCTTCATTGCTGGTCTCCTTCACTCATCAATGTAATATCACAAAAAGGACTGAAACTAAAATGTAGTGCATTTTATTTTAGTTTCTTTCATTTTTTGTACTGAGCAGTTTCGTTTCTCTTGAGTCATACTAAAACTAAATTATCCCAAAATTCTGACTAAATCGTTTTAGTACTAAAACGAATGCACATGTCTACCCTATTGTCTACCCTTCTGGACTACCTCTGCTCTACCGGTAACCCATTTGTTTCGCTACCCAGTTCCTATATTGAATTCACGTGTATGACCCCTGGCTATGGACTTTGGATTATTCTGTTCTCTGTATCCCACGATTACTGCTTGATACCTGACTACGAGACTGGCTCACCCTATACCTGGATACCTTGTTCTGGACTTTATCATTTATCAGTTCCGTTTATATTCTGTTTTCTGTTTAGTATAATAAATACCTTGTTTAAACCCCTTAACCTGCATACTTTATGGCTCACTGCACATTAGGCTCACACCCGCAATCCATGCAGGGTTCTCATGACAGAAACTTGCTCTAAAGTCTAAACTGTTATTATTTGTCTTTTAACGATTCTTCTGATAACATGTGTTTTTATGAATTTGATCCAAACTAATATCTGTTTTTTTAACAATTCCTCTGATAACACTGCATGGTTGTTGTGATTCAGCTAAATAGCCGTTTTAGCAGTGTCTCCCTTAGAATTCGAGTTGTTAGTCAACAGTAAAAATCTCCTTTATATTGCACTTGTAATGACCAGATTAAAAAAGAGGTGAATTTTGGTTTACTCTGTGTCAGATTGTGATAAGCGGTTCGGCACACTTCACTGGTATAAGTGTGCCTGGACATCCAGGCATCCTGCAATGGTGTTTGAGCAGCTGGAAGCGATACCAATCACTTGCAGCGGTCAAATGACCGTCGGATGTACCATGTACGTTTGCGGGTCTAAAAGACCCGTGGCGGTGATGTACATGGTACGTCTGCGGTCATTAAGGGGTTAAAATCAGGTACCTTGCTTACATGTTGGCGATGTTTAACTGTGATTAGATTGTGTCTGCATATTTCCATTAATTTAAATATTGGTGCGCTTAGAGTTAAAAACAAATGGAGCATGTAAACATCACCAACTTGAAGTGGATGAGTTCTTTTGGGTCATCGGACCGGATGGACCTTTGGGACGCTTCATTTCGCTTTTTACGGACGTTATTGGTTAATTGATTTAGAATTTATGTATTTAAGAGGGGTACAGATGGACTATTCCACGCTCCTGATGAAGTCTAGATGACGAAACTCGTCGAGCGGTACCATCAGATGATCTGGCTCAGTGGGGAGTTGGTGATGTTTACATGCTCCATTTGTTTTTAACTCTAAGCTCAATTAATACGCTGTTTTTAAATTTATTGTCAATCATAGTGTAAGGCTATCGCTTTTGGTCTGGTGATTCCAAGAACCTGTGATGTGCCTGTATGTCATTGGCAGCTTGTGAGTGGCTAAGTTTGTACTGCGTGCTTATTTGGCTTGAGGGGTATCACCCTATGTGTTTCGTTTCTACATTGTCATTATTGTCCGCAAAGACTTAAAAGCTGCTTTAAAACGCTTAAACAGCACATGAGTTCGGCATAGCAATTAATAAGAATATACTTTTAGCATTTGCAAAATAGTTTCCTTTTAAGATTTCATGCTGGTATGGTGACATAGAAAAGATTGTTATCTTTTTTGCTTGCAAATTCATGTCTGATTTACTGTGTCAACAACTGTCTCATTTTGTTTTATGTTCTTTTAGTTCTTATCAAGCATAGTCATATCACATGCTGACTATGTATGATGAGTATATCCTAGAATTTACTCTGACCAGAAACAACATTAAATCTACCTGCCTAATGTTGTGTAATTATTCAATAAACATAGAATAAATGCTCTGTGCACAAATTGCTGAACAGCACCAAACCAGTAATTTAACCCTAGTTTATAACCCTCATTTTTAATCCTAATCTAACAGTAATTGAGCAGGATTTATTGTTTTTTTTTAGTGATACAACTATAGCGGAAATAACGAAATTAAATAACAAAGCGAAATAACAAAATCGATCAGAAATAATGAAAGGAAATAACGAAAACAAATAGTCAAACATATTCTGATTCAGCTAAGTTTTTTTTTTTTAAACAAAATTTTTAGCTGTGCACACCTGTATTGTGTCGCTGCATGGACTTCTCAAGACCTCTGCTGAAAGAAGCCCCTGACATCAGGGAACACCATTGCCATGAAGGAGAGTACATGGTCTGCAACAATCTCCAGGTAGGTGGAACGTGTCAAATATTTTCTGACAGCTCTTTTGTGGGACTGGACCAGACAAGCTAGTCATCACTCCCCATGTGCACGAGTGAGCCTTGAGCACCTATGATCCTGATGCCAGTTGCCAGATGCTGAAAAGCGAAAGGTACCAAATGCAAACGGGTTACTTAACCCGTTAGCATTTGGATTGTAATATGCGGCTAACCACCGCGGCTAACGTTAATGGTCAAGCAGGTGAGCGTTAACATTAGCACCAAGATTGTAATGTGGCCCTTAATGTTTCCAAAGACAAAACTGAACTTGCTTATGTGTGATAATTTGGATTGAATATCCTTAAATTTATAAAAGATCCCATGGAGAGATAATAATAATAAAGAAACATCATAAGAATGTTGCACAACTTCTGAATGACAGCTGAAAGGGAAAATTGAAAGACATTAAGTACCATTTGAAATACAACAGTACAGGACAGTTCTGACCGGGATTAGTGGGGTACATAAATGTTATTGTTATACTTCGATAAAAAAAATTTCATAGCAAACAGTATCATTGGAACTGAGGAAATGCTCTGGCTTATATTTTTGTAATTCATGCCATTTTTATGCCATGCCATTCCAATTGGCATCATGTGAAACTAGGGCATATATAAAATGTATGGTAATCATTAATTTATTAATTAATAGGAGGGGTGGGGTTGCGCCTATTCCCCGACGGCGCGGCTGCAACCACCAAAAGTACCCAGCCCAACAACATGTATAAAACATAACAAGGAGTAAAATGTAATCTGCGCTTATTCCCATTATACTGTGTGAAACAAAACACAATTAGAGGCTTTGGTTTCTATTAATGGCCATTAAGAGTCAGCTCACCTGCCAAACGTCAAGGCACCTCTAGTGAGGGTGAGTCTTATCCAAAAATGAAGCCACAGGCTGTTGTATAGCGAACCATAACATACTCATGCTGCTTTTCAGTCATGAGGTGGACTGGTGGACTTTTATTAATGCCCCCCCCCCGAAAAAATCCACCTTGGGATCAAAAAACAAAGACACAGAGCGGAACATGCTGCAATGATGACCTGGCTGGAGGTACAATAAATATAAAAATTTAGAATGTATGATAAATGGCAAGGTAATATAAAGCTATAAATTTAGTTCTTATTATCAATGTGTTAATTTCTATTACTTTGTATTTTAACCCCTCATTACCAAGAGGGAGCACACTCAAACTTCAAAGCACCTGCTGGTGCCCCGATATTGAGTAAATTTGATTTTGTTCTTATTCTGGAGCAATGCAAAGAAATTTCATTCATTGCAAACAAAATTAATTTGCAAATGAGTCCACAATGTTTTAGTACTTCAGGCTCAATAGCGGAGATGCTAAAACAGTTTGAACAACTGGGACTCTATTTAAAACACAGATTCCCAGCTGACTCAGCATGGAGTCCCAGCTGCAGTAGATCTTTTTAGCCAGCAGATGGTGATGCTGGCCTGTCAAATTGGGCTAATACAGAAAAAATGCATTGTGAATATTCCCAATTATTTTATACTGAATAATTAATGGAAGCTGAATATCAAATGGAATAGGCCAATGACACAATGAGAGGTCAGAAGAATGGTGGAGCAACAATTGGAAGTGAGTAGAATAGAACAGAGGCACAATGGAGCTGACAAGGATGTGACAGAGATGCACCCAACCCTTCAGCTGTAGGCCCCTGAAGCTCTTAATCCAGCACTGTCCTTAGGATACATCTATCCTTTGTTCATATATTTTCATTAAGCTTACCTATCTCTTCTCTGCATAAAATATATTAAGGAAGACGTTTCATTCTTCTGTACTGTCTCACTACGAAAATGTAAAGGGTCACCATAGACTCTGTGTGTCAGGTTCTGGGCGGTGTCAGGCCCCTTCCCCACCTCCCAGGACTCACTGCGATCCCGGTGCACCCTCCGGTGGGATTCGGGGTAACACACCACCCTCCTGGCCAACGTGTGCAGGCCCTCAGGCTTGGGCGCAGGACTCTGGGTTATCCCTCCATCACGGTGACGGGATCCCCTCGAGGTGTCGGCGGGCCAGCGTGTATGTGGTGCATCCAGGGGTCGTGGCCACGGCATCTGCAACCAAGGTGACATCTGCTCTGACACCTTGGGTTTCCCCCTCTGCTCCAATGGTGAAGGAGAAGGACTGGAGGGGCGGGCTAGGGGTAGGCAGGACCAGCCCTGACTCCCTGTATAAACCCCTAACTCTAGTGGCACAGTGCTCACTCGTTTTGTGCCCTTACAGTAGATAGACCTTTCCTTCTGATACCTTGTGTTACTGACCATGACTATCCTCTCTGACTACGAACCTTGCTGCCATTCCTGACGTTGGAATTCCTGACTACGTCTTTCGGATTAACCCCTGTGTAGTGTACCTCGCCTTCTGATACAAGTTTCTGCATCAGTTTCTGCAAGACCTCTGAACCTAACACTGTGATAGTTGAAAGGTTTAGCAGTGAGCTTGAATAAATCATTAAATTCATAGTTTTCATCAGGACAGACAAAGCATGCACACATTCCTCCTTACAATCTATTGTAAAGAGCAAACTGTTCTGATTCCAAACCCAATAAAAACCATTTCAAGTTGTACTGTGCTTGAAGTGTCCTTTCAATTGTCATTCTATTATTAAGGTTTAGATTCACAAGATTAAATATAAACTGGCATAAATTGACTGTGTCCATCTGAAAGGGCTTTTTATTTTTCGGCTCATTTTGTGTAGAGTTCATGAATACCATATTCAACATGTTTCTCCCCACCTGTCATTCTTCAGTATCTTGAATGGCTCCAAGTGCCTTTCGTCCTTCAAAATCTGTGTGAAATATGTCATTGTGCTGCCAAAATGACCTTTCACATTTTCATTCCAGGGACATGGAATAAGAACCGAAGCCTACAATACTGTATTAGAGACTTGAATGCTAATGATTCCAGTCTATTAGAACGTTTCATTCATTCTGACGGTTCTGTGCATGTAAATCAGGGACATGTCTTTCCATCGTGCCAAATGCATTTCATTTTCTCACTATAAATTATAGATTCTAATAGCAGGCGTCCAAGTTCTAGTCTCATTTCATTATTCACAGTTGCCATTTCAACTTATGTGACATGTTTGGAGATAGTGTTTTCATTTTAATTTGCCTCGGAACATTTTTTAATTCTAGTCTCCCATGTAAGAAGACAGTTTAACAAGCCACTAGAACAGAAATATAAGCCTGAATGTTCCTGTCTGTCTCTGTGCACTGAAAAACAAATTCCAAGCAAAGTTAATATTCCACTGTTTTCTGCCTGGGTGGTCTTATGGGAGTTAGCAGCAACAGTAGTAGTTGTAAAGTGATATTTTTGAGCAGGTGGTTAACCTGAAAGTATCTATGTGTCCTTGAAACAAATAAGGAAACAAACAAAAAAATAATACTTATGAAGCTTTTTTTGGAATTAGTAAAATATCGTGTTACTCTGGTCTGAAATTTCAAGATATTTCAGGCCATACAAATCCTCCACCATACTAAACATTTGGAAACAAATATTGTTGACTGAAAGAATGTGTAAAATTGTCCAAGACCATGCTCCTAAGATTCTTAACCCTTTCACTACCAAGCACATATCGGGCAGTATTACAAAGCTGGTGCTAACTTAACCAGAGCTGTTGTAAATTTAAAACCTCCATTGACTATTATGGCTCTGGTAAGTTTACAACAGCTCTGGTTAAGTTAGCACCAGCTGTAATGCCCCGTGCCGCGGCCCAACCGCGGCCGCCATGTTGGGACACTCCGCATACTTACCCGAGGTCCCTCGTGGCGCGTCGCTCCCTGGTTCCGGTCCACGGCTCGGAGGAGGAGACTCAGGGTGCGTCCCATGCCGCCTTCGGGATCCAACTGAGGAGAGACAAAGCGAGCATGCGCAATCGCCTATCTCCTTAAAGCACGAAGACCTTGGTACTCTGGTCAATTAAAAGTACTGCATTACACCTGCACTGGAGATCCTCGTATGCCACCAATTAACCTATCAAGTACTCAGGTATCCCAGCTCCACCTACGAGTCCCAGGTGAACAGTGTTCTTATGATCCTCTGAACCCTATTTAAACCTGCCGCCTTTCTTAGTTCATTAACCAGGTTATACTGTTGTTCACCGCTTCAGTTATCCAGTGTTCCCTCTTCGTTCCTGTTCCAAGTGAATCCTGAGTTCCAGATCCTCTACTCCAGGCTTGCTTCCACGCCCATGGTACCAGCTCCATCTCCAGGCTTGCTTCCACGTCCACAGTACCAGCTCCATCTCCAGGCTTGCTTCCACGTCCACGGTACCAGCTCCATCTCCAGGCTTGCTTCCACGTCCACGGTACCAGCTCCATCTCCAGGCTTGCTTCCACGTCCACGGTACCAGCTCCATCTCCAGGCTTGCTTCCACGTCCACGGTACCAGCTCCAGATCCTATCTCCAGAATTGCTTCCAAGACCACGATACCAAGTCTAACTCCTCAACCCCGGTTTGTCTCAAAGACCACAGCTCACGTTACCCTCTTCAACAACCCTTCGTTCTGGACTTACGTTGTGCCCCTTCTAAATCCGAAGACCCTTACTCGCAATTCCCCGTTCTGGACTTTATACTTGCCAAGGATACCTTTTGCGTTATAGTCTTTTGTTCTGGACTTATATTTTGTTTCATCTCAGTAAATACTCAACTGCTCATATACATCTCCTGGTCTCCTTCTTCAGCTTGCCATTGGGTTCCATATGCATAACATGACACAGGGGTCATAGCCTCTGCCCTTACACCAGCTTTGTAATACTGCCCATCATCTTTTATATAGCGCCAACAATTTCTGCAGCACTTAAGTAAACAAACATAGGAATAGAGAAGAGAAGTGTAGAGGGCCCTGCTCATAGGAGCTTAAAATCTAGAGGGATTGGGTTGAAGAAAGACAGGAGGAGTTTTATTGATTGTCAGAATCACTAGTGCCAGTGGTTCAGGAATGGTGGGGGCCATGGAAGTGGCATATTTCAAGAGGTGCAGGTAGATGAGGAGAGGGATAGGTTGGCATCAGTAATGTGGTACGCTAATCTGAAGAGATGGGATTTGAGAGATTTCTTGAAAGCCCGAAGAGTAGGGGAGAGTCTGACTTGGCAAGTTAGTTAGTTCCACAGGACCGGAGCTGCCCTTGAGAAGTCTTGGAGACGAGAGTTGGCAGTGCCGGTGTAGACAGATGACAGATGGAGGTCGCCATCTGACTAGAGTGGTCTAGAAGGGAGTAACAAAGACCTGTACGGAGGGGGCGAGTTATTGAGTGATTTGAACTTTAGCATCAGTATTTTAAACTCTATCCTGAAATGTACAGGAAGCCAATGAAGGTACTGGCAGCGGAAGGAGGTATATGAGGAGGTATATGAGGAGCGGCAGGTGAGAAAATCAAGCCTGGTTCATTACAGATTGCAAAGGGGCAATGTGGATGTTGCCCGTTTCTCTGGGCGTCAGAAAGGGGCAGGTGCGAGCAATGTTTTTAAGTTGTTAATAATGGGATTTGGTCACTGTCTGGACATGGGGAGAAAATATTAGGTCGAAAAAATAGCAATTTTGCGCAATATTTTTTATTGTTTCATTAGAATGCAAGCTCCCTTGATAGCAGGGCCCTCTCCACCTCATTTCGGCATAACTGTGGACTACCCAAACTTATTGTATCTCCTGTACCGTGCATTGGAATATGTTGGCATTATACAAATAAAAAAATAATAAGATACTTTAAAAATTATGTAAACTAAATTTTATATTAATGTATTAATTTATCCTTTTCAAAAATATTGTTGAGATGGGAGGTTCTAAACGCTAAATAATGTCCCTTATCCTGCATAATTTCACACGAGGTCTCTGTTATCAGCTTACAGGCAGAAATGGTCTATATGTCAAATACAGTAAATGTGATAAAGATAGACATTAAAAAGGTCAGATATCCTTCTTTTGTAGTGATCATAATGAGAATAATGGAAAAATGTGGTGACAGTCCGCGCTTCCCTCTTTTTTTCCTTTCCTTTTCTCCCCCTGAAATCTTGGTCGAGGATCTTCTTTAAGCAGTTAATTGCTTTCTTTTATGCAGTCCTCAATTCTCAAGATATATGGGGATAGAAATGAGAAACATAGTGTGATCCATAAAAACACATCCAAGTCCCCAAAATACAATAGTTCAACTCACATTTGGAGGTGTCATAAATCAG
This sequence comes from Leptobrachium leishanense, assembly GCA_009667805.1. NCBI lineage: Eukaryota > Metazoa > Chordata > Amphibia > Anura > Megophryidae > Leptobrachium > Leptobrachium leishanense. Next base: position 273,865,608 of record CM019063.1, on the reverse strand, counting down.
ACACTAGATGTATCTCACAACCGATATTTTTTAGGAGATATCGGGCTCCCCTTTTCCTCCTCTGTCCGATGATGTTGCTCCAAATGAAAAAATAAGGTTGCAGGATATCGATGAACAAAATTAAAATTTATTAAAATTTAAAATTTATTCCATAAAACAATAAATAGACAAACACCAATACGCGTTTCGCGATGCACTCGCTTCATCAGTTGGCATGTAAATCAATTCCTTCACAATCTCCTGCAACCTCCTTATATACCCTTTAAAATGTGTTGTGATTGAGTGGGAAACGCCCGTTCTCCCTTCCCTCAAAATTACAATTACTCATTCTGCACCTGCGTGTTACTCATTACAATTACAATTACTCATTCTGCACCTGCGTGGGGCATTCCAAATATCAGATCAATCCAAAAGATGGTGGTGATACATCTCGTAGTGCCCTCTTGCATGTTCCTTTTAAGATCTCTAGTGTTTAAACTCCTAAAGTTTCTGCTCCACCTTCTTTCTACCCACAAGGCTTATTATTATCTACCTTCATGTTCATCCCTAAATAGGTTATTCTGCAATTCTAGATACACATGTATTGCCACACCATTGGAAATCCAATAATGTGCTCTATATCAATATTTTACCGTGATGGAAAAAATCTCACACAAGGGGGAGTGTGGAACTTTTTCCATCCTCTGAAAACCTCTGCGTGAGATGCTGATTTTTAAAGTGCTAAATTTATAGTGCCTTCTGCAAAATTTAATATGCTAATCTTAATTAAATGTATATGAATACTATTATCAGAACTGAAAATTTGATTCCTTATATGCGTAAAGAATTTATAATGTCATTCAATAAAGTGCTCTCTTTAAAGTGCTACTCTTACAATGTTGTATACCGAATTAAAACTAACCCATATGTTTCTATACCCCTATACAGAGTGCTAATGTGTAAACCGAAATAAAGTGCTTGTGCCTACCTAACAGTATGCCTATAGGGTGATGGTTAATTGATACATTAGTGTCAAACACATTATAACCTCCATATTCAATACATGTTTGGTTACAGTGTATCCTAGTTCATACAAACATCTTCAGTACACCCTTCTAAATGGATATTTTATAAATACACAATTCTAATTAATATAATACAAACCTCATTTTGTAAAACCTTTATGCAATGATTTGTGTACTTCCTAATATGTAGTTTTGACCTATTCTAAAAAGTGGCAGACCTCAAAATCCTGATTCAAACCCCTAGGTACTAGTGTTTTTAAATTATATATCCATCTCATCTCTGTCCTATTAATTTTATTGATGAAATCCCCTCCTCTCCATTCCTTTTCTACTTGCTGGATCGCCAGAAATTTTGTCCCATTAGGATCTTTATTATGTTTATCTTTATAATGTTGAGGTACAGTATGTGAATCTACGCCTTTTCTAATATTATTCAAATGTTCGCGAATGCGAACATTCAAGCTTCTTGTTGTGCGACCAACATACATCTTCCCACACGGACAAATTAAAATATAAATAAAATTTTTTGAAAAACAGGTGAGTGTGTCGTATATCTTGTATCCTTCGCCAGACATACTATTGAACTCTTTTATATGTCTTTTTTGGTTCCCTGTTGTTCTACATGCAAGACAATTCCCACATCCATAAAAACCATTCTCTAAACCGAAATGGTTTTTTTGTTTCCTGCTTCTCAAATGGCTGCTTACTACACGATTTTTGATGTTTTCAACCCCTCTAAAGATAATGGTAGGAGAATTCCCCAATATCTGGCGAAGGTCCTCATCCTTGCGAAGGATGGGCCAATACTTTCTAAGGATTCTTTTAACCTCCTTATGTTCACTGCTGTATTGACAAATAAAAGGAACCTTATTACTCAATCCTCCCTTCGATGTTTTTTTCTTATTGAGAATTTGTTTCTGATTTATTTGTGACACCTTTTTTCTCACTTCTTCCAGAACCTGACCATCATAGCCTTTTTCTTCAAATTGTATTTTCATCGTTTCAGATTGGGTGTGAAATTCCGCGTCCTCAGTACAATTTCTTTTTAACCTAAGGAATTGTCCCTTCGGTACACCTTCCAACCATTGCCAAAAGTGGCAACTTGTCTTCTCTATGTAGCTATTTACGTCTACATTTTTAAAATGGGTTCTAGTTTTAATCCGAAGGTCTTCAATATAGATCTCTAAATCTAGAAAGCTAATATCTGATTGACTAAAATGGCTATCAAGTCTGATTCCCCAATCATTTTGGTTTAAAAACTCCAAAAAACAAACGAGGTCTTCTTCCGATCCTTTCCAGATAAATATGATATCATCAATGTAGCGTTTGTAAATTAAAATGTTCTTATCCCACTCATGCTGATCTTTAATCCAAGTTTTTTCCCATAAGGCCATAAACAAATTGGCGTAACTGGGTGCTATTTTGCTCCCCATAGCGGTTCCCATTAGTTGTAAAAAATATTGGTCATCATACCAGAAAAAATTGTTCTCCAAAATGAGGGTAATTCCTTCCACAATATAATCTATTTGATCTTTCTTAATCTCCCCGTCTTCCAGGAGCATTGTTCTTGTTGCTTCACAACCCCTATTATGCGGAATGTTTGTGTACAGGGATCGTACATCACATGTAACGAGAAAGAATTTTTCTTCCCATACCACAGATTCCAGGCTTCTAATAATATCACCAGTATCTTTAAGATAGGAGGGGATCCTTTTAACAATTGGTTGGAGGAGGTGGTCCAAATATTCAGCTATCTTACTCGAAACGGAATTGATCCCCGATACAATTGGTCTTCCTGGGGGCCTCTCCATATTCTTATGGATCTTAGGTAAGTGATAAAAAACAGGTATCCTTGGATGTTTCACTGTGAGATAGTCCGTCTCCTTATCATTTAGGAATTCCCTTTCCTCCCCTTTTCGAATAAAATCATCAAATTTCTTTTTTATTCCTTCTAGGGGATTGTGCGGTATCCTTTGATAGACCCCTATATCGTTAAGGATTCTGGATGATTCTTCATGGTAATCCTCCCTATTCTGAATGACAATACCCCCCCTTTGTCAGCCGGTTTTATTACTATTGTGTTTGTCATCCGCCAGTTCTTTCAAGGCCTCTTTTTCTTCTTTGGTTAAATTATGTGACTTCTTTGGTTGGATTTTTTCCATTTCGTCCAGCACCATTGTTTCAAAGGTTGTTATCTCTTTACTGATGAGGTGTCTGGGATAGAAATGTGACCTCTTCTTCAGCTCTGTGTGTTTCCATTCATCATTCTCGCTTACTATTTGTCGAGTGACAGGATCTTTCATGAAGTACTTTTTTAGGCACAATGATCTTTTAAATTTTTGTAAATCAACAAAAACTCCAAATTTGTCAATTTTTTTCGTAGGTGCAAACTTCAATCCTTTATTAAGTACTCTTATATGTTTTTCTTCCAAGGTCTTTCTACTTAGATTGAAGATACCCTGTGGGGTTATCTTCTTTCTCTCTTGTTTCTTCCTTCGTCTATGCAGTGCTCTCCTTCCTCGCTTTCCCCTCTTTCTGGAGCTCTTCTCTTTAATGGGATACCGTGTTCTTGATTTTCCTGTGTTCTTAGAATTCCCATTCGTCCTTTTGGGCTTCTCAATCTCTGACGGGGTTCCTCTCTCACTACTACAGGACTTCTGTATCTGACCCTTGGTCTGCTCCCTTGAAAATCCACGTTGCTATTGTACCTCTCCCTGTATCTACCCCCCCGGAAGACTTCATTATAATCGTGATCCTCCAGTGTATCATATCTATTTCTGGTTGGGATAGAATATCCTTGATCATATTTTCTTTGGGTACTTCTTCGATCCTGACCTCTTCCAGCATACTGGCAGGGATTTCTTTCCCCTTTTCGTTCCCTTATATTATTGATTAGGTGGGAAGCACTTTTGAGGGGAGGGGGTACAATAGTGCAATTGTGCAAACTGCGGTTTGTCAAGGGAATGAACGAAGTAGGGAGGAGAAGAATCCCCCCCCTCCCCTCAAAAGTGCTTCCCACCTAATCAATAATATAAGGGAACGAAAAGGGGAAAGAAATCCCTGCCAGTATGCTGGAAGAGGTCAGGATCGAAGAAGTACCCAAAGAAAATATGATCAAGGATATTCTATCCCAACCAGAAATAGATATGATACACTGGAGGATCACGATTATAATGAAGTCTTCCGGGGGGGTAGATACAGGAGAGATACAATAGCAACGTGGATTTTCAAGGGAGCAGACAAGGGTCAGATACAGAAGTCCTGTAGTAGTGAGAGAGGAACCCCGTCAGAGATTGAGAAGCCCAAAAGGACGAATGGGAATTCTAAGAACACAGGAAAATCAAGAACACGGTATCCCATTAAAGAGAAGAGCTCCAGAAAGAGGGGAAAGCGAGGAAGGAGAGCACTGCATAGACGAAGGAAGAAACAAGAGAGAAAGAAGATAACCCCACAGGGTATCTTCAATCTAAGTAGAAAGACCTTGGAAGAAAAACATATAAGAGTACTTAATAAAGGATTGAAGTTTGCACCTACGAAAAAAATTGACAAATTTGGAGTTTTTGTTGATTTACAAAAATTTAAAAGATCATTGTGCCTAAAAAAGTACTTCATGAAAGATCCTGTCACTCGACAAATAGTAAGCGAGAATGACGAATGGAAACACACAGAGCTGAAGAAGAGGTCACATTTCTATCCCAGACACCTCATCAGTAAAGAGATAACAACCTTTGAAACAATGGTGCTGGACGAAATGGAAAAAATCCAACCAAAGAAGTCACATAATTTAACCAAAGAAGAAAAAGAGGCCTTGAAAGAACTGGCGGATGACAAAACAATAGTAATAAAACCGGCTGACAAAGGGGGGGGTATTGTCATTCAGAATAGGGAGGATTACCATGAAGAATCATCCAGAATCCTTAACGATATAGGGGTCTATCAAAGGATACCGCACAATCCCCTAGAAGGAATAAAAAAGAAATTTGATGATTTTATTCGAAAAGGGGAGGAAAGGGAATTCCTAAATGATAAGGAGACGGACTATCTCACAGTGAAACATCCAAGGATACCTGTTTTTTATCACTTACCTAAGATCCATAAGAATATGGAGAGGCCCCCAGGAAGACCAATTGTATCGGGGATCAATTCCGTTTCGAGTAAGATAGCTGAATATTTGGACCACCTCCTCCAACCAAATGTTAAAAGGATCCCCTCCTATCTTAAAGATACTGGTGATATTATTAGAAGCCTGGAATCTGTGGTATGGGAAGAAAAATTCTTTCTCGTTACATGTGATGTACGATCCCTGTACACAAACATTCCGCATAATAGGGGTTGTGAAGCAACAAGAACAATGTTCCTGGAAGACGGGGAGATTAAGAAAGATCAAATAGATTATATTGTGGAAGGAATTACCCTCATTTTGGAGAACAATTTTTTCTGGTATGCTGACCAATATTTTTTACAACTAATGGGAACTACTATGGGGAGCAAAATAGCACCCAGTTACGCCAATTTGTTTATGGCTTTATGGGAAAAAACTTGGATTAAAGATCAGCATGAGTGGGATAAGAACATTTTAATTTACAAACGCTACATTGATGATATCATATTTATCTGGAAAGGATCGGAAGAAGACCTCGTTTGTTTTTTGGAGTTTTTAAACCAAAATGATTGGGGAATCAGACTTGATAGCCATTTTAGTCAATCAGATATTAGCTTTCTAGATTTAGAGATCTATATTGAAGACCTTCGGATTAAAACTAGAACCCATTTTAAAAATGTAGACGTAAATAGCTACATAGAGAAGACAAGTTGCCACTTTTGGCAATGGTTGGAAGGTGTACCGAAGGGACAATTCCTTAGGTTAAAAAGAAATTGTACTGAGGACGCGGAATTCACACCCAATCTGAAACGATGAAAATACAATTTGAAGAAAAAGGCTGATGATGGTCAGGTTCTGGAAGAAGTGAGAAAAAGGTGTCACAAATAAATCAGAAACAAATTCTCAATAAGAAAAAAACATCGAAGGGAGGATTGAGTAATAAGGTTCCTTTTATTTGTCAATACAGCAGTGAACATAAGGAGGTTAAAAGAATCCTTAGAAAGTATTGGCCCATCCTTCACAAGGATGAGGACCTTCGCCAGATATTGGGGAATTCTCCTACCATTATCTTTAGAGGGTTTGAAAACATCAAAAATCGTGTAGTAAGCAGCCATTTGAGAAGCAGGAAACAAAAAAACCATTTCGGTTTAGAGAATGGTTTTTATGGATGTGGGAATTGTCTTGCATGTAGAACAACAGGGAACCAAAAAAGACATATAAAAGAGTTCAATAGTATGTCTGGCGAAGGATACAAGATATACGACACACTCACCTGTTTTTCAAAAAATTTTATTTATATTTTAATTTGTCCGTGTGGGAAGATGTATGTTGGTCGCACAACAAGAAGCTTGAATGTTCGCATTCGCGAACATTTGAATAATATTAGAAAAGGCGTAGATTCACATACTGTACCTCAACATTATAAAGATAAACATAATAAAGATCCTAATGGGACAAAATTTCTGGCGATCCAGCAAGTAGAAAAGGAATGGAGAGGAGGGGATTTCATCAATAAAATTAATAGGACAGAGATGAGATGGATATATAATTTAAAAACACTAGTACCTAGGGGTTTGAATCAGGATTTTGAGGTCTGCCACTTTTTAGAATAGGTCAAAACTACATATTAGGAAGTACACAAATCATTGCATAAAGGTTTTACAAAATGAGGTTTGTATTATATTAATTAGAATTGTGTATTTATAAAATATCCATTTAGAAGGGTGTACTGAAGATGTTTGTATGAACTAGGATACACTGTAACCAAACATGTATTGAATATGGAGGTTATAATGTGTTTGACACTAATGTATCAATTAACCATCACCCTATAGGCATACTGTTAGGTAGGCACAAGCACTTTATTTCGGTTTACACATTAGCACTCTGTATAGGGGTATAGAAACATATGGGTTAGTTTTAATTCGGTATACAACATTGTAAGAGTAGCACTTTAAAGAGAGCACTTTATTGAATGACATTATAAATTCTTTACGCATATAAGGAATCAAATTTTCAGTTCTGATAATAGTATTCATATACATTTAATTAAGATTAGCATATTAAATTTTGCAGAAGGCACTATAAATTTAGCACTTTAAAAATCAGCATCTCACGCAGAGGTTTTCAGAGGATGGAAAAAGTTCCACACTCCCCCTTGTGTGAGATTTTTTCCATCACGGTAAAATATTGATATAGAGCACATTATTGGATTTCCAATGGTGTGGCAATACATGTGTATCTAGAATTGCAGAATAACCTATTTAGGGATGAACATGAAGGTAGATAATAATAAGCCTTGTGGGTAGAAAGAAGGTGGAGCAGAAACTTTAGGAGTTTAAACACTAGAGATCTTAAAAGGAACATGCAAGAGGGCACTACGAGATGTATCACCACCATCTTTTGGATTGATCTGATATTTGGAATGCCCCACGCAGGTGCAGAATGAGTAATTGTAATTGTAATGAGTAACACGCAGGTGCAGAATGAGTAATTGTAATTTTGAGGGAAGGGAGAACGGGCGTTTCCCACTCAATCACAACACATTTTAAAGGGTATATAAGGAGGTTGCAGGAGATTGTGAAGGAATTGATTTACATGCCAACTGATGAAGCGAGTGCATCGCGAAACGCGTATTGGTGTTTGTCTATTTATTGTTTTATGGAATAAATTTTAAATTTTAATAAATTTTAATTTTGTTCATCGATATCCTGCAACCTTATTTTTTCATTTGGAGCAACATCATCGGACAGAGGAGGAAAAGGGGAGCCCGATATCTCCTAAAAAATATCGGTTGTGAGATACATCTAGTGTCTGATTTATGACACCTCCAAATGTGAGTTGAACTATTGTATTTTGGGGACTTGGATGTGTTTTTATGGATCACACTATGTTTCTCATTTCTATCCCCATATATCTTGAGAATTGAGGACTGCATAAAAGAAAGCAATTAACTGCTTAAAGAAGATCCTCGACCAAGATTTCAGGGGGAGAAAAGGAAAGGAAAAAAAGAGGGAAGCGCGGACTGTCACCACATTTTTCCATTATTGACTCTTTCTGGTGGTTGGAGGTGAACTATCAGTGTGTGAACCATCTGCTGCTGACTTTTTAAACTGCAATTTAATGCTCTATGTCCTTTGGACTTAATAATAGTTTGTGTACAAACAGCATTGTTTAACTATATCCATTAGGGGGCGCCAGATACTTGTCTATTCTATAATGAGAATAATATCAATGCAGCGTCCAAAAAATACCAATAGAATATAATAAAAATAATAATAATAATAATAATATCTGTATTTGTCATAATGCCTGAGTATGGAAATTACAGTAACACCTTATATATTTGTACTGTACAGTAATTATAACCCCTTGATTCTTATCCCTGTACAGTAATGAGTAACCCCAGAGCTCTTCTTATTCTACCCTATCCTGGGCTGGCGTAATGTAGCTGTAAAGTTTGAACTATTTGTTACATTGAGTGTGAGGTTTGCTCTTTGTAGCTTTTTTTATTGTTCAATAAAAGCGTAAGTAACAGTACACTGTTTTTTGAACACAACATAGTTCCATCAAATAAAACGAAAGAATTCCGGCGGAATCTGACTCTGGTCTACAGAACAACCAATATGTCGGAGCACATAATCACTTGCAACTCGAATAATATTAGGGAGAACTGAAAGAGGGAAAAAGAGGAAATGAAAGAAAAAAAAGGGGGTGGACGGGACAACAATGGTAGTGACTGGTCTCATAGCAATCAGGGCAACCGAATCAGTGAGACGAGCACTTCCAACGGTGTGACACAAAATCAAACAAGCAGTGGTGAACCGAGTCCAAAAAGCAATGCCAGACATAGTCCGCGAACGAGGTGCGAAACATGCAAAATAAGTAAAACAGAAGTAAAAAAACAAAAAAAACTTTGTAGCTTTTTTTTACAGTTACAGTGAGCAGTTATAATGAGGGAAAAATGTTTTTGATCCCCTGCTGATTTTTGGATGTTTGCACACTGAAAAGAAATGATCAGTCTATTTTTAATGGTAGGTTTATTTTAATAGTGAGAGACAGAATAACAACCAAAACATCCAGAAAAACGCATTTCAAAAAAGTTATAAATGGATTTGCATTTTAATGAGTGAAATAAGTATTTGATCCCCTATCAGCAAGATTTCTAGCTCCCAGGTGTCTTTTATAAAGGTAAAGAGCTGAGATTAGGAGCACTCTCTTAAAGGGAATGCTCTCAATCTCAGCTTGTTACCTGTATAAAAGACACCTGTCCACAGAAGCAATCAATCAGATTCCAAACTCTCTACCTTCGCCAAGACCAAAGAGCTGTCCAAGGATGCCAAGGACAAGATTTTTGACCTACACAAGGCTGGAATGGGGCTACAAGACCATCGCCAAACAGCTTGGTGAGAAGGTGACAACAGTTCGTGCGATTATTCGCAAATGGAAGAAATTCAAAATACCTGTCGATCTCCCTCAATCTGGGGCTCCGTGCAAGATCTAATTGTGTGGAGTTTCAATGATCATGAGAATGGTGAGGAATCAGCCCAGAACTACATGGGAGGATCTTGTCAATGATCTCAAAGTAGTTGGGACCATTGTCACCAAGAAAACAATTGGTAACACACTACGCCATGAAGGACTGAAATCCTGCAGCACCTGCAAGATCTGCCTGCTCAAGAAAGCACATGTACAGACCTGTCTGAAGTTTGCCAATGAATATCTGAATGATTCAGACAGATGCGTAACAAGCAATATCCAGGTGCCACGAGCACAGCCCGGTGGGAGACCCAATTCACCAACCGTCTCCACGAGGTCTCTATCGTGTGGGGACACCACCAGTCCACTGAATAGGCTGGACAAAGAAAGGATAGACCTCCATTGGATAAGAAGTGCAAAAGGTTTATTCGGGTACAGCAAGTCCAGTAAAAAATCAGTGACGATTCGACCCTAAGGTCTTAATCATACATATGATTAAGACCTTCGGATTGAAACGTCACAGATTTTTTACTGGGCTTGCTGTACCTGATAAACCTTTTGCACTTCTTATCCACTGGAGGTCTATCCTTTCTTTGTCCAGAGGCGTAACAAGTTCATGAGGTGCCGGGGGCAAGAACTCCCCTATCGCCCCCCCCCAGTTTTAGATGAAATAATGCAATACACATTAAGCCATCACTTTCAAACTTGCTCACAGTGTGGGAAATGAGAATGTGAATTAGTGCAGCAACATTGTTTGCGTTATAAGCGAATAATGCCACTGCCTTAGAACAGAAAAAAAACATTTTGCAATGGTTTGCTGTATCCCTTTTTTTTATTTTCGGATAGGATTCCCTTGTTTAAACACGTCAAACTGAGCTATAAAAGTGGGATTTTTTCCAAAATTTTGGGACTGTTCAGCAGTCTCTGAATAGATTAAACATTACTTCTCTATGGGACACTTTCACTGCCGATGAAGATGTAAAGTGGATTTCTATAAAACCAACAATTCCTATCCGTTTAAAAAGATACAACTACATAAATTTCAATGTGGCGTTCAAAAGCAAGGACAACTACACTGGTAATATTAGTGCTATTTGGTCCACTGGAACACTTTCTCTACAAAACCAGTCTCCTGTTACATGTGTATATTTAGATATAAACCAGCAGGTATGGAAATTAGCAACCGTGACTAAATTCAAATGACCTAAAACATCTTTCATGTGCTATTAGTTTGCAATTTCAGAATAATGTTGTCTTAATGAGGCTATTAGCGCACATAGTATCTGCTGAATATAGTTTATCTTTCCCCTTGCCATTTCAAAGAAATCATGAGTTACATCAATAGATGCAGTTTGTAAACAACATTAAATTCATAATTGCATCTTCTGGTGATTTAGCAAGCAATTTACCATAAATCTCTTGTGCAGGCTTTATAGCTAGTAATTTATAGCTATCCTTAGGACAGTAAGCGCAATGCACAATGCAATTATCAGTACCGTAATACAGCTTAAACCTTTTCAGTGGAGGCTAGAGGTGTGTATCTTCTTTGTTGTAGTTTATATTTGCTTTTAAATAATCCGTAGTATTCAATATATTCCCATTGGTTCATGCCAATTTTAGCAGGTATATCTTTAGAGAATGTGATATATTGTTATTTGCTTACAAAATAAAATTATAAATCACTGAATATGGAATTTACATTTGGTTCAAGGGCACCAATCCTGCCCAAAATAACTTTAGCTCATTGGGAAGTTCACTAAAATCTGCTTTTACATTATGTTAGCAAAATTGCTAACAGATAGATAGTTTTTTTTTTCAAAAAACAAAACAACAGCAACTTGTAAATAACTCTGCCTGAGCTTCCTCAGTGCTGCGGCATGCCGCATGACATGATTCCCTGGAGAGTGATTTATGGCTATCACAGCAAAAGGCAAACCCTCCAGAGTTGCATGTTGAACTAAAACTCCCTACAGACTCAGAGCATTAGCAAATGACAAACAGTTCTTCTGAACAGATAGGTTTCAACTGTTAACTCTTCCCTACATTGCTGTGTTTCCCCTTCCAAGTGTCAGCAAAAGAAATATAGTTTTGGGGGAAAGGGGGTATATACATTTGTGTGTGTGAATATTTGCAAAGCATCTATGCAGTGGGATGGAGGGAAAAAAACTTTGAGCCATTCAGATTTAGTATTAGAAGTATCCTACTATCTGAACACCCCATCCCAGACATCGAGGCATGAGCTGTCAATCACACAGCTTAGATGTTTAATCCCTCCCATGAAAGAAAGGAAGCAAAAAACATCAGGAGGATTAGAAACTACAAAAACTCAAAAAACTGCATTGGAAGTTGTAAAATAATAAGGTTTACTGGATTAATTGAGCTACAGGAAAACACCTGAAATATACTGTATCTATCAGAAAATACAGATATTTATGTGATATTATTTTAAAAGAGGTATTTGAAACATGTCAGTCCAATAATTCAGGAAATAAATAAGAGGAGAGCTTTATATATAGATGTCATATCAAACAACCAGAACCCATGCAATGGTTTTTAACAACACATGTATAAAGCATGCTAACACAAATGAAAACGCTTCTTGCTTCCTTATGTTTGTTGGGGCAATTCCTAAACAAACAATTGGTTCACAAAAAAAGAGAATGTCAAGGCCATGTGTCAAGTGAATTCGGGATTTGAATAGTGTTTAGACAAATATACCTCAACAAAAATACAAAGTGACACTAAAGTATTAGGAAACGTAAATCTTGGGCTGTTTATGTATCATGCTTGTAAATTCAGACGTTTGTCTGAAAGCGCGGCCAATATATGTGAATTCACATTTCTCTTTATGTGTAGTATATGTGTATGAATGGAAGCACAGGTTTGTTCGATATCGTGGTAGTTGTTGGCGTGGGGTTTGAGGTTTAATTGTGGATGGTCATTGAATGCATAATTGCAAGTGTGCATTTTTTTTATTTATGCAGCTATGCTTAAATGCACAAGTATATGCATGGCTTACACAAGTGTGTGTAAAAATGCAGAGTGCATTGTTTATCACATAAGTGTGCACATATTGCCATTGAGTATATTCCTTGGAGAGTCAGTGTGTGTTTATAAGAATGAATGCAAACAGATAATGGAGTAAAGTACCATCGTCTGGGTCAGTACAAGGATGTGTTTATTTTTGTCACTGTTTATCTGTGTATAAATACAAGAAGGCCCAGGATTAGCGTGTCATGGTATGCCTGTGTATTCAAATGCATGGCTATAGTTTTAGGTTTCTATATGTGAATACAGGGAGGAATACTGCCTCAAAATGTAGGTGTGTGTGCAAATGCAGAAGTGTAATTGTATGGAATGCCAGAGTGTGTATAAATGTGGATAGGTAAATCTATGGAATGTTAGCGTGTGTGTCCTGAAAAGTTTTGTTGAAAATGTGTAAATGAGTGGGACCGTCTTGACCCATGCATATCTACTTCTAAAAGGCCTAGATGATCAAGTGGGGTACCATTAGCAAGTGCATTGTCTGATATGTCACAGATATTGAACATGACTATAAATAATTTGAAATAAATAACAGGGTTATTCAAAGAGATCTGAATTGCTGCTGAAAGGTAACCGAACGCTGAAAATCAGCGTTCGGTTAACTTTCCTGGCCATTCGGCTATCCAGAGATCAGGCAATTCACCAACTGTTGGCGAATTGCCTGCACATACGGTGCCTGTTCGAGGGCAGTGAATCCCCATAGAGAAGCAATACTTCGGCTATTCAGAGAGCAAAACCCAGAAGTGAAAAGTTGCCGAATTGCCCTGCCATTCGGTGGTTTAATTCGGCAGGTTTATTCAGGCGAATCCCATAGGCTTCAATGTTAAAAATACTCCCGTTTTAATTCAATATCTAATAAACCGTTTATTATTTTATTCTGCAGTAAAGAGTCTCTTTATTTATAGATTTTTCAGGACCTTTTCGGCATTTTTCGGGATTTTTTTGCAAATTTTTTTTCCGGTATTTTTTGAAATCGGTTTTTATTTTCTGTAACAGCTCTTATGTAAATTTCAGACATTTTCGCTCAGTAGTTTGTTTGCAAACAGCGTTTCACTTTTCAAACATTCCAGCAAACAGTTTTTTTTATTATTATTTCACTCCGTCTGCGGTGTCGGGTTTTTCTGGTGGCTGCTCTGCGCTCTGATCGGCTCCTGCTCGGTTTCTCCGGCATCTTCGGCGGGTTAATCCAGATGTTTTTGTGGGTTTCGGTGTGTGTTCACCGGGTTTTGTGGTGAGTTTTCGGCGGCTTTGCGGCCCCTTTTCCCTGCACTACGATGACCCTGTGGTGCTTGCTGAATACACCGGGAAGTGCAGGGAACGAGAGGGCACTGAAATATCGGTGCTCTCTGAATAACCCCTCTCGAATTTTCACTTCTCCTGTCAATTCTCCTGAGTTTCACCTTTAGTGAATAGTCCCAATAGTATATTTTTGCTACGAAATTGTTAATACAATGTGAGCAATAAAATATATGCTTTGCTTATTGACAGCTTAGTTATCGTGATAAATGCATGGGAGGGCATAGTAGTTTAAATGTCAATGCAATATTAAAAGCCTGATTACACTAAGGCTAGGGTCAGACGAAAGCATTTTTCCCCGCAACGTGAAAAAGTGCGTCCGAACGCATTGACGTATTTTTTCACGGAATGCGCAAAAACGGTCACACGACGCGCATTTTCGGGCGTGATTTTGTACGGATTGTCAATAAAACTCATTTTGCGTCTGGACGTTATGTAGGCTGGACATTAGCAGTGTCTGACATCTCCTAATCACGCAAACACGCCGCTATGCCGCAGCTGCGCACTCAGTACGTCAGTACTAGCGGTTCTGCGTTCTCAAAAAAATGCGTTCAAATTCCACTTGCGTTGCACGGCCGGACTTTTGTGCGGCCGTACATCGTATATTGGCCGTCATTGCCCGTCATCTGCTGCTAGTGCGGCCGTAATTATGTGCGCCAGAACGCACGTTAAAAGTGCGCTGGTCTGACCCCAGCCTTAGGTAGTAGGTATTGACTTTCATTTTCCATTGCATGTGCTTTCTACATAATTAACAGTACATAAAGCCCATTAGTTGTTTAAGGTTATGATTTAAAAGTTCAAATAATCTAGGAAGGTAATCACTGCAAACCTTGCAATCTGACAACTCTGCATCCAGCTGGTTTTAAACATATGTATGCATCTCCCCCACCTAAGACATGTAACAGGAGAAAAAAAACTATTATGTATAAGAGTAAGGCCCGCATCAGACGAACACAGTGATTACGTCCGTGTCGCCGCACAGTTTAACGTCTGTCGTAGCATAGAATCATGATCAATAGAGACCCACACACGAAGTACATGCACATCGAACTGCGCACGCACAACGCACGTAACAAACGGACACAAGAACGTAAAACCGCTAAGGCTGGGTGCACACAAGCGCACCTATTGTGCCCGTACTTACCAGCGCACGGAGCAGCCATGTGACGCTGCGACGGGGCCGGTCACACGCCTAGAAAGCCTCCCCTTCGATGTGCGTCAACGGGGCTGCAAAGCGCGATCCTCCATAGGAGGATCGCGCTTTGCAGCGCTGAGGGGGGGCAGGTGGGCGTTGAGTGGAAGGAACGTCCACTCTCACGGATATTCCTTTCACTCTGAGTGCGGTCGTGTGCACCCGGCCTAAAATGGACGTGCAGAGTACGCCACTTCCGCGTAGCGGTCTGTGTGCGTTATCCTGCAACGTCAGATGCAGCGCATTTGTGACATTCATAACGTTGACGCTCAGAGGTTTTTATGGTCTGGCTGACGGTACTTGTATTTTAATTATAATTAATTTTGATTCCCATATTTCCCTTTTTTGTTCTACATCCGTTAAAAAACGGACCGTCTGGTGTCTACAGTATATTTTGTGAGTACAAATGAACTGATACTGTTTTTTGAACTGACTGCAGACTGTCACAAAATGTTAAAAATTGTACTGCAGCCATACAGGTCTATTCAAAGAAAGGTGAAACTCAGGAGAATGACCGGAGAAGCAAAAATTCTAGGTCAAAATAGCCAAACCAGTATAATTCTCCCATTTATCTCACTTTTCAAATCGGCTATTAAGGTCTAGATTATTCTCTTCCCCTGCCAGTTCTCCTGGTTTTCACCTTTCTCTGAATAACCCTGATAGTGTAGTATTTGACCTTTTCCACAAGTAATAATTATCATTTTATTTGAATACAAAGTAAAGCACAATCCTTAGTGTATATAGTTAATGTATCATTATTGTCATGAAATAAACACTGAAAATATACAGTCCACATTTGCAAGATTTTTAGCAAAACAATGGAAAAACCTCCCTTCTGAACATTCTCCCTTCAGTATATATTTATTTATTAGTATTATGAGGAATACAATATTCAAACCTGTCTTAAGAAATGCTAAGAGAGCAGGATGTATCAAAGTGACTATTTGTCCTTTTCATCGGCAAACCTCTACTGCAATTGATACCCGGCCAGTCTGCAGTGTGGCTCGGATAAAGTGGATTTGGCCAAAAGCCTGCATCATTCACAACCAACATGTTTGTGGATGTTTAGTCTATGTTAGAATGAACCCAAAATACCTTGAGGGTATTCTTTTGTTCCAAATGCAATCTTTTAACTTAAATGGACACTCTAACCAAGATAACAACTTCAGTTTATTAGAATGTTTAAAGAGCAGGGACTTTGACCATACAGTCCCAGTATTCAAAACATATTAATTTGTTTTGAAAAAGCGCTTCCAAGCAGAAATAATAATTAATTTCTGAAGCAATCCATTCACTGCAAGCACCCAGGGAGAGAAATCTCAATGTATCCTTCCTGCTAAAATACTTTCTCAAATAAAAAGAAAAAAGTAGGAAATAAATTCATTTATCCAGATGGATCCCAAATTAACTG
Source organism: Leptobrachium leishanense (assembly GCA_009667805.1). Classification (NCBI taxonomy): domain Eukaryota; kingdom Metazoa; phylum Chordata; class Amphibia; order Anura; family Megophryidae; genus Leptobrachium; species Leptobrachium leishanense. Next base: position 273,849,079 of record CM019063.1, on the reverse strand, counting down.
CTTTAATTAGGCAATTAATTTCCCCCAAATGATTGCAGCAGCTAGTTCAAGGGGTAATGTGGGGTAATGCTGCTGATGTGCAGCTGAAATCTATTATTTTGCACAGTTAGCGTAGCCTATGTAGAAAAGTTACACAGCTTACTCCATTTGTATAAGGAAACTTTGCGGACTTCCGCATTTGGAAGCCCTATAGAGGAAGAGGAGGATAAGCTTAATGGCGTTGGACAAAATTTGCGTAATTAAAAGTAAATAAAACCGATTTAAGTTGCGGTGCAGTGCAAAAAATGAGATTAACCCCTTCAGGACCAAGGGTCTTTAAAGTCAATGCATTTATGACAGAACAGATACGTCATTGGTCCTTAAGGGGCCTCCATACTGCAAATAATAAAATGTATTATTGCAGAAGTCATTTACACATCCCAGCAATTCAGAGAACTGTTTCAGAGAGCTCATCTGCTACATATGTAGCATAAAACTCTGGGTAATACATGCAAATGACGTTTGCAATTTTAAAAAAGGCAGATTCTAACAGCAGGGAAAACAATGAGTGAGGTCATTTTAAGTTTCCCATTAAGAAATTGAAAAAAAAATTTTTAATAGTAATTATTAAAAACAAAGAAGGCAACAGTGCTAGAAAAACTAGGGCCACTATTACAACATAGTCAGTAACATGGAGTCACTAAAGGAAAACATTGGCATGCCCTGACAAGATTTAGCTACTCCTTGTTGTTGATTCTATTTTGACTGAAGCATTGTATTAGCAACTCAAGCCAAAGTTAAGGAGCTACTATTCGGTAAAGGCACCACTGCTGGTATCATCTCCTGGAGTCCATAGAGAGAGGCATGACTCTGTGCAAGCTCAGGACCGAGGAAGAAGCAAGCTCATTTAACACCAGAGGTTCTGAGACCGTATTCTTTGCAGAAAACTTGATCAACCTAATAGCTCATTTTTCTCTGGGTAGCGACTCCTATAAAAATATAAGATGCATTAATTTACGGAAAGAGCTGCAGGATCCAAAAGTGTGCAGCTTGGTTGGAATAGTTGCTCAAGTCATTATACTTAATGGGTCCACTTGTTATCTTAATGGCCAACATTTATTTGCATAATGGCTCATTTGTAATAGGGCCCTAGAGGTTTAGAAGGCATGATATTAGGTAACATAGCTCTGCTCCTGAGGAAGAACATTTATGGTTGAAACGCATTGAGCTACATGCATTTCTCCTGTTGCCTCCAGTTTGCTATGCTGTTTTATGTACTCTGAAGAGTAAGTTAATAAATTTTATTACATTTACATTTGATGTCTGGTGCTATTATTATTATATATCATTTATTCGGAGATCCCACAACATCTGATGGATCCAATATTGATGTGACACCAGCCTTGCAGCAATACTGGAGGATGATGGGCCTATTTTACTCTAAACCATTGTGAGTGGCCATTTGTATCTGCGTATACCTGAACCTGTGGGATATTACCCTATATATATATTTTATCTCATCCAACATACATGCCAGAATTAAATGAAGAGTCATTAATCCTTTTATACTATTTAAACATTCAGCATTTGCTCATTCAAGGCTTAACCTATTTCTGCTTCATTGGTATAATAAGACTATATTTTACTCAAATGGTACATGATGGTTATCTTGGCAGTGCTAATTTCCTAGAAACACTAGCACACTTACCTATGAATAAACTGCTTCAGCAGGTTGTCCGTACATTAAGAGACCGGTTATCTGGTTTCAATCAATTTGCTTTAAGGAACCTTTAAACTCCACAAATCTAGCAGTCTTTTTCTCTCCACTATGTAGTATTCCCTCTACAATTAAGTGCCACCCCAATCACGTACTATCACGTACCACTTGAGTTTACACATTCTTTCTTTTAGTTTCTTCTTTTGTTATTTAAAATTACATTTTTATAATTTTAAAAATTTAATTTCCTAAGCTAGCTCAGCTTGCTCCGAAAAATAAAAGATATTTCGGTCAACATATGCTTCAGAAGATTAGACTTTAACCCATAGAGTTAATGACCCTCAATAATTAATTACCATAAAATTCAATAGCTACAATAAAAAAATAAAACCATATACTTTGAACATTTTGGCTGGCCTTTAGCTTTCCAGTGGAGTTAAATAAAAACATACCAGGACCACATTATATTACAAGAACACATTTTACCTGCAGTTTATTAAATGTTCCTACTATTATATTATCCTATTATACTGTATTTTATACAGAGGCCGTTGAGCCATTTCCTCTTGTGGATTTTACTGTACCTTTTTAAACAGTGGTTTTCTTTTTATCATTCAATATATCGAATGCATTTTCAGCAATTTTTGGATAATGCACCACAAAAAACGAAGCTAATTTTGAAAGGTCCTTTCTTTTTCCTTTATGGCTCACTCTTTTCTTGATGAAAGTACTTACCTAATATTGAGCAAAACAAGAGTGCATGAGATTGCTGAGAATGGGCACAGCACTAGGGGCTTGCTCAACGGTGGTTGCCAGCTCAGGTCTCATACCGTTTTAGCTCGATGATGCCATTACAGATAAGACTATATCATATAAAAAGCAGTCTGCTATCACCCAGAAAGGGAGGCCAGAAATTAAATGCTAAGGCAACCCCCTCTGCAAGAGAAGAACCACAGCCCCGCGATCATTTTGGCCTTGTCAGGCTTCATCAGGAGGGCATAGCAGATTGCTCTCTATGTACCTCAAACAAGAGTACAGTACTTACCTAATGGCAAAGCTAAAGTTTGATTTATAGTGAATTTAACATTTATAAAGTATTTGTCATGTTCCACATTTCCAGCCCTGTCCCCTGTATATGTGCTGATCCAGTTGGGGGTCTTGATTTATGTTGCCATTACTGGGTTCCAGGCCAGGGGTTAGTTGTTTTGCTCTCAGCTCACCTGTCTGTCATGTCCTACTCCTCTCCCTATTTTAGAGCAATGCTCCCACAGTGCATTGCTCTATGATTTTCAGTCTTCCTGAGTCATTCTGAGTTTTGCCTTTTCAGTGCTTCCTGCTTCTAGTTCCTGTTCTGTTGTATATTTTGTTCTTATATATTATTGGTTCTGCTTCCCTGTCTGTCTGTTACTCCTGTCACCATGTTCCTTGTTTATTTCTGGATATTCCTGTGTATAATTTCTTGTGTGATTCAGTTCGTGGTTTTCCCTTTCTGTGTTTTTTTTTTCTGGTTTACTTTCCATGCTGATATCCTGTGTACCGATCTGGCTTGTTTGACTACCCTTCCGGCTCTAGAACCCTGGCATCTGGCTTACGTACTCTCTCTGGCTTTCTGACTCCTGGCTTTTCGCTATGACTCTGAGTATCTATTATCCCAGGCTGTACTGATTCCATGAAGAAGAAGAGTGATGGGTGTGGGTTTAGCGCTTCATAGAAGTCCCCAGAGGAAAGGCACAGGAGTGGAAATGTCACTTGAAGAGGAAGTGGCCCCACTTCTGATAGGTGGCTTTAGGCAGAATACCAGATTGGGTCTTCTTACAGATAGAACCTCAAAAAGAACATAGAAAAAATGCATATGGTGCAATATTGTCTGGTAGAAGAAAGATTAATTAATAGTGTACGTAATTGCTCATACTCACACAGAGTGAGAGCTGCAAGCCCTCAAATGGAGACGTGTCAGGTATTATTGGGTTACCTGCTTACGCCAAAACGGTCCTTCTGGATTCCTTTATGGTGTAGTCACCAGATTCTTTTCCTTCTTTGTACTGATTCCTTGGTTCATGGTATCTGTGTTCATTCTGAGACTCTGCACGGTTCTTCAGTATTTTCTATTTAGCTTAGATCCGGCTACCCTAAAGACCGGCCTATCAGTGTTAGGGTTTCTTTTAGTATTGCTGTGCAGGAGTCTCTGTCTAACCATGTGCTATTCTTACCTCCTGTTGTTGTCTGCAGTAGTATCTCCTGCACTTTGGGCTTTCTTCCTGAGCAAGGGCCCCACCATGGCTGAAGCCTGGTGCCTCCGTGACAGTATTATCGGCACATGTCAAATAAGTAAATGTGGGAACTTCAGTTTTTCTGTCCTCCCCAAGCAAGTGTTGTCATCTCAAATTAAACTTCTACAACCCTAACAGTTAATTTTAAATATGTCTTGTGACTAGGAAACATCTGAATGAACACTTGAAACATAATACATTAGTGAATACCTACACTAAAAGGAAAGGGAAATATTTTTTTTTTATATGCCTGGTCCAGATGTGGAGCAGTGATAGCACATCAGAAACATTATAGTGTGTACTAATGGCAAACTTTCCCTTTGCAAACTAGTGGTGGAGCTGCATTCCTAAGTATTCCCTTTTTGGCTTGACCCATAGTTTTGGGTACAGTACATTACCTGATGTTAATGTTATTTTGACCAAAACTACGCTCAAGAACTGTCACAGATACCTGTAAAATTATTTCACCATGTTTTGCAAATTTCACAATGTTAACAAGTTGAAAGACAATGAAATTAAAATATTTGGGGCTGTATTCCAAAGTTGGTGCTAACTTACCAGAGCTGGGTTAAACTTAACCTCTCCATAGACTATAATGGCTCTGGTAAGTTTACAACAGCTCTGGTTAAGTTAGCATCAACTTTGGAATAGGGCCCTTGGTGTTTCACTGGGGCTGGCACGACTTTTAGGTGAACTGTTCAATTGCATAAGGTCCTGACATAACGGGTGCTGAACCTTCTATCAGAAGTCAAGTACCGGAACAGATTTAAATGTCAATCATTGAAGACTCCGTGGTCATAGCTCTGTATGTGTTACGGTGGCCCCCTCAGGTGCCAAAAGGGGGTCCTTGCTGCTGAGTGTTTAGCCCTTTAGGCTGGTATGTGTTCTGCATATTGCAGGACCCTGTACACGGAATTAAACAGAACCAGACAAGACACACGAGGAAAGCCCTGCACTGGGGAAAAGGTCCTTTGGATGGCCTTCTAATTATACAGAGTACAGGGTGGGGGGTGAACACGAGAAAAGAAATAACAGGGTTAACTAGACTTGACAAGGAAGGAAGGAATATCTAGCAGCAAATGGAACAAGAAAGAGATCCTTGGAGGTGGTCTCTAAAAACAGAACTAGATAAACACACATAAACCAGAAAAACAGACTGGACAGAAATGAATACAGCAGGAAGCAGGGCAGGACTTAACTACAACTTGAGGTTATGCTGCAACCAGCAAAATCAACAGGATTGCCTAGCAATAGGTCTCACAGCAGAATAACCAAATGACAGAGACTGTTGTGTGGTACAAACAAAAAACCAGAGGGTGCAGTAGCCAAGTGGTAAGGCGTTGGTCTCGTAAACCAAAGATCATGGGTTCGTTCCCCATCTGTACCTTCAGCTGCTCTTTACTTAAAGACATTTTTTATTACAGAAAATTAACTTGGCCACATTTAAGAGGTTATACGGAAAGATGCTTTGTGGTTCAGTGCACTTTGGCAATTGCAGTTCGCCAACTTTTCGGTGAATTCAGTCTGGGCAAAACTGCAGAAAAAAAATTAAAAAAAAAAAAAAAAAACCGACCACTGCTGTTCTTAAATTTAAAGTTTAAGTAGTCAATGTAATAGAGCAGCAGGAAATGCTAGCAGAATGCTTGGTTGTGTAGGGAGAGGTATTAGCAGTAGAACGAGGGAAGTGCTCATGCCACTGTACAGAGCACTGGTGAGACCTCACTTGGAGTACTGTGTGCAGTACTGGAGACCGTATCTCCAGAAGGATATAGACATCTTAGAGAGAGTTCAGAGAAGGGCTACTAAAATGGTGTACGGCTTGAAGGAGAAGAGTTACCAGGAAAGGCTTAATGATCTTAACATGTACAGCTTGGAAAAAAGACGAGACAGCGGAGATATGATAGAAACATTTAAATACGTAAAGGGAATCCACAAGGTAGAGGAAGGGAGTATATTTAAAAGGAAACAAAGTAGCAAAACAAGAGGACATAGTCTTAGATTAGAGGGGCAAAGGTTTAAAAGTAACACCAGAAAGCATTATTTTACTGAGAGGGTGGTGGATACATGGAACAGTCTTCCGGTTGAAGTGGTAGAGGCCAAAACAGTAATTGAATTTAAGCAAGCATGGGATAGGCATAAGGCTATCCTAAACAAAAGATAAATCCAGGTAAAGTATCCATGTAATTGGGCAGACTAGATGGGCCGAAAGGTTCTTATCTGCCGACATTTTTCTTCTATGTTTCTAGAATACCACACAGACAAAACACAAAATGGACACCAGCAAGAGAATAATCTAGATACAAAAACCAGGAGTCATAAACCATGAAGTCAAAGTACAGTACCAGGGGATAAACACAAGAGTAGTCAGGACACGAAGCCAGGAATCAATAAACCAAGATATCAAGATATGCAATACAAATTCAGGAACTCAGCAAAGCAGAACTATACTGGATCAGGGAACCATTGTACTGACTGCCATTTTATAGGGCAGTTCAGGTCATGTGACCACAGGTCTGGTCAGATGCTGAGACTCCAGGGGCAGAGAACCAGCCAGATTAACCCTATAATCCAAAAGGGCTGAGAAGATCACACAGCACCAGGGGACCTGGCTGGGGGAACGTAACAGTATGCTGCCCCCATGCTGCACCGTGTGATTGGATATATGCTTGGATATACTATTGACAGGAGAAGGAGTGGCATGTGCTCACTAATGAAAGTGGCACATAAGGGGAGTCAGGGTTTCTTTCTTTTGTCAGTGCCTTTGTGTATGTTAGTGTCTCTGCCAGTGCCTTAGCCAATGTTTATGTCTGTGTGTTTGTCAATATATGTTTCTGTCAGTATCTCTGTCAATGTCTGCAAATAGCTTTCAGTCGCTATCAGTCTTTGCCAGTGTCTTTGTCATTGTCTGTATCTTTGCCAGTGTCTCTGTGTGAGTCTCCTAGTGTTCATGTCTCTTCCAGTGCCTGTATGTTTCACGAGCCAGCGTGTCTCTATCACTCTGCCAGTGTCTTTGTCATTGTCTATCAGGTCTATTCACTAAATGTGAAACTCGGGAGAACTGACAGGAAAAGAGAATAATCTAGACCAACGAGCCGATTTGGAAAGTGAAATAAATCCGAGAACTTTTCTGGTTTGGCTATTTTGACCTAGAATTTTCACTTCTCCAGTCATTCTCCTGAGTTTCATCTTCAGTGAATAGACCCTTATGTGTCTCTGATAGACAATGAAAAACACAAACACTGAAAATGTTTTCCAATGCTTCTTGTTTTGTCCGTGTCTCTGTCTGTGTCACTTTCAGTCATTTAATGGAGAGGGAAACCCCATACTTTTATTACAAAGAGAATATGGCTTGTTATAAACATCAGTTACCAACTAAGAAATCGCCTAAACTAACAGAATAAAACTATAATTAACAAACCCATCACCCTATTCAGTTCCCGAAAAATGATACTTTAAAAAAAACATTCAATCATTACTCAGATGCCACTCAAGTTGGCCATAGTTGCCAACTAACATTGTCTTTGAGGTTAAAAGCTGACTGGGTTAACTGCAACATTACCTATGTGTTGCATATACTGTAATAGATTCATATTCCCTTGGTAAGAGGCCGGGCACCACGCTCCTCCAAAGAGTACAGAGCCTTTCCTGAGTGTGGGCAAGGCAGCACATTAGAAGATGTAACCAGGGAGTCTATAAAAGGTTGGAGAGGGCTTCTGTTACATTATTATTATTTCATATAATTTGTTTTACAAAACAAGTAGATGTTTCTATAAATATTCAACTGCATCTCAATAAAAATCTTAGTCATATCTTCAGTTGTTTTAATCAAACATGCTGTTTTTATATGTTTACACAGTATAAGCAATTATGATTGTGACATAACAAATATTGTATTTCAACACCCAGAAGCAGTCTTTGGACTAAATGATTTGATACTTTGGTTTTAAAGAGAGTTTGAAAACACCCAAAGCACTTAATAAGTAACTAAATAATAAATTATGTTGACATTTTTGTAGTTTTATTCGTTTTTTTTTGCAAAGTCAAATTTATTGTATATGACTTTGCATCGAGAAATCGGTTCACAGCTAATTTAGCTACAGGAGAACGCTGACACCATTAAATGCAACCGAATGGAACTTCTTTAGACTTCAGGGTTTCCCTAAAGGATAATAATACACCATACCACAAACCTTTATAAGGAACCAATGAGCCTTGGTCTGTACAAATCAACGGTAGGAAACTAAATTAAATGAGGTAATAAAACAATACTGAAAAACAAATACTACTTCAAATCTGGGATACGGAGACATTTCACTGCAATATTTTATCTCAAATTTTGTTAAAAAAACATATTTAGTTTGATATGTGGAAATTGTATCATAAAAATAATTTAGCATTGAGTTTTCCTGTCAAAGGGTTGAGGCTATTATCAAGTTTATCTAAAAAAGTATTCAGCTCAGTAGTTGTGTTGGCAAACACTGAAACAAGCCTCAAAATATGGAAGAATTGTAGAATAGAAATACATTCTTCTAGCAATTTAGAGCTATCTTGATGTATGCTGCTACATACAGGGTTATTCAAAGAGATTCGAAAAGTCACCGCACGTTCGGTGACTTTTCGTTCTCTTCAATTCGGTTCCTTTTGCCGATCCCATTTCGGTGACCCTGCGGGGTATTCAGCAAACACCACAGGGCCCCCGAATTGCAGGGAAAAGCTGCCGCAAACCTGACGACAACTAACCGCAACCCACCGAATGCACGCAGAAAAGCCACAAAAACATCTGGATTAACCTGCCGAAAACCAAGCCCGAGCAGGAGCCGAACACAGCCGAAGCAGCCGAAGCAGCTGAGACCGCAGACGAGGGAGGTGAATAAATTAGCAAAATAGTTTGTGTGAATCTGTGAAAATGAAACGCGGTTTGCAAAGAAACTACTGAGCGAAAATGTCTGAAATTTACATATGAGGTCCAGGGAATGATAATAAAGAGGGCTGTTACAGAAAAAATAAGTAAACTTAAAAAAAAAAAAAAATCGTACTTTTAAAAATAAAAAAAAATCCAGAAAAATGCCTAAAATATCCTAAAAAATCTATAAATAAAGAGACTCTTTACTGCAGAATTTTATAATGAGTGGTTTATTAGATATTGAATTAAAACGGGAATATTTTTAACATTGAAGCCTATGGGATTCTACTGAATAAACTTGCCGAATTAAACCACCGAATGACAGGGCATTAGGGGAACCTTTCGCTACTGGTTTTCGTTCTCTGAATAGCCGAAGCATTGCTTCTCTATGGGGTTTTCACTGCCCTCGAACAGGCACCAAACAGGCACCGTATGTGCAGGCAATTCGCCAGGATTTGGTGAATTGCCTGCTCTCTGGATAGCCGAATGGCCAAGAAAGGTAACCGAACGCTGATTTTCAGTGTTCGGTTACCTTTCTCAAGCAATTCGGATCTCTTTGAATAACCCTGATAGTATTTTAAATTTAATTACATTTTTTTGATTCCCTCAAATTTATTCTTTGCTCTAAAATGCTGTGTGCTGTGTCACGAACCCCAGTATTGCAGGGTCGGGGTCTTTTTGTGTGGGAGGTTCGCCAGATAGCTACAGAAGGCAACACTTTAACAGAGAGACTCGAGTTGAGTTAGGAGCTCTGTTACATGCTGACAATGTGACTAAATGGGGTATTATCATCAAGAGTTTAAATTAGTTTATTGTCATATTTGTTTATCTTTTATTCGCATTATTATGCAGCTCCAATTTAAATTACTATGTGCGTTTGCGAGTTGTATAAAAATGAGAGTAAAATGTGATCTATACAGGGTTATTCAGAGAGAGGTGAAAAGCAGGAGAATGACTGGAGAATGGAAAATTCGAGGTCAAAATAGCCAAACCAGAAAAATCCTCCCATTCATCTCACTTTCCAAATCGGCTATTTTGACCTAGAATTTTCCATTCTCCAGTCATTCTCCTGCTTTTCACCTCTCTCTGAATAACCCTGATAGTCTTTCATGATCTTTTTAGGCTGGAGGGGGTTAGGAAGAGTTTGAGTTCATGATTGGGGTTAGATTGCAAATAGATGAATTTGCTGTTCGATTTAGCACTGTCATATCCATGTATTCTCCAAGCAAGGCATCGGTTCATGCTTGTATAGTCGTAGTGTCAGTCTGATATGGGACAGCTATTGCAGCTCACCAGGATTTTGTCCAGTTAACCCATTAGCCTGGACATCATGCCTCCCTCAGTAATCAATGGGTTAATCTTGATATATCAGTTTTGAACCAACTGCTTTAAGCCTGCCATTTGTACACATTAGGTAGTGTTCGCGTTCAGCTTAAAAACTAAATATCTGAGACACAAATCTGGTTCTAATTAGCGAATTGTTCATTTTGCAATAAACTACATGTCTGCTGAGTAACTTCCTACAGGTTAGAAAAGACTTTAATTTATATTGTAATATCCTGTGTAATTTCTATCAAATCGGTTTTACAAGTGTCAAGGTTGCAATAAGGAAACAATGTTACTCTAGAAACTGTAATTTACAACTAAAACAGCTTTTGTACTCTGATTACTGAAAATGTAACTCTTTGATTTATTTTAGTTTCTCTGAGAATTTAGCACAAAGCTCCTTTTACTGTATTTAGTGTATTGTCACAAATGTAAAATTCCGACCTTGAACTATTTGTTCTACATTATTATACTGAACACGGTTTCATAATATAAAAGGATGATGTTAATGTCGGAAAATTCCAACTTTATAAAAATATATATATATATTTTTTTAAATTCTATGTTTTATTAAATTTTTATAACAGAACATTACAATAGATACGATGCAGAGTAAAATTGGAAAACAAGTGCTATATACTGAAAAAGGGAAAAAGGAAAAATATTTTCTAAAAATAAAAGTGCCAGCTGGGTGGTGTAGAGGTAACATCACTGCTCTATAACCGCGGAGAGAGACTGTGGAGACACAGGTTCGATCCTGGCAAGAGCACCTCTCCAGTAAGTGTCCTTGGGCAAGACACCTAACGGTACATACTCGCCACCCAGGACATACTTGAAAACGAGAGAAATCTCAATGTATCCTTCCTGGTAAAATACTTTCAAGAAAAGGAAGGAGACAGGGGTAGGGGGTAGATATCAGCTTCCAGTAATGGGAAACATTCTTCACAGTTCTGCCACTCAGGGTAGTGCCGGGCACCCAAGCCAAAAAATATATATTTTGTAAAGTTATCAGATATGTTTTTCATTCAATCCAGTAATAATCTGTAGACCCAACAAAAGTGATTAATCATTTTCTGAAACTTGATCTAAACTGTTATTATTTGTCTTTTAACGATTCTTCTGATAACATGTGTTTTTATGAATTTGATCCAAACTAATATCTGTTTTTTTAACAATTCCTCTGATAACACTGCATGGTTGTTGTGATTCAGCTAAATAGCCGTTTTAGCAGTGTCTCCCTTAGAATTCGAGTTGTTAGTCAACAGTAAGAATCTCCTTTATATTGCACTTGTAATGACCAGATTAAAAAAGAGGTGAATTTTGGTTTACTCTGTGTCAGATTGTGATAAGCGGTTCGGCACACTTCAGTTTGCGTTGGTAATTCCAGTTTGCCTACCCTCCGACAAATTCACCATTCACTGCAGGGTCCCAAAAGTGTACCGAACATGGAGCTGCCGAAGACTGCTGCTGACTACCAAAAAGGCCACAGATCAGACCACCAAATGCTGCCTCTTCTAAAAGGCGTTTAAATCAATAGAATGCATGAAAATGCGTGAAAATAATAAAAAAAGGTTCTTTTAAAAATAATAAAACGGTCTGTTACAGAATTTTAAAAAAGACGCCTTAAAAACAATTGGAAATTAAAATTTTGCCTAAAAAATGTTCCAAAATAAATAAATAGCCTTTTTTCTTGAAAATTAAAAGAATAAACGGTTAAATAAAAAAACTATAATATTTTTTGCATTGAATCTTATGGGATTCACCTGTTTAAACCTGTCTAACTGAATCACCGAAATTCAGGGCATTTTCCTGTCACTTTGGTGCAGTTCGGCGTTCTCTGAACAGATTAAACATTACTTCATGAGTAATGAGGCAATTTCACTGCTGGTGAAGGTCGCCGAAATGCAGCGATCTTTGGTGAACTACACCTATTCCACAAGCTGTCAATTCACCAGTTTTGGCGAATTGACAGCTTTCTAAATAGTCGAACTGCCACTAAATTGCACTGTACGGTGATATTCACCGTTTGGTGTAATTCAGTAGCAAGTTTGTCGCTTATTGAATAACCTTTCTATAGTCTAGACCAGTGTTTCTCATACCTGTCCTCAGGACCCCCTAACAGGTCACTTTTTCCAGATATGTGAAGCACAGCACAGGTGATATGATTTGCTGCTCAGTGATTGCAGGATTCAATCTGCATTTCCACATGGTGATCTGCAAAATCTGGCCTGTTAGGGGGTCCTGAGGACAGGTTTGAGAAACTCTTGTCTAGATGCTTTGGGCAGTATTACAAAGTTGGTGCTAACTTAACCAGAGCTGTTGTAAACTTCCCAGAGCCATTATAGTCTATGGAGGTTTTAAGTTTACAACAGCTCTGGTTAAGTTAGCACCAACATTGTAATATAGCCCTTTGTTTTTATGCTAGTGGACTGTTGCATGCATAGGTCCCTCATCAAGGATACAAAGGGATGCCAAAAGAGTGGTATTTCAAGAGCCTTAAGAAATTGGCCATGCTAATTAAAGGCATTTAAATTACTGGCGCTTTATAAAAACTTGTAACTGTAACTGTATGAACCCAAGCTGACCAGAACTGTTTGATTTTTTAAACATATTTATTCAGGAAAAACGCAAGGAACACACTCATCCAGGTGAGTGTAACAGCACTTTTATTAAGAGAGATGCAACGCTGCACCCATTATAGCTAACAAAATGTTGGGCCTGTCCTGATAAAAGTCTCCTAATAGAAAGGAGGTATCCTGGATGTGCCTGGTCAACTCTTTTTACTGAATGTTTTAAGGAGTTGGTTATTCCCGGATCCATTGAGAAACCTAATGGGTTATTGTATTACGTTTTTTTATTATTGGCAGCTGTGTGCGGGATTATCTCCTCTTTAACAAATTTGTTGTCATTGTGGGAGGAAGTAGCAATTAACACCTCATTGAGATACCCACTGATAAATAAATTGGAATATGAAAATGAAATCAAAATATTATTCAAATTTGTGAAAAAGCAGAAGCAGGAGCATTGGGAACATGGATATTGACCAGAATGTATTTTGAATCTGAAAGAGATACCTCTAGTATGAGATAGCGCCCAGTAGGGTGCAAGACATGTTTAAACATAATTGGGGTGGTGGATTTATTTAGAAGAATGGCCACTCCCGTAGGGTTAAAAAGGTGTGGGGCAGAGATGCAAACCCCTTTCCATTTAGACATGAGCATAGTATGGGAGGATTGTTTCCAGTGGGTTTCTTGGAGGAAACTGTTTGGCTATCAAGTTCTACCCTAATCCAAATTCTAATCATAACCCAAAAACTAAACCTAAAATCAAAAGTATAATTTTTGCACTGAATTTCATCAGACTACACATATATTGTGAAAAGTTGGACCATTAAGGCTAGGGTCAGACGAAAGCATTTTTCCACGCGAACGTGAAAAAGTGCGTCCGAACGCATTGACGTATTTTTTCACGGAATGCGCAAAAACGGTCAGACGACGCGCATTTTCGGGCGTGATTTTGTACGGATCATCAATAAAACTCTTTTTGCGTCTGGACCTTATGTAGGCTGGACATTAGGAGTGACTGACATCTCCTATTCACGCAAACACGCCGCTATGCCGCAGCTGCGCACTCAGTACGTCAGTACTAGCGGTTCAGCGTTCTCAGAAAAATGCGTTCAAATTCCACTTGCGTTGCACGGCCGGACTTTTGTGCAGCCGTACATCGTATATTGGCCGTCATTGCCCGTCATCTGCTGCTAGTGCGGCCGTAATTATATGCGCCAGAACGCACGTTAAAAGTGCGCTGGTCTGACCCCAGCCTAAATCAGCACAACTGCATTGTTTTTTAGTGTTAAAAACAATTTTTTTCAAAGTGCCTAAATTTAAGCAGACGTTTTTATTGAGGCATTACTATCCACAGCCAGGAGGTGGCGACTTTCGTATAAGATTACTGTTTAACAGTGGTGCTGTTTCTGAGTTACGCCTAAGGCTAGGGTCAGGTGAGCGCATTTTGTACGGACTGTGCGTCCGTGCAGTAGGACGTACTTACTGACTGACAACAAGGTAGTGGCCACACAGTCGGTTTTTTTCACTGACGGATTTCTTGACTGATGTAGCAGGGAAAATAAATAAAAATGAAAAAACATTCTGTCCGTCAAAAATGCTGGACGTATAAATGCAGTCCGTCTGACCACGTTCCATCACTCACACACAAAGCTATGCGGACGTTGTGGACATGGTGCACTCTGCACGTCCGTTCTAGCAGTATTACGTTCTTGCCTAACCTGCGTCCGTTTGCAGCGTCCGTCAGCCCCCGCACTTCTGTGCGGACGTACCTTCGTGTGTGGGGCTTCATTTAACACAATTGTATGCTATCACGGACGTACTTATGTGCGGGCAACACGGACGTTAACACTGCGTTTGTCTGACCCCAGCCTAAGATTTCAAATTCAGTCAAAAGGTATAATGTCTTTGAATAAAATTCTATGCATTGTAATTAATCTCTAATTTTTGAGTGAGTTTAAGAATACTTGAAAGATCTCCTGTTTCCATTTTAGATCTAGCACTGAGTTTTGTTAAATCTACCCCACTGCATAATAATTAAATTTAAATAAATTAATCAGACGATTGGAAATAAAGCAATGAATTGTGTGTTTCTACCTGGCCATAATGGTTACATTTTTGAAATTCTGTTGTCAAAGTTCTATGTTTATTGTACACATGTTTTAAATAGTAGAGGTTTTTCCATTATGTAGATCTTGGTTGACGTAAATTGAGGTCATTTTTGTTTAATAGAAGTATAAAACCGTGCAAGGAGGTTAGAAAGTAATGCCTTGGGGTAGGAAAAATGCAATGCAAGCATCAATGCAAGATAACAGAGCAGAAATTCTTTAAAGGATTTAGGCAAAATAAATGTAAAAACTGTTTTTCTGGCGGATAACCTCTGATTACATTCATAGAAGATATATTTATATTTTATTTCTTTGAACATGTATAGATAAAGAAAAATAATAATTTACCACTGACAAAAAAAATACAGGAATTCCAGGAATATTCTGCAATCCATTCTTCGTAGAGATGTCAAAAAACAAAGCCACATGACTTATCTGTGTAGTATGAACATATCATATGAAATGTAATCCCAACAGCAAAATTAAGCTCAATCTTAGCTAGTAGTACACTAGTATTTGTAAAATCTGAGAAATAATAATTCCTGTTCCACCTCCTAAAGATATATGCATATGTATGCTTAAAATAATATACACATTAACCCTACTAGATAAAACCGTATACAAGGACTGGAAGGAATATCAGTCAGGAGGCAGAATGTGCTGATAGATGCACTTTTGTGCAATAGCTCTATTAAAACCTCTTTGCTGCTGAGCCATTTCACTACTGTGTTCTGAGCTCATTTTGACTGTTTTCTGCTCATCACGTTTAACCCTTTGCTGCCGCTGGGTGTGCTATGCCATCCTCATTGCAGGTAGGCCTGAACGCCGCAGGGCAGCATAGCACGCCCCACTGCAGTCTATAGCCCACAACAGGCCCACCCACCAGTTGGCGCATGTGCGTGTCATTGGTTGACGCAACACGGCCTGTTAGCAGGCTGTCCCCCTGCAGCCAATGACGGGCGTCAGCTGCGTAGGTGAGCCGGAGGAGGGATCCAATGCACCAATTTCTTGAAGTCAGACATCCATTTTTATACCCCTCCTGGCGCACTGGGAGCAGGGGTAGTGTAAGAAAGAGACCCCTCTATCTCCCCATCACCGAAGGGTACCTCGTCAGTAGAGGCATAGTTGGAAAGGTCACAGTGTGACCTTTCCAGTGATGCCTCTATTTAACCCCTTAGTTGCTGTCTTGGATGTCAGCCAAGCCTCCAGGACCTCCTCTCTCTGACAAACGTCGTCGCGTGATGATTTCAGCTATGGAATTAACCCCTAGCTGCCAAGGGGTTTCCCTATGGAAACCTTATGGTGAAGATAGGTACCCCCTATCTCCTGATGGGTGGCAACAAGAGGGTCATGTTTGATATTGTCGGAAAGGCCAGACCGTGACCTTTCCAAAGATACCATACATTACCATGTTAAGTGTAAAAAAAAATTAAAAAAAAATAAAAAAAAATATTTTTTTAAATTTATTAATTTAAAGCACAATAAAGCACTATTGTTCCCTTTTGAATTATAATTAGAACAATGATTCTGCATTAACGAAAAATTTCATTTTTTAATTTTCAACGAAAATCACGTATTTTCTCCCATGAATACAATAATGGATTCCCATTTATACAGGGTTATTCAGAGAGCGTGAAAAGCAGGAGAATGACTGGAGAATGATTGGAGAATGAAAAATTCTAGGTCAAAATAGCCAAACCAGAAAAATTCTCCTTGGGCTGGATGCATTTGGTGGTTGCAGCCAACCCTTCGGGGAATAGGCGCGACCCCACCCCTCCTGCACTATGTATGTTTCAATGTACTTCCAGCCAGGTCATCCCTGCAGCAAGACTACGCTCCGTGTCTTTGTTTTGATCCCAAAGTGGATTTTGCTCTGGGGGAGCATAAATAAAGGCCCACCAGTCTACCTCATGTTTGACAAGCAGCATGAGCAGGTATGGTTTTCTATGTAGCAGCCTGTGGTTTCATTTTGGTTAGGACTCGCCATTTTAGAGGTGCCTTGACACTGGCGGGCGAGCTAGTCTTATAATGGCCATTGATAAGAAACCAAACCTCTAATTGTGTTTAGTTTCACACGGTATAATTGGAGTAAGCGCAGATGACATTTTTTTCTTTGTTATGTTCTACACATGTTGTTGGGCTGGATGCATTTGGTGGTTGCAGCCAATCCTTCGGGGAATAGACGCGACCCCACCCCTCCTGCAGAAATATTCTCCTTTTCATCTCACTTTCCAAATCGGCTATTTTGACCTAGAATTTTTCAATCTCCAGTCATTCTCCTGCTTTTCACGCTCTCTGAATAACCCTGATAATATTTTTAACAAACGTTCCCCATAGAATATATAACCACAAAGGCTCTTATGATAAAATGTGGAAAAATTATTTTACACGCTGTAAATGATTGAAATTTTAGGCTAGGGTCAGACTAGCGCAGTTTTAACGTGCGTTTAGCCGCACGAAATCACGGCCGTACTAGCAGCAAATGACATCCAATGCCGGGGAACATACGAAGTACGGCCGCACCAAAATTCGTCCGCGCAACGCAAGTGGCAAACGAACACATTTTTTCGAGAACGTCAAACCGCTACTACTGACGTACAGAGTGCGCTGTGGCTGCATAGCGGCGTGTTTGCGTGATTGGGAGACGTCAGACGCTGCACACGTCCGGCCAACATAACGTGCACAGACCAAACACTTCCTGTCTTGTCTGGGGGTAGCTGCAAGTTGCGTTGGACAATGGCTGGGACTGACATCGACGTGGAGAGGCTGATCAATGCAGTGGCAGAGCATCCCGAGCTGTGGGACACGGCCTGCGACAGCTACAAAGACCGGCAGAAGAAGGCCAGTGCATGGGTCACAGTGTCCAGGGTGGTGTACCCAGAGTACGAGACGTGGTCTGATAAAGAGCAGAAGCTTCAGAGTGAGTAAATGATCATTTTATTGCATAGAATTCAATTGCATTGAACTTGAATGTAATATCAAACAAAATGGCATAACGAATTATGGTTGTCACTAAGGATGTGCGTTTCGGCTTTCAGAATTTCGGAATTTAAACGACATTTTCCCGATTCGTGTTTTCTGATGCGGGCGATTCCCAGATAATTTTTCGATCCGAAAATGTCAGATCCGAAATGTTTCCGAGCCGAAACAAAATATTGTACGAATATGCGATTGGACTTGAATTGTGTCAAATCGAAATTTATTGCTTTGAAACGAGAACAGACGTTGCGAAAAACGAGAAATGTACGAAATCACGAAAAGTAGATCCAACAAACGAGCAAAGTGACACAAAAAACGAAAAATGGTCCATATTCCGATGACATATCCCCGAAAAACGAGTCGAACCGAATCGAATCAAAACAGGGTTCGTTCGAAACGAGCCGAATCGAAAACTTTAAACATCCGAAAATTCGAACAGAAAAAATAATCGGTGCACAAGCCTAGGTGTCACATGTCAAATGATGTCCATCTGCCATGGCACCTGCCCTGCATTGCTAGTGAAATAATTAGACAGAGCATCGCGAAACCTGTTGGTGTGTCTATTCACAGGTATTATGTCATCGTTAGCATACTCATCCAGACCCGTTACTGTGAGGGTATCCTCGAAATTAACCCCATCCCTTGCACGAACATAGTTATGTAGGATGCAACAGCATTTCACTATATCCACACAGAAATCCACATTTACATCAAGTGGCCGATGAAAAATCCTCCACTTGTTGCTCAGTATGCCAAAGCTACACTCGACATACCGTCTCGCCCGCGACAGCCTGTAATTAAACACCCGCTTCTTCACAGTCAGGTGTGTCCCCGAGTATGGCTGCAGGAGATGTGTGGATAAGCCGAATGCTTCATCACCCACAAAGGCATAGGGGACTGACACGTCGCTGCCAGGCAAAGGTGCGGGTCTGGGGATGTTCAGGTTCCCACCCTCAATCTCATTCCACAGTGTTGAGTTCCGAAACAGTGTTGAGTCCGAGTCCTTGCCGTATGATCCGACATCCACATACACAAAATTATAGTTGGCATCTGCCACCGCCAGTAGGCCAATTGAAAAATAATGTTTATAATTTTGATACAGTGAGCCACTGTGCAGTGGCTTCACAATGCGGACATGTTTGCCGTCCACCGCTCCCAGGCAGTTGGGATAGTCGCTCTCTCCCAGAATCCTGCTGCAATTGCCAGCCATGTCTCGCCTGTGGGTGTTGGCAAACATTGGTCCTTCATGGTTTCCCATATTGTTTGGCAGACCTTGCGGACGATCTCACCAGCTGTCGATCTGCCAATGCGGAAGTTGTAATGCAGATCCTTCAAACTGCATCCACTAGCAAGATACCTAGAACATGAAAGAAGCTGTGTTATGATCACATCATATAAACCTAACCTTATGTCACTCTCATCATGTTTTGCAGCACATGAAGCAATCAATAAATGGCGCACGGTGAGGGACAATCATACCCGGGTCCTGAAAAAGGAGGCTGAAGCTGCTCGCTCTGGAGCTGGTGCAAAGAAGAGGCGCAGCTATTTGTATGCAGACCAACTGTCCTTCCTGAGGAAGAGCCAGGAGCCGCGCAAGACTGTGAGCAGTATTGACCGGCCATCCACCTCTAGCTCACAAGGGCAAGACCTGCAGCCCGCAGGATCTGGCAGCTGCCAGGTGGAGGTCGAGCAGGGTGGTGCGGAGTCCCAGGTGGAGGATGTGGAGTCCCAACAGGTGCCGGGTACAGCACCCACAGACAGCACCAGTACGGCTCCCAGGAGGAAGAAGCCACCATCAGCTGATGTCGAGCAGGCCATGGTCGCATTCATGGACGCGCACCATACACATCCACGCTGCATGGTCGCTGATTCCGAGGACATGTCCTTTTTTAATTCATGTCTCTCCCTGCTCAACATAATGACCCCGGCGCAGAAGCTGGATTATCGCCGCCGAAGCCTGGACCTGATACATGAGATACTGTCCCATCCACAACAGGCACCTGTATATCACGGTGTCGTGCCACAATACCCCCATGGTTATTCCCACCACTGCCAGGTGTTGCCTGCCCGCCCACCCATGTCCCCTGTTGCTGGGCCACCCCCGGAGCCAGAGTACCACCGCAGCCATATGCACGGTCCTCATGCACCAGATGCTCCTCGGTATCATACCATGTGAGGTGTATCGTCTGTTCGTTTATGTTTGTCACAGTTTATTCATGTTGTTCTACTATTTTTATTTTATTACCTTCATTGGACATACAATAATATATGTGTTTAATATGTTATTGTTATCTTCTGTCATATTATTTCGGGACTAAATATTTTATTTGTTTCACATCGTTGTCAGTGTCATTACTCTTTCGTTACGCGTTCTGGAAGGTGATGCATGCGTGTGTGTGTGGGCATATAACTACTGACCTACAATAGAGCCTCTGCACACCGAGCACATGTCTGATGACTGGCAGCGATGTCATGAATGCAGGTGTTTGATAGTACTTACCGCAAAGTGAGGACCAGCATCTCCTCCGGTGGTATGGCAGCCCTCATGTTGGTGTCCCTCTTGGTCAGCGGCTCACACACCTTCATCAACAGTTCATCAAAGGTGTGGATGGACATCCGCAGGTAGTTGAAGAACTTCACGGGGTCCCTCTCTCGCAGTGGCCTGTACAGTGTCACAAAGTGGCCATGCGTGTGTCTGGCAGTGTTGATTGGATGGACCCATGTTCGCCGTTGTCTTTTCTTCTTCAGGTACAGGTATCCCAGTGCAGCAAAAAGAAACACTTGGACTGCATCCATCTTGGAAAATGCCAC
Organism: Leptobrachium leishanense; assembly: GCA_009667805.1. Lineage (NCBI taxonomy): Eukaryota > Metazoa > Chordata > Amphibia > Anura > Megophryidae > Leptobrachium > Leptobrachium leishanense. Next base: position 273,828,422 of record CM019063.1, on the reverse strand, counting down.
CATTCCCAAAATGCCTTTTTATACCCCTTCCCTTTTATTTGATTCATTCTGCAATTGATTTGGTTGATCATATCTCTCTTCTTCCAGCTCCGTGAAACAAAACGTACGAAAATGCGCATCGTATGACCGCTTTCGCGCATTCCGTTAAAAAATACGTTCGTTCGTTCGACCGCACTTTTTCACGTTCGCGGCGAAAAATGCGTTCGTCTGACCCTAGCCTTAATGGAAAGAAATTCACATTTCTTTACATTTCTTGTTATAGCATTCTGACAGGACAAGAAATATACATATAATAATGATATATTATTAATCTGCCGAGTCTGCCACAAAAAAGGATATAGAATTTGTCTGGGTCATACAATTAAACATGACTTCAAATTGCATTTAAACATGATGAGTAAAACCGGTAAAAATGAGCTCAACACACAGAGGTGAAATGGTTCAGCAGTGAAGGGGTTAAAAAGTTCCATACGATGAGAAAATATAAAGACTAACATAATATAAAGTTTTGGAATAGTAATTGCAACTGTTATATAAAACTTAAACGTGTGTGTTGTTTTTTTTGAAAATTATATAAGACCAGCTGACGCACGTAGTGACCGTTTATTGGACCACAAAGGGTTAACAACGTGACAATCTATAAAACAGAGAGCTTGCTCCTTCATGGGAAATGAAAAGGTGAGTACTTGCATAGCCAATGTTCCCTTTAAATTTGAAGAATGGACAATGCTGCTGTCTTTGAAAAAAAAAGTTATTTTATTTTTATCTTTTTAAATGTAACATGGCCATGCTTGGCATTACTGGAAAGGCTAGGTTACACATTACATGACTTTGTAGGGAGATAAAAAAATGAAGATGCAGGTGTCCAAATTTCCCCGGCGCTCCTTGCAGAGGTTCAGCAGCTTATGTAATAAAAAGCACAATGCGTGATAGTGCATTGTGCCATCATCTCCATATTTGCTCCTCCCGTGGGAAATGAGTAGGTGATTTATTACTGTGGCATTACTTTATAAGTTAAACTATATGATGCCACTGCCTTAAACGTGGGGAGTGATTTTGCAATTCTTTAAAAAACATATATATTTTTACACATTACATGGTCATTTTGGTATCATTGGCAATGCCAGACTCAGACCTTTCCAGGGACACCTCACTTGACCTTGTAGGGTATAAGTAATGGAGATAAAGGACACCTGGCATTCCTTGAAGCATGCGATGGGCTTGTGTTTCAAATGGTAGAATGTGTAATAAAGCATTGCACCATTATCTCCAAAATTGTTTCCAGCACGAGAAATAAGAAAGTGAGTTCATTTAGCTGCATTGTATGCTTTATAAAGCAAAAAGGCAAAAAATACTGCTATAAAGAAAATTTTAAGTTTATTTAAATTTTTTGTCATTGTGTTAACACTTTTTTGTTAAGTTTATTTTAGGCATCACTGGAAAGGTCAGACATTTGTGTCTGTAGCTCTTATGGTTCTGGCTGGTCTTTGTTTCTGACGTCATTGTGCCTTTGCGCAAAGATGTTAGTGCGGCAGGGTAAGGTCTCGTAGGAAGGTCTGAGTTCCTGATCAGCTGCATTTGCCCATTTCCTGTTGGGGTGTGTGGGGATGTCCTCCGCACACAACAGGGAAAACCTGAGGACATCTCCCACCTGTCATGCACAGCGAAAGGTTGAACAATCTAATTAGCGAGCCGCCCTTGATGGCGGGTAAGGCAGTGGTGGTCGTTGTAGGCTCAAAGAGCAGCTGCATTGGGCCCACAACAAACCCCTTTTTTCCAGCGTTAAAGGTGGCACAGAATGTTTTGGAATAAGACAAACTAGTCCAGGATTTCAGTATAAATAATTCAACTCTCGACAGAATAACCTAAGCATGTATGGGTCAGACATTTGACCAGAATGAAAGAAATCATCCACCACTCCAAAACAATGCATTTGAGAATGTTTTTATAGAAAATTGCTCTGTAACGGAGGGGTTAATGGACTGTCTCTGATATAGAATAAAAGTGGGATAGGTGTTATGTGAATGAAATATATTATTAAACAATGGTATTTTAAAGTCTCCTAAGCACGGATCGCGGTATGTTCTACACTTTGACCACCCACATTTTTTGCTCTTTACTCTTGCTGAAAAATAACCTGTTTCTGTATTGCTTCTCTTGTCATCTCCTACTGTTGAATCTCTTTTGTTCGTTTAATGGTTTAATGACCATTTATGAAATGTTAAATATAATGTATCACTTGCGAGTACTCAAGACTCAAGCGCTGTGCTCCTTTTTAAATGGCATATTCCATTCGAGACGCATGCTGAGCTTGTGTCTTGGATGTACCACCAGGTTACTGTACATTAGCGTCTCATGTACTTTGGAAACAATAAAAGTTCCAGCACAAACTTATAAAGTATCTGATAAACGTGCTATATTCTTTTTCATTTTTTCTTTTGCATTAATTTGCTTTCCGAGAAATGTAACATGTATGCAGTGGTGGCTGGTGAAGTCTGAAGTTGGTGGGGTGTCTGACCATGCCCATTGTCTTAGCTCCACCCGCATTACAAGTTTTGCCTTTTTGACAGGGCACCACTCCCTTTCTTTTGATCAGCATTTTTTCACTTATCAGTACAATTGAAAAAAAGGAGATATTTGCTTTTACAGATTTCAGACCCCCATCTGACCTGCAACATGCTGCAGGAGAAGGGACTGCTGCAAGAAGAGCCGTCCTACAAATGAACCCTCCACTCAGTGTGCTGCCGTGACTGACAGCTAACACGGCTCACTGACGGGGCTATCCTGGAGTACGGCTGTCTGCTCACAGCTACAGGGCATGTGCGAAATGTCCCCAGGCTGGCTTGAAGGCAAAAAATGTCCTATTGGGAAATTTCATTACATTATCTGGATGTAAAACACAAATAAATTGATGAAAAAAAATTCTGCACCTATGCCACCCCCACCCCCCCCCAGGAAAAGAAACTGAGACTTAAATAAAAAAAATATATATTTTTTATTATTTCATTCTTGTGACAAACAAATGTAGTGCTACTCCCGCGAGAGCCGCTATATTTGCGGGCCTTCTGTCTCACTCCAGTGATCACCCACCTCCGGCGCCAAGTAACACCAAGGCAACCTTATACTATAAATAAAAAGGGTTTATTAGAACTAGCGAGCAGCCCCTCTGTAGGACAAAGAGATCAACAGTATAACAATATCGATTGGGTTGATTTACCATCACTATTCAGCACAATCATGAATGAACGAAACAGTAAGCTTTACAATACTTTAATGCAGCTCAATTATAGACTATAATTGACATGACCGATATAAATAAACCTTATAGATTCTACCTAACCACTGGCCAGTGGAAATTAAACAAAGTCACGAGTATGCTAGCGTTGGGGCCCTTTGAATTCGGTCGTTGGGTACCTTTAACGTGAAACCATATTTGTATTCCACAATGTGAGAAAGAAATCTTCGCAAAGTGTCACAGGGTAACAGAATTTGTAACTGCAGCAATCTTCCTTCGAGGGGAGACTGCGCGGGCAGTAGAACTAGGCCGGACAACAAATTTAGCAATATCAACTCACGCAGGGTAGCCAAATACCTCTCTCCGTTAGATGCACTCACTCCTTCCGCTGAACGGCAACTCGATCACTATCTCTGAATCGGGAAGCTCACGAGGACAGCTCTTCTCCGCTTCTCCGCTGGACTCATTCGGTCGCTCCCTCTGTCAATGGAAATGCACGACGACAGCCGGATCTCTTCTCCGCTGGATGCATGAGGACAGCTGAAAGCACGATCCGCCAAACAGGACTGTCCATGCCGTCCACCTCGCCCTCTCTGGCTTCTCTCTCCCCCACACGTGCACTTCCTTCCCTCAAAAATGCGGGCTCTTTCTGGTACTCCTGGGAGGCGTAGTTTTCTTCCTGTAAATTTGCATTAGGCTCTCTGTACTTGAAACTACATATTCCAGAATCCTTTGCACTACCTTCAGTCTTCCTGCATTTAACAACTTCCTTTGCCAATCAAGTGACAGGGCAAGGAGGGTGGGGAATTCCCCCGCAGCGGTGACAGGCTGAATGTCTCTACCCAAGTCTGTGCCACAGTGAGAAACACAATAGTCCACACATAGTCCGAGAAGCCTCCGCTACACAAACATATGGGGTGCAGCGTCCATTTGCCCCATGGACGAGCCTCCAATGCATGTACGTGTGAACAGATTCAACAAATGGGCCAACACCCCAATGTCTAAATAAATAGACTAAGGCCTATTTCAACACAGAGTATGACTATTGGTGAGTTATAGCCACACCCACACTGAAATACTCACAAATAGGGGTAGCGTAAAACACAAGTGGTCAGGGCAAGCAGCAGGTAATTTAACAGCTATTATCCTAAACTATGTGGCTGTCTGCTAGTGCTATTGTGCTGCCCATGAGTGATGGGATTTGTGCATTTAACTCTTTCTTCGGTTGGTCAAAATAATTAAAGGCAAGAGATTGGGCAGCACTATTCAATGTCAGTGTTTGCAAAGCCCAGCAAGATTATCAGGTTTATTCAAAGAAAGGTGAAACTCAGGAGAATTGGCAGGAGAAGAGAACAATCTAGACCAAATAGCCGATTTGGAAAGTAAGATAAATAGGAGAATTTTTCTGGTTTGGCAATTTTGACCTGGAATTTTCACTTCTCCAGAGTTTCACCTTTCTTTGAATAGACCTGTTTGTCCTTCATAAAAAGAGTATTAATTCAAGTGATTAAATTATTTTTGCTGTTTGATAAATCAGTTCTAAAATGTCACCTTTAAGGCTAGGGTCAAACGAAAGCATTTTTACATGCGAACGTAAAAAAGTGCGTCCGAACGCATTGACGTATTTTTTCATGGAATAGGCGAAAACGGTCATACGATGCGCATTTTCGTGCTTGATGTTTTACGGATCCAAACCAGGAAACCTTTTGCGTCTGGACGTTATGTTGGCCGGACACGAGCAGGGTCTGACGTCTCCAGATCACACACACACACACACCGCTAGCGGGCGCAGCGCACTCTGTACGTCCGTACTAGCGGTTCAGCGTTCTAGAAAAAATGCGTTCATTTTCCACTTGCGTTGCGCAGCTGGACTTTCGTGCGACCGTACTTCGTATATTGGCTGTCATTGCCCGTCATTTGCTGCTAGTGCGGCCGTGATTAAGTGTGCCAGTACGCACGTTAAAAATGCGCTGGTCTGACCCCAGCCTTAATGTAGGGCACTCATTTTAAAGAACAATAATATGGAACTAGAAAAAAGTTCATCATGAAAAAGGCTCAAACACGACATTTGTTTAGTTTAGTGAGATTTTTTTTTTACGGGATTATAAATAATATATATCATATGTGGCGAGTGAAAGTTGAGCACTTACTAATGCCACACTGCCATCTTCATACTAATTGCAGCTGTCAGGGAGTAGATGTTTCAGAGTCTGTGGCCTCTGTCTCTTTCTGTAAATCTCCTAGCAGCTGTGGGTAACAGAGAAATCACTAAACTCATCTTGGCTTAGAATATTGAATCTCTCAGGAGGTTTGCTGAGAGAACAAACATGCTTTCTATGCATCATGATCAAAGAGTGCACTGGAGACAGAAACTGAAATAAGGATGCAGGGACAAGGAAAGATTTTGGGTACAGAGCAGAAATAACTGTAGGGAGCAGGTTAAGGGGATTAGGGAATGGAATAAGGATATGGAAATGTTAACATGAAAGGTTATAATGGTGCAGGACAAGAACAGGATCATTTGGGCAACAGAAGTTCAGACCTGTCTATGTCGTAGGTGCAGATATCTTCTCAACATTTCCTAAAAAACGAGTGACATTTTGCAGACCTGCCGAATCACCCAGTTTTACCACATAACACACAGGTTTTACTTCGTCGTCCCGATCAACTAAGGGCATCATCACTCTGTTTTCAGGAGTACTTTGTGAAAATACATCATGACCACTTATTTAATGGCACTCACAGTGCTGAAACAGTTAAAATCAGGGCTTTGTAAGTTCATACAAGAGCGCTCATGTATGAGCAGCCAAATGGTCATCCTGGTAGCAAGATGATTGGTGCAGCCCCCATATCAGTGTACTGTAACTATCAGAAGTCCTTCCCAACTCAACTGATGGCCACACAATAACAAAAAAGATATTATGTTACAGCAATAATCTTTTTGTTATTGAGTGGTCATCCTGAAGATTGTGTATCCAATATTTTGCTCATGCTTACATCATGCACGTTATTTTTAGCTCTCGGGCATTCACATTTACTTATGTATTTTCATATTTCTTGTACAAACATTTCTTTGTTGGTATCAACAAACAGCTCTCTTCCATTAAAACTCCAGTTACTAATACAGTCATAATAGAGCAGGTATCACTGAGCCACTAAGCACACATCTATATTCATCATTAGAGTCTGCCTGTTACCAGCAATTTGGGCATAGGTGCTTAGTCTAGTCTATAGTATTATATTGAAAAACCACCAGAAAGAAACTGTTCTTTGTACATATGCACTCCTGAATCTCACTGACAGCAAAGTGGTTATTCAATAAGCGCCGAACCTGCCACCGAATTTCACTGTATAGTGCAATTTCGTGGCAGTTCATCTATTCAGAAAGCTGTCAATTTGCCAAATACTGGCAAACTGACAGCGAAATACAGTGCAATTCACATCAGTTACAGTTACAATTTTTTATAAAGCACGAACAAGTTACGTAGTGCTGTACAGTGGGAGGCAGAACAACAAATAAACATACAGGTTAACACACAGTACAGTAGGTGAGAAGATCCTGCTCAAGAGTTTACAATCTAAGAGGATAGGGGAGACACCCTAGGGGAGGGTAAATAGAGAATGTGAAACAGCGGAGTGCATGTGGGCTATCTGGGAAGATGCAGCTGAAAATGAACACAAGGGGATTAGGGAGTGAGCAGATAGGCTTCTCTAAAGTAATTTGTTTTCAGAGACTTCTTGAAGGACTGGAGAGATGGGGAGAGGCTGATGTTGTGGAGGTGGGAGTTCCATAGAACTCCCACCTCCACAACTGGAGTTCCAGGAGAAGTCTTGAAGGCGGGAGTTGGGGGTGCGGGTACGTGAAGCTGATAGCATCAGATCATTGGCAGAGTGAAGTGGTCAGGATGGGATGTACCTGTTAATAAGGGAGGAGATGTATGCAGGGGCGCGGTTATGGAGAGCTTTGTATGTGTGGGCCAATGTTTTGAATTGGATTCTATTGGAGACAGGGAGCCAGTGTAGAGATTGACAGAGGGGGAGGTGTGAGAGGTGAGGTGTATGAGTCTGGTGCTGGCATTCATTGTAGACTGCAGAGGGAGAATCTGGGATCTCTTAAGGCCAGAGAGAAGGAGGTTACAGTAGTCCAGACGGGAGATAATAAGTGCTTGGATGAGCATTTTAGCAGAGTCCTGATTAAGACAGGGGCAGATACGTGCAATGTTTTTTAGGTGAAATAGCAGGATTTGGTTAGTGACTGAATATGAGGAGTAAAGGAGAGATCAGAGTCTAAGAGGGCACTGAGGCACCGGGCCTGAGAGGTAGAGGTAATAGTGGCACCATTCACCTGAAGGGAAATGGGTGCAGGAATGTTAGTTTTAGAGGGAGGGAAGACGAAAGTTCAGTTTTAGAGAGGTTAAGTTTTAGGAAACGGGAAGTCTTCCAATCGGAGACAGCTGACAGGCAGACAGTAACACAGTCCAGCACTGGAGGAGAGAGATCGGGAGCAGAAAGGTAGATTTGGGTGTTGTCGGCATATAGATGATATTGAAGTCCATAGGAATAGATGAAGTTGCCTAGAGAGGCAGTATAGATTGAGAAGAGTAGGGGAGTAGCAGAGTGACGCAATTTTGCAATCTTCCGCATCAGTGAAATTGTCCCATACAGAAGTAATGGTTAAACTATTCAGAAAACGCCAAACTGCACCAAAATGTCAGTGAAATGCCAAGATTTCCGGTGGTTCCGTTCGACAGGTTTAAAAGAGGTGAATCCAATAGAATTTAATTTTAAAAAATATACAGGGTTATCCAAAGAGATACGATTTGCTGGAGAAAGGTAACCGAACGCTGAAAATCAGGGTTCGGTTACCTTTCTTGGCCATTCGGCTATCCAGAGAGCAGGCAATTCGCCAAATCCTGGCGATTTGTCTGCACATACGGTGCCTGTTCGGTGCCTGTTCGAGGGCAGTGAAATCCCAATAGAGAAGCAATGCTTCGGCTATTCAGAGAACACAAACCAGCAGTGAAAGGTTCCCGAAATGCCCTGCCATTCGGTGGTTTCATGTGGCAGATTTATTCAGGCGAATCCCATAGGCTTCAATGTTAAAAATATTCCTGTTTTAATTCAATATCTAATAAACCGTTCATTATAAAATTCTGCAGTAAAGAGTCTCTTTATTTATAGATTTTTTAGGATATTTTAAGCATTTTAAATGCTAATAATATATGATAGTAAACATGGTATACCAATAATAACATATAATTAGGGATGAGCTGTTCGGTTCGATCGGTTCGGAGTTCGATTCGAACTTTGGCAGTTCTAAAGTTCGCGAACTTCGAACTTTTTGGGGTGTTCGCCAAAAGTTCAATTTTTTTTTTTTTTTTAAAAGAGCTTAAAAAATCCTAAAAAATCTAAAAATAAAGAGACTCTTTACTGCAGAATATTATATGCAATGGTTTATTAGATATTGAATTAAAACGGGAATATTTTTAACATTGAAGCCTATGAGATAAAACATTCTTGTTGCTAAAACATCAGGCAGACGAGGCCCTCTAAATCAGGCACTGTAGAGGGCAGCCCGCCGGAGCCTCCCTCCCAAGGACCCCTTGACTTGAGGAGCATGCGGACGCAAGATTACAGAGCTGCAACTGTGCGGGCTGGCCAGCCGGGTGCATGTGGCAGAGGGACTCTAGGGAGGGAGCCACAGCAGACCCCCCTTCCGCCCAACCAGGATCCAGGTTTCAGGGTGCATGTGGCAGAGAGGTGGCGCAGGGAATCCAGGGAGGGAGCCACGGCAGACCCCCCTTCCGCCCAACCAGGATCCAGGTTGCAGGGTGCATGTGGCAGAGAGGTGGCGCAGGAACTCCAGGGAGGGAGCCACGGCAGACCCCCCTTCCGCCCCACCAGGATCCAGGGAGCCCCCACTGACCACCAGGCTAAGGTAAGGCGACACATTTTTTAAAAAAATAAAATCCGAGAACATTTTTAAATGTCCCCAGCAACATAAAATAAAACCTTTTTTTTTCTTTCTAATACTCACCTGATTCCTGGATCCACAAACTGTAGAGGTGCTGCCCGGCAGTGTGCGGAATCATATGCTGCATTAATTATACTGTAAGGCTGGGTTCACACCTGCGGTTTTTTTACACGCGCAATACGTGTGTTTTTAAGGCTAGGGTCAGACGAACGCATTTTCGCGTTGTCTGTGAAAAAGTGCGTTCGAACGAATGGACGCATTTTTTCACGGAGTACGCGATAGCGGTCATACGATGCGCATTTGCGTTCGTGATTTTGTACGGATCATCAACAAAACACTTGTGCATCTGGACGTTATGTTGGCCGGACATTAGCAGTGTCTGACATCTCCAAATCACGCAAACACGCCGCTAGCGGACGCAGCGCACTCTGTACGACCGTACTGGTGGTTTCACGTTCTCGACAAAATGCGTTCGTTTGCCACTTGCGTTGCACGGCCGGACTTTCGTGCGACCGTACTTCGTATATTGGCCGTCATTGCCCGTCATTTGCTGCGAGTGCGGCCGTAATTAAGTGCGCCAGAACGCACGTTTAAAGTGCGCTAGTCTGACCCTAGCCTTAACACGCGTATCGCGCAAACAGAAAAAACATGCGAATGCGCATTGCAGCGCGTTCACGCCCATAGACTGCAGAGTGAACGCACTGCAATACGCCCCAAAGAAGCTCCTGTACTTCTTTGGGCGTAGGACGTTTTACAGCACGTTCCTGCGTGCTGTAAAACACCCAGGTATGAACGGGTCCCATAGCAAATAATGGGATTTCCCTGTTTATGCGTTTTACAGCGTGCAGAAATGCGCTGTAAAAAACCTTAAGGTGCTGCCCGGCAGTGTGAGGATTCATATGCTGCATTAATTATTCTTCTTACAAATTTGGTTACTTAACCCGTTTGCGTTTGGATTGTAATATTGTGACATCCAGGGCCCCGGATAGCGATCGGGGGGACCCCGGACGCATGGTGCCGCCAGCTGGCCGAATGCCAGGAGCTCCGGCGGCACCCGTCACAGCTGTGAGTGATCAGGGGGCAGGGCGAAGCGTGATGACGCAGAGCCGCCGAGACTGGTGTGTGCCAAGTCTCACCATATACAGTAGCGCAGTACTAGTGCCTAAACGTTGTTGAGCTGGTTTTGTTATAACAACTACTCTCGCTCTGTGTCCCTGTCTGGTATATTCCGCTGCTTGTTACTGCTGGTGCGCTTCCATCCTGCCATACACTATAGCGCAGTAATATTTCGGTGCATTGCCACTGACGCCTATATTACCAGATTCATATATTTTTAATATTGGACCGCAGGGTCTTCCACTCTTCCACAATACCACAAAAGGGTTACAGTGTTAAGGCACTTGCTGCCACCAAAGGCACAATATTTGGGTGCACTGACGCCTTTACTAGATTCATATCTTTTTAATATAGGACCGCATAGTCCAACCCTGTACTCTTCCACAATACCACAAAAGGGTTACGGTGTGAAGACACTGTTGCCGACACTAAAGGCCAAATTTTAAAGCACCTATTGTTACTTTCATCCAAAGCCTGCATAAGTTTCACCATAATTTAGCCGCAAAAATCACTAAACTTGTTCTTCGTGTCCTAAAACATCTCCTCTTTTCATACAGGCTGCCGCCCCAAGCAGTTGTTTATGAATATATTAAAGGAAAAGCATTTACCGTCATTTGAAATGTCATTCTTTTGTTTTTAAATGTTTCTATACATCCTACAAATCCGCCACTTCACGGGCAGGTTATGGGGACCTCCTAGGCACGATATTTGAAGGAATTTTTCGTTTTTATTTTTAACCCTTATTTCATGGAAAACTCACTGTTCCTTTAAAAAGTTTTTTTTTTTTTTAAACTTTTTGTCCTTGTTTCCTGTCTCCCAGGGCACTACCCAGACCCCCATACACCTTTTATGGCAAATATCTTGCATGTATGCCCTCTTGCAGGGCACTCTAAAAATCGAACTTTTGAAATTGTTCGAGTTCGAATGCGAACCGAACACGGAGGTGTTCGGCTCATCACTACATATAATATGGCAATAACATTTCCTTTTACTTCTGCCTAGTTGATAAATTGCTCTTACAATTTGTATAAATCATGAAGTGTTAACCTGTAAGTAGTTTAAAAATGTCATTTTGACATGCTTTCGAGGTCATTAAGGTAGTGCATATCATTCTGGCACAAATGGGCAGCAGAATTGAATGCTTTAAAACCTTAACGCCAAGCGTTTGGCGCCCAGCAGGAGGGGGTTAACACCGGTGGGGTGTACTAGTACACCGTGCTGCCATGGGCTTCTCCTTCGGCCATTCCACAGCAGCCACCAGCCCGCCGAGTGCTGGGCGGGGCTGAGGTGACCCATAGAAGTCAAAAGGTGTACTAGTATGCTCCATGGCTTCAAGTTCCACCCGCCACAGAGATGGCATAGTAGGCCATGCGGCAGGAAAGCGTTAAACACGTTAGAAAAATGCTTACATTCAAGTTCCAATTAGCACATAACCAGATTGTGTACTAAAATGTTATATGCTGACTTAACAAGCATAGAACATACAGAAATGTAGGAAATAATGCCTTAAAATGTTTAAGGGCATAAACCATACTATTGGGAAATAAATAAAAATCTTTGTTTTGTTCCCTGTTTTAACACAATTCTCTGGCACAGATATTGCAAATATCTCATTCCAATACTTGAAACGAAAACACGATTTTCTATTATATTGTCCAAGGAAGTAAAACATTTTAGTTGAATTTTAATGAGCAAATGCAGCACAGAAGAAACCTATAACGGAATACATATCACTACTGTTAATGAGTATAGAAATACCACGTCACGGAAACATGGGTAAATCACATCAAAGAAAAATATGGCCAAATGGCTATTTACGATTTCCTTATAAATATGTCATGAAACTTTGAGATGTGAGAAAAAAATAAAAATTTTGCTTTGATCGTCTGGTAAAAGAAACATATTTGTTGAGCCTACCTCTAATGTAAAGAATGTGTTTGCCAGTCTTGGCTTAGCCACAAAGTTCTGCTGTTCTCTCTGTTTTATTTCCTGTACTGAAGTGATCCAGATGCTTACACGGAACCATATGGAGGACAGAACATGGGTTTGTGGGAACCAGATGACTACCTAATGTGTATCATTCATAAGATGTCCTGTAAATAAACAACTATTAACAAAGAAAGCTGATACTCCTCACATACTAAGAGGTTCTTACATAACAATAACATCAAATTTAAATCAATTTTTCTGAGACTCAAATTCAGGGTAATACTAATGAAAAAGGGTAATGACATTGACATCTTTCTGGCATTCACCACTAACAAGGTGGAGAAGTCAACTGCATATTTTGTCCAAAGTAATTCCAGTCTCCACTGTATTACTATACAATATAATAACAACAGCTGGTACAAATGCTGATATTCCCTGAGTATAGTATAGGTCCATAAATATCAAGTACAGCAGTTGGCTAAGTGAATGATGAATAAAACTAAACTGTAGAAAAGAAAAAAAGAAGAAAATGTAAAGTGGCCAAGGATATAGAGAGGTAACTATGAAAGCTTGGACCTGAAGCCTAGTATCATGGATTAAAGGAAACATTTAAACACTGATCAGGTGGGGAGGTCAACATTCAGGAACCAAACTGCATGGAAAGGGTTCTAGAATGTGTAAATATGGTGTCACAACCAGGCCAATAATGGAATGGGGCAATCCATATTATTGATGAGATTGTCAGGGATCAGCACCCGTGTGCGCAACAATCAGTGCTATCCATGAAAAGTGCTGCTTCGTACCTGTCCAGCACTGATAGGGGTTAAAACCAAAGTAGCACCAAACACCACACCCTCTTCTCTGCCTATCAGATGGCTTTGCATTGTCAAGTCTCACCTTGTTCTATTCAGACCTGCCTTCCTGTCTCTGTTGATAACCGTGTACCAGACCCTGATTAACCCACCGATATTGCCTCCTTGCTGCCAGCCCTTTGATCCACGGACCGTCCTGACTACTCTTTGCCTGCTCCCTTTGTACCTCGCCACGGACTCAGACCTGCCTCAGCCAATTTACTCTCAGGTACCTCCAGTGTATCCCTGCCAAAAGGGCTCTAACCACCCGTACATGGGTCCCACCATGGCATATGCCAGGTGCCACCCTGACAGAATGCAAAGCCCTACAACTGAGCCCGCAGGGATGCTACCAGCCCTGGACGATATGGCGTACTGGCTATGTATAGTGCTGGATGAGGTCTGGACCTTAATGGACTCCCTTAGAAGCACCACTCCCGACATGTGTGTTTTCCCCAGCAAAGAGTTCCCCGGCAAAGAGAGCCAAAGGCCCGCTAGCTCCAGAGGAGCGCGCCAGGAGGATATCCGAGGGTCTCTGTATTTACTGTGCCTCAAGAGACCACTGGCTCGCAGCCTGTCCCGCAAGACCCCCAAAAACGCCAGCTCCCGCACCCGAGCCGTCTATGGTGTCACGGCGAACCCCTATGAAAAAGACCGTGAGTGATTAAAACTCTGGTGGTTACAGATGCACCCCACGCTCATGTCTCTGCACCACAGGTTCCCAAGCCTGCACCCAGAAAGCCTCCTACACCGAAGCCTGCGCCCAGACGACTCAAGCCCACTGTGCCCAGGAGTAGGGAGTCTCTGAATTATGCAGACGAGGAGGAACCCCGAATCCAGACAGGCTCCGGTCTCTAAGGCTGCATCCCGGCCTACTTCTACACCTAAGCCCAGGTCTGCAAAGGCACCAAAGCCTGCACTGGAGAAAGTGCCCAAGCCAGCTCCCAGGTTACCTCCTGCACCGAAACCTGCCCCCAACCACCCATACCCAGGGTACCTAGAGAGTCAGTGTCCCTGGAGGCTGACTCCGAGGAGGATGAGGACGAAGTACTGCCCATGGAGTACGAAACCACAGTACCTGAGGAGCTAGACCAAGCAACCCCCATGGAGATTATGTGTATGCAGGTTCCAGGTACAACCACTCTCAGCCAGCAAGACCAAGCCATCGGTTAAGTGGAGGGTGCTGGCTATGACTCTCAGAATGAATTCTTGCCATTTGGCCGTCTGGCCTCAGATTATGTTGATCCAGAACAGGTACCTGAGGAAAAGGGCCTATATAGTATACAAGGAACCTTCATGTTACCTAGACCCGTCATTACCTGTACCACCCCAGAACCTGCATATGCAGAACAATCTGACTGTGTATTTGCTACCATTGGGACGGTGGTGCGGAAGGAAGATCTGGCACGATTTGAGGAAGCTCTACACCTCAGGGACACCGTCAAGCTACCCAAGACTGCTATCATAACGCTGACTGTGACTCCCATCACTCCCAGCCAACAAGTACCATCTCCTTTTCCCTGGCAATGCTACCCACAAGCTCCTGAGTCAGAGGATTGGGATACTGTGGACTCGGATGGTGAGCTTCAACTACAGACCGCTCGGCGTCCCAGGGGACCACCGGCTCAAGACACCAAGTATGTGGGGGCTACCGCCTCTCTTCCCCATAAGGACTCCATACAGCTCAGTGACTCCCCCTGTGACGACAAACCTGAAGAAAAGGAATGTCCTGCAGCAGTACCACCTCATCGTGTGGGTACTGTTATGACGGGCGATTACACTGTCCAGACCACCCTGGAGGGCAAGACCAGTACCACATCCAAAGCCAAGACTCGGAGACGCCAGAGGAAGAAACACTGTCAGTCTGATCATACGAGACCCCTGGCTGAAGTGTCTGAAGACCTGGTGCAGCTTGCCCCACTACCCTCTGCCTACGTGAACACAATATATTCAGGTGCCCTTGGCCTCTATTCATGCCCATCTGTCTCCAGGTCTCTCCGTGATTTTGATAGGTCTATGTACTCAGGCCTTCTACATGACGAACTAGGACCCTATACTGTCCAGGGCTCCTCTTGTCTTACCCACCTGGGACCAGGTGACAGCGACATGGACTTATTCCCCTTGCCCACCGGTGCCCAGCTTCCAGTCGAGTGTGGATCGTCCAGTGGCTGCTCCTTCGGGAGGGGATTCTGTCAGGGATCAGCACCCGTGTGCGCAACAATCAGTGCTATCCATGAAAAGTGCTGCTTCGTACCTGTCCAGCACTGATAGGGGTTAAAACCAAAGTAGCACCAAACACCACATCCTCTTCTCTGCCTATCAATAAAAGAGTATCCTCCCCCTGTGCAACTTGGCTTTGCATTGTCAAGTCTCACCTTGTTCTATTCAGACCTGCCTTCCTGTCTCTGTTGATAACCGTGTACCAGACCCTGATTAACCCACCGATATTGCCTCCTTGCTGCCAGCCCTTTGATCCACGGACTGTCCTGACTATTCTTTGCCTGCTCCCTTTGTACCTCACCACGGACTCAGACCTGCCTCAGCTAACTTACTCTCAGGTACCTCCAGTGTATCCCTGCCAAAGGGGCTCTAACCACCCGTACATGGGTCCCACCACGGCGTATGCCAGGTGCCACCCTGACAGATGATTATTGTCCAGCAATGACCTAATGTGGTCACTCTTCACATGATAATAAGCTCCACATGGCCAATATCCTCTAGGGCAGTAGGTTCCCAACCACAGTCTTCAAGTACCCCGTAACAGGCAAGATTTTTAGGATTACCTTGGAGAAAATCAGTCTGAATCCTGCAATCACTGAGCAGCAAATTATATCAACTGTGCTGTGTTTCAGATATCTGGAAAACCTGACCTGTTAGGGATACTTGAGGACCGCGGTTGGGAACCACTGCTCTAGGGCAGAAGTCCCCAAAACTGGTCCTCGAGGCCCACTAGTAGGTTTTCCAGATATCTGAAGAACAGCACAGGTGATATGATTTGCTGCTCAGTGATTGCAGGATTCAGACTGCATTTCGCCAAGGTGATCCTTAAAACCTGGCTTGTTAGTGACCCCTGAGGAACAGTGTTGGGGACCACTGCTCTAGGGCATAGATAGTAAACTCTTGCCGCCCAGATGTTTATGAACTACAATTCCCATAATTCTCTGGCCTTCTACTGCATTCACAGAATTCTGGGGATTCTAGGCCATCATTGGTGGGGCCAATGTCCAATAGAGTTTGGAAACAAATGGAGTAGGTGAGCAATGCCCAAAAACTATCTGCAAGAGTCTTCTCTT
Source organism: Leptobrachium leishanense (assembly GCA_009667805.1). Taxonomy (NCBI): domain Eukaryota; kingdom Metazoa; phylum Chordata; class Amphibia; order Anura; family Megophryidae; genus Leptobrachium; species Leptobrachium leishanense. The sequence continues at coordinate 273,812,024 of CM019063.1, read as the reverse complement.
TTATTAACACATTGAAGGATATTTTTAGGTAAGCTTCAACAATGGCAACGATGGTGAAAACTGATCTTGTAGAGCTCTGCAGAATATGTGGCACTATATAAATAAAAAAACTTGGTTCACCTGGAGACCAGGTGGACCATTGGTTCTACCTGGATACCATAAAGTAAAACATAACTTTTATTGTGACTAAATTAAAATAAACACACAAGACTGGTCATGATCATGATTAACAAACAAAGCAGTTAAAAAAAACTTTTTGCACTTGGGATAAATTGACTCAAAAAATATTCAAATGGAGCACCAAATTAGGTGACTTGCCCTAATCACTAAATAAATGTGATAGCAGAAGGGTGCAAATAATCGGAGAACCCTTAGTGAAAAAACGGAAGAGTCAGGGATACTTTGGGACCTTACATAAGGAAAAAATATCCTCAAATAAATGTCAATCTTTGGCAACAATTAGCTATTGAATAAGTAAAAGGCAGCAGGTACATTCCAATAGGACAGCCCCAACACAATTGCTTGTATCCACATATGCAACTAAAAATGGGAGATTTGGGGGATAGGGACTGGGAGCTTGCCATAGGAGTAAAAAACCTTATCAGTGCTTGAATGCAGCCATATGGAAAGGTTCCATGTATAAACCCTGCTCACAAAAGCAGCGCACCGGACGCGCGTTTCGTTCCTACAGGCTCGTCAAAGAATAATATCAAAAATATATGCAACTTGTTCTTATTTTATCCTGAGATGAGATACCTGAGAAATTCACGGCTAACAACAATGTTCCTTTTTTTAAAGCTATGAGTATAAAATCATTGATCTTAATGTCAGTTAGTTTCAGCTTTGCTCAGCTATGGTTGGATATGCACTTATTTAGTTTCCTTCATAGTCAAATTAATAAATCTTCTTTATGGGAGAAGCATTCGCCTTACATATTTAGTATAAAACTCAAACGTGGCTTTTTTAAGGTAACACAAAGTTCATGTGCATGCACAGTCTAAGAGCATTTGACCTCACGAGTAGTTGTTAGCCATAGCATAGTGGGGTTGCACATCTACAAACACACAAGCCAAAGGTCTTGCATGCTTGTAAAAATATTTTATATTCATATATATATATATATATATATATTTTATTAAAATTAGAAACAGGCTACAAGCAGGTAATAGTAATGATGATGCTGCCTTGCTTGTTTTACCCATTTAGAATAGTGGCCTTCAATACAGTATGCTGCGGTTTGTGAGTGAGTGATATATATACCAGGAGAGGGCTATGTGATATAATAGCGGTAACATATGAGGGAAACCAAGACACAATATTATTCCTGAACATTTAGATAAGATGTGACTGGAACAGCAATTGAGTTGCTGAAAACACCTGTTGTTTGTTTCAGACATTTTTTGTTTTACAGAAAAAGAGCCATATCTTGTAAAAAAAAAAAAAAAAGGAAAATGTACGTTTTTTATATTTTCTTTCTTTCCATGCCTTAGGCAGTCAAGAGGAAGGGGAACAAGTTAAAATAATCAACACTGGTGTTCAGATAAACCATTCTGTATATTTTCCAGTAACTCTTGGAATTTATGACCTTGCAGACATGCTAATGGAAACTTTTAATGATTAAAATAAATAAATTTGCACAGGAAGGTCTTTTTTGTCTGTTGTACTTTTTCTTCTGCACACAAAAATAATTGGTTAATTAATGGATAGACATGGAAGCTCTGTAGGCATTACGATGGGGCAGACTATGTTACAATAATAATTTGAATACAGTTACAGCATATTCCATAGCGCTTTACAATGGGGGAGCACAAACATGAGATGTACATGATAAATGAGGAAAAGACAACCCTGTCCATAGGATAACTGTCCAGGTAATACAACACTTTAACCAAGTGCTCAGCCAGACTTCCCGTAAGTCTGAGTTAGTAAGAGTAATTAGAGAGAGAAGTGGAAACCACTGTAAAGGAGACCTGAAATTATGGAGTCGGCCTGGGTGGGTTGATGTGACAGCAGAGTGAAGAAAATGTAGTCCTGTCTGTGAGTATGCTGTATAAAAAAGGAATGAGATTTAGAAAAATGCCCAGGTTTTTCAAGTCTTTATGATGGGGGAGTGAGAAGCATGGGGCAGGAGACTAAATAAAAGAGGGGGAAATTTAAAAGACTACTAGTCAGCCAGAAATTAATAAATGCACACATAAATTACAATTGCAAGAATAGAGCAGTCTGAAGGATAGTGGTGGACGGCATTGAAACTTGGATACCTTGATCCTTGTTACAGGGGCAGATTGAAGAAAATGTAGTCATGTGTGAATATGCTGTGTAGAAAAGGAATGAGCCTTAGTAAAAGTGCCCAGGTTGTTCAAAAATAATTTTCTTTATATATTTTGCACCCCCATTAGACCCTTTGAATGATGCAAAATACATGTAAATAGTTCCATCTGCAAAATAATACTAGAACATAAAAATATGTGTGTTCTGGAATAATTATTATGTCAAGTACTACAAGGCCAAATACAAAGCTCTCCAACATGTTCACTTTTGATACTTTGGACATAATTTTTGCTACTTCATTCTATAATGAAACTGGTGATTTATACGTAGAAAACATTCTTAGGAAGTTACATTAAACAAATGTTACTGTGTATCACCAACAGTGTTAATCAAAGAGCACCATAATCTGTGTGATGACGTCATCGGCAGGCAGGGCAGCCATCAGAAATGATGGGGCCCCTTACTGAATCTCACGATGGGGCCCCCCCAGCACTCCCTCAACCTCTAACAGCTTTTCTCTCTCTTCCAAAACAAAAACGGACATAACATAGCTCCATTGCAATAAAACTCACAGTAATGTGCGGTGTGTATGAGAATATCAGAGGGCTCCACAGCAATAAAATGCACAGTAATGTGCAGTGTGTATGAGTGTATCACAGAGCTCCACAGCAATAAAACTCACACTCATACACACTGCACATTACTTTGAGTTTTATTGCTGTGGAGCTCTGTGATACAGTAATGTGCAGTGTGTATGAGTGTATCACAGAGCTCCACAGCAATAAAACTCAAAGTAATGTGCAGTGTGTATGAGTGTATCACAGAGCTTCACAGCAATAAAACTCACTGAAATGTGCTGTGTATGATGGCCTTCGGGCTCGGCTGGGTCTTGGGTCTTGGCTGGGCCCTGGGTCTTGGCTGGGACCTCCCTGGGCCTTGGCTGGGACCTGGGGTCTGACTGAGCCTTGGCTGGGACCTGAGGTCTGGCTGGGCCTTGGCTGGAACCTGGGGTCTGGCTGGGCCTTGGGGTCTGGCTTGGCCCTGGGGTCTGGCTGGGCCCTGGCTGGGACCTGGGATCTGGCTGGGCCTTGGCTGGGTCCAGGCTGGGCCCTGGGGTCTGGCTGGGCCTGTGGTCTGGCTGTGCCCTGGGGTCTGGCTGGGCCTTGGGGTCTGGCTGGGGTCTGTGGTCTGGCTGGGGTCTGTGGTCTGGCTGGGCCTGTGGTCTGGCTGGGGTCTGTGGTCTGGCCGGGCCCTGGCGTCTGGAGTCTGGCTGGGCCCTGGGTTCTGGCTGGGCCTGTGGTCTGGCTGGAGTCTGGGGTCTGGCTGGAGTCTGGGGTCTGGCTGGGCCCTGGGGTCTGGCTGAGTCTGGAGTCTGGCTGGACCTGGAGTCTGGCTGGGCCTGTGGTCTGGCTGGAGTCTGGGGTCTGGCTGGGGTCTGTCTGGGCCTGGCTGGGCCCTGAGGTCTGGCTGGGTCTGGAGTCTGGCTGGGTCTGGAGTCTGGCTGGGTCTGGAGTCTGGCTGGGCCCTGGGTCTGGCTGGGCCCTGGGGTCTGGCTGGGCCCTGGGGTCTGGCTGGGCCTGGGGTCTGGCTGGGCCCTGGGGTCTGGAGTCTGGCTGGGCCCTGGAGTCTGGCTGGAGTCTGGGGTCTGGCTGGGCCTGTGGTCTGGCTGGGGGTCTGGCTGTGCCCTGGCTGGGCCTGTGGTCTGACTGGGCACTGGTTGGGCCTGTGGTCTGGCTTGTCTCTGGGGTCTGGCTGGGCCTGGGGTCTGGCTGGGCCCTGGGGTCTGGCTGGGCCTTGGCTCACCACTCTGCCGTCTTCTGTCCTGGTCCTCTGCTCATTCTTCTACTCTTCTATTTTCTTCTTTCCCTCTTCTATCTTCATCTCTTCTTTCTTCGGCTGCTTCTTCTCCTCCCAGCCATCGCAGCCAGCTTCTCCTTTGTGTGTGAGTCACACACACGTGACTGGAGGGCGGCACCAAAGCAACGTGCTTGGGAGGCACAAGCACGTTGCGTGGCCCGCCCACCCAGGAAGCTGCCGGCCAGTACAGCTCAGGATTCGGACTCCTTGAGTCCGATACCAGAGCTGAAAATTTTTTATGGTGCCGCCGATGGCCCCTTACTGCAGCATTGGGCGTAATGCCCTGATGACGGCCCTGTCACCAGAACCTGGTTGGCAAAATTCAGGAAGGGGAGGGGGCTCCTTTTCCCTCTATCTCCAATTGTTAAAGCTACAGTGATGCAAGTTGAGTCTCTCCTTTTCAGCGGTGTACAGCATTAACTGTTTCACTGCCAGATCGCGATTTAAACCTGGAGGTGGCTGACATCTTGGATGTCCCCCACACACTGACATCCTCACCATATGTGTGAGGATGTCAGTGGGCCAGTTAACCCCCTAGCTGCCATGTGGAGATAGATAGGACCTAGGCTGTCATCTAAAAATAATGAGCGTAAAACGGTCATAATGAGCTCAGCGCACATAGGTGAACTGGCTCAGCAGTGAAGGGGTTAAAAAGCAAAAATTGGGTATTTCTATTCTCGGGACAACATTTTGAAACCATTTAGCTGGGGTCTTTTTTGGTGGTTGTAGATTTTGGGAATTAAATTAAGAAATAGTATGTTTTTGAAAATTGTACCTAAACACTAACAGCACAGAAACGTAAAAACAGCAGCGGGCACTAAAGGACGGATTTGCGTAAAAACCGCCCGGTCACTAAGGGGTTAAAAAAATATCGGAAAAATTATTTGGCGAAAAAATCCTGAAAAATGCCCCAAAAAATCTCAAAAAAATAGGCTTTTTGTTGCAACTTAAAATAATAAACAGTTTAATAGATAGCAGCAAATGACGTCCAATGACGACCAATATACGAAGTAAGGCCGCACGAAAGTTGAACCGCGCAACGCAAGCGGCAAACAAATGCATTTTTTCGAGAACGTCAAACCGCTAGTACTGACGCACAGAGTGCGCTGCGTCGGTATAGCGGCATGTGTGCATTATTAGGAGACGTCAGACGCTGTAAATGTCCGGCCAACATCACGTCCATTTGTTTTTTTTAGCTCCGTAAAAAATCACGGCCGTAATTGCGCACCATATGACCGCTATCGCGTCTTCCATGAAAAAGTGCGTCCGGACGCATGGACGCACTTTTTGAGAGTCGACGTGAAAAATGTGTTCGTCTGACCCTAGCCTTAACCTTAATGAAACCACCGAACATCAGGTCATTTCACTGCCATTTTTCTGCTGTTCAGTGTTCTCTGAATAGATTAACCATTGCTTTTCTATGAGGATTTCACTGCTGCCAAAGATCTGGCAATATGGCAATATTTGGCGAATTGCCAGATTTTGAATAGTCGAATGGCCCCGAAATTGCACCGAATGGGGAAATTTACTGTTCGTTGCAATTTCGGGGTCAGTTTGGCTCTCTTTGAATAACCCCTCAAGTGTCAATTATGGGTATAGGGACAAATCTCATGTTTATTAATGGCGGTTTACCATTAGGAGAAATAGAAGAGTAGGTGAATAATACATTATAATTAACTAAACTCTAGATATAAGAACCCTAAAACTACAGAAGATATTTCTGGGAAATAAACAAAAGAAAAATAAAAAATTAATCTGTGCTGCTTGCATATGCATTCTAAGCCATTTCAATTCTACCTACCTTTTGGTAAAGTAAGAGTTTTTATGGGTTTTTTGGGGATTAGGATTCTGCCAGATTCTGAACAGTAGGAATCAAGCATTTTTGACAATGCTTCGTACAATTTTGATTTTCAAATGCTGAAAGAGATTCTCAATAAGACTGAGCTTAGAACTGTGGCAAAACCACTAGGGATTGTATGGGAGAGTTGCCACCTTGTGGACGTGTGTATAAACAACACTCAAAAAAGTCTTGCATTTAAAAAAGTATTGTGCTTTTAGACGCTATGAAAAAAGTCTATTGATGTGAAAAAAAAATCAATGCACATGCATAGTGTTTCCAGTGCAACTTGGTACCACACACGCACCTTTCTTATATGAGTATGGTGCAAAACAGACTGTACTTTTACATTTATGGTTAAGGTTATAGTTGTTATTAAGGTTAGGTTTAGTATTAAGGTTAGTATTTGTGCATGTTTTAGGGTTCAGTTTCATTTTCGGTTTAGCCTTAACCAACAGATTTCGCTTCATTTTTGCTTCATTATCAGGCACGAGATCCTTCTTCTTTTGATGTGAAAATGGAGCAGAATCTTTTGGTTAAGTTTAGGGTTAACTTTAACCTTGAAAGTGAGCCTAACTGTAAAAGTTACCCTAAATCACAAACTTTCATTTGTGATCTATTGGTATTTTTGCAAATATAAAATATATTTTCAGGATGTATAAATTTTAACAGTATGAAAAAGCATGAACTACGTAATTATCTCTTTTGGGTCAAAGCATGTGTGGCCAATCACCCCCACAGGCCTGAACTCATGCTAGCTGTGGAAATGACAGCCTATATGCTTAATGGCATGAAAATTGTGGTTTTATTCTTAAACTGCACATCACAAAGAATACAGAACCCTTGTAGCTACAATTGTAATATGGGAACTCACACGTCAATCCAAAATCCACTATCCAATTGATAATAAATCTGATCCATTGAAACGGTTTTGAGAAGCGGAGTCCATGGCAATAATAATTAATAATAAAATGTATTAATATTTTAATAGGAATGTGCAAATGTCAAATTTATTGGCTCATTTATACTTTAATAAGTATGTGTGTAAAACCCTAAAATATTGTGTATCTTATAAGCCAGTTACTGATCAATGCCAGTGGTCACTTTTGGTATACCACAAATGCAAAGCTATTGCTCACAGCAAAATAGTTTAATGGCTTTATTCAGACTTATCAGAAGATTACTGTAAGTATTACAGAAGGTGCCAGGAGACACCATATAATGGATATTGGAAACATCATTCCTTTTAACCCTTTCGCTGCTGAGGCTTTTCACACCTCTGTGCTGAGGTCATTTTTACCAGTTTTGCTCATCATGTTTAAACGTGTTTTGAAGGCTTATTTTAGTATATGACTCAGACATATTATATATCGTTCTTTCCGTCAGACTCGGTAGATTCATAATATGTCATTATTATATGTATACGTTATGTCATGTCTGTATATTATAACAAAAAATGCAATAAAATATGTATTTTCAATAATTTACAACGTGTAAAGTGTTTTTTCACATTTTAACATGCGAGCAATTGCGGTTATATTTTGTATGGGGTGCGCTTGTTAAAAAAATTAGAGATGGGGTCTCGTTACATTTTTTTTTGGGGAAAATTACACCATTTTTAACAAACGCACCGCATACAAAAATCGTTAGTGCAGCATCATTGTTCACATTATAATTGAAATGGGAACAATATTGCTGCATTAACGAACCAAAAAAAAGAAAAAAAAAATGTTTAGTTTTTTTTTAAATATATTTTTATTTTTATTTTTAATTATTTTTTTAAAAAAAAAACTTTTTTCACTGTAGTGTTTGGTATCGTTGGAACGGCCATGCTCTGGCCGATCCAACCATACCAAACTTTAACCCCTAGCTGCCACGGATCGGGAGATAGGGAGTTCCAATGAACTCCCTATCTCCACCGTTGGTGGCAGTTAGGAGTTAACTCTAGGACTGGCGTCATCGTGCTATGCACGATGACGCCAGTCCTCAGGGGGAGTTCCCGGAGGCTTGGCCGACATCCAAGATGTCGGCCAGCTCCGGGAAAGGATCACGAACCGGCGCTTTTCAGCGCCGATTCGCGATCCAGCTCCCCAGGGGTTAATGCCAGGCACCATTTGGAAGGGCAGGCTGTGCCCTTCCAAATGGTGCCTGGGTTAACCCCCGCAACGCCGCCGATCGGGAGGGAGAGAGGTCCGAAGGACCTCCCCCCTCCCTTTCAGGCACCTCCTCCGCACATGCGGGGGGGCGCCTGAATTAGGTGTCATCGCGCTGCCGCGATGACACCTAATTTCATCGGCGGCAGTTCCGGATGCTGGGCTGACATCGAGGATGTCAGCCCGCACCGGGGGGGCCAGCGATCGGCCGGAACCCGGCCGAACGCTGACCCCAAAGGGAGGACGCGCTCAGCGCGTCCTCCGCACAGCAGGAGCCATGCGGAGGACGCGCTGAGCGCGTCCTCCGCATGGAAGTGGTTAAATAAGGAATCAGTCACTCCACAAAGGGATTTGGTTTAATAAAGGTTTCCTGTTAAGTTCATTAACAGATGCACTGCTTTCATTGCTCTATTACATACAGTAATGCAGCAGTCTGAACTATATGTTACAGGAAGGGGGGCCTGCTCCTTGTAGCTTCTTTACAGTAATACAAGACGACATGAGTGTGATCTGAATGAAAATGTTATTTCTCCCAAGGAAGCACACTAATTTTGGATTTAAAAAGTTATGCAAAGGAGAAATTTTTCAGGTTCCTTCTAGATATATAATGTCGATCCCTGTATGCAGACAGTCTATCCTACACTGCCAGTCCTTGAAGTGGCCAGAATGTCTACCTATTACCACACACAGACAGTACCAAAGGCATACACACATAAAACAGAATAACATACACCAGGGGTTAATGCCGGAGTTGCTTGTGAACCAGATACAGGGGGTCGTCAGAGATATTCCAGGCTTCGTTATGTCAGAGCTGGAGTCAGAGGATTGCCAGGGGTCGCATGCCAGAGCAGATAGTCAGAGGATTGACAGGGGTCGTATGCCAGAAACGGGTAGTTAGAGAATTGCCAAGGGTCGGTTACCAGAGCAGGTCTTAAATCAGGAGCCAAGAGGTTAACAGCCAGGAGAGATATTGTCAGCCAAGCCATAAGTCATACACAGGTAATCAAATCAAGTAATAATGCAAGCAAGCACTAAGAGGAGTGAGAACCACACCAAGGTAAGGAACCAGGGCACATGTGTCTTGTTTTAAACTTGGCAGGTGGCGCGTCATCACGCCATGCCTGCTCGCGTCAGTGACCCTTGATAGCGATCGACGGTTACTTCACACGGGGACCGGCCAGCAAGCAGCGAGGAAGGCGCTCCTGGTCGCTGGGACCCCAGGATGGCACTGGGATTGACAGCATTGTATGCTAATTTTCTTTGTATTACACAAAGCAAAATTGCTTTTCCAATTTTTTTTAAATGAGTGGGTTAAGATTGTTTTTTTCATTAAACTTTCATTAACTTTGTAATTTTGGGCAGTATGAAAATGAAACACTGCAGGAGGCATAGTTTTAACAGGATCTAGAATGCTGGGGCCATGTTCCAACCCAGTCTTTAATAGCAGCTTACAAGCAGATAAAGTGTGAGTGAGCCATTTTCTATTTACGGCTCACCGTTATTGGCTCTGTTCCGACAGAACCCTGGTATTAGTGACTTTAGACTGAATATTTGGGAGCTGCTTGTAGATACTGACAGCAGCTCCACAGGATAAGTTCCCGGGAATCCACTTGGACTTCATGTAGAGAGGCATGACCCAGCCAAAACTCACGCAAATGTGGTTTTGCTGGTACCATGGTAGAACACTGTAACAGTTCAGGCAAACCAAGGTGAGGCGAGGGTCTGAGCCCAAGGATGCTGTGACACATGGGAGGCATAGATGTGATAGACAGACAGTGGTTTATTTGGTAAACAAGCAGGTGAGCACTAGTGAGGGGCAAGACCGGACTAGGGCTGACTATATATGCTAGGTAACTGAGAGGCAGGACAGAAAGGGGACTGATCAAAGAACACACAGAACACAGGACAGAAACACAGGGGAATACAGGAAGAGAGCTAGACACAGGTACAGAAGGAACTCACAGAAAACACCAGATAGGCAGGACAGGAAAAGGGCTGAAGACCAAGATATACTGGGACTCTGTAGGGAGCAGCAGGATGGGCAACAGAGCAGGAACACCGTGGGCAGTGGAGTGGGAACACTGAGCAGTGAAGCAAGAACACTGTGGGCAGTGGAGCAAGAACACAATGGACAGCAGAGCAATCAAGGTGAGGTATCAAGAAGGGGAAATTCAAAAAGCGTAGTCAAGGGGCAAGTCGTAGGTCGGGACAGGAGACTAGTGAGCAGGGTCAGCAAAGATAGTAAAGTGTCTGGTACACTAGGATCAGCTAAGGAGTCAAGTGAGCAGGCTTCTAGCTTCCTTGCAGGCAGGCTGAACAATGCAGAAGCATTGTGGTCCAGGCATGGCTTCCTTTTCCTGCTTCCCAATTACTTACACATTTGAATTGGACAGACAGGGCAATTGCAGGAAGGCTGCTGCCAGGGCTCATTACTGTGGAGCAGCATCGGTCTGGGCCTTCCTATGGAGGTGCACGGCATAACACCCCCTCTTCCTAAGGATGCATTCCAGGCGGACAAGGATTTTTCAATTGTCTCGGGATCTTCTTGATATGGCACCGTCTCATTTGAAGGCTCGGTGTCAGGGCAGTCATTAATTGGACATAGTTTTTTTTTTTACAAAGTATTTTACCAGGAAGGATACATTGAGATTTATGTAAGGAAGGGGAGAAGAGCTGCACCTCTGGCGCCACCTAGTGGTTCTTTGAGAGAGAGACTGTGGTGATACAGACTTAATCTGCATGTAAATTTAAAAATAAGCAGCAAAAGCACAGATATACTGGTGTAACTGATAACCAAAACGTTATATACATGTGCTATGAAGTGTGGGAGTGCTCAAAGGCAATGGAAAATAAAACACTTTGGGCCCTAGCTATCACATTGAACCCTTGAGAAAGGCATTGCGCCAAAACGTTGGGGGTACCTGGTCTCAGTTTTAGTGCCTCTCCTCAGTGCTTTTCCAGATACTTTTCTTCATTGGTTTTGCTCATTTCAGGTATTTATGAATATTTACTGGTGCATAGGATACTGATATTACCTAGACCTCTCATTTGCATCTGCCATATTATGTTATGTTGTGTGTTAATAGTGGGTTTTTCTAAAATACCCTGTTTGTCTAGCACTATTTGCTTTTGTTGTCTTGTGACAATCTGTATGGTGATGTTTATATATGTATATGGCCTCATATCAGGTCTTTCTTGCCCTTGAATATTGTGTATGTATTTTTTCAATAAAATTCATTATAGAGACCACTTTATTTGGTGTGCATCCAGCTTCCTTTTTTTGGTATTCATTTTTCAGTCCTAGAGGGAGACTGTGTTTTTGGAGCGCACCCAGGATATATTTTCGAACAATGCATTGAGTGCAAAACAGCCCTTTTATTATAGTTCGTATTCTTTTCACATTGGCATGAGACTTGTTTGAAATACTAAATGTGCATAGTATTTAGCGAAATAATCTACTTTCATTGCCTATAGCAGAGGCGTAACTAGAAACCTCAGGGCTCAGGTGCGGGAATCCCTGAAGCCCCCTCACCCTTGGCAGAAACATATTGCTGCCACCGCCGTCCATGAATGGGACCCCCCAGGTCCATTATGTTGTCGCCAGACAATAAGTGTCCCATTTTTTTCCAGGTCCACTATGACCACTTCAAGCCATTCCATATTTAATGTAACATGCAATATGTACAGTATATCTCATTAATTTGAAAGTGCATTTTGGCTATTTTATACACACAGGGCCCTATTACAATCTTCACGCAAAAACGCACGTGCAAATTTGTGCACCCAGCATTAAACGTTAACGCGCATAAATCAACGTTGGAATTACAATCCTCGAGCATTTTTTCATCCGTTGAGCAATAACGCACGTAAAACGGATGCGCAAAAATGCGCGCAGCAACGTTGCATGCAGAAATCAGTGTGCGGACTGTTTTTTTCACACGATTCAGCCAATCAGAATTAAGAACCACAATTGTCTCACGTTACGTTTTTGTGCCTGTCAAAGTCAATCTGCGCATACAGTATATGCTACATCAATAAAAAATGCACACACAACTTCTCAAATTTATTGGTTTGGTATGTGTAGAATGTGTAACTATACTTTGCTGCATTTTTTTTTTGGGCTGGTGTATTTGGGTTTGGCCAGGTTGATAGAATATGGGAGATACCCTCAGGCACTCAGAATTACCAAATAAGAAAACGAGCATTAGAAATAGAAGAGGAAGAAGAGGAGGGAAATTATGTGAACAGAGGGAAAAGAGACAGGAGATAGACACAACAGGAATTTTCAACCTCAGTAATATCCCATTGACGAAGGAAGAAAATTTGGTACTTAAAAGAGGGTTAAAATTTGCACCAAGTGTAGGAATGGACCGATTTGGTACATATTTAGATATACAAAAATTTAAGAGAAATATTTGTCTAAAAAAATATTTCTCTAGAAATCCTCTAGAGAGAGTGGAATCTCCTAATAAGAAATTTAATCATACTGACCTTAGAAATACATCTAAATTCTATCCGAAAACATATGGAAACAGACTCTATGAGGGTATTTGAAAACCTTATGATGGCTGAAATAGATAAAATCGAAAAGATACCATTTAGAAAAAACCTTACAGCAATGGAAAATAGAGGGCTGAACACATTGAAAAAAAAAAAGAGATGAAGTAATTATAAAGCCAGCCGATAAAGGGGGGGATTGTGGTTTTATCTAGGTCACAATATAATAATGAAGTGGAAAGAATATTAAAAGACACGAATACCTATGGAAGAATAGGAAGTAATCCAACATCGAGAATAAAAGAAAAATTAGACAATGTACTTAAATGGGGAGAAGAAAGGGGCATTCTGGTGAAAAAAGAATTCGATTTTATCAGGATACCCTTCCCTAAAGTACCCGTCTTTTATATTTTGCCAAAAATTCACAAGAATCCCATAAACCCCCCCGGTAGACCCATTGTTGCTGGCATTGAGTCTATAACAAGCCGTTTATCGCAATAGGTGGACTTTTTGCTACAACCAATGGTGAAAGCCAATCCGTCATATTTGAAGGACACCATAGATGTGATACAAACATTAGAAACAACAGAATGGAAAGAAAACTATGTATTAGCTACATGTGACGTAAATTCCTTGTATAGCATAATTTCACACCAGTTAGGATGTGAAGAAGTCCAATATTACCTGGACAAATACTCAGGAATGGAAACGGATCAGATCAGCTTTATCGTTAAGAGTATAGATTTTATATTACATAACAACTATTTCGCATACGAGGGTGGTTTCTTTGTTCAACGCACAGGCACCACTATGCGGGGCTATTTATGGCATACTGGGAACTCTGGTGTGTCTACGGTCTGCATGACTGGGGGCGAGACCTGGTCCTCTACAGATGATATATCGATGATATTTTGATAATATGGGCAGGCAACCAGACATCACTACAAAGTTTTCTAGACCATCTGAATATCAACGATTGGGGAATTAAGATAGATATGAATATACAGTGGCAAGAAAAAGTATGTGAACCCTTTGGGATTATGTGGAGTTTTGCATGAATTGGTCATAAAATGTGCTCTGATCTTCATCTAAGTCACAACAATTTGAAAAACACAGTCTGCTTAAAATAATACAACACAAACATTATATGTTTTCATGTGTTTATTGAACATAACATGTAAACATTCACAGTGCACGGTGGAAAACGTATGTGAACCCCTAGCCTAATGACTTTTCCAAGAGCTAATTGGAGCCAGGAGTGAGCCGACCTTGAGTCCAATCAGTGTGATATTATTGGATGTGTTGCTGAAAGCTGTCCTGCCCTTTAAAAACACACACCAGTTTTGGATTTACTGGTTTCAAGAAGCAATGCCTGATGTGAACCATGCCTCGCAGAAAAGAACTCTCAGAAGACCTACGATCAAGAATTGTTGACTTGCATGAAGCTGGAAAGGGTTACAAAAGTATCTCCAAAAGCCTTGATGTTCATGTGTCCACGGTAAGACAGACGGTCTACAAATGGAAAAAGTTCAGCACTGTTGCTACTCTCTCTAGGCGTGGTTGTCCTGTAAAGATGACTGCAAGAGCACAGCGCAGAATTCTTAATGAGGTAAAGAAGAATCCTAGAGTGTCAGCTAAAGACTTACAGAAATCCCTGGCACATGCTAACATTTTTATTGACACATCTACAATAAGGAAAACATTAAACAAGAATGGAGTACATGGGAGGACACCACAGAGGAAGCCATTGCTGTCCAAAAAGAATATTGCAGCACGTTTGAAGTTTGCAAAAGAGCACCTGGATGTTCCACAGCATTACTGGCAAAATATTCTGTGGGCAGATGAAACCAAAATTGAGTTGTTTGGAAAAAACACACAACACTATGTGTGGAGAAAAAAAGGCACAGCACACCAACATCAAAACCTCATCCCCACTGTAAAACATGGCAGAGGGAGCATCATGGTTTGGGGCTGCTTTGCTGCCTCAGGGCCTGGACGGATTGTTGTGATTGATGGAAAAATGAATTCCAGAGTTTATCAAGATATTCTGCAGGAAAACGTAAGACCATCTGTCTGCCAACTGAAGCTCTGCAGAGGATGGGTGATGCAACAGGACAATGACCCAAAGCATAATTCAACAAAAGAATGGCTTCAACAAAACAAAATATGCCTTCTGGAGTGGTCCAGTCAGACTCCTGACCTCAACCCGATTGAAATGTTGTGGCATGACCTTAAGAGAGCGATTCACACCAGACATCCCAAGAATATTACTACATTGAAACAGTTTTGTGAAGAGGAGTGGTCCAAAATTACTCCAGATCGTTGTGCAGGTCTGATCTGCAACTACAGGAAACGTTTGGTTAAGGTTAATGCTGCCAAAGGAGGGTCAACCAGTTATTAAGTCCAAAGGTTCACATACTTTTTCCACCCTGCACTGTGAATGTTTACATGTTCTGTTCAATAAAAACATGAATACATATCATGTTTGTGTTGTATTATTTTAAGCAGACTGTGTTTTTCAAATTGTTGTGACTTAGATGAAGATCAGAGCACATTTTATGACCAATTCATGCAAAACTCCATGTAATCCCAAAGGGTTCACATACTTTTTCTTGCCACTGTAAGTAAGGAGAGTATTACATTTTTAGACTAGAATATCTATATCGAGGATAATTACATCAAAACGAAGACACATTTTAAAGTGGTTGATGTTAATAGTTTCATTCAGTCAACCAGTTGTCATGCAATACATTGGTTAGAGGGGGTCCCAACTAGCCAATTTCAAAGGTTAAAACGTAACTGTACCAATGAAGAAGTCTTTTTAGAACAAGCAAAGAAAATGAAGCAAGAATTTAAGATCAAGGGATTTAAAGATGTTCATTTAGAAAAATCTTTAGAAAGAACGGAAATGTTGCAGTATAAGATTGAACAACCAAAACCTTTAGAAGTAGTTCCATTTATCAGTTACTATAATAGCCAGACGAAAGAAGTTAACAAGGCAATAAGAAAACATTGGCATGTCTTGACCCAAGATACTGAAATTAAAGAGATAATTGGAACAAAACCAAAATTGATCCATAGGGGTGCCAAAAACCTTAAAGATATTTTGGTACATAGCTTTGAACCCAAGAGATATAAAGACCCGTTTGGAATACCAAGTGGTTTTTACAGATGTGGACAGTGTCCAGCATGTGTAAATTTGAAACTCAAAAAAGGTCTGTATCAAAGAGTTTGAAAACCCTAGAACAAAGGAATTGCATCATATTAAAGAAGTTCTTACATGTAGAACCAAGTATGTTGTATATATTTTGATATGCCCTTGTGGGAAATTTTATGTTGGTCGAACAATTAGGACATTATATGTTCGAATTAGGGAACTTACACGTAACATAGAAAAAGGAATAGACCATCATACTGTCCCATTTCATTTTAAAACTAAGCATAATTGCTCCCCTATAGGGATAAATTTCTTTGCTATTCAGAAGGTCAAGCAGAATTGGGGGGGAGGATCTCCTTAATAAAATAAACCGTATAGAAATGCAGTGGATTTTTAAATTGGGAACATTAGTTCCACATGGATTAAATAAAGATTTTGAAATGTGCCATTTTTTATAAGTTATTACGTTATTAATATGCGTTTTCTCCTGGTTTTATGTGTAAATATACTCTTTCTCCGGGGAATGGAAATGCATCTCAATGGACTATGACGTGACTTGCAAGCATGGACACAGATGACACGCAAATTAGGAGGTGTGTGTACGTGTGGAACGCAGGGAACATCCGGAAGGGACATAGTTAACGTCATTAGAAGACGCCTGGGAACAACGCATGCGCAGAATAAAAAGTTCGTGGATTGGATATTACAGCGGAAGTAAAAGTATAAAGATACCGGAATCATAATAGATCCTTTAAACAGCCGACTGAGGAAGCATAAGAAGGGAGGACTCCTGCAGCGAAACGCGTCTCGGTGAATTATTTTATTTATTGTTTTATATGTTTTCATAAATTTTATAAACATCCGCTGGTATCCATGATTCTTGGATTGTCGGGAATCCCATGCAATATATATAGAGCCTGGACACGGCTCTTATACACGTGAGTGGGGCTAGGAACTATACTGTATCCATTGGTGTATATACTTTAATACGCTATTTGCGTTTTTCATATCTTTTATTCTGAGAAATACACTGGGGACCCCAACATACGGAGCTCCCCATTCTGACGAAAGAAGGCTAAGGGCGGCCGTAAAACAACCAATACGCTACATCTTCTGAGAGCCCAGTTTGGCTCAAAGCCATGTGAGTTTGAGGACGTATGTCCATTTGATAGAGCACATTTATCTACAGGGTGCGCTATGTTATGATAGGTTTCTTTTTTTCATGAAACACCGGACCAACTGACTCTGCCGCTATTTATATATATATAAGGTATATACACCTTGATCACAGGTGACTTGTACAAATACCTGTAAAATCCACATGGATATATACTAAGGGTGCTATATCATAGTAGAACTAAGAGTGCGCCACACCTTTTCGTTTGGTATTTTCTATTTTAATTGTGTGCACCTATTGGATAGAGGGCACTTTGGTGTTTAGGCGAACCGGTAATAAGATCGAATATATATCTTGTGGCGCTAGCATTTTCTTTTTATAAGAATTTGCCATTAACACCAGCTTTTAGGAGTTGGTAAAATTATGCGTGCAAAGGCTGTGCGTTACAAACTGTGCATAGATTGTAATACCATCTGCGTACCAGCGCACAAACACATTTGCGTTCACAATGTTAAGTATAGGACGCGAAAAAGTACAGTAAACTCACGCAGCGTTTGCGCAGGTTCACCCGCGGTAGACGTATATGCGCGTTTGCTGCGCTGAGATTGTAATAGGATGTTCAGCGCAAAGGGTTTTGCCCCTCGCGTTTAATGCGTTTTTGCTCGGGCGCAAACGTATGCGCTTAGATTGTAATATTGCCAACTGTGGGTCCTATTACAAAGTTGGCGCTAGCTTAAGCAGAGCCTTTATATTCTATGGAGCTGTAATGTTTACAACAGCTATGGTTAGGTTAGTAGTACCAACTTTGTAATATTGCCCAGTACGTAGAGAAAAATGACTGTTCATTGTCCCTTTATTCCATCCATAACAACGTTTTTTTCTTTTTCGCTTTCACAACTATAAAAATGCTTTCACAACAACAGTACAGTTCGCTTGTGAGGACCCGTTTCCTTCCGCAGTTAAAAAAAGTAAAAAAATAAATAAATGGCAAATAAATAAAATTAAGTAAAGGCCCCTTGTTTGAGAAAGAATAAAACATGTCTTGTGTTTAACTCAATAACGAAACATAATCAATCTGTAGTCTGTTTCCTGTTCACTAGAAGTTGGGCTTAAGTATTGCTAAGTAAATATCCATTATTCAGATGTTGGAAGGTGTTAGTGGATACCTGTAAAGCTGAAGTGGAAGACCAGTAGACAGAAATGTTAAATTAAATCTGTGAGAAGTCAAAGGGGGAGCCCTGTTACGCACATAGTCAAACGTAAGCTGCAATAGTGCCAGATGTTTCTTTTTAACTGGTCAGACGGTCTGAATTTTCTGACTCCAGTACGCCAAGACTGAAATTGCGAGAAAACTGGATTAAGAGATCATACAGCAACTAATGAATTTAGAAATAACACATCGCTTTTTCCATGTTAAAAAAAATGGCCCATTGAAAAGATTAAAACATAGAGCGAGCTTTATGAAGTAAAATTAAATTGACAAATTAATGATATGACTATCAGAAATTTGAGTCTAGTTTTCAAATCAGGTGTAAACCTACTCAGAACTATTTTAACCCCTTCACGATGGGTGGGCATCGCCCGTTGGGCAGGGGGTCAACGACGGCGAGGTGTACAGGTATGCCTCGCAGCCAGGTGCTGCCGCGGGCCTCTAATTTGGCCCACCATTGTAGCCAACGTGCGCCACGTGTCATTGACTGCTGGGGGACGGCCTGAGTTCATCATGCGACGGCTACAGGGAGGGGCCGGGGCAACCCATTGAAGACTGCGAGGCATACCTGTATGCCCTGTGTCTTCAAGGCCCACCTGCCGCAAGGATGGCATAGAACGTCCTGTGGCGGGAAGGGGTTAATCTGAACAACTCCATAGAATATAATGGCTCTGGTTTATCTACTCCTGACGCGACTCCAATATTCCCTGTTCCTGAGAATAACGTGTGCGACAGTCGATAATTGATACCTGGTAACTTTGTTTTCAGTAGTTACCATGGTGATGGTCCATGTGGTGGTGTCGCCCTGACGATGACGCCTGATTCGACGACGTCTGGAATGCCGGCAGCATGGGTGAGGGGAGCACGGTGGTGGTAAGTTATTCTCTTTTTTTTTCTTTAAATATGTGACCTTAAGGTAACTCTGTATCTTGATGAAAATGTGTGGTGAACAAACTGAAACGTTGATTATGCAGTAATATAATAGATGATCTTTGAGAAGACCCAGGAGTGCCGCTATTTCTCAGACTATATACATATGTTTTAATCACACAGGTTCTGGAGATTAGCGGAATATAATACTGAACTATTCGCACAATACAGACATGTAAACTGCTAGGAAATATGTACTGAGATAAGGAGAAAAATATGACATGTTCAATTTTGCATTTTAGGCACTAAGCTATATCATATTCAGTAGAGGTCAAGAACTGAGTAAAAGCCAACAATTTAGTAAGGTTTTGAAGAAGCTAAAAGAGTACAGGTTACAAATATTCCCTCTTTACCACCTGTATGAAGCTTTCTGTAATTTAAACTGTTACAGCGAGGAATTAAAACATATTTTTGGGAATTTTTACTATTTTAATTACGTAACAAAATGAAGATGAATAATGTTATAAAAAAATGTAAAACAAAAGTCAATTAACCTCCCTGGTGGTATTCCCGAGTGTGACTCAGGGTTAAATTTCACTACCGCGAACGGTAACCGAGCCACACTCGGGCTGCATACTCACCTCCTCCTACGCTCCCTCGCTGTCCCTTGCAGTGTGATCGCGGCGACTTGATTCCTGGTAACACTCCCTGCGAGTCACACGATGCAGGGGGTGGGACCAAGCAGCAAACAATTTTTTTTTTAATAATACACTGTATTCCAATGTACAAGGTCATGAACGGCCACTAGGTGGCACTACAGGATAAGAAACAGACCATACTTAGTCTCACCCTTGTTTTCAGACAGATTTCAGTGTTTTTTGTTTTATTTTATTGACTATCATTTATTTGCATTATTTTGGATAATTATTTTTGGGATAATAAATTATTATGTCGTGTTTCAAACTTTATCGGACTCAGTGTATTTACTATTTATTTATTTATTTATTTATAAAGGATTTTTACCAGTAAGGACTCTTGCTTGCATGGATTTCAGTGCGTGATTCCTAATTATTACAGGCTAACTATGTACAAAAACACGTTTCCTTTAAAAAAAATTGAGACGCATTTAGACACAAAATTTTGAAAAAATTAGACTGCCAGGGAGGTTAAAAACAAAAATATTTTGTTGGATATGTTCTCCCAAGCCAGTATTTAGGATCAAATTGGTCACGATTTCTGCTCCAAATCATTTGGGCTAGATTTAAGTTTCCACATTTGGATCCTGCAGATAAGACAATTCTTAAGGAGGAACTATGTTATGGTTGTCCCATAGATTTATTCCCCATCTCAGCTGTGGTTATCTACAGCTCCTTCACAATAGTTCTTGTTTTTTTCTGACTATCCTGCTTGCCTAATTACCGAGTCTTAATATCACCGGATGCCAGTCTCTAAGCAGTATTGCAGTTTGTGCCATATTTTTCCACTTTTAATATTGACTTTATTGGTGATCAGTTAAGTGTTTGAGGGTTGAACGATCTATTTTATAACTAAACCCTGATTTGTTTTGTTAGTTCCCTGGTCTTCATGATGTTTGAATGGAAAATGCTCTCTGGTGACCTTTTGGAAGCAGGTGTATTTATTTTGAGATCATTTGACAATTTAATTGCACACAGGTGCACTCACGTTACAATCTACGAGCCTTCTTTGGACAATCAGTCACACCAGTGCTTACTCTGGACGTTCAATAAATAATTATGTTTATTTAAAAGAGTTAGGTGTAATGGTATGAAAATTGTTAAGCCCCCCAAATCAATAAATACATTACAATTCCCAGCAGAACCACTACAAAGGTCAAATGTACAGAAGTTGGTGAATGAGAGGCTGTTTATGCAATTTTATGTATGACTACAAAAAGGACTTCAAGCCATAGTCAAAGGAGAATGATCAGCTACAATAAGCAGTGTGATCGCAGACCGTGAGACAGTGAATCCCAGTAAGTGACAGGGCCGACGCTAACCTTTGGGAAGCCAAGAGCAAGGAAAATTTGAGGTTGCTTTTTTTTTTTTATTTTAAATATTTTTCTAAATACAACCACCGTATACACACACATTAAACATATGCAATATACACGCACTTGCAATACATAGTATGCACACACATGCAGTATATGCACACACAGATATAAACTAATTACAATGAGTAACCACATGTTGTGGTGCTTTATCAACATTATTGTGCAGTAAAACACACAAGTAAGGCTGGTGTCAGACGAGCGTAGTGTTCACGTCCGTGATTGCGCCTAAAAGTACGTCCGTGATAGCATGAAAGAAAGTCCATTGGAGCCCGACACATGAAGTACGTCCGCACTGAACTGCGGACGCACAACGGCCGCGGCAAACGGACGCAGGTTAGGCAAGAACGTAATACTGCTAGAACGGACGTGCGGAGTGCGCCACGTCCACAACGTCTGCATAGCTTTGTGTGTGAGTGATGGAGCGAGGTCAGACGGACTGCATTTATACGTCCAGCATTTTTGACTTACAGAATGTTTTTTCATTGTAATTTATTTTTCCCTCCTACATCCGTCAAAAAATAACTTCAGTGAAAAAACGGACTGTGTGACCACTACTGCGTCATCCGTACTGACGATGTCCGCACTGCACGGACGTACAGCCCGTAGAAATCACGCTCGTCTGACCCCAGCCTTAGTGTGTATTCTCGTCAAGCACTGTCACCTTAAGTAGTTATTCAGAAAGCACCAAAAGTTCAGCGAAATAGAATTCTCTATTCACCGCAGGGTCATGAAGTGTGCTGCAGATGGAGTCACCGAAGACTGCGGAAGACTACTTACGTGATCGCCGAACACTGCCGAACTGCAGGGGAAAAAAAAAAAAGAACTCTGCTATTCATCTAAAAAGGTGTTTAAACCCAATAAAAATGCATTAAAATGTATCTAGATAATTAAAAGGTCTATTACAGAATAAAAAAACACCTTGGCAATCAAAAAGATGCAAAAAAATTCAGAGCCATATTACATTCATCACGATAAATGGGGAGGCTAAGGAGGAAATCTGCGCCTGCAGGCTTCTCCCAGTGTCCCCATTTTAGCGTGATATTACGAGACAGGCGCTAGTCTAGCAGCCTGCCCCATAACGCGTAAGTGCCGCTGGAAGCATCCCCTCCATGGAGTCCATAGGACTCCATTGAGTCTTCCACTGTCGGTCACATGACCTGCAGGATCTCACCTCTTGCGAGATGCGGCAGGCCGGCGGAGTGATCGCAAAGGGAGACTGGGTGACCTTCTTACCCAGTGTCCCTCTGCTCCAGGTGGCAAGAAGAAGCAGATTGAGCCATCGTTCTCGCCACGAGATGGGAGGTGAGTATTCGATTTTTGGGTTTTATTTTCAGCTGGTGCTGACTGTTTTCGCAGAAGCAGAACCAGTTAGCACCAGCTCCTAACTGTGGGTAGCTTTTGAGTTAACCACAGCGGTGAGTAATTAGCATTAGGACTTTGTAATGTTAATGCCAATTAACACTTTGCGCTTCCCATGTTAAGCATAGGGAGCAGAAAGTACAGTAAGCTCGCTCTGAAATGGCAAGCTCTGAATTGTGAATGGGTTTTTAAACCCGTTCGTGTTCACAATGTAATATGGTCGGCCCGTGCTAGGGCCACCAAAGCTAACGTTAATGCTCACAGGTGACAGTTAACGATAGGGTCCTAAATATATAAAGCTTTTTGCTGAAAATGAAAAGAATAAATAAGGGGTCTCAAAGTATCATCCTATAGGCCATTTGTGGCCTGTGGACCAGTTGCAAATGGCCCACTGGTCGGCTGCTTGAGATGAACGGGCCTTGTGTGCCCACCTGGTGAGGCTGCCTGGAGAACACATCCTTGGGTACAGCCCAGGCCCATGGGGACTTAAAGATGGCAGCTGGCCATCCGGCGTGCCCTATGACGTAATCAGTGGGAGCCAGCCAACAATGATTATGTCATAGGGTGTGCCGGATGTCCGGCCGCCATCTTTATGTTCCCTGGGCTTGCTGGGACTCCCACATGGCAGTGGCACTGTGATAGGGAGAAGATGGAGTTGACCAGAGATCCACCTGTCAGGTAAGGTAACTCCTGGTTCAACCGCCCCCCCCCCAGAAAAAAGTGGTTTGTGCCCCCCAGACTTACGTTATTTGCCCGCCCTCTATTTACCTCCAATGAAATAAGTAAAAAAGTTTACTTTAGTTTCCAACCCCCCCAAAAAAAAAAAAAAGCTCCACAGTGCATAGCACGATGACGCCAGTCCTGGAGTTAACCACTAACTGCCACCAATGAACCCCCTATCTCCCGATCCGTGGCAGCTAGGGGTTAATGTTTGGCATTGCTGGATCGGCCAGAGCATGGCCTTTCCAACGGTACCAAACATGACCATGTAAAAAAATAAAAATATTTAAAAAAATAATAATTTTTTTTTGATTTGTTAATGCTGCAATATTGTTCCCATTTCAATCATAATGTTAACAATGATGCTGCACTAACGATTTTTGTATGCGGTGCGTTTGTTAAAAATAGTGAAATTTTCCCCCCCAAAAAATTGTAACGAATCCCATTTCTAAATTTTTTTAACAAGCGCAACTCATAGAAAATATAACCGCAAATGCTCGCATGTTAAAATGTGAAAAAAACACTTTACACATTGTAAATTATTGAAAATTCAAATTTTATTGCATTTTTTGTTATAATATACAGACAGGACATGACGTATACATATAATAATGATATATTATGAATCTGCCGGAAAGAACGATATATGATATGTCTCGGTCATATACTAAATTAAGGCTTCAAAACACGTTTAAACATGAGCGAAACCGGTAAAAATGAGCTCAGTACAGAGACGTGAAATGCCTCAGCAGCGAAAGGGTTAATTAATTACTACATCCATTTTTTAAAAGGTTATTCTTTGGTCTTCCAAAATGTATTTGTTGAAAACTAGCTTTTTAATACAAACAAAAATACCTTTTCTCTATGATGATTTTCCTTTGAAGAAAAAGGACTAGATTAGACAAAAAAAAAAACTCCACACAGACAGGTGTCTGATAGCAGAAACAGCTTTGCTATTAATTTACCTACCTGGCATTGAACATTTTTTCCTATGATTCTGTGATACTGACCATCATTATCCTATCAATTTTATTTCTTTGAGACGTAATAAAAGGCTTGAAATCAGTTTTGTATAATGTATCCTTCCTGGTAAAATACGTCCTCAAAAAAAATAAAAAAAATTGCATGAGGTAATAAGAATAAGAATAAAAATAGCAAATGAGTTTGAATTCCTAAGTTGTGTGCTTACCCGAATGAGCAATATAACTGGTAGATTTTCTTAATCAACAGAAAATGTTGGATAACAGTTCATTTATACATGAATTAGGCTTGTGCACCGATTTTTTTTTCGATTCGATTCGGTTCGATTTGTTCGGATGTTTAAACTTTTCGATTCGGCTCGTTTCGATCGATTTCTGTTTCAATTCGGATCGTTTTTCGTGTACATTTTTTTTTCGGAATAGCGACCATTTTTCGTATTTTCGTGTCACTTTGCTCGTTTTTTGTATCGACTTTTCGGAAATTTTTGTTTTTTCGGAACATCTGTTCTCCTCGTTTCAAAGTGTCTACGATAATTCTGGCGATTCTATCGTGTTTTTTTTTATTAAATAAAGATCCTTTTTTTCTTATGAATAATTGAATATACATTTCACAACTTTATTTAATCATATTAAAATGGTATGAAAGCCAAGGAACAAAAAAAATGAACAAAACGATTTAAAAAACGCTAAACTGACCCGAATGCCACAAGAAACAAGTGATACGCATTTACAAATACAAAATTTACAGAATCAGCGATATAACCGATAATTAGTTAAATATACGATTTCCAGAATTATCAAAATGGAACCGAAATCACGAATGGAACCGAAATCATGAATAGAGCAAAAATAAACTTCGATTTGACACATTTCAAGTCCATTCGAAAATTCCGAAAATTTTTCGTTTCGGCTCGGAAAACTTTTCGGATCTGCCATTTTCGGATCTAAAAATTTTCGGAAAATTGGCCGCATCCGAAAACACGAATCGGGAAATTTCGTGAAAATTCCGAAATTCCGAAACCCGAAACGCACATCCCTAACATGAATTATCTTAGTATGAATATAGAATAATGTTCTAGTTAATCAATGACGCTGCCAGATGCGTGATGGTGGCAAGCTGTGACTTGTTTCAATTGCAACTGCCAGGTTTTATTCTTAGCTGGTGATATATTTAGTACGCAGTAAATTAGGAAAATTAAAAGTTTTAAGCCCAACCCATATGTTACCCATTAAAACAGGGTTATTCAGAGAAATGTGAAACTCTGGCGAACTTTTGGAGGAGTGAAAATTCTAGGTCAAAATAGCAAAACCAGACAAATTCTCCCATTTATCTCATTTTCCAAATCGGCTATTTTGACCTAGAATTTTCACTTCTCCAAAAGTTCTCCAGAGTTTCACCTTTCTCTGACTAACCATGTATGTATAGGAACTCACAGAAATGGATTTTACAAGGAGACCTATGCGCTGGCAAAAATGGCTTTGGCCCAGCCCTTTACAAAACAGCTTTGTTTGTAGGAAATAAAATGTTAAACAAATATGTAAAAAATATTAATGTGCCTCACACACACCTCTGTCAATGCGTGCAATATTGTAAAATAGCTGAAAAACATGCAGTTCCCCAAATATAGGGACAACTCGGCAGCTCCAATGTGATGAGCTTTAACAGAAGGTGAAAACCCTTTACTGCAAGCACTCACACTGTAGTAAAAAGAAAAAATCAAATAAACTCTGCCAAAAAATGTGAATAAGGGAGTTTATGCCCCCAGTAAGCAAGGCAATGTTTCAACCTATGCAAAGTTTTTGTTAAGTCTTGACAAAGACCATTCATATCTCAAAACATTGGTTTCTGCTGCATTGAGTTCTTGGCGTGAGGATTAGGGATGAGCTGTTCGGGTTCGGACGGTTCGAGCAGATTGCGAACCCCGAACATTTCCGGGTGTTCGCCGCATGTTCGACCACAATGCATTTTCCCACTGGCCTGAAGCTCGTAATTGGCTACAGCCTTGCACCTGACCACAGGTCTGGTGCAAGACTGGTTGAACACTATGCCAATCACCGCTCAGAGTCCTGATTGGGCAAATTTTGCCCAATCATGGGTTCACAGAGCTAAGTCCCGCAGCACACTATATAACGTTTCCACGCGCCGATTCTGCACGCATTTCAGAGGAGATTTCAAAGGAGATAGTTGTATCTTGTTACTGCCGGTCTGCCACGCTACTTGGGGGGTCTGGGGGGGTCTCATTTCTACCAAATATCAGGGAATTGTCACGGTTCCCGGATCCCACCACGCAGTACTTAACCCCCAACACTCCACAAAACTCAGAAGCTACCAACAGTGTAGCTGTGAATGATCCCTATCTGTCTGGTCCTTAGAATTGGCCAGGTAAACTAGCTAGACAGAAAAGGGTTAACAATACGGAGAGGAGTCAGCCGAGCCAGAATCAGGAATACAGAGTTCAGAATGGTCAAATGGAATAGCCGGGTCGGTATCAGAGCAGTAGCGTAGTACAAGAAAATAGTCTAGGGCAACAGAAGGCAGAATGGTCAGAACACAAGCAGAGGTCAATAACAGGTTAAATCAATTTAGCAGTCAGGTACAAGGAGCTCAGGTATGGATAACCACGATCTGGCAACTTCTGAAACTATACTGAGGGTTTTTAAAGACCTTCACCAGACCACGCCCCCCACTCAAGCCACACCTCATGCAATCACCTCCCTGCCTGTCTCCATTTAAACCGGGCAGTGGTCAGCGAGCAGCATCAGACTTGCTGTCCTCAAGCACACAGGTAGGGCTGGAAGCCCCCAACGTTACAGTACCCCCCTCTCCACGGGAGGCCACCGGACGACCAACAGGACGAGCGGCAATACGACCACCAGGGCGATCGGGGTGCGAGGCATGGAACGCCCTGACCAACCTAGAGGCAGACATGTCGGAAGCTGGAATCCAGGACCGGTCTTCCGGGCCATAGCCCACCCAATCGACCAAGTACTGCAGAACACCCCTGCACAACCTAGAATCCAAAACCCTCCTAACCTCATACTCTGATTCACCATCAACCTGAACAGGTGGAGGAGGTGGAACGACCCGCGTGTACCTGTTACACAACAAAGGTTTCAGTAGGGAGGTGTGGAAGACGTTGTGCATGCGAAGATGTTTAGGAAGGGCAAGAGCATAAGCCACAGGATTAATGCGGCGAATGATCTTATATGGACCTATAAACCGAGGTGCCATTTTCATAGAAGGCACCCGCAACTTCACGTTCCTAGTGGACAACCAAACTCTATCCCCCACGTTATAGGAGGGAGCTTGTAACCTATGCCTGTCAGCCTTGCGTTTCTGGACAGCAACATTGCGCTCCATATCTACGCGAATCTGTCTCCAAATCTCTTGTAGTTGAGTGAGATGGTCATCGAGAGCCGGGATGGCCTGTTCATTAAACTGAAGCGGTAGAGCCGGAGGGAAAAAAACATAGATAGCAGAAAAAGGAGAGTGGCCAGTGGTCTCATTAACGGCATTATTAAGTGCATACTCAGCCCAGGGCAACAACTCCGACCAATTGTCTTGTTGTTGTGTGGTAAAGCAACGTATGTACTGCTCGAGACCCTGATTTGCCCTCTCTGCTGCCCCATTGGTTTGTGGATGGTATGCTGAAGAGAAGGCCAATCGCACCCCCATCTCCGCACAGAAAACCCTCCAGAAACGAGAGACGAACTGAGCTCCTCTGTCAGAGACTATTTCAGACGGAACCCCATGTATTCGTACAATCTCTCTAGCAAAGACAGCCGCCAGTTCTTTGGCTGTAGCAAGCTTAGGTAAAGGGACAAAATGAGCCATTTTGGAGAAGCGGTCTACAACTGTCAGAACCACAGTATGACCTTTGGACTTCGGCAAGTCCACAATAAAATCCATAGATAGATGAGACCAAGGCCTCTTAGGCGTGGGTAAAGGCTGCAATAGACCGACAGGCAAGGTTTTACTGGTTTTGCTTCTGGCACAAATTAGACAAGCCAAAACAAACAGACGTATGTCCTGTCGCATGGTGGGCCACCAGAACTGTCTGGAAATACTGGTAAGAGTCTTAGTAATACCAGGATGACCTGCTGGTTTAGAATCATGAAACATTATGAGTAATTCTTGTCTTTCCTTTTCAGGTACAAACAACATATCTGGAGGCTTGTCAGGTGGAGCCCCCACTTGAGCTGCCTGGAGACGTTCCAGGAAAGGCGAGGAGACAGACAAGACTGTGGAAGCCACAATACGTTCAGGAGGAACTATAGGATTGTGGTCTTGTGTATTAGATTCATATGGGTCATATTGACGAGATAAGGCATCAGCCTTTACATTGCGGTCACCTGGTCTGTAAGTCAATACAAAATTAAACCGGGACAGTAGCAATGAACACCTGGCCTGTCTCGAGTTCAACCGTTTAGCATCCCCGATGTACGTAAGGTTCTTATGATCAGTGATTATCAACAAAGGATCAAGAGTACCTTCCAACAAATGTCTCCACTCTGACAGGGCAGACACAATAGCAAGCAATTCTCTGTTGCCAATATCATAATTGCGTTCTGCTGGTGATAATTTTCTTGAAAAGAACCCACAAGGATGTAGTGGTTTCCCTGGAGATTCTCTTTGAGACAGGACAGCCCCAATGCCTATCTCAGAAGCATCAACCTCTCTGATAACCCCTCCATAAAAGCCAGAACCAGTGTCTCATTTGTCCAGTTCACATCAGAAATTAAGGTTTTAAATTCTATGGCATAATCAGACACAGTCCTGTTCCCTTGACGTATGCGGAACAAGGATTTGCCGGCTATCGTGGCCTTTCTGGTAGGATTAAATGTACGTTGTAACTCGGCTATAAATTCTTTATAATCCCGTACAATAGGTCTTTCTGCCTCCCATAAAGGAGTCGCCCATGTCAACGCTCTGCCAGACAGACGGTTAATAATAAACCCCACTTTGGCAATGTCAGAGAAAAACATTTGTGGATTCTGTCAGCTCTGCAGGGGCAGGTGCAGAGATGGTTAACACCACGCCAGTTTGAGCTGGGAATGATCGTCTGGAATAATGGCAGCAACCTTCTCTCCGCCCTACGCAAGGGTAAATTGATGCATGTACCATGCCTAGCACACGTCCTAAATCTGGCGGTACAGCGTTTCCTAACCAAGTACCCAGGGCTGCCAGAGCTTCTCATCCAGGCCAGAAAAGTCTGCAGCCACTTCAGACGGTCATTCCCAGCAAGCGTTCGCCTGGCAGAAATTCAAAGAGAATTCCACCTTCCCACAAACCGTCTGATCTGTGACATGCCCACCAGGTGGAACTCGACATTAGCAATGCTGCAGCATCTGCACAAGCAGCAGAGGGCCATCATCGAGTACCTGTGTGAGTATGGCACAAGGACAGGTTCAGGTCAACTTGTTTCCCCCCCCCGCAGTGGCTGATGATCAAGGATGCATGCACTGTACTGTCACCATTTGAGGAGGCAACGAGGATGGTGAGCAGGGACAGTGCATGCATCAGTGACATAATTCCTTTAGTGTTCCTGCTGGAGCA
Organism: Leptobrachium leishanense; assembly: GCA_009667805.1. Lineage (NCBI taxonomy): Eukaryota > Metazoa > Chordata > Amphibia > Anura > Megophryidae > Leptobrachium > Leptobrachium leishanense. The sequence goes on along the minus strand of CM019063.1, from coordinate 273,782,365 downwards.
CACTCTGCGGGGAATTATAGATGTGGCTCTAGAGGCAGAGCAGCGGGAGGAAGAGGCCTTCCCTAGCTCTCAAGGCCCCAGTCTTTCCGCAGACAGCATTCCAGCGGGTCCTACTCAGATCAGACAGGAGGAGGATGAGGAGGAGGAGGACTATTTAAGTAGTGGGGGCATTGAAGGTGGAGATTCCTCAAGGCGGGGTTTTGTGTGCCCAGAAACAGAAGGGCTTGTGCGTGGCTGGGAGGAGGAAGTGCACGATACGGTCATCCTCATTGACCAGGAAGACTCGGCAGCTAATGCCACCTCCAACCTACGCTGCATGGGCTCCCTAATGATGCAAGACCTGCTAAAGGACCCCAGGATTCGTGCTATCAAGGAGAGGGATCATTACTGGTTGGCAACCCTTCTTGATCCACGATACAAGGGGAAAGTTGCAGAGCTCATCCTGCCCGCACAGAGGGAGCACAGGATGACAAAACTTTAGGATGCTCTAAAGCGAAACTTGTGTAACACCTTTCCAGGCACTGTTAGATTACCAAGTGCTGACACACGTGCTTCTGAGGCTGCGGATGATCAGAGGAAAAGTGGTGAAGGCCCTGGCTTGACTGATGCATTTTTAAATTTTTTTAGTCCGACGCCCAGGGACGTCAAATGTAGGTACCCATTGCCAGCGTCTTCACCATATGGTGCAGGACTACCTAGGGGCAAGGGCAGACCTGGATACCTTTCCAGCAGATGATCCACTGGCTTACTGGGTGTTGAGATTGGATCACTGGCCAGAACTTAGCCAATATGCTATGCAGCTACTAGGTTACCCTTCATCTAGCGTGCTTTCCGAAAGGACGTTCAGTGCCGCTGGAGGTTTTGTCACAGACAAAAGAGTGCGTCTGTCCACCGACTCTGTAGACCGGCTGACATTTATAAAAATGAATCAGTCCTGGATCAGCAGCTATCAATCCCCTGATGCTGAAGTAATGGAATAGATAGGGGATGTCCTCTTCTGCATTCACAAAACCTCCAGCACTGAACTCTTCCACAATACCACAAAAGGGTTATGGTGTGAAGGCACTTGCTGCCATGAAAGGCACAATATCTAGCTGCACTGACGCCCATTAAACAAAACAAAAAACTTTTCAATATAGGACCACATGGTCCACCCCTGCACTCTTCCACAATACCACAGAGGGGTTACTGTATGATAGTACTTGCATGCCTGGCACTAAAGGCACAATATCTGGGTGCACTGCCATTGACGCCTGTATCAGATTCATATCCTCAGAGGGGTTACGGTGTGACGGCACTGTTGCGCTGACGCTAAAAGCCCAATTTTAAAGCACCTATTGTTACTTTCATCCAAAGCCTGTTTTATTGCTGTGGAGCTCTGTTACTGTCATGTCCCCCGCGTCGGGACCCGAGCGCCCGGCGGCGTCGCTAGCTGGCCGGGTGCCAGGTCCTCCTGCGGGCGGATCGGAGTATCGGGGGGCAGGGCCTCGGAGTCACGCAGGGACGCCGGGTTTAAAAGCAGGGCGCGAGTCTCTGCTTGTCGCCCTGACGTGGAGTTAAGTTCCCGCATTGCCTGCTCTTGCTAAATATCCTATTGCTAAACAGTTACCGAATTTTGCTAGTACGAGGACCCTGTATTGTTGACTGACCTGGCTATCCATTTGACTACTCTCTCGCTTGACCCTCTGTGTATGTTTGTCTGTGTGCTATTCAGGTATCTGTTTTTTGTTTCTTTGTACCGCTCTGCAGTCTCTGTGGTTGATTTATCTGGTGTAAGCCCTAATCACAAGGCGTCCAGTTGTGTCTGTTCTGTCCGTTTGTGAGACTACGTTATCACTCCAGTGGTCTGTTGTAATTGCCTCCTGCTTGCAGCCCTGATTCCTAGTTTGTTCCCTGTGTGACTGCCCTGCAGGCTACACAACTCACCTTCCTCGCTGAGATCGGTATATTCCAAGTCTTTTTTTTTGCACTAAGCGCTCTTTGGTCTCGAAACCATTGAGTTTAGGTGCTTCTCAGGCCTGTCTATTTCCTCCCTGGCTTGGGAGATCAAATCATATCTTTATTGCTTACTGTACCTGTTATATCTGTCCAAAAGGATCCGAACTACGCTACTCCAGGGTAAGCGCTATAGCGCGCGATCACAGTTACGCTCAAACACACTGGCCCCCGGCGATCGGCAGGGAGAGAGGTCCGAAGGACCTCCTCCCCTCCCTTTCAGGCACCTCCTCCGCACTTGCGGGGGGCGCCAGAAATAGATGTCATCGCACCGCCGCAATGACATCTATCGTTCCCCCTGGGGTCCTGGAGTGCCGGGCTGACATCCAAGATGTCAGCCCGCACCGGGGGGGGGGCAGCAATCGGCCGGAATCCCGCTGAGTGCATCCATAGCACAGGAGGTGCACTTGGCAGGACGCGCTGAGCGCGTCCTTAGCAGCCAAGTGGTTATTAAGTAGAACCGAGACGGAACTCCCTGTTGAAGGATGCAAGTGGTAGTCTGTGGAAATTCACCCCCAGGTCCATTGTGCCGGCTGGGTGGAGTAAAGGTAACAGCCCTGCTCTATAACTTTGGAGAGAGACTGTGGAGACACAGGTTCAATCATGGCAAGAGCACCTCTGCAGTAAGTGTCCTTCTGCAAGACACCCAACGGTACGTAACAACAAAGAAAATATTGGAGTGCCCAGCGCTCATGTGTGGTTAAATACAGAATTCGTTCATACATACAGTATTATGCAGAATGTTTGCTTTAGGCTAGGGTCAGATGAACGCATTTTCCATGAAAAAGTGCGTTCGAACGGATGTATTTTTTCACGGAATATGCGATAGCGGTCATACGATGTGTATTTTCGTCCGTGATTTTGTACGGATACTCAATAAAACACTTTTTGCGTCTGGACATTATGTTGGCTGGACATTAGCAGCGTCTGACGTCTCCTAATCACTAGGGATGAGCTGTTCGGTTTGATCGGTACGGAGTTCGATTCGAACATAGCATGTTCGCGAACTACGAACATTTCCGCGTGTTCGCCGCATGTTCGCCCACAATGGACCACAATGCACTTTTCCACTGGCCTGAAGCGTGTAATTGGCTACAGCCTTGCACCTGACCACAGGTCAGGTGCAAGACAGGTTCAAGACTATGCCAATCACGGCTCAGAGTCCTGATTGGGCAAATTTTGACCAATCATGGACTCACAGAGCTAAATCCCGCAGCACACTATATAAGGCTTCACACAGCGCTTCAGCACGTGTTTGAGAGGAGATTGTTGTGTTAGTGTGTGTTCTCACTGCCAGTCTGCCACCAGCTACTGGGGGGGGGTCTCATTTGGGAATTGTTCTAATATTTGTGTTCTCACTCCCAGCAACTATTTTGGGGGTCTCATTTCTACAAAATATCTGGGAATTGTTCTAATCTGTGTGTTCTCACTCCCAGCAACTATTTTGGGGGTCAGTAATTTCTACAAAAATCTGGGAATTGTTCTAATCTTTGTGTTCTCACTGCCACCAAGTATTTTGGGGGTCTCATTTCTAGAAAATATCTTGGAATTGTTCTAATCTGTGTGTTCTCACTGCCACCAACTATTTTGAGGGTCAGTCATTTCTACAAAATATCTGGGAATTGTTCTAATCTTTTTGTTCTCACTGCCACCAAGTATTTTGGGGGTCTCATTTCTACAAAATATCTGGGAATTGTTCTAATCTGTGTGTTCTCACTCCCAGCAACTATTTTGGGGGTCAGTAATTTCTACAAAATATCTGGGAATTGTGGTAATCTGTGTGTTCTCACTGCCACCAACTATTTTGGGGGTCAGTAATTTCTACAAAATATCTGGGAATTGTTCTAATCTGTGTGTTCTCACTGCCACCAACTATTTTGGGGGTCAGTCATTTATACAAAAATCTGGGAATTGTTCTAATCTTTGTGTTCTCACTGCCACCAAGTATTTTGGGGGTCTCATTTCTAGAAAATATCTGGGAATTGTTCTAATCTGTGTGTTCTCACTGCCACCAACTATTTTGAGGGTCCAGTCATTTATACAAAATATCTGGGAATTGTTCTAATCTTTTTGTTCTCACTGCCACCAAAGTTATTTTGGGGGTCTCATTTCTACAAAATATCTGGGAATTGTTCTAATCTGTGTGTTCTCACTCCAGCAACTATTTTGGGGGTCAGTAATTTCTACAAAATATCTGGAATTGTGGTAATCTGTGTGTTCTCACTGCCACCAACTATTTTGGGGTCAGTAATTTTCTACAAAATATCTGGAATTGTTCTAATCTTGTGTTCTCACTGCCACCAACTATTTTGGGGGTCAGTAATTTCTACAAAAATCTGGAATTGTTCTAATCTTTGTGTTCTCACTGCCACCAAGTATTTTGGGGGTCTCATTTCTAGAAAATATCTGGGAATTGTTCTAATCTGTGTGTTCTCACTGCCACCAACTATTTTGAGGGTCAGTCATTTATACAAAATATCTGGGAATTGTTCTAATCTTTTTGTTCTCACTGCCACCAAGTATTTTGGGGGTCTCATTTCTACAAAATATCTGGGAATTGTTCTAATCTGTGTGTTCTCACTCCCAGCAACTATTTTGGGGGTCAGTAATTTCTACAAAATATCTGGGAATTGTGGTAATCTGTGTGTTCTCACTGCCACCAACTATTTTGGGGGTCAGTAATTTCTACAAAATATCTGGGAATTGTTCTAATCTGTGTGTTCCACTGCCACCAACATTTTGGGGGTCAGTCATTTATACAAAAATCTGGGAATTGTTCTAATCTTTGTTTCTCACTGCCACCAAGTATTTTGGGGGTCTCATTTCTAGAAAATATCTGGGAATTGTTCTAATCTGTGTGTTCTCACTGCCACCAACTATTTTGAGGGTCAGTCATTTATACAAAATATCTGGGAATTGTTCTAATCTTTTTGTTCTCACTGCCACCAAGTATTTTGGGGGTCTCATTTCTACAAAATATCTGGGAATTGTTCTAATCTGTGTGTTCTCACTCCCAGCAACTATTTTGGGGGTCAGTAATTTCTACAAAATATCTGGGAATTGTGGTAATCTGTGTGTTCTCACTGCCACCAACTATTTTGGGGGTCAGTAATTTCTACAAAATATCTGGGAATTGTTCTAATCTGTGTGTTCTCACTGCCACCAACTATTTTGGGGGTCAGTAATTTCTACAAAAATCTGGGAATTGTTCTAATCTTTGTGTTCTCACTGCCACCAAGTATTTTGGGGGTCTCATTTCTAGAAAATATCTTGGAATTGTTCTAATCTGTGTGTTCTCACTGCCACCAACTATTTTGAGGGTCAGTCATTTATACAAAATATCTGGGAATTGTTCTAATCTTTTTGTTCTCACTGCCACCAAGTATTTTGGGGGTCTCATTTCTACAAAATATCTGGGAATTGTTCTAATCTGTGTGTTCTCACTGCCACCCATCAGCGGGTCTCACTGATTTATAAGAGGTTTCTGGGAATTGTAATCTGTGTCTTGTCACTGTTGCCAGCTATCAGGGGGTCCTATCAGGGGGTCTGACTGATTTATAGGAGATTTCTGGGAATTGTAATCTGTTGTCAGGGTTTGACTGCGGTGGGTGTAGCAGGTTGGGGTTGTGAGCCCAGGATGCAGTGATGAAGGCAGATTCAGAATAGCAATGAGTGTTTATTGCAGGTAAACACAGTGGCATGAAATCAGACAGGGTACAGGCAATGGCGTCGTCAGGGTTCAGCAAGGGGGTTTGGTACACGGCAAGGCTGGCAGAGAATAGTCGGTGGTACAGCAGGGGTTCGGTACACGGCAAGGCTTAGATGGGGCAAAGGGGGAGCAGGATGGAAGGGTTACCGGTGAGTGATGCAATGAGAGTCCAGATAAATAGCAGAAGGTCCTTGGGGTCTTAGCAGAGAGTTCAGGAGATGGTCAGGCGATTTCAGGGAGCTTTAGTACACAGGTAACGCAGTCAGTAACTTCAATGTGGAAGTCCAGGGTTGAGGGTGGGACTCCCTTATATGCAGGGCTAATTAGGGAGGATGAAGGGCAGGTGTGGATCCAGGGCCAGAACGGTAGAATCAGGAAGGTGAATTGTTTATACAAGGGATTTGGAATCTGCAGGGAACATGTAGTAAAAGGCACAAAAAGGGGCACCCGGGGGTGAGGGTCTCCAGGACCTTACATCTGTGTCTTGTCACTGGCTGCCAGCTATCATGGTGTCTCACTGAGTTATACCAGAGTTCTGGAAATCTTTAATCTAGGGATGCACCGATACCACTTTTTTAAGACCAAGTACGAGTACCGATACTTTTGTTCAAGTACTCACCGATACCGAGTACCGATACTTTTATTTTATGTCATGTGACCGCTTTCCAATAAGAACAGACCTCATAGATATGCCCCCCCAGCTCATGGATATGCCCCCCAGCTCATGAATTTGCCCCCCAGCTCATGGATAATGCCCCCAGCTCAGGAATTGTAATCTGTGTCTTGTCACTGGCTGCCAGCTATCAGGGTGTCTCACTGAGTTATACCAGAGTTCTGGAAATCTTTAATCTAGGGATGCACCGATACCACTTTTTTAAGACCAAGTACGAGTACCGATACTTTTGTTCAAGTACTCACCGATACCGAGTACCGATAATTTTATTTTATGTCATGTGACCGCTTTCCAATAAGAACAGAACTCATAGATATGCCCCCCAGCTCATAGATATGCCTCCCCAGCTCATGGATATGCCCCCCAGCTCATGAATTTGCCCCCCAGCTCATGGATACTGCCCCCTGCTCATGGATTTGCCCCCCAGCTCATGGATTTGCCCCCCAGCTCATGGATATTGCCCCCCAGCTCATGGATATTGCACCCCAGCTCATGGATATTGCCCCCCAGCTCATGGATATTGCACCCCAGCTCATGGATATTGCCCCCAGCTCATGGATAATGCCCCCCAGCTCATGGATAATTCACCCAGCTCATGGATATTGCCCCAGCTCATGGATTATGCCCCCCAGCTCATGGATATGCCCCAGAGCTCATGGATATTGCCCCCAGCTTGTGGATATTGCCCCAGCTCATGGATAATGCCCCCAGCTCATGGATAATGCCCCCAGCTCATGGATATGCCCCCCAGCTCATGGATATGCCCCAGAGCTCATGGATATTGCCCCAGAGCTCGTGGATACTGCCCCCCCAGCTCATGGATATTGCCCCCCAGCACATTGATATTGCTCCAGCTCATGGATTATACCCCCAGCTCATGGATAATGCCCCCAGCTCATGGATATGCCCCAGAGCTCATGGATATTGCCCCAGGTCATGGATACTGCCCCCAGCTCGTGGATAATGCCCCCCAGCTCGTGGATAATGCCCCCAGCTCATGGAAATGCCCCCCAGCACATGGATTTGCCCCCCTCCGCTCATACTTACCTTCCTTTAGCGACGCCGGGAAAGTCTTCGCGCACGCGCGCTCCTTGGAAGGTCCCCAGCTGCGACCACGTGGGACCATGTGATCGCGGCTGGGGTCCTTCCAATGAGCGCATGCGTGGAAACTTTCCCGGCATCGCTCAGGAAGGTAAGTATGAGCGGAGAGCAGCTGCAGGGCCTGTCAGAGCCTGTTTATACTTACCTTCCTTTAGTGACGCCGGGAAAGTTTCCACGCGTGCGCTCGTTGGAAGGACCCCAGCCGCGATCACATGGTTCCACATGGTCGCGGCTGGGGACCTTCCAAGGAGCGCGAGCGTGTGAAGACTTTCCCGGCGTCGCTAAAGGAAGGTAAGTATAAACAAAGTGAGGAGTGCAGCTGCAGGGCCTGTCTGAATGCCGATAGAGCATTCGGACAGCCACCCCAGCCCCTAGGATGCTGGCAAGCCGGCTCAATGCCGGCTTCCGGTATCGGGGAAAATATCGGGGGTACTGCACGAGTACCAATTACTCCTGCAGTACCCGTATCGGCACCGATACGATACTAGTATCGGTATCGGTGCAACCCTACTTTAATCTTTATACCAGAGTTGAATCAGAGTTCTGCAGCATATCTCCAATTTTTATAACAGAGTTGAATCAGAGTTCTGTATATCTTTAATCTATATATCACTCACCATGTCAGAAAGACCAAAAAGGACAGGCAGACGCTCCCAGGCACAGATAAGAGGGCAAGCAGCCTCTGTGTCGGGAGGCTGTGCCTCTGGTCGTGGTGGACGTGGTGCATCCTCTGCAGGGGCACGCTTGTCCTTTCTAACTGGTGCTGGCTGTCTTAAGCAGCAGCAACATACAGAGGATTTGGTGGATTGGCTAACCAGGCCATCCTCATCCTCCGAGTCCTCTGCCAGCCAGGCTTGTAGTGCTTTACAGTCCACCTCAGCTGCCAAAGCATCTAATGCAGCCTCCATGTCCACAGCTACTCCTGCCGTAGCCTCACTATCACACACAGAGGAGACAGCTGAATTGTTTGACTACAATGACAGTGACATGCTGCTTGAGGATGCGCAGCAACTACAGTGCTTTGATTCAATCTCTGAGGTTGAGGAAGGGAGTATAATCAACCTAGAGGAAGGGGGTGCCAGTGATGACACACAAATAACTGGCACTCAAGTTGCCCCAGCAGCTGCAGCATACTGCCAATTTGGCTCCAGTGGCGAGGAGATAGGGGTGATGACAATGATGATGAGGTCACTGACTCAACCTGGGTGCCTGATCGAACAGAGGAGTCAAGTGAGGAGGAGGAGGCACAACAAACATGAAGTACAACGTCCTCTATGACCAACCGTAGCACTAGCCAGTCCAAGGCATCAAATGTCAGAGCTGCTCAGGTGCAGAGCGCTGTGGTCTCAAAGCACACATCCAGGAACTCTGCTGTCTGGGAGTTCTTTAAGAAATGTGCAGCAGACCGCACCGTTGCTGTTTGTAATCTATGTCAGATGAGGCTCAAGCGTGGGAAAGACACCGGACACTTGGGTACCACGTGCTTGAGGCGACATATGACCACCTGCCACGCAACCCGTTGGCGCAACACTTTGTGTAGGTCCTCCTCCTCACCTGTCTCTGCCCCACTATATAGCCTGCCATGTCATTGACTCCAACCTCCACTGACAGGGATGATGCTACAGTAATGGATGTACCAGGTCCTTCCTCACAATGTGACAGCATCCCATCAGCTGAAGATTTACGCAGTCAGATTACGTTGCCCCAGCTGCTGCAGAACGAGAATGGTGAGCAGGGACAGTGCATGCATCAGTGACACAATTCCTTTAGTGTTCCTGCTGGAGCAAACTCTGCTGGGAATTATAGATGTGGCTCTAGAGGCAGAGCAGCGGGAGGAAGAGGAGGCCTTCCCTAGCTCTCAAGGCCCCAGTCTTTCCGCAAACAGCATTCCAGCAGGTCCTCTTCAGATCAGACAGGAGGAAAATGAGGAGGAATATTTAAGTAGTGGGGGCATTGAAGGTGGAGATTCCTAAAGGGAGAGTTTTGTGTGCCCAGAAACACAAGGACTAGTACGTGGCTGGGAGGAGGAAGTGCACGATGGGGTCATCCTCCTCATTGACCAGGAAGACTCGGAAACTAATGCCACCTCCAACCTACGCTGCATGGGCTCCCTTATCCTGAAAAGCCTGGTAAAGGACCCCAGGATTCGTGCTATCAAGGAGAGGGATCATTACTGGTTGGCAACCCTTCTTGATCCACGATACAAGGGTAAAGTTGCAGAGCTCATCCTGCCCGCACAGAGGGAGGACAGGATGAAAAAACTTGAGGACGCTCTAAAGCGACACTTGTGTAACACCTTTCCAGGCACTGGTAAGTTACCAAATGATGACATAGGTGCTTCTGAGTCTGCGGATGATCAGAGGAAGAGCAGTGAAAGGGGCCGCTTGACTGATGCCTTTTCCAAATTTTTTAATCCACGATGCCCAGGGACGTCAAATGTAGGTACCCATTGCCAGCGTCTTCACCGTATGGTGCAAGACAAAAGAGTGCATCTGTCCACCGCAGGGGTCAAGTCCTGGGAAAAAAGTGAGGGAACTCACCCAAGAATTCCACTACGGGGGGATATACATATATACATGTATATACATACACACACACACACACACACCTTTCTCATTCACAAAAAAAGACCATGCATATGCGCCACGTCACACTAGCAATTGCTTCTGACAGGTCAGTGTGACGTTGCTTGTGCATTTTTTTGTGCAAGAGTAAAGCATTTCTAGTTTTGCCATACCGTCAGGAGTGTGATTTGGATTGCTAGGACATGTTTTCTTGGGAGTCATAATTTTTGGATGGGCAGTGCATGAAAAGTGCAACCCTGCAGTCTGTGGAATTAATATGCTGCAGGTAAGAAATCTGCAGTATCCCAGGTGACCTGCCTTAATTAGGTAACTGATTTCCCTAGCCATGTTGCAAATAAATGATACATGTTGCAGGGCAGCACCTTCCCCGCTTATGAATTACTAGTATGTGCCCAAAAAAACCATGGACGACCTAGTAACCCTAGCATGTGCAGCAGCCAGCGCAAAAAAAAACCCTTGCGCAGCCGCCCGGTAGGCAAGCTAGACGGCCGCGAGGCCTCCGGGACCGCCTAGTTCGCCTTATTAGAGAGCTGCCACTGACGATCAGGGTGTGATGAAGAGCTGGTACTCACCGATGATCCAGTCCATAAGGGGCAGGAGCTCCTGACCTGCAGTGATTTGTTGAGACAGCACCCCAAAGCTGCGGGCCACCGTACAGCAAGCCCATCGAGAGCAGCGATCTGCCTGGCATTACCATTAACATCATGCCAGAGCCAGGGAGTCCCAGGGAGGCTGCACAGTGAGGTGGCTGCAGGGTTGCGTGACACCACCGGGACTGGGCTGTATCTCCTGATGTTGCGCTGGCCAACATGGAGGATAATGGGGCAGGGGCAGTGACAGTACCTCTCCAGCTGTCATTTTCTCACTAATGATCCTCCTGGCTCAGGTCGCACTAGGTGTGACCTCACACACAGAGCGCACGTACCGGCAGCTGGGCACGTGACTAACACCAGCCAATCACACGCAGAGGTCAAGAATCGTGTGTATTGGCCGGGAGCAGCCGCGATCACACTCCTCCAGGGTCCAGCGGAATTGCCCGGCAGTGACAAGGGGCGTTCCTGCAGCGTTCCCGCTGCGGAAAAAGTGCGGGAACGCCGTTCCTCCGCGTTCCCGCAGGACTCGAGCCCTGGTCCACCGACTCTGTAGACCGGGTGACATTTATAAAAATGAATCAGTCCTGGATCAGCAGCTATCAATCCCCTGATGCTGACGTAACGGAATAGATAGGGGATGTCTTCTGCATTCACAAAACCTCCACCACTGAACTCTTCCACAATACCACAAAGGGGTTACGGTGTGAAGGTACTTGCTGCAACCAAAGGCACAATATTTGGGTGCACTGACGCCTGCCTGTACCAGATTTATATCATTTCAATTTTTTGGAACGCAGGGTCCAACCCTGCACTCTTCCACAATACCACAGAGGGGTTACGGTGTGACGGCACTGTTGCCGACACTAAGGCTAGGGTCAGACGAAAACATTTTTCCCCGCGAATGTGAAAAAGTGCGTCCGAACGCATTGATGTATTTTTTCACGGAATGCGCAAAAACGGTCAGACGACGCGCATTTTCGGGCGTGATTTTGTACGGATCGTCAATAAAACTCTTTTTGCGTCTGGACGTTATGTAGGCTGGACATTAGCAGCGTCTGACATCTCCTAATCACGCAAACACGCCGCTATGCCGCAGCTGCGCACTCAGTACGTCAGTACTAGCGGTTCAGCGTTCTCAGAAAAATGCGTTCACAGTCCACTTGCGTTGCACGGCCGGACTTTTGTGCGGCCGTACATCGTATATTGGCCGTCATTGCCCGTCATCTGCTGCTAGTGCGGCCGTAATTATGTGCGCCAGAACGCACGTTAAAAGTGCGCTGGTCTGACCCCAGCCTTAAGGCCCAATTTTATAGCACCTATTGTTACTTTCATCCAAAGCCTGCATAAGTTTCACCATAATTTAGCCAAAAAATCACTAAACTTGTTCTGCGTGTCCTAAAAGGTCTCCTCTTTTAATACAGACTGCCGCCCCAAGCAGTTGTTTATGAATAGATTAAAGGAAAAACGTTTACCGTCATTTGAAGCGTCATCTCTTTGTTTTTAAATGTTTCTATCACATCCTACAAATCCGCCACTTCACGGCCAGGTTATGGGGACCTCCTAGGCACGATATTTGAAGGAATATTTCATTTTTATTTTTAACCCTTATTTCATGGAAAACTCACTGTCCCTTTAAAAACTTATTTTTTTACTTTTTGTTCTTGTTTCCTGTCCCCCAGGGCACTACCCGTACCCCCATACACCTTTTATGGCAAATATCTTGCATATATGCCCTCTTGCAGGGCACTCTAAAAACCGAACTTTTGAGTCCCATTGACTTGCATTGAGTTCGGTTCGTGTTCGAGTTCGAACTCGAACTTTTGAAATTCGGCTCTTCCCTACTAATCACGCACACACGCCGCTAGTGGACGCAGCGCACTCTGTACGTCAGTACTAGCGGTTTCACGTTCTTGAAAAAATGCGTTTGTTTGCCGCTTGCGTTGCCCGGCCGAACTTTCGCGCGGCGGGACTTCATATATTGCCTGTCATTGGACGTCATTTGCTGCTACTACGGCCGTGATAAAGTGCGGCTGCACGCGTGTTCGCACTGCGTTCGTCTGACCCCAGCCTTATATAAACAATATATGTATTAATTGACCGTCCATAGGTGTTTCTAGGAAATAAAAGAAATAGGTACAATAGTGAAGTCCATTAGTAAATTGGTAAAAAAGTGGATGATCCAACTCACACTTTTCTGAGCCTCTCGGGGCACAACAGCATCGCCTGCGGTTGTCTTAGATGGCTCACCCACTAGCCCAAATCGATCCAGTGATCCAATTCGCTCCAGAAATCCTTGGAGTCCCAGAAGATGAAGTTTTGCATCAATCTATCAACGCAGATGAACCCTGCTGGACTTGGTCCTCAGGATGAATGGGCCAGGCATTCAGAGCAGCCTGTGCTTGAATAATAATTGATTATTGCCCAAACTCCTTTGTTCTGTCTTATTTCCAGTAAGTGTCCTTGTGTTGTCCAGTTGCTCTGTGTCTCCTGATTTCTGTTTAAAGTCAGCCCTCTTCCTGTCCTGCCCCTTTGGCTTTTGTTTCAGTGGTTTGACCTTTCCAGCAAAGCATCTCTTTAACCTCTTTGGTGCCGGTCCACGATCCAGCTCCAATCGGCACCGGATCGCAGACTTATCCCGGAGGTAGCTGACATCTTGGATGTCAACCAAGCCTCTGGGGCCTCCCCAGCCCACTGACATCATCGCGCATAAACGGTATGATGTTAGTTGGCAGTTAACCCCCTATCTCCCGATCGGTGGCAGCTAGAGGGTCATGTTTGGTACCATTTTTTTATTTATTAATGTAGCACTATTGTTCAAGTTTCAATTAAAATGTGAACAATGATGAAGTAACAAAATTTATTTTTTATGCTCAGAAAAATTCAGTAACGGGTTCCCATTTAAAAAATTTTTAATCAAGCGTACCCCATAGAATATAAAGCCGCAAAGACTCAGATAATAAAATGTGAAAAAAAATTTTTACACGCTGTAGATGATTGTTATCAGGGATGAGCCGAACACCCCCGAGTTCGGTTCGCATTCGAACTCGAACTTTCCAAATGTTCTAACTCGAACTCAATACAAGTCAATGGGGCTGAAAATTCGATTTTTAGAGTGCCCTCCAAGAGAGGCATATAGGCTAGATATTTGCCATAAAAGGTGTATGGGGGTCCGGGTAGTGCCCTGGGGGAAAGGAAACAAGGACAAAAAGTTTAAAAAAAAAAGTTTTTAAAGGGACAGTGAGTTTTCCATGAAATAAGGGTTAAAAATAAAAACAAAAAATTCCTTCAAATATCGTGCCTAGGAGGTCCCCATAACCTGCCCGTGAAGTGGCGGATTTCTAGGATGTATAGAAACATGTAAAAACAACAAAATGGCATTTCAAATGACGGTAAATGCTTTTCCTTTAATCTATCCATAAACAACTGCTTGGGGCAGCAGTCTGTATGAAAAGAGGAGACATTTTCGGATACGCAGAAAAAGTTTAGTGATTTTTTTGGCTAAATTATTGTGAAATTTATGCAGGCTTTGGATGAAAGTAACAATAGGTGCTTTAAAATTGGGCCTTTAGCATCGGCAACAGTGCCGTCACACAGTAACCCCTCTGAGGATATGAATCTGGTACAGGTGTCGGTGGCAGTGCACCCAAATATTGTGCCTTTGGTGCCAGGCCAGCAAGTGCCATCATACAGTAACCCCTCTGTGGTATTGTGGAAGAGTGCAGGGGTGGACCATGCGGTCAGGGCCGGTGCTAGACTATTTTGCGCCCTAGGCAAGACCAGCTACTTGCACCCCCCAAAAAAAAAAAAAAAACTACACAACATGAAACTGCTAAATTTCTTTTTATTTAAGAATAATGTATAAAAAGCACCAATAGTAAAGGTAAAATAAATATAAATAAACTGTATTAAACCATTTTAAATTAACTCTATTAAACAAATTAAAATTAACTGTATTGAACAAATATCAATTAACGAAAAAAAAAATAAGAGTTGTCACGTAAGTTTCAATTTCAGACACATCAAAATTTCACTTTGCGTGCCTTATCCTTTGCAAATTTTCATCATGCGTATATATATATATTGCCCAGGCCTGCTCACATCATGCTCACAGACAGTCACAGATGCACCATCATCATAGGCGTGCGCAGCCTATTGCATTAGGGTGTGCACCCAAAAGCTCAAACACATGAAAAAAAAAATATGTTATATATATATATATGTATATATATATACACACACACGCACCCTTATGCATACATACACACGCACACACTCTCACACATTCAGCCTAAATATATCATTACAATTAGGGTAATTCAAAGAGAATTGAAAAGTCACCACACGTTCGGTGACTTTTCGTTCTCTTCAATTCGGTTTGTTTTGACAATTCCCAGTTCGGCGACCCTGCGTTGTATTCAGCAAGCTCCACAGGGTCCCCGAATTGCAGGGAAAGGTCGCCGCAAACCCGCCGAAAACTAACGGCAAAACCCGGCGAATGCACGCCGAAAACCCGCAGAAACATCTAGATTAACCTGCCGGAAAAAGCCGAGCAGGAGACGATCACACGCAGCGAAGCTGCCGGAAAAAACCGACACCGCAGACGAATGGAGTGAATAAATTAGCAAAACAGTTTGCTTGAATGTTTGAAAAGTGAAATGCTGTTTGCAAAGAAACTACTGAGCGAAAATGTCTGAAATTTACATATGAGATCCAGGGAAAGATAATAAAAAGGGCTGTTACAGAAAAAATAAGTAAAAAAAAAACCATGAAAATGCTTAAAATATCCTAAAAGAAATCTATAAATAAAGAGACTTTTTACTGCAGAATTTTATAATGAATGGTTTATTAGATATTGAATTAAAACGGGAATAATTTTAACATTGAAGCCTATGGGATTCGCCTGAATTAGGCTAGGGTCAGAGTGGGGCAGTCGGAACGCGCGTGCAGGCGCACTAAATCACGGCGGCAGTAGCAGCACATAACGGCCAATGACGGCCAATATACGCAGTACGTGCGTACAAAAGTGCGCCGACACCACGCAACCGGCAAATGAACGCATTTTTCTCAGAACGTGAAACCGCTGCTACAGACGTACAGAGTGCGCTGCGGCCGCATGGCAGCGTGTGTGCGTGATTAGGAGACGTCAGACGCTGCTAGTGTGCGGCCTACATAACGTTCAAACAGCCGGATTTCCCTAGAATTGCGTTGGTGAGTACCTGCGACTGTGCGACTGTGGTCGTCTGACCACTTAAGTGTATTCCGTGAAAAAATGCGTGCGCACGCATCGACGTACATTTTGACGGTGGCCGCAGAAAATGCGCTCATCTGTCCCTAGCCTAAACATGCCGAATTAAACCACCGAACAGCAGGGCATTTCGGGAACCTTTCACTGCT